>CM070083.1:5127709-6327709 GCA_036250285.1 Pyrocoelia pectoralis
ACGTGTAAAAAAGATTTCAAGACGCCGTGCCTGGAATTGAAAAATATGACGCTGAAAGCAACCAAGTATGGGATGCAAAAACGGCACAGGTCTGAAGGTCTGAGGGTAGTATTACTAATGGAGGTGACCCCAAAAAAATTGAAACTGGCATCGAAAGGATACCAGGACTTTCAGTGAGGCCACACCAGGTTTTTGTTAATGAAAATATAAATTTGAATCCTAGACATAATTGACACGGTAACCTCCACATTCACCGAGAGTAGAGCTCACATGTGCCGACTAGGTACCGGTGCGGGGGCTGGCTAAGATCACACCTAAGTGAAGTAACTCCGTAGGAGGAAGCGAATTCTATATTAGTCGAAATCAAGGACCCCCCCCCCCCCTCCCAAATACGAACCACGCTCACCTAATTCAATAAGTCCATTAGAAACGCAATACGCCACCTGGTGGAGCTACTGTTAAGAACAAACTGCACCACAAAGCACCGTACAGAGAGGAGCAAGGCAAAAATCCTTAAAAAAAAACTGGAGGAGGAAGGGAACAGAGGATTGGGGGAGTTCGTCAGATAATTAACTTAAATTAGATGAGTAGTAGAAAATTTCCAACAGTGTAAATCCACAAGCTAGGTATGAACTTTCCCTGCTTGCTTCTACACTGTACACAATACTAAGGACAAGCCTTACGCTGAGATTCATACCCATGGCATAGAGGGGCGAAAAGGTCGTACCAATCCTTGAGAAGGCAACGAACAACATCGTAGGCTTTCAGGCAGGCACTGGAAGTGAGACCCACTGGATATACACTGTGATAATTAAACAAATCGTAACGTCACTGGTGAGTCAGCATGAGACTTCCACCATAAGAAACGTACGGATGCTGAGAGCCAATGGCGAAGATCTGTAGCTTCATATGCGATAAATATATGTCTAGTGTGGGTCCCTCGACGTTGGAGAATAGCAGTCAACCAAGCCGTGGACGACCTTACGAGAACCGTCGCTCTGAGGAATGTGACAGTGTTGAACCTACAGATTTCTGACAATGAGATCGATTGTGAATGATGGACAAAATCATAGAACATATAAGGTATATGCTCTATGGCAGAAGCAAATTTGTTCTATTCGAGTAGACCATGGTCTATTTGAATAGAAATAAACGGTAAAACTTTTTCTAAACTATGCTATTTAACGTAAGCACTTGTAAAAATAGTAGTTAAGGAATTGGTCATTTTTATCACCAATTTCCTAACGAAACATTGTCGTAAGGGCAAGTGCCCACAAGGACCACTTCTAACTAGTTCGGAGCAAGTAAGATCAATGCCAACGATTTACATTCAAATTGTTACCTAATGTTCAGGGACGAAAGAAAAGGATCATCAATTTTTGTTGTACCAGTAGTAACTGTTAAATGTTTTGCAAGGAAGGGCAATGGAGACAGAAACCTTAGGAGAGCAAAAATCTTCACAACAAGACCAAGTAAAAAATGGGGTGAGGTTAAAGATTTCGAGAAAACCCTGAGACGTGTATAAATCAATGATTATTATTCAAATCGCTTTGATTCCACAAGAGAATCACTTACTCACTTGTGAAATGGATACTCTGACTTGATCCTCCTTCCCAGTAAACATTAATTATAAAATGACGTATATTTGACGTACTTTTTCGGTCATAATTAGTCAGTTACGTTACAGCCCCAAATTACGACGTATTATAGAGGTCATTTCTGAACGTCTTTAATACGTGAGTTATATGACGGTATATATACGTAGTTATTTAGTAACTAAAATTTGATTTTTTTAAATGTTCAATATTTAGCATTTTTAATTCATTTATTTGAAAAGCGTGTACTTTCGCCGATTTAGAGATATCAAAATACGGTTTGCCTCAATCGACGTTGCCTTATTGTTTGATTACCTTCAATTTTTATTCCTTTAACCTCAACCAAAACGCAGTAATTCTGTATCTAATATTGCTATCTGTCTTCATCATCATAACTGAATGACACTCTAAAGCATTTTTGGTTTCTTAAACAATAAATCAATAATTACATTTGTTAAAGAAATGTCATTTATTCCCACAAAATTATATTTATATCTTAAATACTCGTCTATGTCAAGCAATAAATTAATTTCAAATTTATTAATTATGACGTTACAATTATCTTTAGGTAATTGGGACCAAAAATTTCTATTTGGAAAAATAGACATTCATATACTACGCGATATGCACGTGTCCTTCTCCCTTTCTCATAGTGTTCAACTTCAAATTACTGCACTTAGCAAAGTCTCGCTAGCGCAGATAGTTTACTTGTCTGACTACTAAACGGGCGACCTAAGTTCGAGTCCTACTTTAGGCAAAAGTCTTTTTCAGCATTAACGATCTCCTCCGACTCTACAAGAAGCGAAGGGGGGCTCTGGCGTAGGAGCTACCGGAGCACACACAGTTGTCAAATATTCACAAGTATGACAAGATGGTCGGAGTGGTAAGATGTGGCCCAGGTCACCCCCCCCCCCCCTTTTTTTACTATGACTACGTCAATGATTTACGTCATAATTACGTCCCAAAATGACGTCATTGGGCTGTGACATTTACCCGTAATTCTGACGTCTTTTTCACGTCATATTCTAAGGTCTCTGACGTAAAACGTGACGAACATTTCACCTCATTAAAACGTCTTTATGTGTGCTGGGTTATGACGCATGAAGCCGCAAGGACGACACGCTGCATGCGACTGTGTAATCGTTAATGTGTGTTATCTGGATCCTAATTCCTGAAGGTTTTCCCAAGGTGCTTTCCTCAAAAATATAGAACCTTCTACAAAATCCACTTTAAGCAATGGAGAATTGTTGGAAAGTAGATACAACGTTATAGGAGGGCGACAAGATCTGAATGGCTCCCAAAGGGCAGATCTATAAGGAACTATTCACGACCACTCTTGGACAACTAGATGAATAGAACAGAAGGTTAACGTCACTAGTCTCCCGTTATTAAATCTTTAATTGAACAACAAAGAACACTTTAGTTAGTACGACAACCAAGCCTTAATTATGTGCCAATCCACCCGATGCAATACAATATTAAAAATTGAAATACGTTTGTGGAGACGGACGCTAACTTTTGGAAACGGGCACCAGAGGGCCAGACCATATTATTTATTCATAAAATCAAAATGAAGAGAAACACTTTTCAGAATATTTATAAAATCTTCTAAAACCTTATACCGCAGATGGTTATAGTAACTAGTGGTGGCAAATTTAATTTTTTTCGTATTCGAATATTCGTTAAAAATATATTCGAATATAGAATTATTCGAATTCGAATATAGAATTATTCCAATTCGAATATAGAATTATTCGAATTCGAATATAGAATTATTCGAATTCGAATATAGAATTATTCGAATTCGAATATAGAATTATTCGAATTCGAATATAGAATTATTCGAATTCGAATAATAGCGAGAAAAAAATTTGTTTTATTCGTTGTATTCGTTTTATTCGTTGTATTCGTTTTATTCGTTTTATTCGTTGTATTCGTTTTATTCGTTGTATTCGTTTTATTCGTTGAATTCGTTGTATTCGTTTTATTCGTTGTATTCGTTGTATTCGTTTTATTCGTTTTATTCGGTTTATCGTTTTACTCCTTTTATTCGTTTGACTAGTTTTATACTACCTACCTAGTAGAGCATTCTCCAATGGAAGTTTCATTTAAGCATAAACATTTGAATAGTAAATTACTTGTTGTTCTCCATTAAATTTAAGACGCTTATTGCAAATTTTGCAAGTAACTATCGCATCGCTCGTATTCTTCACGAAATATTTCCACACTTTACTCATTAATCACAATAATGTAGTCGTCTAGGGTGAGAAATAATTTGAACTAAATTAAAAATTTATATTTAAATGCTTAGATAATCCTAATAAATTATCATCAAAGGCGAGTAAAAAGCATAAACTTAAATAAACAAAGTCCCAAGCTTCACAATACCACGAAAATAATTCCAGTTAAAATCACCCGGCGTGGTTGAGGATTATTGTAGGTAATGTTTAGAGAAACGTGTTCACTGATTTACCGAAAATCTTTTACACTAACAAAAAATAAATTACAGTTCATTACGACTTGTAAAAGGGTGTTATTGAATAGTGAATGACTTTAAGCTGACAGAAAAGAAATGCTGAAATAGCTATTTACAATACGAATATTGTACCTACAACGTTTTATCTACTATTCATAAAATATTGTCGGTCGAAAGAAATTTGTAAATGAGAAATAATTCCATGAAATGAAAAGTAGGTAGTAGGCCTACCTGCCGTCTGTCATCTCTCAATAATAAACCAACGAAGTTCTCTTTTTTCTTAATTTAACAATTTTCTTTGTTCTGGCCATTATTCGTTTTATACGTTTTATTCGTTTCATTCGTTCTATTCGTTTTATTCGTTTCATTCGTTTTATTCGTTTCATTCGTTTTATTCGTTTCATTCGTTTTATTCGTTTTTATTCTAATTCGAATAGTGGTATTGTTAAGTATTCGAATAATTCCCGATTATACACTCGAATATTCGAATATTCGAAAAAAATTGCCACCACTAATAGTAACCAATTTCACAAGGATCTTATATTCTACATAAATCATTCATCGCTAGATGGCACCACAATTTTTGATTTCAAAATCGTCCATAAGCATTAAACAACTATAGGTGTATATAAACTAGGCCACCACTTAGTTGAGCAACTAACAATACCCTTCAATCTTGGACAACAAAACAACCACATCTTAGCTCAACAACACACCTTGGCCTTGAAATCTTCAGACAACAACCGGCTTTAACTGAGATAAAAAACGCTTTGCTGTCCAAATTAAGAGCTGAGTCATGAAAATAGCTTCATAGTCGAGAAACCAATAACGTCGCTATGTTATTACAGTGAATGTGGAATAAAGGTTGATTTTAGCCGAGAAACAAACCATTTTGAACAACGACCCTGGTATTTTCCTAATTACGTAAGCAATTTTGAATCTTTGCCAATAACCACACACATTTTTGATTTTGTTAAGGAATTCTTTATCTACATTTGTTACTACTAGTTTACCGTGCAACAATGCCAAAATATTAGTGTGACTTAATCAAAGTTCAACTTCTTAAAAGATCCTTCAATACCAATTCCCAGGTCACGGTCCATATACGATGGCCTTCGGTCGCGTAGAGATTCGTTCGAAATTAATTTTTCTTCGTCAACGAAGAAATCCGCGTTTTCAATTAGAGAGCTCTTCATGTTCTCTGCAATTGTAAAATGAACAAAAATCAATGCACAAATCGTGCTAACCGTGCATTTCCTTAAGCGAAGATCCATTTCCTCCAACATCTGTGGGAAAGGGTTCTAGAGACATACTCTTGGAAAGCGTGTCATAAGAGTTATGAAAATGTAGCTAAAATGAACCATTTTAAAGGTAGAGATGTCGGAAGGAGTACTTACGAAAGCCAAGAGTTCCTTTTTCACGAACGGTTTTATTATTGGTACAAATAAGTCACAAATTTTCCCTGGTACGATATAGTGTAAGGCCTTTAGCCTAACGGGTAAGGCATCCTGTATAACTCATAAGAGTAAACGCAGATCTTCCATTAGTTTACATACCTGTAAGTACAACAAAAATCTTTTCACTTCGGTAATGTGAGTTTTTAATGCATGGGCAGCAGTAAATTCGGTCAGATCGCTCACTATTACCAACCCATTGAATGTGCCCATCCTTAACTCCATTGAAATGACCATATCCAGTAGCTTTAGCAAATCCTTAACAACATAGTGATCAGAATCCGAGTCCATTAACTTGAAGAAGAAGATCTTGTTACCTTCCTCAGTCCTCGTTGGTAAAAAGGTCAATAAGCTTCAAAAGGGATCTAATTAATAATAAAAAGTCCCGATTACTGAACTTTATTACGGCAATTCCATGGTGACTTGTAACTTGGGATCCTTCGAATTCCTATTCGCAAAAAAATCGAGCCAGACACACCTATACGTCATATATTTTTCGATGGTCGTCTTGGTCAACTCCATACTCCAATAACAGCTGTGTAGAAAAATGATTAATTGGAATTCTGCAACAAACGGTAATTTTCGAATTGCCCATATTGCACGGAGGTTGAATTACCCGAAATTGGCGGCATGTGCGGTTGTTTTTCGATCCATTCTTGCAGCGCCTTTATGTCATCCGCACGTAAATCTTTATTTTTCTCGTACTCCAGCTGTACATTGCCAATCTCCATGTTAACGTTTGTTTAAATAAATAATGTATAGCTTTTATATGAGATTTTACTTGTAGTTTTCAATATGTCGACATATTATGAGAGTATCCCACGTCAAATTCAATTTATTCATTCAATTCAAATGCTAATCAAATTATTTTTAGAATACTAAAGTTGTTTACGGTAAATTTAGTAATTTTATTACTCATTTCAATATAGTTTCTATTATTATTATATTATTATTTATTCCCGTGGTCCTGATTGGTTCCTGCACTGTGACCTTTTGGTCTGTTGTGCTCCCCGCTATTGTGTAGGTACCTACCCTTCCTGTTCCTATGCTCAGACTGAGTGAAGTATCTAGGTATTATACTTGAAATTGTAGTAAGCATGTCCAGCTCAAAGAGGAAGAAGCAAATAGAACTCACACAATTGGGATATTTTGGGACCCATCCTTAAGGGCTACCCTGTGCTTGTATTTCACTGTGAGCTATGACCTGAATAACGCAGGGATGGATGCGGCACGTACCCTAATTCAATGAGAGGCAATCAAACGACTCCTTCACATCACTCTCGATGAGAAAGTAGTATCCCAACCGTGGACTCCCCATCACTAGGCAAAATCTTGACTTTTTTTAGGCAGAACTGGTAGGAATAGCGCAAGAAAAATACTTATGCATAAAAAATATCGGAAATTCCATCAGTGACAACATGACAAGGTAATTTCGAAATTTGCTCTAGGTTGGATTACTACAGCCGTTTTTATGGTCCAAATCACCTTAATAATAAATAATAATGTCAAAACAACATGTAATGGGAAAGATCCGATGAATTAAAGTTCGCCATTAGATTATTTTGATGACCTTCTAATATTTTTAATTAGTGTGATTCCCAAGGAATAATCAGCCTGGAAAGTTTTTTGCAATTAACGACAATAATAATAATAGTAGAAATAGAGATTATTCTTTTATACGAATCCTGACTAATTAATATAATTACCCATTTTAATACTTTATAGTAATTGGCCTTAATAGTGGATAGGTAAGCGTATTTGCCTTGCGGACAGACGATACTGCTTCGAACCTGGCCAAGGTAATCGTTAATGTATTTATCTGGAACCGAATTCCTGAAGGTTTTCCCAAGGTGCTGCTTTTTATCGCCATTGTTTGTGATAAATGTGATGCAAATTATGCCCATATATGTTTTTCAAATCTGTTGAGTTATTCTCTCTAATTTAACCTTTATTCTCCATTTTTACGCCACCTGTCGTCATCAACTTTACTTAATTTCATTAAATATCATTCAATCGCTGGCGCCGTGCCAATTATCAATATGCGTCTTAAACGAATTTATACTAAACAACGAGCGAGAGCAAATTTTTCCTGTAATAATGAGATTGTAGATCATTTTAATTAAATCCTATCACGTAGTTGTAATTTTACAACAAAAAAAGGTATTATTTCATTTTCTTCACAGACCTGCTTCTTGTAGGCTAAAGAAACGAATTCCTAACGTTATATAATTTTGTGCAATCTTGAAAATTTGCTAATTATAATCAAGAATAATGATGTTACATAAGGTTTACCCCATACGTCTTCCCTGTTTTAGATTTATCCGAATTGAAATTACTAACACCGACCCAATCCTTTACTTTGAGAATATCTTACCTGCATATTGCTGTATTTCTTCGCTTCTTAGTTGTAAGAAGGTGGAAATACCAGCGCTGTGCCCTTTTGTTCCGTCGGCCCTGACGGTGAGACTGTTCAGATCTCGATAGATCTAGGATGTTCTGGATAACGGGAGATCTGAGAGATCCCAAGTTTCCGTAGCATTGTTCCGCATAGAAAAAAGTGTAAATTACCGTAAATCTGACGATAGTCGTACACAACCGTATCTTGGTTCCGATGATAGGTGTCTGAAACGATACCACGATACTTGCCTCCACTCCCTATGGAATTCGGCGACCACTGCCAGCGATCCTCCATCTGACGTATCATGCATCTAACTGGCTTGTATCGCGATGTCGTAAGAGTGTCTAGTTGTAATTGTATCCCGTGATGCATTGACAGCCAAAACGGAGACAGCAGAGCTCCTAAGAAGTCGCTCTGTGCTCAGGTGACCCAAGTCTCTCGTAACGACCACGAAATCGTCTCATTTTATATTACATACTGTTAGTTGCACCAGATTCCTTGCACAACGTCTTGGGGATGTCTAAAAGGATGGAATTCACGAACTGGTTGCGATAGAAGCTTATTGCCGTGTGATGTCTTTTCGAAAGTAACGGGCAGTGTTCTCAGGCTCATTTTTGAAGCTTCAAATTGTCTCTATAGAACTGGACTCTCTCTAGATCTGTAGTTCTCCATGATCACGTCTCAGACTTTGAGTGGGTTTCGATAATCAACTCCAAAAGAAGTCCAGGAATACACAATTTTGGTTCGAATCCACCGCTGTTATAATAGTTAGTTAGTTAATGTAACAAGATATTTAAGCATACAACCGTTATTACATATTTTATCCATAATAAAATTTGTATCAGAATCACATAAGTTCGAGGAGGTTTCAAAATTTCATCCAGAGAAATTCTCGTATTTGAGTCGCATAAAATCAAGGAAGTAGGTATTCCAGCCAAATAGTTCTTATTAAATACAATTTTTGGAGCAGCCTTAAAATTTCATCCAGATCAAATAAGTTTGTATTAGGATCATATAAAGTGAATTTACCAATTACCCTATAACGTTGGAAAATCCACTTCTTGCGATAGAAAATGTTGCTGCAAATCCGCAATTGTGGAGATATTTTAGATGTAGATGCAGATCTTCATTCCCAACGTTTAGATGCATCAGCATGCAAAAATTTGTCCACTTGCTCCCAATAATAGATTTATGGTACCAGCTACCAATTTATCAATTACCCTATAACGTTGGAAATTAACTTGTTGCGATAGAAAATGTTGCTGCAAATCCGCAATTGTGGAGATATTTCAGATGTAGATGCAGATCTTCATTCCCAACGTTTAGATGCATCAGCATGCAAAAATTTTTCCACTTGCTCCCAATAATAGATTTATGGCACCAGTTACCAATTTATCAATTACCTTATAACGTTGGAAAATCCACTTCTTGCGATAGAAAATGTTGCTGCAAATACACATTTGTGGAGATTTTTCAGATGTAGATGCAGATCTTCATTCCCGACATTTAGATGCATCAGCATGCAAAAATTTGTCCACTTGCTCCCAATAATAGATTTATGGCACCAGTTACCAATTTATCAATTACCTTATAACGTTGGAAAATCCACATCTTGCGATAGAAAAAGTTGCTGCAAATACACAATTGTGGAGATTTTTCAGATGTAGATGCAGATCTTCATTCACCACGTTTAGATGCATCAGCATGCAAAAATTTGTCCACTTGCTCCCAATAATATATTTATGGCACCAGTCACCAATTTACCAATTACACTATAACATTGGAAAATCCACTTTTTGCGATAGAAAATGTTGCTGCAAATACACAATTGTGGAGATACTTCAGATGTAGATGCATATCTTCATTCCCCACGTTTAGATGCATCGGCATGCAAAAATTTGTCCACTTGCTCCCAATAATATATTTATGGCACCAGTTACCAATTTACCAATTACCGTATAACGTTGGAAAATCCACTTCTTGAGATAGAAAATGTTGCTGCAAATACACATTTGTGGAGATTTTTCAGATGTAGATGCAGATCTTCATTCCCGACATTTAGATGCATCAGCATGCAAAAATTTGTCCACTTGCTCCCAATAATAGATTTATGGCACCAGCTACCAATTTATCAATTACCTTATAACGTTGGAAAATCCACTTCTTGCGATAGAAAATGTTGCTGCAAATACACAATTGTGGAGATATTTCAGATGTAGATGCAGATCTTCATTCCCCACGTTTAGATGCATCAGCATGCAAAAATTTGTCCACTTGCTCCCAATAATAGATTTATGGTACCAGTTACCAATTTACCAATTACCCTATAACGTTGGAAAATCCACTTCTTGAGATAGAAAATGTTGCTGCAAATACACATTTGTGGAGATTTTTCAGATGTAGATGCAGATCTTCATTCCCGACATTTAGATGCATCAGCATGCAAAAATTTGTCCACTTGCTCCCAATAATAGATTTATGGCACCAGTTACCAATTTATCAATTACCTTATAACGTTGGAAAATCCACATCTTGCGATAGAAAAAGTTGCTGCAAATACACAATTGTGGAGATTTTTCAGATGTAGATGCAGATCTTCATTCACCACGTTTAGATGCATCAGCATGCAAAAATTTGTCCACTTGCTCCCAATAATAGATTTATGGCACCAGTTACTAATTTACCAATTACCCTATAACGTTGGAAAATCCACTTCTTGCGATAGAAAATGTTGCTGCAAATCCACAATTTTCGAGATATTTCAGATGTAGATGCAGATCTTCATTCCCCACGTTTATATGCATCAGCGTGCAAAAATTTGTCCACTTGCTCCCAATAATAGAATTATGGTACCGGCTACCAATTTATCAATTAGCCTATAACGTTGGAAAATCCACTTCTTGCGATAGAAAATGTTGCTGCAAATCCGCAATTGTGGATATTTTTCAGATGTAGATGCAGATCTTCATTCCCCACGTTTATATACATCAGCGTGCAAAAATTTGTCCACTTGCTCCCAATAATAGATTTATGGCACCAGCTACCAATTTATCAATAAATTACCCTATAACGTTGGTAAATCCACTTCTTGCGATAGAAAATGTTGCTGCAAATCCGAAATTGTGGAGATATTTCAGATGTAGATGCAGATCTTCATTCCCCACGTTTATATGCATCAGCGTGCAAAAATTTGTCCACTTGCTCCCAATAATAGATTTATGGCACCAGTTACCAATTTATCAATTACCTTATAACGTTGGAAAATCCACATCTTGCGATAGAAAAAGTTGCTGCAAATACACAATTGTGGAGATTTTTCAGATGTAGATGCAGATCTTCATTCCCCACGTTTATATACATCAGCTTGCAAAAATTTGTCCACTTGCTCCCAATAATAGATTTATGGCACCAGCTACCAATTTATCAATAAATTACCCTATAACGTTGGTAAATCCACTTCTTGCGATAGAAAATGTTGCTGCAAATCCGAAATTGTGGAGATATTTCAGATGTAGATGCAGATCTTCATTCCTAACGTTTAGATGCATCAGCATGCAAAAATTTGTCCACTTGCTCCCAATAATAGATTTATGGCACCAGTTACTAATTTACCAATTACCCTATAACGTTGGAAAATCCACTTCTTGCGATAGAAAATGTTGCTGCAAATCCACAATTTTCGAGATATTTCAGATGTAGATGCAGATCTTCATTCCCCACGTTTATATGCATCAGCATGCAAAAATTTGCTTCAATAATACCCCAAGAACCTCTCCCCCAGTTTTCCCTCTGTTCTCTTCATTATCACAATGTATCAACACCGCGCCATTCGATACTTCTTTCACTTTCGAAACCCCAACCTGTAATTTGACCACATCAATACTTTTGTTTATTATGTCCCTTGCCGCTGTTCCTCCGCCGGTTTCACAATTAACAATGGCTCTTTTCCCACTCCCCTAAGCATCAGCTGTAACTATTATTATCTTTTCTCACATATCTTTCTACCTCCTCAACCTTTCTTGCTTCCATCATGCCATTCTCGAACATTTTTTGAACTTCCATCATATTACTTTTAACTTCCGAAACATCTCACATCCTCTCAACCAATGTAATTTTTATCATTTCCCAAAAACTTAACCTTCCACTTGCCACAGTTTTCATCTCCCTTCCCTTTCTCGAGACGTTCTAGTACATACCTACCCAAATCCTGCATTATCTCGAGTACTGAGAGCTCTTCCATTACTTTCAGTTTGCCCTACAGGGTTCTCGGTTGGTTGTGGCTCTAGGGTTTCTCGACCCCAAAAACCTAGGTGTGCTCCCAAAAATTGGGATCGCGAGGAAAATGTTGTGCTCTACTTTTCCCACCTGTCCAGAGCTTAAAAGTTGTTGAGAAAATAAGGTTAAAAAAAAAAAGAAAAAAAAGAACAATTTAGTCCAGTCCTTTTACCCCTATTATATATATATAAACTAACCTAACCTAATCAATTGCAAGCTTCTTGAATGATCCATCGGTACCAATTCCAAAATCTTCGTCAATGAAAGATGGTCTACGATCGCGCAATTTTTCATTCGAAATAAGCCTTTCTTCTTCTACAAAGTAATCCTTATTTTCGATCAAAGATTTTTGCATTTCTTCTAAAAAGGAGATTATCTATTATTATCTATTTGCGTAATATCAGCTCACCGTGTAACTCCTTGGTCGAAGGTTCGTTTCCGCCATAATCTTTAGGCAGCAATTCTTGTGGAACAAACTTGTTTAGTGCTTCGTATGAGCTGTGAAACTTTAACTATAGGATCAAAGGGTTAGAAAAATACGTGTAACTAGGTTATTCCTAAGGTCTTACATAATCCAGGAGCTCCTTTTTCATGAAGGGTTTAACCAATGGTACAAGTATCTCGCAGATTACTGACGTGGTTATATAATGTAAACCTTTTAGTCTAACAGGTAGGCCATTCTAGAAAGTAAAAATTATTTTTCTGAGGATAAAGGCGCTGCATCACCTGTAAGTATAAGAGTAATCGTCTCATTTCCGTTATGTGAATTTTCAAAATATGTCCAGCAGTCAGATTCCTGAAATCGCATACTATTACCAATCCTTCAAATGTGCCCTTCTGGATCAGTTCCAGCATTATGCACATATCGAACACTTTTATCAAATCTTTCGCTACAAATCTATTAAGATCCACATCCATAATCTTGTAGAGGAGGATCTTGTAATTTTCTGGCGTACGGGTTTTTAAAAACGAAGTTAATCTATTAACATTGGGGTTAATCCAAAAAAAACTTAAGCGTAAAACGTTTTACCCACCCCACTTCCATATCACTTCGTAATTTTGGATCTTGAGGATTCCTGTTTGCAAAAAAATCGGTCCATGCGCTTCTGTACGTAAAAAATTTATCTATGGTGATCTTGGTTTGCTCTAAGCTCCAATAGCAGCTATGAAGGAAGAGTATCAGCTGAATTTCTGAAAGAAACGTTTTCAGATTTACTCAAAAAACAAAAAAAGATATGCTGAAACCGTACCGGAAATTGGTGGAAGATGTTTCTGTTTTTGAGCCCATTCTTTCAAAGCATTTATGTCTTCCACGTTTAGTTCCTTATTTTTCTTATACTCTTCTGCGACATCGGCAGTCTTCATGGTAGCAACTTCAGCGAACCTCAAAAAGCCAGGTTTTATATACTTCCCACGTTTCTGTTTTTTACGTGTTCTGATAAAACAATATTGAAAGGTACGTGGGAAATGCTGTTGCGCAAATAGAACCTATACATAATGCCTTTAATCTAAAAACTTGTTTACCTTCCAGTCTTAATTACAAGGTTGCTTAATACACTTAATTTTTTCGACTCGATAGTTGTTATTTTCACCTTGGGATGCTATCTAAATGCAAAAAGTATTCAAACATTTCTTACGTGATGGGATGTTGGGATCATATTGAATTGAATTGAAAGATCGCAAATTCTCGTACAAATATACCCATAGCCATGTAGCATTTTAATATTGGTTCAATATTGTCATTTCATTGTAAATATATTGGTAGCATGAATGTAGGTACAACCCAAGGATTGGTACAACCAATATTGGAATGTGAACAATTTTACATATTGACTAAATATTACTAATCGATTTTATTTCAATATTGGGGAAAATATTTATGCAATATTGGCCCATTATTGTTTTGTAATGTGTGTTAAAATAGTAAGAAAGTGGGTGGACCTGGGTCACCCCCAGAGCCGTGGGGATTCTTTCCCATTGCGGAGCGCCTCCAGACCTCCTTTTCCAGGGATCTCATTCACTTCGTGTAGACTCGGACGTGATCGGTGATGCTTCAAGTAGGACCCGCACCATCGATCGCCGGTTACGGTTAGAAGTCAGTCGTTTTTATATCTCTAAATCGGCGAAAATTAATATTACTTGTGAATATTTTTTTCATGTATCCTAAATATATCATTTTAAATATACAGTGATATTGAAAACACAGTACTGTAATGTTATTGATAAATAAATATTGTAAATGTGTATGTTATATTCCCTAAATATCGGTTTTCAATATTTCGTAATATTGAACACGCAATATTGGTTGGTACATTATCGTGTGTACAATATTTGAATTTAGATTAAATAGCAATATTTACTAAATATTATATTGCTTAAATATGGATTTTCAATATTCACTAATATTGTACACACAATATTTGTACTTATTGTGTGTACAATATTTAATTTTACATTACATACTTAGCAATATTTACTAAATATTGAAAATATTGTTCTTATATTCACTAAATATTGTATTCCCAATATTTGAATAATATTACATGTATGTTGGCCAAACCACCCCACTTGTGAGCGGTTTTAGTATTAACTATGTTGCACAAACGCGCATCACTCACAGAATATATGGTGCGCTGTCTCATCCTCTACAAGATAATGATTCGACCAAGCCCATTGTGTGCTTGTTTACTGGCAAGAGAGTATGCTCACGAGCAAGCGCAGGTTCTTCCTTGACAGTACTGTGAAGAGATGAACGAGATTGAGGGATGGTTCCTTGAGGGCTTCCCTCCCATCTCTTCGTTATGCAGGACATAGGTGTCCGGATCTATAACGTTGCTTATTTCAAGTGAAGAGTGGGTTTTGAACTACAAAACACTTATTGTGAGCCCTATTGAGCTGATGCATCGAATTTCTTATTCCCCTTTGTAGTAGCCATTAGGGATTCGGAACTTTTCTTGCATTCAGCGCTACACCATGGAATTCAATTGGAAGTTTGTCAAATCGTTGAGTTATATGGAAGAACGACCCTAATGCGTAAATACCAGTGCCTTTACCACGCATTTTTTTTTACCGATACGTGGAAGATGCCAAATTCGCATCAAAAAACATTTACTTATGCCTACTTTCAGTCCCACCAGCAAGGGATCTCGTCTAAATTATGAAGATGTCCCACCCCATTACCAGCCTCTTCATTATCGATCACACGCATACCCCGTCTCTCACTTTTCTGGGAGGGATGCAGATGAGCTGCAATTGCTCTTCCACGCCTCCCACTTCCCATGGAGCACCGTTTATTGGCGTTAACTTGGCGGAATATTAGCGCAATATAGAGATATTGGGGCAATATTGTCGAACTGCGGCCAATATTGGGTCAATATATTTTTGTAATATTATAAAAATAATGGAAATACAATTAGTGAATATAAGAACAATATTTGCAATATTTAGTAAATATTGCTATTTAATGTATATTCAAATATTGTACACACAATGATGTACCTACCAAAATTGTGTGTACAATATTACTAAATATTGAAAACCTATATTTAAGCAATATAACATACACATTTGTACTATTGAGTAAATATTGATATTCAATGTGAATTCAAATATTGTACATACAACAATGTACCAATATTGCGTGTACAATATTACTAAATATTGAAAATCGATATTTAAGTAATATATTATTATTTAAGCTTCCACGAATGTCTTTATTATCGTTTGAAAGTAATATAGTATACATATTTACAATATTTAGTAAATATTGCTGTACAATATAAAGTCTACACACGTCCTGGGGAAAGGAACCGTCGGAGCACATGGAGTCCTGTAGGCGCTGCGCACTGGGAAATAGTCCCTCGGAACAGTTAGGGTTCTGGGGTGGCGCCCTTTCCTACACATTACAAAACAATAATGGGCCAATATTGTATAAATATTTTCCTCATTGAAATAATATCGGTTAGTAATATTGAGGCAATATGTAAAATTGATCACATTTCAATATTGTGACAATATTGTACATTAATATTCTACCAATATATTTACAATGATACGCCAATATTACACCAATATTAAATGCTATATGGGTTACGTATCCTAACATTTTTTTCACATTACCTTCAATTTTCTTTATAGACCTCCCAGTTGACTGTGGTTTTGTTCTTCTTTGCCTTGTTGGACAGTTTTCCCAGCTGGATGTTCTGTGGTGCTTAAGAAGTTTCCAGAGGGCATGGCTGTTCACACGACCCCATAATATAGCTCCTTGCTGAAATTCAGCTCCAATATTGAATTCTCTCTTGGTCTTGCCGCAAGAAGTTTTTGGTATACGAGATGCGTCCCAAAAGCCACAAAATATACCTACTTTTTAAAATAAAAGGTTTATTGTCATTATCTACACAAAGCGTTAATATCCTTCAAAGTACTCTCCATGAGAATCTATACATTGTTTCCACCGACTCTGTCACCTCGGAGGCCTCGACGCCCTTGTCTAATGGTGGTGTCAACACCGCTTGAGTAGCCTCAATGCTGCCAAAACGTCGTCCTTTAAGTACGATCTTGATTCTGGGGAACACAAAGAAGGCGGACGAAGGTAAGTTGGGATTGCATGATGGCTGCGGCAACGTTGCCAGGAACTCAAGGCGCACAAAGACGACCCAGCAAACTCATTTATATATAAAATACATACAAATTATGTAAGATCTTGTTAGAATTACATAAAACTGGAAGATAAATAAGAGATAACTAATGTCAGGATGTCAGCAATTTGACATAATATAATATACAATATATCTATTAGATGTAAATTCTTTTATATCTGTAGCACATGAATTTATATACGGTTTATGTATATACAGGGTGTTTTTTTGGGAGCTTTAGTTAGACGTTTCTGGGAAAGTTGTATAGGTAGGTTTTTGAAAATGTGTACTTAGGGGTTACTCTGAAAGCTGAATCGATCTAAAATATTTTCAAAATGGCAGCACTTCCGGAAATGCCGGAAGTAGCTACCAACTTCGTTAATTTAAATTGCAACCCCTATTTTTTATTGCATTTTTGGATTCTACGTGAAATTTCATAACTTTTGATACCAACATGTCAATATCTACAAGTTATGGTTTCTAAGTTATTTCCATTTATTTAAAAAAAATGGCGGATGCAGACGGTACTTTAAGAATTCATTACTTGAAAACGGTTGTAGCTATGGCAACCGAGTTTTCACCAGCGCTTAAAGGAAGAATAGGGCTTTCTTTTGGTATACTTAAAAAAAAGTTATGTTGCGTACGACGTCACCTATGGGGCTCCAAATTTAAGAAAATTCAAAGACTGAAAACTCAAATTTTTTAAATGAAATGACCATTTTCTTACTATTCCATTTGATAGAGAATCAAAATGGGCATATTTTGGTATTACATGTTCCTATCCCTATCTTTAATAGTTTCTGACTTATTCTCATTTTATCGCATTGATACCATTTTTTTCAAATTTTTTGTAGTAGTCGACCATGACATAGACCATGGCAATCGAATTTTGAACAAATCAAGTGATACTAAACCGTAATAGGTTAACATAAGTTTTCAATAATCGAAAAAAATGAAAAATGGCTCGCAATGGTTTTACATATTAAGATTTTTGGAATCTAATTGTTATTTATGGTGAAATGAACAGAATCGCGTCACATGCCTGTCATACGTTCATTGAGAGATATCCAGAAAGACCGCGTCCTAGTGAACGTCCCATCCGAACACTGGAATGAAATTGTTTGAATTTTGGAAGCTTTGTACCACCTTACCTACAGTAAGAGTTTTACGAATAGGCAAATGTTAAGGAACCAGGACTATTTTTTGGGGAACATTACTTGGTCAGATTCGGAAATTTTACGTAATATTGTTGTTCCTGCAACAGAAGAGCTGCCTCTGCAAGAATATGCTCAATACTGAATCACAAGTTATACAATACTCCACACGAGAACATTCACGAAAAAGAGTTTGTGTTTGGAACATGAAGGCGCTCACTTTGAGCATGTGTTGAAGAAGACAAGGTTTTAAACTGATTTGAAAGTAACAGGTGACGGATTGATTGGTTTAAAATTCGTTTGCCACAAGGCCAACTACTAAAAAATCCGAAAAAAATGGTATCATTGCAATGAAATGAGAATAAGTCAGAAACTATTAAAGATAGGGATAGGAACATGTAATACCAAAATATGCCCATTTTGATTCTCTATCAAATCCAATAGTAAGAAAATGGTCATTTCATTTAAAAAAACTGAGTGTTCAGTCTTTGAATTTTCTTAAATTTGGAGCCTCATAGGTGACCTCGTACGCAACATAACTTTATTTTAAGTACACCAAAAGAAAGCCCTATTCTTCCTTTATGCGCTGGTGAAAAGTCGGTTGCCATAGCTACAACCGTTTTCAAGTAATGAATTCTTAAAGTACCGTCTGCATCCGCCATTTTTTTTAAATAAATGAAAATAACTGAAAAACCATAATTTGTAGATATTGACATGTTGGTATCAAAAGTTATGAAATTTCAAGTAGAATCCAAAAATGCAATAAAAAATAGGGGTTGCTATTTAAAATAACGAAGTTAACGGCATTTCCGGAAGTGCTGCCATTTTGAAAATATTTTAGATCGATTCGGCTTTTTGAGTAACCCCTTAGTACAAATTTTCAAAAATCTACCTGTAAAACTTTCCCAGAAACGTTTAACTAAAGCTCCCAAAAAAACACCCTGTATATTTACATAAAAAATATTAGTTGTAAAAGCGATGCGATGAAAAAATGGAAAAAAACTACATTTTTACGTGCAACTGTACTTTTATTTATACTTGCTTGAAAAGTTTCCCTTAACCGGATTCGAACCTTTGCGAGTGGGCGTTGCAAATTCCGAAATCCAACATGTGTTTTCTTTGTATTCGACATTGTACCACTGTGCTAATCTGAAACATCCCTTCTTTTTATTTCATACTTCGTAACTTGGCGCTGTTGCGCGCTATTAGTTTAAATTTTGTTTAATTATACCGTTGAGTGAAGTCTTATTCAATGATTATACCTACCTTTATGTTAAAAATGACCAGAACTTTATTTTTTATATAAATTAGACGCATTTTAGTAGATACGGATCTAATATTAAAGGTACGTGAACTACAATTTTTGATGTTATAAAAAACACGCGCGTGCGATTACTTATGCGGCGCAAATAGAAACGGACTTTATTTTCGACCATATGTAATGATAATTTTTAATTATATTTACAGAAGGTATACATAAAAAATATGTAATATTTCTTACATATAAGATTTTACATATAACGTACATAAATCTAATCATGTAAATATCACAGCACATGAATTTCATAAGTGATATGTAATTATCTGTATATATAATATATTATATGAATTTCTGTATACAGAATATCCGTAAGTTTCTATACTATTATGTAAAATATACATAATGTGTGATATACGGTTTATATAACTTTATTAAAGAATACTTACATACTTGATATATAAAAAAGCATATTATGTAGGGGTATTTACTTCAATTTTATATATGTTGTATGTATATTTTATATGTGTGTTTGCTGGGGAGTGGCTAGGCGCATTGCCGTAATGCAGAATTTCCTTTCTCATGCGAATGACCCTTTCGTTAATCTCTCCAGAATGTCCACGTAGTAGTTAACATTAAAAGTCTGTCCTTGATGTAAAACTCTTCTTGAATCACACCATACCCATGTCCATCACTGGCAATAATCAGGTTCAATTACCACTGCTATCAACAGGGACGTGGCAATAAACATACTTCATGACTTTTGGGACGCTACTTGTAAGTTTTGAAGCTCCTAAATCGGACGTTGCGGTAGGTTGCATGGTTGTCTGGATTCACGGTTGCTTCAACAAGGGTTCATCATAATTGTTTAACGTTCACAAACATTGTTGTGTGTATAATTTTGGTATTATTTTAACCTCTTTATGTTGTATTAATGCTATCTTCTGCCGATTACAATTCATTTAACAATTGTACTTTATTACTGTATTTGTTCTGAATCCCTTTACTCAATTCTTATTCGAAATTCCTAAGCCTTTATCCTACAATAAAAATCATAATTCTTTTACAAACATCATTTTGCATATAAGTTTAGGGCCACTAGTCCAGCTAAGTATTATTTTAACCTTTTTTTGAATTCGCACTAGGTTTAACTCGTAGCGTACATCTTTGATGGAATAACTTTTTTTTCGAAAATATGGGTGTGTAGCTGAGGGGGGAGGGTATATTTACTCAGTGAACGGCAAAGATCCGCAGATCTCCTCAGATTTGGATTTATCATTAGACGTTCATCATATAGAGCATAAAAAATCAAATAGAATTACGTAATTTCCCAGCAAACACATTTA
Organism: Pyrocoelia pectoralis; assembly: GCA_036250285.1. Lineage (NCBI taxonomy): Eukaryota > Metazoa > Arthropoda > Insecta > Coleoptera > Lampyridae > Pyrocoelia > Pyrocoelia pectoralis. The sequence continues at coordinate 5,148,303 of CM070083.1, forward strand.
TATATAAAATACATATAAATTATATAAGAGCTTTTTAGATTTATATAAAACTGGAAGAAAAATAAGAGATATTTAATGTCAGGATGTCAGCAATTTTCAAAATAATATATATGTCTATTAGATGTAATCTGTAGTACATGAATTTATATACGTTTTATGTATATTTTATGTAATATTCACATAAAAAATATTAGTTGTAAAAGCGTTGCGATGACCAAATGGCAGCTACTCGAGCATAATGTAATTATTACCAATGTAAAAAATTATTTAAGCAGTTTCATACAATAAAATGGAAAAACTACATTTTTACGTGCAACTGTACTTTTAATTAACTTAATTCTTGCACGAACCCGTTTTTACCTGAACTGAAAGCCGACAGTTTATTATGATATTATATACTTGCTTGAAAAGTTTCCCTTAACCGGATTCGAACCGTTGCGGGTGGGTGTTGCAAATTCCGAAATCCGACATGTGTTTTCTTTGTATCCGACATTGTACCACTGCGCTAATCTGAAACTTTCCTTTTTTTTATTTCGTTCTCCCTAACTTTGCGCTGTTTCGCGAGTTTAAATTATGTTTCATTATACCGTTGAGTGAAGTCTTATTCAATGATTATACCTACCTTTATGTTAAAAATGACCAGGATTTAATTTATTTTATATAATTTATTTTCTATATAAATTAGACGCATTTTAGTCAATACGGATCTAATATTAAAGGTACGTGAACTACAATTTTTGGCGTTATAGAAAACCCGCGCGTGCGATTAATTATGCGGCGCAAATAGAAACGGACTTTTATTTTCGACAATAATATATGTAATGATAATTTATAATTATATTTACAGAAGGCATACATAAAAAATATGTAATACTTCTTACATATAACGTACATAAATCTAATCATATAAATATGACAGCACATAAATTTCATGGGTAATATGTAATTATCTATATGTATATATTATATGAATTTCTGTATACAGAATATCCGTAAGTTTCTATACTATTATGTAAAATATACGTAATCTGTGACATACGGTTTATATAACTTTATTAATGAACACTTACATACTTGATTTATAAAAAAGCATATGTAGGGGTATTTACTTCAATGTTATATATTATGTTGTATGTATATTTTATATGTGTGTTTGCTGGGTTTCGTCTGATATTACTAATTGCACTTGGTGCAATGAAGTAATTCGCATATTTCCGGCTTTGGTTTGATATCAATACCGCTATTTTCCCACCTTTACAAATATTTTGGGTGCAACAAAGGATAATCAAATATTGTTCATTCTAATCTAAAATTCAGTACTACATTTCTTGCCCAAAAATGAATAGGTACTTATAATTAAAAATAAACTACTTATTCCTTAATCACCTAATGTGTGATAATTTCGACATATGCACGTGTAAACTGTTATGTAATCACATTGTTTATAACGTAGGTAAATTCCATTTGTTTGTACATTATGTTGATTCAATATAAATATGTATTCTTTAGATTAATAAAATCATTAATAAAATTATTAACATTTTTCAAGTTTAAAGTGTATTTTCTGTAACGGTTTTTGAATTTATAGTTAAAGAAAATTTTGCTGGTCTTTGATAGTTATCCAAATAATTATATAATCAACTTTAATGCATAATAAATTAATTAAAATATAATTTTAAATAGGATTCCGTTGTGGATGGTGATGTAACCCTCTACCGGCTACCTTAAGGGTGTCGAGTACACGACGAAGTAACAAAGATTGACCATTTCTCGGGTAACCTGCTAGAGCCACTACTGGACGACGATATGTTTCACTCTCGTAAACTTATACAGACTGTTCAACGAAAAGCGCCCAGGAGTATAGCGACTTCAGTGGTGTTATAACTCTAACAAACCCTATATATTATTAAATGGGATGGTCTTTGCTACAATTTGATGAAAAAAAATCTTTTACATGCAGTCATTCGTTTGTTGTGACGTAATCGACAATTTTTTTAAATTGCACGATCTAATTTTTTTTGTCTATTTTTGTAGAGAATTTTACGTACTTTTCATCTATCTAAACATTTATTATGATTTTTTTATTTTTTTTTTATTTATTTTTTTTATTTTTTTTATTTTTCTTTTGAATTTGTCAGTTCAACCTTAGAAATGTTATACATGACATTTTTGGTGTAAAATAATTAGGCTACATAATATTTACATTACTGTGTTGCCATTTTAAGAAATTTTTGAGAAAAATGTAATAAACTAATTCGATCTAGTACACCGTTACATCAACACTGTTATAGAAACAAAATTATTACACATAATAGTTTCTTACATTTTTCTCAAAAATTTCTTAAAATGGCAACACAGTAATGTAAATATTATGTAGCCTAATTATTTTACACCAAAAAGGTCATGTATAACACTTCTAAGGTTGAACTGACAAATTAAAAAAAAATAAAAAAAAAATTAAAAAAAAAAAAATAAATAAAAAAATCGTAATAAATGTTTAGATAGATGAAAAGTACGTAAAATTCTCTACAAAAATAGACAAAAAAAATTAGATCGTGCAATTTAAAAAAAATGTGGATTACGTCACAACAAACGAATGACTGCGCGTAAAATATTTTTTTTTTCATCAAATTGTAGCAAGGACCGTCCCATTTAATAATATATATGGTTTGTTAGAGTTATAACACCACTGAAGTCGCTATTCTCCTGGGCGCTTTTCGTTGAACAGTCTGTATACGTCGAAATGTTTAAATTTTCTCCAGTTCCAGATTATCCCATCGTTTGTCCAACTCATCTCTCCTTATCTTTTGATTGTTATTTCATTTACATAATCTATTTTCCTTTGTATTCAATTTTCACTCTGTATCAGTTTACTTTATACAGCCTGTGTTCCCATTATTGTCCTTGATTTTATGGCTTTATCTTTAATAGCTCTTTACAATTTTCGTACTATTGCAGTAGGTTCCTTGTTTAGGTATCGTATTTTCAGTGTTTATCCCTTGGTTTCTATTTCCAAGATAATATTTCAAGTCTAGTTCATCCGCAGATCACTTTGTCAACTGAAAGCACAATACTTCACTGACCAGCGTAAGGGTGGGGAGTACCCATACAGACAACGGTGAGCTAGTCCGGAGCAGGCAAGATCAACACGTGCGAATTATACCTATCATTAGAAGAATTTTCAGTTTGCAATATAGTTATAAATTGGTATGAAATAGAACAGGGATCAATCAGTAAACCTCCACAATTTGCATTACCGTTACACGCACCTTGCGCGGGGGTGAAAGAAGGATCAACCGTCCCTTTATAACAATGAGAACCGTTCACTGATTGATCGTAAATGAAAAGGGCGAGGTTCGAGTTGATGGTGAGTACTCATAATTTATTATCAAATTCTATAATTTGGCACCTTAAATCCCTCTCCGTTACAGATTAAACTAAATATTACACCAATAGGGCTTAATCAAATTCTAATTTTTTAAAAGATCCAACAGCACCGATTCCTAAATCCTCGTCCATGTAGGACGGTCTTCTATCGCGCAGCGATTCATTTGTGACCAACTTTTCCGTTTCGACAAAGTATTGCTTATTTTGTAAAAGAAATTCTTGCATATGTACTAAAATGGTAACTGTGTAAAAAAAAAGGGTGCAGATATATCTATTTTTACCATGCAAATCCTTCATGGGAGGTGCCTTTCCTCCATATTCTTCTGGAAAACACTCTTCGGGTACAAATTTGAAAACTCCTTCAAATGAGTCAGTGAAGTGCATCTGCAAAATGGAACGAATAATCGTGAGGTGACGATAAATAAGGGAAACTTACACAATCCATCAGTTCCTTTTTAACGAATGGCTTGATTAACGGTACTAAAAGCTCGACTAAAGGTCCTGTGTTAGTGAAGTGTAATGCTTTCAAGCGTACTGGTAAAGCTTCCTGGAAGATTTCTAAGGAATTAATGGAAGGAGAAAGGAGATCTTCATACCTGTAGGTAAGTGAGAAACTTCTTTACTTCCGTCACAGACGGTTTCATGGGTAATACGTAATTATCTATATGTATATATTATATGAATTTCTGTATACAGAATATCCGTAATGTTGGTTTTTAAGTTTCCGTGGGCGTTGATTATGCTGTTGTCTGTTTTCCGGGTTTTCTCCCACGTTGTTTCTTTCCTTTGGTTCTTGAAAAAATCACTACATGGTGGTGTGATCCAGCCGAAACGTCGTAATGGAAGTAGGAAAGAAACAACGTGGGAGAAAACCCGGAAAACAGACAACAGCAATATCCGTAAGTTTCTATACTATTATGTAAAATATACGTAATCTGTAACATACGGTTTATATAACTTTATTAAAGAACACTTACATACTTGATATACATATAAAAAAGCATATGTAGGGGTATTTACTTCAATCTTATATATGTTGTATGTATATTTTATATGTGTGTTTGCTGGTAATTCCAAAAAACTCTTGGCTAAGGACAGGGAAGTTCTGCTCCTTACACTGCATTTGGGATGTGTCATTCTCAGGCGTGAACAAACTGGAGACAATTCGTACGTACCTTCCCATTCCGTACAAAAAGTGGACAGGATAGGGAGAGAATTGGAAACTAGCAAATATGATTATAAATCAAACAAAAATTAAATGTCTACGGGACTTTACGGGAGTAGATATAATTTTCCCAGCACAATTACAGTTCGAACCCAAAACCAAAACACAATTTTTCCAACCAAGGGATATCTTTCAAACCAATTTGCCTGACGTTTTTTAAACCTAACGAACAGAGTGATTGGATGATATATTAGGGACATTGCCCAATGTAGTGAACACTGTGGAAGGAACACATAACATAATATTTATTTGTTTTTTACAAATGTTTAAAACAAACAATACATAATTATACATATACTTTAACGTCTTCCTTCTCTCCAACACTACCTTCATCCACACCACCGCCTAATATCTCCCTCCTTCTTCCTCTCTCCACTCCCCACATTCCCTCATCATGTGTTCCAAGCTCTCCCACCCTACCCCACACAGTCTACACATTCTACTATCGTCCTCCCTCCGATACCTATTTAGTCTCTCTTCATTTCCGCACCTAAACGTCGCTACTATTTTTTTTTCTTTCATTCCCATCCCTCCCTTCAAATATCTTGGTATCCCGTCTACCATTACTCCCTCATATTGTACATTATATTTCCCTTCCCTTACTTTTGTTCTCCTCTTCTACCCCTTTACGTCTTTATCCCTCATTACCAACTCCACCACAACGCTCCTCTCTGCCCTTCTCCTTTTCACCTCCACCCTCGCCATACCCCCTCTCTCGTAGTATTTTTTCGTTTCTTCTTCCCCCTATTCTCCTTCACTTCCCTCCAACATACTTGTAGTATTTTGTTATCTACTCTTAATTCCATTCCTTCTTCATACCTCACTGCCCGCCTTCCTGTCTGAACCCTTATTCTCTCCAATTTCATTTCTTCTTCCACTATATCCCGGTGTCTCCTTGTCTAAGCCCATTGTCCATTTCCAATTGCCATCCCTATTGTTGTATTTCAGCGTATACCCTAGTAGGTACCACCCTCTCTATCTCCTCTTCCCCCCACTACCACCTTTCCTCCACATTTCGCCTCCTCATTTCTTCCCACAGCTTCTTCCTATTTACATTGTCGAACGCCGCTTTTATATCCAGGTACAGCGTATAAACCGTTCCTCCTTTCTTTTGCAACTCATTCACCAACTGTCTCAATATATATAATCAATCGGCCCCCTTCCTTTTTTAAATCCTGCTTGCCAATCCCCCAAACAATTTCTTTTCCTTTATTTCTCCCCGTAATCTCCTTCTCAGCACCTCTGCATAAATTTTATATGCCGTGTTCACCAAACTCTCCTCTCTATAACTTGTTACTTCTTTACTATCCCCTCCCTTATAAATCGGGCATACTATCCCTTCCCTACATATTTCTGGAAAACCTTCTCCTCTCCAAATTTTTATCGGTTCTCTCACCTTCTCTCCTGTACATTTTCATTGTTCCCCTTGGATTTCATCCGTTCACCCCGCTTTTTGTACCTTCACTTTTCTCATCGCTTCCTCCACCTCCTATCTATCTATCTATCTCTCCGTTTCTCCCCCTCTTCTTGTTCCCATTTATCCTTCCATCCTCCGGTTTTCCCCCCTTCCTTCTAGAAGTCGCACACAACGCTTTTTCTCTTCTTCTTCCTCTATTCTGACCCTTTTTCTTATTTCCCACTCTATTCACTACTTTCCATATTTCTCTCTCGTTTTTTAGTATCTTTATTTCATCCTCCACTTCTTGCTTCCACTCCTCTTTTCTTCTCTTACAACTTTCTTTAAACTTCCTTTTCAACCTCTATCTCCATTTTCCTCGCTTTACATCTTCTCCTACCCCTTCGTCCTTCTCTTTTTGCATTTTCGCACACCCTATTCGACCATCCATTTCTCCTCATCACTTCCGACGGCCTTATCCTGAAGCTCTTCATTTCCACTGCTTGCTCCATTCTTCTCTTTGACCTCTCCACTTCAATCTCAATATTTTCTTCCTTTCCTGCTTCCTCCTGCCTTTCGTATGCTCGATCCATCTTCCTCTTATACCTTTCCACGTTTTCAAGCGTCTAGATCTCTTTTGCCCCCACTTATCTTCCATTCCCATCTTCTCAACTTGCTCCCCTCCGTTTATGGACAACCCCAACGGCTGGTGATCGGATTCTTCTTCCTCCCCTATTCTAAAAGATTCAACTTTTTCCATACACTCTTCCTTTACTATCTTGTAGTCAATTACCGATTCCCCTCTCACTAATGTGTGTTTATTGACCTCCCCCTTCTTCCTCTATGTTTCCATTCAACATTTTCTACCCCTACCCTCACACATGTCTATTAACATTCTCCCCTCCCCATTTACCTTCTTGTCCATTAACACTCTTCTGTTTACCTCTCCATTCACTACCATTCCCTCTTCCACTGCTATCCTAGCATTGAAATCTCCTCCTATTATTACCATCCACCTCCCCTATAACATCCTCAATTCGTTTTCTCGTCTCCCCCATCTCTTTCCCATACACTGTCACTATAATGTATATCTCCCGTTGTTCGATCTTTACTTCACTCCTCATAGGCCCCTCTGTTTGGTACTCACTCTCCCCTACCTCCCTTCCCCACTCTTCATTAACCTCCGTCACTATTCCCCTTTTGTCCTTCCCTTCTTCTCTATCTTCTTCGCGAACTGCGCGAACTCATAACTTTCTGATAACCTCTCTGCATTCCTCCCAATCCTTCTCCTCCAACCACGTTTCCACCGACACCACCATTTCAAACTCTTCCACGTATCTCCAAAAGTCTCTCCCTTTATTTTTTATACCCGCAATGTTCCAAAATAATGCCCTCTACTTTTCTCCTCCCCTTTCCCTTTTTCTTTCCCCATGCCCTTTCATTTCCTCGTCCCTTTTACTTCTACTTCCCTTTTATAACCCCCACCCCTCCCGTTTTTTAGTTTTTTGCACTCCACTTTACTAACCTCCCCTCTTTCTCCACCCATCTCCTTTCTTTCCCCTCCATCCACACTTTCTGGAACCCTATCCTCACCTGCGGAAGGAACACTCAGATTGAACGAAATCCCACTTTCCAAGCATAGGTGGCGCATTTGACAACAACTAGCGTAGAAAACAGCAGCTGTTAAGTAGATAACCCATAATATGTTACAGAATAGGAACCCTGGTCCTTCTCCATCTCAAATCCTTTCAGTTGGGGAGGTGCAGGACACTCGTAAAGTATATGATATACCGTTTGGTCGCTCGTGTAATCCTCTATATGTAGTACCCGTGTGCCACAATCAATCGCAGGTTTTATTTTGATAGCCCTAGAAGAGTCGACTCTGTACCACAAAACACTTGTAAATATTTTCATCAATTTCGCTACCTTGCTCATCGAAGAAATTTGCTGCAATGCCAAAAACTAGACCGAGAAGAGTCTTTCAAGCTCCAATCGGTGGCTAACGTCCAATTTCTCGGTTGATCGGTGAAATAATCTATTGGACTGCCATCCTTCATTTCATCAATGAAAACGTTTCACATCTCCTCTAATATGGCTATCTTTTCGTCGAAGAAAAGTAATTGAATGGACATCCGACCTAGAATCCAGATTCCCTTATGCTCCAAAAGACTTAACCGTTTTCAGATTTTGTTAACCTTTTCATCAAAGAAACGCAAACCATTACACGTATGTCTTTTGTTTTCGAAAATCAAAAGTCAGCATTCTACAAGCTCAAACAAGCCTAAAAGTTTTCTTCGATTTACTAGCCTTTTTCGTTGAAGAAACGTCGATTCTGGGTTCCGATCTGCTGATGACTTCAACTGAAGGCACACTACTTCACTGGCCAGCGTAAGAGCGCTGAAGTTTCCAATTTGACAATGCGATTTAAAAAGTTAGGATGACTACGAAGGGGAAGTACCTACCCCTACAGACAACGGTGAGTTAGCCTGGAGCAGGCAAGATCAACACATGCGATTTGGACAAATCTGGAGTTTGTACTATACTTATAAATTGGTATGAAATAGAACAGCGATCAATCAGTAATCCTCCACAATTTGACTTACCGTTAGAAATTGTCGCTCACCTTGTGTGAGGGTGAAAGAAGGATCAACCGTCCCTTTAAAACAATGAGAACCGTTCACTGATTGATTGTAAACGAAGCGGGCGGGGTTCGAGTTGAGGGTGAGTACTCATAATTTATTATCAAACTCTATAATTTGGTACCTTAAATCCCTCTCGGTTACAGATTAAATTAAATATTATACCAATTTGGCTTAATCAAATTGTAATTTTTTAAAAGATCCAACAGCACCGATTCCTAAATCCTTGTCCATGTAGGACGGTCTTCTATCGCGCAACGATTCATTTGTGACCAACTTTTCCGTTTCGACAAAGTATTGCTTATTTTTCATAAGAGACTCTTGCATTTGTACTAAAACGTTTAACTGTGTAAAATAATTGTGCGCCCATTTCTGATTTTACCATGCAAATCCTTGATGGAAGGTGCCTTTCCTCCATATTCTTCTGGAAAACACTCTTCGGGTATAAATTTGAGTACTCCTTCAAATGAGTCAGTGAAGTGTAACTGCAAAAGGGAACGAATAATCGTGACGATAAATAAGGGAAACTTACACAATCCATCAGTTCCTTTTTAACGAATGGCTTGATTAACGGTACTAAAAGCTCGACTAAAGGTCCTGTGTTAGTGAAGTGTAATGCTTTCAAGCGTACTGGTAAAGCTTCCTGGAAGATTTCTAAGGAATTAATGGACGGAGAAAGGAGATCGTCATACCTGTAGGTAAGTGAGAAACTTCTTTACTTCCGTCACGTGAGTTTTCATTATATGAGGTATTGTTACGCCCTCAAAATCGCAGACAATTACCAAACCATCACAAGTGCCATTTTCCAAGATTTCGATGACCAGGTTCATATCCATGATTTTTAAAAAATCTTTGAAGACGTACCTGCTGAGGTTTTCATTCATTAATCTGGTGTAGAAGACTTTGTAATTCTCTGGTGTTCTAGTGGGTAGAAACGTAAAAAGTCTGCAATGGTAATTTATACTTAATGGTTTACAGTGGTTGATGAAAAGTTATTACCCAACTCCCATATCGTTTAGTATTTTAGGATTATGTGGATCTCTGTGCGCAAAGAATTCTGGCCACGCATTTCTGTACGTGTAATATTTATCTATTGTGGATTTCGCCTGTTCTATGCTCCAGTAGCAACTATGCAAGAAAATGATGAGGTGCATCTCTGCAAAACAAGAGATAGGATTAAACTGTTGAGCGTCCTCCTAACCACCATTTGGGTAAAATGGTTAAAATTTTACCTGAAATCGATGGTAGATGAAGCTGTTTCTCGGACCATTCTTTCAAACTTTGTATATCTTCGGCACGCAGTTCCTTATTCTTCTCGTATTCTTCTGCGACGTCGATAATTTTCATTTTGGTCCAACAATGTTTCAAAGATGCAGTTTAATAAATTAAACCAAGTGCAGATACTTATATAAATAACTTTTTTCATACAATTATAAATTTAAATCACAAGGTGAACGAGAAAATCTTCATATTTGCTATATTTTGAAATCGACCATTAAAAACTCTCCTGAATGGAATTTTTTTGACTAAATTCCCACAATTTTATTGTAAAGTAAAAATAAAACTACTTTGAACAAATAAATAAATAAATAAATAAATAAAGGGTATTTTCAACTCCACGTAGTTTTTTTCCAAACTTGAAACTTGAGCTACAGTCTGGTGGTGTTAATGGTTGTGGCACCACACGTAATAGTTACGATCCCAATCAGGTGAAATCTCCCAATGAAGATTTGTGCCAAGGATTTCTTTAAAGATGTTTGAACTGTTTTCACGTTTGAAGTTCGTTTCTAAAAATAAATCTTCCTTACGAAACTATGATCACCTGGACCTTAGATTAAAGGATCTATTGATTACCCAAGATTTGGGAAACAAACGAACATTATTTTTAAGATCAGGTTATGGGAGAGAGATTTCTAGATATTCTGCTATATAACATTTCAATTCATTGTTTACAAGTATATGGCCAAGAAAACGTATAAACAACAAATAAATGAAGAAGGGGTAATTAATTAGAAAAAAGTGATAATGACCTAACCGTCCTAAACAACGAAATCTACAAACCACTACCATACATTTCATTTGTTACTGGGTGAAAATATACTGTAAGGGTATGGAGACGGTTAAATTCCAAAAAAAAACTCTTCCAAAAGGACAGGAGAATTCGGCTCTGTTCACACCATCCGGAATCTGTCACTTTCAGGTCTGAGCAAACTGGAGTAGGTAATAGTGGTAATAATTTTTGGGACGTCTCCATCTCGCTTGGGTCGTCGTGTTCACCGATGGTCGGTGCTGTCCTTGGTCTTCTGGGATGCGTTGCAGTTGGTGGGCGGTCCTGACAGGATCTGCTTCGGCCACTTGTGTATGGACGGCTCATCCTTATCGTACTGGCCCAGACTCTTGGCCTCTGGGTGCCGAGATTAGTATAAAACCTCTCTGCCAACGCTCTGAAGTAGGCCCGCAGCGGTGGAATTGCGGTCTCCTCGTGGAGGTCGACGATACGCACGTAACGCGGGTCGTCGAGGATTTGTCCTGTTCTGGACTACCTGCATTCTTCGTAAGTGGATGTTGGCGGCGTATCCCCATATTGGTGCCGCGTACGTTATCGCTGTTCGTTTTGTATAGAAGGAGCTTGTTTTCCTTGGACAGTAAGCTCCTTCTCCTCATGAGTGGGGTGAGGAGCGCCCTGGCGGCCTGGGTCTTTCTGATAACCGCAGTGACTTGCGGTTCCCAAGTTAGCTTTTTGTCCAGTATGACCCCCAGGTATGTGGACTGGCTGGCCCATGGGACGTCCGCTCTACCGACTTGGAGGTGGTGGTTCGGGAGATACCGCCTCTTGGAGAAGAAGGCGGCTTGCGACTTTTCATGGTTGAACTGGATCTGCCAGTCCTGGCACCAAGCTCCCAGGGCGCCGATGGCTGATTGGAGTCTTCTCACGAGGAAGCGGGGATTCTTATCTGTGCAGTTGAGCGCAGTGTCATCCGCGTACTTAGCCAGTTTGGTAGGTGGCGCTTGTGGCATGTCCCAAACGAGGAGAGAGTGAAGGTTAGCGGAACTCCGGCTTCCAAAGTTCTGGTTGAGGAGGGATAGGTGCAGCTCCTCCTTTATTTTCCTGTGTTGAACGAAGGAAGCCGTGATCTTCGTGATATAGGGCGGGAGGTCAGCCTGGATCATCTTGTACAGGATGCCCTTGTGCCAGGCTTGATGGAATGCTATGGCGACGTCCAGGAACATTGCTCCCTTGGAGGCACGCTCATTGAGACGTTCCGTAATCTGTTCTACCACACTCTGCAGAGTTGTTGGGTGGTGGAGTGATGCTGTCTGAAGCCTAACTGGACGTTGTCCATCAGATGATTGGCATCCACGTGGTCTTTGCCTCGTTCGACTACCGTGTGCGGAGAGTAGGCTGATCGGTCGGTAGTTCTGCGGCAAGCTGTGGTTTTTGCCCGGCTTGGGTATGGGGATGACGTCCGCTGTCCGCGACGGCCGTAGAAAGTGGTGTAGGTGGAATGCCGCGTTGGTTATTGGAACTATCCAGGCTAGGCGCCGTCTTTTGAGCTTCTTCAGGGAAGTGTTAAGTATACCGCCCGGCCCCGGGGGCCTTGCGATTCTTGAGCCTCTTGAGGTAGTCGTTTATTTCCTCCAGATCTATCCGCGATGATCGCCTCCTAGTTCTTCTCCTTGGAGGTTTCCATGACGGTAACGGCGATAGTTCTCTGCGGTAGAAAAAAACTGAAAAAGAAGGACACTCTAATAGCGAGAGCTCTGCCCCGAAATGGTCTCTGAAAAGAGCGGGTCTCAGCGTAAGCATTCAGCAATTCGTACCGATCAGGAATCTTGATGCAATTCGTGAACGAAAATCCTTGTCTAGACTCTTGTACGTTGAGATGCAACCGACCGACGAAACCGTTGTTCGTTGATGCTGTGTTATCGTTGCTCGTTGTTGACGACCTTTTATAAGATCTCGACTGACCTGAGTGCAAACCAATAGAATTCGTAGACACTATGCGACAGGATGCAGTTCTCAATTAATACAAAGATTGGTATGGAACCGGGGGACTGTCGATAAACCCTACAAATGTGAGCCGTCGCTACGCTTCTCACAAATCTTCCTGATAGAATATAAATTTCATGTTATAGCATCGCCGTAAGAATTTCATTAGATTCTGATAATTATAACGGCCAAACCGCACCAAAGAGCTGGAGTTTTTCCAAAAAGCTTAAACTCTTCGTCGAAGAAAAGTAATGGGATGGACATCCGACCCAGAATCCAGATTCTTTTATCCTCCTTCAAAGTTTGTTAACCTTTTCATGAGAGAAACGTAAACCATTACGCATTTATGTTCTTTGTCGAAAATATCAGTATCTTCGAAAATCAAAAGTCAGCGTTCTATAAGATCAAACAAATCTAAAAGCTTTCTTCGATTTACTAGCCTTTTCGTGGAAGAAACGTAATCCAATTGCAGATCGGTTTTTTGCCAGAAATATCCATGAGTTGTGGATTCTGGGTTACACCTGCTGATGACTTCAAATGAAGCACTACTGCTTCACTGACCACCGTAAGGGTGCAAAAATTTTCAATTTGATAGTGAGATTTAAAAAGTTTGTGGAATGGACATCCGACCCAGAATCCAGATTCCCTTACGCTCCAAAGGACTTAACCGCTTTTAGATTTTATTACTTTTTCACGAATGAAACGCAAACCATTACGCATATGTCCGAATAGTCCAATGCAGAACGGGTTTTATCAAAAATAGGCGTGAGTTTTGGATTCTGGATTACGATGGAAAGATGGACATTGTCAAAAACTGCACTGGAATTTTGTTGGTAGGCGCTCCATCACTCAGATTAATAAAATGCTGTTCTCACTGATTTTTATTTTTAAATGAATCGTTTTTGAAAGGATTTGATCACTAGTGGTACGTCATTCTGGTAGTTTTTGAAAATGTACATTAATCTCTTCATGTTTAGGAATTGTTATAAAACCACTGGATTCCAAAGTGATCTTCTGAGGTGTACGGCTTGATGGTACAATTTCAAAATTCAACAGTAATTGCAAAACGGCCATCTTAACAATGAGATAAGCAAAATTTATACCTAAAAAACAAGTTTTATACATGGAGAAGAAACCATTTTGCCAAATACCGATACAATTCCGTCGACCTTCCCCGAAAGGTAAAAAAGCGAAACGCTCCAATCGTTCCTTATTTTCAGGCGCAAATCGTTCGGGATTATACTTTTCCGGATCCGGGAAGTACTTGGGATCATTGTGCAAACCGTAAAGGGAGACGTAGACTGGTACGCCCTTGTCGATAACTATGTCGGTGTTTGGAATTTGGTAGGTTTTGGTGCAACGACGGTCCAGGAACCCCAAAATTGGATGCATTCGAAGAGACTCTACAAGCAATTTGGTGTTGGACATACATCTTGGTGGTCGCAAGATGGGACTTACCTTTGACGCACATGTCCAGGTAATCCATGTTACGTACAGCTTGATAGGATAAAGTTCCATGATTAGTGAGTACGGTACGAATTTCGTTTCGGAGACGCGCCTGAATTACGGGATTTACGCACAAATCGTAAAGGGTGAAGGAGAGAGTTGTGGCGCTGGAGATAAATCCAGCCGTCATATATTCGAGACTGATGGCCAACCCGTGAGTATCTAAAATGGAGAGGAATTACTGCGGGTTGCATACAAAACATTCACAATACATATATCATAATTGTCCACTTTCCCGTCCATCGTAATTAAGGAATGCACTAGGTCTACACGTTTCGTTTCCATTTTTCTTCTCATCTTCACATTATTTTGGAAGATCTCGGTGAGGAATTTTACTGATGATGGTTCCAAAAATGTCATCCTAAACGGTTTGACAAAGCGGTGCGCAAAAAAGTAGCAAACTGAGTGAATGACGCGACTGATACTGGAATTTTGTAAGTTGCGTGACAGTTTGTAAAATTCCGAATTTTGAAATGAATTCGCTTGTATTCCAAAGGCGTAAGACGCTATCGCGTCGATTGAGTACTTGATCGACAGTTCGCGACACTCCGTTACGTCCTCTAGAAGGGACACGTTTCGTACATGTTCAACGAAACCCTCGGCGGCGCTCACTACCATTTCAAACATGGCTTTCACCTTTCCCGCGGATAAAGTCGACGTAAAACGCGATCTTGCTTCAGACCATTCCGGATTTTTAAGCATCAGTAAAGAAACGGCGCTCAGGATGTCGTGTTCTTTATTATCGGCAATGTTTCTATCTTCGAAGTGGACAAAATCAGACATCAGGATACTTCTGACAAGATCGGGATCTTTAGCTAAAAGTGCAGGTTTGTCGAATATAAAAAAGCCCATACAAAAAGAATCGGCCATTTTGTAGACGTCGTGCAGGTATTGCGAAATCGACCTTTTCTGCGTCAGTACCGGAAAAATGGTACCAAAAAGTGCGGTTGGACGAGAATGTGGCACATGCTTCTTCTTCCAGTAACGAAAGTTCCTGGTCAAGTACAGACGAACAAGAAGAAAGAGGCTTAGAAGAACTATGACTGATAACATCATCGTTGACTGATCGACCATATTGTTACGAGTTGACTGAGATTATACGTAAAATTGGAATGATAAAGTGTCAAAACCTATCTATAATAAATAAAAGCGCTTATCTTAAACTTGACCTTTGCTATTTAACACTTCGTAAAAAATAGTCCAATCTATTAAAATCTATTTGGAGGCTGCCTTGTACTGTTTCTCGACGTTTTTATGGAACAAATACAATCGGCTATTGATACAGTGCATAAGACAGAAATTTTGTTCCATTCTTCGATACACATCTTCGACAAAGAAGAAAGATCAAATAAATATGAGCCATACCTGCTTTATTATGGAGACACTGAAGGAAGAAGAAGAGATTATCTTCATGCGATTGAGGAAGAGTTTGCGCTTGCTCGGAGTCATGCAGCGCAGCACATTCAGAGAATGGGCTTGGTCGATCATTATCCTGTAGATACGACACGGTGTACCACATTCTTTGTGAATGTCCCATACTTGTCCATTTAAGAGCTTCCATATTCAAGGAACCCTGTCCGAACATCGCCATAGTTTCAAGCCTCTTGGTCTATCAGCAATCTTAGGTGGGATAGCTTCAGTGACGTTACAGACTTTCGGAGGCGGACGACTCTAATTATCTCAGTAAGCACGCAGAACAAACTCTGCAGAAGTGATGGTAAGAATGAACTGGGAAGACATGCTCAGGATTCCAGAGAAGAAAGATGAATCCTTTGTAACCTTTTTGGAACTATTAACCACTACTCTCCAATCGAACACAGAAGAAGGTTTTACGAGACCTAGTGAGGGCAGCAGGCCATGGCAGGTATGGGAGGTGTTCGTCTTACACCCGTGAGCAAAACACACTAGTTTTGGCCATGACTGGAGAGATTCCATGGTTGTGGAAAACCTGGTCCTAGATCACCAGATGACCGCTCCCTAATAAAATATAGGCCACAGTCACAGAGCAGCCCCCGATGGTCCCCAATACTGTGCATGTGTCCATATTAGGATCAATTTCCAGCCCTAGAAGAGGCGCTCCTCAGTCTCACACAAAGATCCAAAATGGAAGGAGAACGCCCCTTGGTTTCTTAACTCAACCAAGGTATTTGACAAGGTTCTCTGCGCAACTATGTAAACAGTAAAACCCATTACCATTACACGTTTTTTCCGTCCTGAAGAAGCAGTTAACTCACTACTTATCTGTGTAGGGTTGCACCTCAAGATATCAACAAGTAAGAGCAGATGCAGATCGAGAACGCTTCTACGTAGTGGCAAAGTGTAAAAAGAACTACAGAATCTCACCCTTGGCGCTCCTCCCAATGCCAGTGAGAACGATTTTACAGCCCTTGTGACTCTCGTGGGAGTGGCGGGTGTCGCCTCAGGTGTCACAAAAAAGTGAGTGTCTCACAGAACTTTAGGTGTTTCCGACAGATTATTATTAGTATAGGAACCAACCTTTCTTCCGAGGATAACTAGATAGTAATGTTAGGATTCTATTTAAGCGAGATGCAGAAGAGAATTAGTCTATAGAGCAACAAAAATCTGTCTTTCTCTGATGGCTTCTTGCTCATTCGACTCTGAGTTTGTTTATCCTTGGCTACAGGAGAGCATTAATGCGGCTAAGAGTATATTTAAATGTTCTAAGTTTTCTTCCACTTGTGCTCCCAAAATCTGAAAACTATTAATTTCATAATCCATGGCTCTTCGAGCCACTCATGGGCCAAATCAAAAAAACTATCATTTGGAGCTAAATAAAACAAGAAAATGCCCTTTTTCATGCAATGTCGATAATCCCTTTGATTGAATCTGGCTTGCTTAGGAAAACAAGTTTTATAATGTATAGTGAGTTAGGTTGGCAGGGAATCCTTAGCTAGAAACCTTCCCTAGAGACTCTTGCTCTCTTTAACACGAACTTAACATTCACGGGATGCACGTCGTTCTTATACACATACAACCACTTCAGGAATTTTATTATTTTATTGCATTATTCCTTTTTGAAATACTAACGGTTATTAGAGGCTTCGTGGGTACTGGTTGCAACTGTTTGTGGTTTACGTAATCTGTCTGTATAAACATTTACGCCTCAGATGGTTAGTCGCCCTCCCAACAGGTCGGCACATCATTGGGATGAGGGGGAGTGGGTACGGTTCTACATTCTTAATTAGGAACTATCGTACACATCATCTACTCGACTAGTGTTTTTTTGTTGCAGAGTTCTTTGAACCTGGGACATTTTTTATTTTGCAGACGCCTTGGTAGGTACACCGTGAATGAGACCCATCCTATTAAAATAATGTTTTCTCGTTAAAATTGTCATTGTCTATTGCTACGTGAGAAAATAACTTTTGGAAAATCAATTTTTTTCGACTTTTGCAGGAAAGTATTCCTTCCAACCACAATGTATGGTTTGGCGGTTGAATCAGATCATCAGCTATTTGGTGGTCGTGCCAAATAAACAATAAAGTTTTGGAAGTTGTGAAAACAACTAACATTTCTATTTACAAATTGTGTACAAGTTTTAACAGCGCGGTAAGCGGTTAATAATGGAGGTACAACAGGTAGTAGGTAGGTTGGTCGGTCGCCGGAGGGTAGACTGGTTCTGGAATGCAGGCTGACGAGTCGATGTTGGTTGCTTTTGTTGGCGGCTATGACTTCCGTGGTTAACAGTATTCGCTTATAAAGGATTCTGGCCGATGTCGACGCGTTGTCATTGGTCGTCCAATAGGAATCAATCGTTGCTGTTCAGTAGGTATGTAAGCGACTGTGTACCGGGATCGCATGTGACCGCCACATATGGTATATTGTAGAGGCAAAAATAATTTTATCTTTATAATGAACTACGAATTGGTCGTCAATACCTGACCTCTATTTGCCCTACTCTTTTGACAGCAACTATTGTCGATATTTTTTATAAGGTGTTATCAATATATTGAATATTTGGTCTCATTTAACCATATCCCTATCTATTACTGTTTACGAGAATAAAAATGAAAGCAAGAGGAGAATCAAAACATCAAGTGTACCGGAGAAATGGAAGGAAGAATAAGAGAAAGAGTGGAAGGTGTGCACGAAAAGCCTAATTTTTACGATAAGGCAAGCCAGCGAAAATTGTATACCAAAGAAGAAATGCATTTATTTTTGGGCGTTTGGTAGTGTGGAAGACTATGGAGAAGTAGATCAGAAAACTATGGAAACAATTTAAAAAAAGGAAAGAAAGCAAGCGATATAGGAACAACACAAACACAGTAGACCCAACAAGGGTTTAAAAATTTTAAAAAACACTTTAATGTAGTTTATCGTAGATTGTCTACGAGACGCTAAGAACGAAGAATCCACACCTCACTGCAGTATCTGTTCACTATACAGGGGGTTGTGTAGGTAAAACCCTCTTTTCGAGCAACTAAAATCACTTACAGGGTGTAACAGGAAAGGTTTCCAAATTGCTATCAAAGTAAAGTTGCCGTTTTTTGGTACGAGGGAAGTCTCGTGGCAATACCAGAATTTTTTTTTCAGATTTCACCTTGGAAATGTATCATGTTCAAAGAAATAGCTATAAATCATGCAAATGAAGTATACCTACAGATGATTTAAAAATGAAGAATACATAATAATGTGATACTTCGTCATACATGGGCAAACTGAAAGGGGCATTAGTCAGTAGTAGCGATAAATAAATCAAAAAGGATTTCCATATAATTGGGCTGATGTAAAATTTTGAAAGTATTTCCTCGTTATATTAACATAAACATAATTTTTTCCACTAATTTAATGATTTATGTTCCCGTTGATGATTTTGTTTTTGTATACCTAGGTACCTATGAGATTTTTTTTGTAGATAAACAGACAACATAAATAGTCCCACAGTAAGAGGTTCTCACACAACAACCACGTGATAACCAACTTTATAAGCAAGAAATGATGTGGAATGAATGCTTCATGAAATCATCTCCGAAGCTCAGACCAGGACGTGTAGCGATGAACCTTTATGTTGTAATTATCTTCATTAATGCGCTACTGGCAAGTGCAAGTATTTCCGGTAGGTAAGTCACAAGTTTTCTCATGTTTCATCTGCTCTTCCGACAGATAAATTGAAATTTTGCTCACGATCCGATCCAAAGTTGAACGAATGCCTCAAATCCTGTATACAAGCAGCATTAGTCGCCTTAAAAGATGGTTTGTATGTAAAAAGCAGTGAAGCGCATTCTACTGTGTTGTATCTAGGTGATCTTCCAAATGATCCCATAAGGGTTTCTCAAGGTACCGTTAAGGCTTATCCATCAGTGACATTTGACCAACAATATACAGACGTAATCATCTACAATGCGTCAGCGCTAACAGTGACGGATGTGAGGTAAGGTTAACTAAAAGTGCTCCAATTTACTGATACGTGCCGTCTAGCGCTCAAATTGATGATGCCTCTTTCTCCATTACTATCAAGGGTTTCATCCACCCATTGGCTGTTTTTGCATTTAATTACAACTTTGAAAACGCCAAATTCGGGGGTTTCGATGTGAGTAGTAAGGGGACCGGCATTTACTACGAATGTAAGTATTCACAATGTAATCCTTGTCAGAAAAGCAAGATTATAGATGAGAAAACGTTAATACTCACACTAAATGGTCGACCTACCAAAAAGGATGGGATAGACTATGCGAATGTAACGGATTACAAATTTGATTACGACGTTGAGAATATAACTACTGCATTTCAAAGTGATAACGTTGAGGCGGCACAACAATTAGGAAGTTTTGTAAATGAAAATTGGCGGTCTATGTTTAACTTCGAAGAAAAGGGTTTAGCAGAAATATATGGAAAGGGATATAAAGATTACGCTCAACGTATATTCGACATCATCCCATACGATCAATTATTCCCAAAATAATTTATTTGTAATTTAGGTAACGGTTGGGGTCTTTTTGGTTTTGAAATAAAGTTTTTTTATGTAACAGTTAAATATGAATAGGGGGGATGGTATAGCTGTTATCTACTGGTAGGCCACCCTGTACAATATACCGTTAGGTGTAAGAATTGTTATGACAACTTTTGGTTGGTAACGCAATTTATAATACAATGGCTCGGAAGCTCAGTTATAAGAGACGATCTGGGGGTAGGTTAGATATGAGTATAGAACTTAAATTCAGCAAGCGAAACAATAAGGGTACTTTTACCTTGGAAACGACCGAAATACACAAAACAAATAAAATGAGTGTAGGTAACAAAACCGACTTGTTAGCTGTACAAAAGTCGGAAAATGTAATCAAACAAATCTTACCTTATTTCACAGTAATGGTGATTGCGCAACCACAGTACTGTTGAATTATCTAAACAAAAGAGTTAATTAACAGAAGTTAAGGCTACAACAAGCAGGCCGACTGAAATATAACAATGACGAACTTGAGACAGTGCCGAGTGTTCTAATTAGCAAAAGTTTTAACTTTCAACAAATTAAATTCATCAAGGTAAAAGGTAACATGAATAACAAAAGCAATTTTAAAGGTAATAAGCAAAGTTAGTGCAAAATTAATTAAACAAGAAAATGCCTTTTTTCCTACAAGGTCGATAATCCCTTTAGATTCGTTCTATTGAACGATTTACTTCGCCTCATTTTTTGATAGAGTATAGGAATCAAATATCAGTGCTCCAGAAATATGTACTAACTTTACCTGATATTGACCTTATAATCAGTAGCCGAGAAAAAAAATTCACAAGTCATATAAATAATCGAACTTTATTACAGATACAAAAATAAAAACTTTAACCTAATTGGTGTGTAAAACTTAAAATCTAAAACATTCTGGTATCAAAGTTTAATTTGTCATCGATCCTATCGAATAAAATTAAAAATGTAAATGTAAAATAACACGGCAAATATAATCACATTCAATAACAAAACTGATGATAGAAGAAGTTTACGGTTTACAGAGCGCCATATTCGCTAGATGGCACTGATGGTGCGCCGTATTGGTTCTGTGGTACGCCGCTGTCGGGATAACCGCCGCCACCTTCTTGTTTCTAAACGCGAATCGATTAATTGGTCGTAGTGAGTTGGTTTGGAAAAAAGCTTACCTGAGTTTTATATCTGATGAAGTATACCTCCGGTTTGCTTGGTTGCGTAGGTGCCGGTGTTGGTATGTTAATTTCTGGGGCTTCTTCAGGTTTTTTTACCAAAACGTATACGAGTGTCTTTTCTTCGTTCTGTGGTTGTAGTGGAATGACTGGTGCGGTTGGAGTTGGCGGAGTTGGTGCCTAAATGGTTGAGTTAAACCACAGAAAGTGATATAATTTCCTTACCTTTATGAAGATTATCTTGTAGTGTTTCTGCGCAGGTGCAACCGGAATCGTTTTGCGAGGTGCTTGATACTCGTTTTCGGGTGGTGGGACGTGTACGTATACGTGTTTGTGCACTATAGGCTGTTGTGCGGGTGCGCCGTATTGAGATGATGGTGCTCCATAGCTACTACTTGGTCCACTTGGAGATGCACTATAACTCGATCCAATACTACTATAACCAGCTTCTGGTGATGGACGACATTGCACTGCAACGAAGAATAATGTGACCTGCAACAGTAAATTTATGTTAAACAACTATCACCATCATGGACAAAAGGAATGACTTAGGCAACCAACGTATCACATAATAGATTTTAGGCGATGTTTAACGAAGATTAAATAAGGAAAGATCTTGACGAAGGCGCTAAAACTAACCGTCTCCCTTCATTATTTATAAATACCATAAATATTCGTTAATCATCGTCTACTACCGACCATGGGATACGTTGGTTGCCTAAGTCACAATATCCGAAGTATTGATTGATTGGTCATAGGTTTACGAGAATGAAACCTGGGAAACACAAAAGGTCCATAATGATTTTTGCCGATGTAATGAAGCGAAGAGAAAGCCGTACTGGAATTTCTTTTACTCAAAACTCGGATAATTGAAAATTTTCAGGAAAAACCTAGAATTCCTAGGAAAATGTTAGAATGGTTATAACTACTCTCGTAGTTGAAGATAGAATACTAGGATTGTTGCTTAACCAAAAGTGTTTATGATAATTTGAATCACCCTCTAGATTAACTAAGGTGGAGGTGTTGTTTAGGAAAAATCGCCACCTTTGACCTATTGAACGGCACATTTCAGGATTTTTCCTAAACAACACCCCCACCTTAGTTAATCTAGAGGGTGCTTCTCATGGGGGCGAAAAAAAAATTGAATACTTAATACTAATTTCGGTCATACTGTCGAATAGAGAATTAAAAGACGCTTCAAATGAGGGGTCGCTCGACACTATTTCCCTATTTAAATTCTTGAGTTAGGGGTTGCTGGGGCTAGGGGGTTGACCTGACAAAGTCAAATTTGACATCAAAAGTTGTCCCCCAAAAATGAAAAATCGACGTGTCCGAGCGTTTTTTTAAGAAACTGGTCTAAGTGTCCCAAAACAGGCGTGTTTCCTTTTCAATGGCCCACCCTGTATAAAGTTGACGTGTCAAACATTCTCACTGTCGATATTTTACAGACAATTTGCGGCAAATAAAAGTTTGATAGGTCAATTAGATTAATTTGTAATAATTCAAACAAGTAATTCCAATAATTTTTTTTGATGTAACTTAATTAATTAATTAAATAATGAAGTACCTATTAATTACCTGGAAACATGACGATGGCACATCGCCAAATTAAATAATTAATTGATTGATTGATTGATTGGAAAATTAAAAGGTAATCTATAACCCTTTATAATGACACTTAGTGTCGAAAAGGCGTTTCATTACATTTAAAATGCAAAAAATAGTGCAATTACTTATCTTTATTATTACCATTAAATCTAATTAGCCTAATTTCACTAATTTTTTGTTTGAAATGACAGCCAACGCGTTTCGACACCATGTCTAACAGATTAATCAATCAGTTAATTAACTAATTAATTTATTGGTTAATAAATAATTAATCTATGAGTTACATTTAAAATAAAAAAAATAGTGAAACTTCTTTTTTTATTATGACAATTAAATCTAATTAACCTGTTAAATTCCACTCCATTTTTATTTTAATATCAGTTAATTAATGAATTAATTGATTTTTTAATTAATTCATAATTAATCTGTACCTCTTGATAATAAAACATAGTGTTGAAAATGGGTTAAGTTACATTTAAATTAAACAATTATTACTAAGTTTGGGGAAAATTAATTAATTGCCTTTTGTTCATGTTCATACAAGGAGAAAGCCTAAATTTTCAAAAAAAAATTTTTTGATTTCTCAACGTTTCATGACCTGAATAACACGTATAACATATTATTTGTAGAAAAAAAATGTCGTGTCCGTCCGTCTGTCTGTGTTCTTGTATGCGCGATATCTTTTGAACCGTTAAAGCTATCGATATGAAATTTGGTAGGTACAAAAATTCTTTGCCATAGTCCGGCTTGTTAATGAACAAAAATCAACCAATGCCGTGTCATTTTTAGGGGGGGTTAGAAAATTAAGAAAATTAATTACTTCAAATTTTAAAAAGATACAAAATTAAAAAATCAAGCTAATACTTTTTTTATATAATATAATAAAAAAATAGTGACACTTCTTATTTGTATTGTTGCAATTAAATCTAATTAACCTATCAAATTTCACTCATTTTGTATTTTAAAATGTCATATAACCCAACGCGTAGTGAACTTTTGACATAATCTCGTTATCATTTAATTAATGAATTCTTTGATTGCTGAATTAATTAATAATTAATCTGTAGTTCTTGATAAATTTAAATTAAAAATTATTACTATAATTAAGTATAAGTAAGTTTGGGTAAAATTAATTACCTTCTCATATACTTACGTTACATACAAGGAGAAAGCTTACATTTTCAAAAAAAAATTTTACATTTCTCGCCATTTTATGACCTGAAGAACACGTATAACGCATTTATAGAAAAAAAATGTTGTGTCCGTCCGTCTGTCTATGTTCTTGTGTGCGCGATATCTTTTGAACCATTAAAGCCATCAATGTGAAGTTTCGTACAAAAGTTATGTGCCATACAATCTAAGTCCGGTTTGTTAAGGAACAAAATCAAACCAGTGCCGTGTCATTTGGGGGGGGGGGGGAGGGGGTTATAAAATTAAGAAAATTTACTGCTTCAAATTTTAAAAAGTTACAAAATTAAAAAATCAAGCTAATACTTTTTTTATATAATTTTAAAATAAAAAAATAGTGAACCTTTTTAATTGTATTGTTGCAATTAAATTTAATTAACGTATCAAATTTGACTCATTTTTTATTTTAA
Organism: Pyrocoelia pectoralis; assembly: GCA_036250285.1. Taxonomy (NCBI): domain Eukaryota; kingdom Metazoa; phylum Arthropoda; class Insecta; order Coleoptera; family Lampyridae; genus Pyrocoelia; species Pyrocoelia pectoralis. Next base: position 5,172,760 of record CM070083.1, read on the forward strand.
ATACTCATAAACCAACGCGTTTTAAACTTTTGGCACAATCTCGTTATCGGTTAATTAATGAATTCATTGATTGTTGAATTAATTAATAAATTAATCTGTAGTTCTTGATAATGAAACATGGTGTTGACAACGGGTTAAATTTAAATTAAAAAATATTATTATTACAATTAATTATGGAGTTCCACAAGTAAGTTTGGGGAAAATTAATTGCTTTCTCATATACGTACAAGGTCAAGCTTACATTTTCAAAAAAAAATTACATTTCTCGTCATTTTATGACCTGAAGAGCACGTATAACGCATTTATAGGAACAAAATGTCGTGTCCGTCCGTCTGTATGTGTTCTTGTGTGCGCGATATCTTTTGAACCATTAAAGCTATCAATATGAAATTTGGTACAAAAGTTCTTTGCCATACAATCTAAGTCCGGTTTGTCAAGGAACAAAATCCAACCAGTGCCGTATCATTTGGGGGGGGGGGGGGGGGGGGTTAAAAAATTAAGAAAATTTACTGCTCCAAACTTTAAAAGGTTACAAAATTAAAAAATCAAACTAATACTTTTTTTACATAATTTTAAAATAAAAAAATAATGAAACTTCTTATTTGTATTGTTGCAATTAAATCTAATTGACCTATCAAATTCCACTCATTTTTTATTTTAAATACTCATATAACCCAACGCGTTGTAAACTTTTGACACAATCTCGTTGTCAGTTAATTAATGAACTCATTATTGCGGAATTAATTAATAATTAATCTGTGCCTCTTGATAATGAAACATAGTGTTGAAAACGGGATAAATTTAAATTAAAAAATTATTACTAGAATTAATTATGGAGTTCCACAGGTAAGTTTGGGGAAAATTAATTGCTTTCTCATTTACTTACGTTACGTACAAGAAGAAAGCTTACATTTTCAAAAAGAAAATTTTACATTTCTCGTCATTTTATGACCTGAAGAGCACGTATAACGCATTTATAGGAACAAAATGTCGTGTCCGTCCGTCTGTCTGTGTTCTTGTGTGCGCGATATCTTTTGAACCATTAAAGCTATCAATATGAAATTTGGTACAAAATTTCTTTGCCATACAATCTATGTCCGGTTTGTCAAGGAACAAAATCCAACCAGTGCCGTGCCATTGGGGGGGGGGGATTAAAAATTAAGAAAAATTATTGCTTCAAATTTTAAAAAGTTACAAAATTAAAAAATCAAACTAATACTTTTTTTATATAATTTTAAATTAAAAAAAATAATCAAACTTCTTATTTGTATTGTTGCAATTAAATCTAATTGACCTATCAAATTCCACTCATTTTTTATTTTAAATACTCATAACCCAACGCGTTTTAAACTTTTGACACAATCTCGTTATCGGTTAATTAATGAATTCATTGGTTGCTGAATTAATTAATAATTAATCTGTACCTCTTGATAATGAAACATAGTGTTGATAAGGGGTTAAATTTAAATTAAAAAATTATTACTAGAATTAATTATGGAATTCCACAGGTAAGTTTGGGTAAAAGTAATTACCTTCTCATATACTTACGTTACATACAAGGAGAAAGCTTACATTTTCAAAAAAAAAATTTCCATTTCTCGTCATTTTATGACCTGAAGAACACGTATAACGCATTTATAGAAAAAAAATGTTGTGTCCGTCCGTCTGTCTGTGTTCTTGTGTCGCGCGATGTCTTTTGAACCATTTTAACGCTATCGATATGAAATTTGGTACAAAATTTCTTTGCCATAAAATCTACGTCCGGTTTGTCAAGGAACAAAATCCAACCAGTGCCGTGTCATTTTAGGGGGGTTAGAAAATGAAGAAAATTTATTACTTCAAATTTTAAAAAGTTACAAAATTAAATAATCAAGCTAATAATTTTTTTATTTAATTTTAAAATAAAAAATAATGAAACTTTTTATTTGTATTGTTGCAATTAAATCTAATTGACCTATCAAATTCCACTCACTTTTTAATGAAACATAGTGTTGAAAACGGGTTAAATTTAAATTAAAAAATTATTACTAAAATTAATTATGGAGTTCCACAAGTAGGTTTGGGGAAAATAAATTGCTTTCTCATATGTATACCTAGAGAATGACTAAATTTTCAAAAAAAATTTTTACATTTCTCGACGTTTTACGACCTGAATAACACGTATAACGCATTTATAGAGCAAACATTTCGTGTCCGCCCGTCTGTCTGTGTTGTTGTGTGCGCGATATCTCTTGAACCATTAAAGCTATCGATACGAAATTTGGTACAAAAGTTCTTTGCCATAAAATCTAAGTCCGGTTTGTTAAGGAACAAAATCAAACCAGTGGCGTGTCATTTTAGGGGGGTTAGAAAATGAAGAAAATTTATTACTTCAAATTTTAAAAAGTTACAACATTAAAAATCAAGCTAATACGTTTTTTATATAATATTATAATAAAAAATAGTGAAACTTCTTATTTGTATTGTTGCAATTAAATCTAATTAACCTATCAAATTCCACTCTTTTTTTATTTTAAATACTCATATAACCCAACGCGTTGTGAACTTTTGACATACTCTCGTTATCAGTTAATTAATTAATTCATTGATTGCTGAATTAATTAATAATTAATTTGTGGTTCTTGATAATGAAACATAGTGTTGATAAGTGGTTAAATTTAAATTAAAAACTATTACTAGAATTAATTATGGAGTTCCACAGGTAAGTTTGGGGAAAATTAATTACTTTCTCATATACGTTACATACAAGGAGAAAGCTTACATTTTCAATAAAAAATTTACATTTCTCTTCATTTTATTACCTTAAGAGCACGTATAACGCATTTATAGAAAAAAAATGTCGTGTCCGTCCGTCTGTCTGTGTTCTTGTGTGCGCGATATCTTTTGAACCATTAAAGCTATCCATATGAAAGTTGGTACAAAAGTTCTTTGCCATAAAATATAAGTCCGGTTTGTTAAGGAACAAAATCCAACCAGTGCCGTGTCATCTGGGGGGGGGGGGTTAAAAATTAAGAAAATTTACTGCTTCAAATTTTAAAAAGTTACAAAATTAAAAAATCAAGCTAATACTTTTTTTATATAATTTTAAAATAAAAAATTAGTGAACCTTTTTAATTGTATTGTTGCAATTAAATCTATTTAACGTATCAAATTTGACTCATTTTTAATTTTAAATACTCATAACCCAATGCCTTTTGAACTTTTGAGACAATTTCGTTATCAGTTAATTAATGAATTCATTGATTGCTGAATTAATTAATAATTAATCTGTACCTCTTGATAATGAAACATAGTGTTGATAACGGGTTAAATTTTAATTAAAAAATTATTACTATAGAATTAATTATGGAGTTCCACAAGTAAGTTTTGGGGAAAATTAATTGCTTTCTCATATACTTACGTTACGTACAAGGAGAAGCCTTACATTTTCAAAAAAAAAATGTTACATTTCTCGTCATTTTATTACCTGAAGAGTACGATTTATAGAAAAAAAATGTCGTGTTCGTCCGTCTGTCTGTGTTCTTGTGTGCGCGATATCTTTTGAAACATTAAAGCTATCGATATGAAATTTGGTACAAAAGTTCTTTGCCATAAAATCTAAGTCCGGCTTGTCAAGGAACAAAATCCAACCAGTGCCGTGTCATTTTTAGGGGGCGGGGGTAGAAAATTAAGAAAATTGATTGCTTCAAATTGCATAAAGCTACAAAATTAAAAAATCAAACTAATACTTTTTTACATAATTTTACAATAAAAAATCATAACCAGTGGCACACCGTTTTTAGGGTGCAAAATTGTGAATTTCTTAATTAATTAACCGATTTTGTTTATTTCGTTGTTTATTAATTGTTTGTTAAATTCAATTTCACCGTATTAAATTTTACACATACGTAGGTAAACCCTGAGAGGGAGTAACATAATTTTCACAAGTATCTACAGGGTGTTTGAAATAGTAGTATAAACAATCATTTTTGAATAATAATTGTTTTCAATTTCTAAACGATTGCGTCCAATGTTATGATGTAATAATAATAATAGTAAAGACGTAGAATCTTCTACAAAAATTCATTCCCAGCGAATAATAGCAATTGCGTGTCTAAGTGAACGCATCCAAGTGTAAGTATAAATCAAAGTCAACTAATAGCATTGCACGCTCCCTTAATCGCGCTTTAAAACAAAAGACGTAATTACAAACTGAAAGTGATGATAATAATTACAAATTCACTTATATAATAACAATAATAATAGCGTAACAGACTTTTCCTTGTAAGATAAAGGTAAACGCTAGGTATATTTAAATACCGTTCGTAATTACATACAAATTAAAAAGTTAACTGAATTATAAAATTATAAATACCGGAACGCTAATTATAATATCTACTCTTCCTTTCAACTATTGTTTTTTAAACATCCTATTTTCACTAAGCATTCACATAATTAAATACGCGATGATGCGTTCTAATGCTACACGTGAAAATGGATTAATTAATCTTCGTGAAAATTTCAAAAAAATTTCTTCTTAAATTGTTCATTGTTTCATCCGCCTACTATGTGTTAATTATTTCATAAACCTGATGCGTATTAAAATGTAACATTTAAGGTACGTAAGTGACGAAATTCACACGCAATTTTGGAAAGCGGACAATTTCTAATGATTAGCAAAAAATTTTTGGTAACTTACCACAAGAAGCCTCATGATGACGTTCACACGCACCGAAACACAACAAAATACCAATAAATCTTGTTACCGACGTTCAATCTTTATATACCTACTCGTATCTACCACCCCAATAAAAAATAATTACATTAAAATATAACACACGAGCCGTATTTAAGAGGGTTCACTAGAGAGGGATAATTGGTATGAAATTGAAGATGAGCTGAACTAATCTTACTTATTTAACCGTCCGCCCCACTTACCACCCTTCCTTTGTACCTCTTAAACAACGTGATGAAAGGTAAAAGTATTATATTAATTTTTTTTAATCTGTTCACGAGTTGATGTTACATAATTATAATTTTATAATTAGGAACCGGATCTAATTTTTTTTCATGTTAATTTCGAAGGGCGCCACTTTCTTTCCGAACCTATAACGTCGTTATTAAGACTGTACGTGATTAAAATATAAGGCCGTGTACGTGTAAGTCATGTCGCTTACAAAATTAATTATTATTACAACATAACGAAATACTTTAAAAAATTCTTAACGTGGTGTCAAATTACAGATAAGGAAGGACGGTGTAGTTTCTCTTATAGTCGCTAAGGTGCTTTTATTGTCCTTATTTCTGTTTCTGTAAGGGATCGTCCGAAGTCTTTTTTTTTTTTACAAATGGCGCTTACGTAGTTTCCTTTCCCAATACCCAATTGCCAATTTAATTGATTTTATTATTTATCGTATCGATAAGTTAACGAAACGCGTGATCGATTGAATACTAATTAATGTATTGTACGATCGAAATCGATTTTCTTTCATTTGAGAAAGTTTCAACCCCTGAGATCATCGTCAAATTATTGAAGGTTTCCTGAGGATGGCGTAATTTTGAATGGAAGGGATCGAAACTGGTATAAGCTATTTCTATCAAAATGGAAACTTTAAACATGTAACCAGGTGGAATGTTGGAGAGCAGTTTAATGAGCAGTATACAGGGTGTGTCTAGTGAAAATACCGTAGATTTCTTCAGTTCGAACTTTGGATTATTTGTTTTTGAAGAAAATGTCGTACTTCTCTTATTTATGTACGGATTTCAAAAAGAAAATTTTAGTTATCTGTAGCATTTTTTCGAAAATGGTGCTATACATATAAAAATTGTAGGTATTACAAAAACGGCTCCATGTATTTCGTACACCACCAAATGTTTGGTTTCTCCCATTCGTAGATCACGTTTTATACCATTAATTAGAAGATACAACCTTCACAGAATTTTAATATGATAAAATGGAAGATTCTACAAGATCGTTACCCTAACCGTCGACATTTTGAAACCATCGATAGGGGTGAGGAATTTGGATTTGGTGAAGACCCTACTGTAAGTACTATGGGGCTGCACACCTTATAGTAATTTAGGAAAAGTGTCTTCCAAGGCTCCGTAAGTCTTCCGTTTGGGTCGCCTAAAACCCAGTGGTAGTCAAACGGAGTCAGGAGGTACAGAATACCTGGGCTGGTGACTCTCCACACTACCGAGAAAAATCAAATTCAAGGGGGACTGATTGATTTTGGTATTAGGGAAACGCCTAGGATAACCTAAACCTCGGGGGAGAAGAGTGTAGCTATAAGTTTTTCTCTCTAAAGGTGAGTTGTGGTGTGGCGAACACTTCGGTGTAACGATGACAACCAGTACGGCAGCTGCTACAGGTGCTAAGGCAGTAGGAAAGTCCCTGTCCAGGATGCCATGGCGACCTCTGGTCATTGTATGTCTTCATCGCGAGCAACTCACTCGGACCGCAAAGGAGGCTAATAGTTTTCGACATTGGATAAAAAAGTCGAGTCTAACCTAAATCTTAGGTGAGAAAGGCTTAGCTAAGATTTTTCTCTCTAAAGGTGAGTTGTAGCGAACACTTCGGTGCGACCACGACAACAACAACGTGGGCAGCTGCTACAGGTGGATATGTCTGAGGTAGAAGGAAGTCCCCATGCATGGGGGGGGGGGTTCTGGTCATTGATTGCTTCATCGTGAGTAACTTACTCGGTCCAAAAATTAACCGCAAAGGAGGCTGATAATTTTCGACTTTGGAGAAACAGCCCATGTTAACTTCAACCACAGAGAGGAAAGGCTTAACAAGACGTTTTCTCCCAATAGGTGAGTTGTGGCGAACATTTTCGTGCGGCCATGGCAACCACAACCGCGGCGGCTGCCACAGGCGCAAATGTCTTAGGCAGAAGGAGCGTTCCTGCCGAGGCGACCTGTAGTCTGTGAATACTTCAGCTTGGGCAACTCATCCGGCCCGATTACGAACTGGGATGAGTTTTCAAATATCGAGGCGTTGTTGGAGTCAGAAACCAATGACATACATTAACTAAAGTCAACTCTTGTTCTTTGAACGAACATTTTATATATCCCAGGAGATTCTGTCAACCTAACTACCAGGAAAGAGATGCTAGAGCACTCCATTATGGGGTCGTTTGAACAGGTATGTCCTTTGGGAATAGCAAACCTGATGCGCGGCGCTGAAAACCCATCTGGACAAACCGTTCAACAAGGCGAGGGGAAGCGAAGGGACAGCTTGGGAGGAATAAGAAAAAGGCACGGAAGAGCTTTTACAACTATACAATCGTCCTCTTCTGCGCCCCACCTAAAAAATTCTAAACCTCAGAAGAGAGAATGGTTCCTATACGGGCAAATCCACAGAAACAATTAAGACGCTCAATTCCTCTAGCTGGACATAGGGAATTTCCCGCATCCTCACAGAGGATAACTGGGCAACTGACGGAGGTCACCTCGGCGATTAAATCGCTCGGCTCCACCACGACTTGATGATTTTGTTAGAGGGGATTAAAATTGCTTTTGTTCCAAAACCTGCCAAAGGTGACTTACTTACTTACTTACTAGCCCAATATTGTCCAAACAGTATTTTCTTCTTAAGACACTTGAAGGGTTGTGTACGTTTACCCTCCAGGAAGATCCACAAAATAAGCCCTGCACTCTGTTGTAGAGCGCATTGGGAGATCACTAGGTTAAAAGTCCGCCCTGGGAACATTTATAAACGTAGAAGGGACGTTTAGCGAAAGGTCCTTTGAAACAATAGATACGGCTTCACCATTGCGTAACAGAGGTCGCACAGCTGATGAGACACAATAGTGAATGGATGCCCGCAAGGTGAGGTGCTGTCACAACTTCTTCTATCGCCTTAACGACAACGGGGTATACGGATTCGTTATGGAAGGCATCCACTTGCTGTGCCACTTAAACTGGCATAGCAGAGGTATTGAGAAAGAGTACGGTCTATTACTAAACCAGATAATCAACTGATTGCTTATTTTAGAGGGGGTGGGGGTGGAACGAAGAGTGTGCTGTAACTTTCAAAAAGACCCCTATGGTAACAGCGATGTTTTCAAACATAAAGTGTTCGTCGCTAGTTGTGTCTCTTATACAATACAAATGAAGTGGTTGTACGTGTATAAGCACGACGTGCATCTCGTGAATCTTTAGTTCATATTAAAGTTCTTCATCTGTACTTGTACTCAAATTTTCAAGCTTCACGTTAGTTTGAATAATCTATACTATCTATACCAAATTTATCTGGAGAAAGCTATAACTTGCCCAACAAGTTATCTCCAACACCCTACTTTGGCCAGAATTTCACTTAAGGCGAAGATGGAATTAATCGGCAACGTCGTCGTCGTCGGGTTGGGCTGCATGTGACTGGAGACCTCGTAAGACGAAATTTTGTACATCCAGCACGAAATCCCTGGACAAATGTCAGCTGGTACTTTTTACTAAGCTACCAAGCCGTGAAAGATCAACCTCAAGGAAGACTGATAGTTTTCGTCACTGTGGAAGACGCCCAGACTAATGTAAACGCAAGAGGAGGGCTGCGCCGTAGGTTTTCCTTTCTGAACGCCGTCATTTAAAAAGCTTAAATCATAAAATAAAGGATTTCTGGTGTTAGGAGTACAACAGGAACCGCTTTCGTTAGTAAACGGCAAGAAAAACCTAGATGATGCATATACATTCCTAGTTGCATCAAATAGAACCCTGTGAGAGTACAGTGGGTACATTGAACTGGCAAAACTGGCGGAATAATTTCAGATTAACCACAAGAGGTTATCGTAACCCAAACGTAACGGATGTTTCCTTATACAAACATCCCTTTCGAGAAAAGCTCAGAAAGCGCCCTCCTGAGGGACATTACCCAAGTACTGCTAAGTCAGCAAGAAGAAAGGCGCTCCTTTTTCTCATTTCCAAAGCTATTTGAACAGGCATCCTCCTTCAAGGCTTGCTGTAACCATCCCTGACGGCGTATGGCTCTAATTATCAGACTTTCCACAACCATAACACTGGCATGTCTGTAGAGGGAACGGAAGTACGTGAATAAGCTCCTCTGTCGTTATGGAGATACTACTGGTAGTCTTGCAACTGAAAGAGGTACAGGGGGGCTACCACCTCTTCATTTTTTCTTTAGCCGCAAGATCACTGGAAGGTTATCTCTAGGCTCTATTGAGGCCGCGTGGTTAAAAGGACGTGTTGGAGCAAAGGGCAATGAGAAATCTAAAGAGTTCACCTAAAGGGCTTCTGATCTGCGCTCCAAAACTGGCTCTTCCGTTTGCGGTACTAACTATAAGCAACCTAATTACTCAAGATACCCAATCCAAAAAGGCTAGATGGATCTTGATGTTTTAAGTTGTCGTTATGCGAGGTAGGCGCTAAATCAAGTAGCAAACGGAAACATTCTCGTACTCGCGTGAGTTAATGTGGATTTTGGAACAAGAGGCAATGAATGAAAGAATTCAAATCGAGTGTTTTGTGGCCTAGAGTCAATCTTTTTTTTTGATCGAGGTTCGGAAAACCTTTTGTAGGCGAGCGAGGGGCTTGGCTCTATAGCGGGAGGTGTGTGGAATTCTTTTCCATCTAGGTAAGGTTCACCCACTAAAACCCTTTCTTCTCTCTAAACTAGCCCAGACGGGTATCACCTTTCGGCATTCTTCACGTCCGAGGCAGATTCGGTGACCAGAGCTCACCACCTGGATGTTGCCGTATGTGTGCGTCTATGTCGTCACTAGTTATCTCCATTCACGTTCTCGTGTTTCGTAGATTTTCCTTATTACTTTCTCCGCAAAACGCCAATTTGGCTCCAATTTCGTCATCCAGCGAACTACGTTTCCGGGGTTTATAGCCTTTCCCATTTTGCAGCTAGGAGTCATGCGCTCCCCCTCCCATCTGCCGCATTCGAAAACGGCATGCCTTTTCCCGTCCACCAGTCCGCAGTTCGGGCAGTTTTCCGAGTCCCAATAGCTCCATGGTGTTCCGTGACATTTGCCTTCCTCCTGACATAAACGCCACCTTGGCCTTCTCTGGAACTAACCTTAGTTTCCTCTCCTCCATCCATTGGTGTAGGTCGGCAACTGTTAGCCTGATCTTATCTAGGGCCATCTTCATTTTCTTGTCCTGTAACATTGAAATATCATCAGCGAAGACCATCAGTCGCACCCCGGTGGGTACCTGCCGCCTCAGTCGCCGTCGTACATGGCATTCCATAGGATCCGCCCGATCCGATCCTAACTGAAAGTAACCTAACACTCAGCACACCTAAACTCAGTGTGGCGACCACATGATCCCGGTACACAGTCGCTTACGTACTGAAGAGCAACGATTGATTCCCGTTGGCCGACCAATGACAACGCGTCGACATCGGCCAGAATCCTTTATAGGCGAACGCTGTTACCTACAGAATTTATAGTCGCCAACGAAAGCAGCCAACACTGACCAGTCCGTCTACATCGACCCGTTAGCCTGTATTCCAGAACCAATCTACCCTCCGGCGACCGACCAACCCACCTACTACCTGTACCTCCATTATTAACCGCTTTCCGCGCTGTTAGAACTTGTACATAATTTGTAAATAGAAATGTTAGTTGTTTTCACAACTTCCAAAACTTTATTGTCTATTTGGCACGACCACCAAATAACTGGTGATCCGATTCAACCGCCAAACTTAGCACAATACTCGATAGAACTAAACAAGCAGTGGGCTTGGTAGAATCACTATCTTGTGGAGGATGACACTGCGCACCACCATACTTTGTGCACTAAGAGGATCCATGTCGCAGAAATCCTGGCTGGAGACGGTTACGATTGGAGCCGTTTATTTCACGTGTGATACTGCGTAGTCGGGAGGCTTTAATCAGTGAGGTGAGCTTGGTCCTTAACGCAGAATTGTCCTATGTTTTTGTTCTTTCTGCTGCTTTCACAGTGGCAGTTTTTTCTGAAATTTTCCCCTGTACAACAATCTCTTGGTATCCGATTTTAACTTTGTTGCCTTTACATGTTTCTTCTTTCGGTCTATTTTGGATTTCACTTTGTTCTTTTGTTAGATCGTTATCTATCCTTGTTCAATGTTTAATCAGTCTCAGTTTCCTTTTATTCTTCTTATTATATTTTTATCTTCTTTACTTCTTTTTTTACTAACCATCTTCTATTTTTTCTTCTACCCTGTATAAAGTTTTCATCTAATCTTTCGATCATTGGTGTTTACCTTCTTGCGTTAAAAGTTCCAAGTAGGTATTCCATCCCTTAACTCGTCATTGATTTTCTTCCTTTCCTCTTTCTTCATCATTTTGATACAATTATCTAATATTCCATCACCTTTTTATGGATCCTTAGATAACCTTCGACTCTTTCTCCTGTTCTCTTCTGAAGTGTAGTCCTCACCGTCCCAGCCCAGTTTTTTCCCAATTTTACCTCCCTTGCATTTGTAACTATTTCTTATAATAAAACATTTTTTTCCTACTTTCCAGATGAATAATCACTTCACAATATCAGAAAAATTTGCACAATAGCGAAATTTTCCTATATAGATGGTGCATGGCATTCTTCCTTTTCGTAAGTGCAGCGTTAATTGCAGCGAAATTGCGGCAAAGAAGTGAAAAGTAATAATTTTCATAATGGTCAGAATTTTAAAATTATTACCTTTATCGGGGGAAAAAAAGAAAGAGCAGGAAGATGCATTAAAGTACACTCATAAACCAGGTCAACTAGAAACAAAATAGTTCTAATTATGAAAATGAAGAAATGCGTAAATGCAAAACTTAACCATTTCTTAAACAATTCAATTGTAAAACTACGGCAAGATTTAATTGTTTTTACGCTTACTACACGCTGTAGAGGACAATAAGTAGTGTACAGGGTGACAAGTGAAGAACGTTTGTAATTGACGAAATGGCCATAAACCTGTCAATGGAAACGTATTAGATAATGATGATTAAACTTTTGTTCTCATTAATTTGCATAGAAAACAATCCTAATAAGAGAACGGTGGCTTATACATCAATCAGAAAAGTGGTTATGCAAAGGAGTGAAGATTACGTTCTTTTTTTGTTCATAAAAGAAGAATAACGAGAGCGTCTTGTACAAACTGAAAATATTCACAACAGTGAAAGTTGCTTCCACGCCATAATAATTAAACAATAGATCAAGATCAATGTTGAATACCAAATACTTCATTTAATTACGTAATTTAATGAAGGAAGTGGACTAATTGTCACGTCTGATTTTTGGCGTTATGCAATTTATAAAAATGAATCTTTAGTTCACAACTTTGTAGCAAAAATTAAGTTTCTTCGCCTTAACCTGGCGATTTTTGAAAATATAATTAGCTTCAAACCATAGGTGTAACACAAATTTTGTAACGAAATTCAAAAGGCAATTTACGAGAGAATTGCGATGTGTCCAAATGGTAAAAGCACACTCGACATTATAAAATGTAAAGTGATTGCAAAAATTGCACGGTTCAAAATTTTTCGTTAAAAAAACCCTTCCCGAAATTCGACCAAACAAAGATGTTTTCTAATACTTAGATAATTGGATGATAATTAAATATTTTCCGCCCTCCTTCTTCAAAGTCGCACTGTCACGGAGGTCTCGTTCAGTAGAGGTTGTCTTCAATTATAGGAAAAATTAGACACTTACAGGTGGATTTTATACATTTTACTTAATTCTGAACACTTTACGAATAAAAAATTTCTTGATTTTTTTGCTAAAAAATATTGTCTCGATAAAAATAAAAATCCAACTCTCGAAATTCGTCCAAACAAATTTTGTTTCTTATTAATCATTGGACGACAATTAAATAATTACAAACATTTCCATTCAAAGTCACACCGTTTCGGAGATATCGCTCTTTAAAGATCCAAATAGATGGTCCCTTCGCAGAGCCCTTTCTTCCATTATCGTAAAAATGAGACACTTAGAGGTGAACTTGGTACACTTTTTCTACTTTAAACTATCTTTTATGAAGTAAACTAACATATTCTGCACTTTTTTCCAATAAAAAATTTCTTCACTTTTTTGCCAAAAAACCCCTTGGTATTTTTTCGGGTTAAAAAACGAACTCTCGAAATTCGGCCAAGTAAAGAGTCCATCTTTTAGATCATTAGACGCCAATTAAATAATTCCAACCCGTTCCATTCAAAGTCTCACCGTTTCGGAGATATCGCTCTTTAAAGATCCAAATAGAGGGTACTTTCGCAGCGCCCTTTCCTCCATTACCGTACAAATGAGACACTTACAGCTCGACCTGGTACACTTTTTTTTATTCTAAACTATCTTTTATGAAGTAAACTAACATATTCTGCAATTCTGCACATTTTTCGAATAAAAAATGTCTTCATTTTTTGCAAAAAAAGCAAGGTTAACCCCTTTGAGTTTTTTCAGGCTAAAAAACGAACTCTCGAAATTCGACCAAGTAACGATTGTTTCTTTTAGATCGTTAGACGACAATTAAATAATTCCAAACCGTTCTATTCTAAGCCGAACCGTTTCGGAGATATCGCAACTTTAAAGATCCAAAGAAAGGGTCCCTTCGCAGCGCCCTTTCCTCCATTACCGTACAAATGAGACACTTACAGCTCGACACTTTTTTTACTCTAAACTATCTTTTATGAAGTAAACTAACATATTCTGCAATTCTGCACATTTTTCGAATAAAAAATGTCTTCATTTTTTGCAAAAAAAGCAAGGTTAACCCCTTTGAGTTTTTTCAGGCTAAAAAACGAACTCTCGAAATTCGACCAAGTAACGATTGTTTCTTTTAGATCGTTTGACGACAACTAAATAATTCCAAACCGTTCCATTCTAAGCCGAACCGTTTCGGAGATATCGCAACTTTAAAGATCCAAAGAAAGGGTCCCTTCGCAGCGCCCTTTCCTCCATTACCGTACAAATGAGACACTTACAGCTCGACCTGGTACACTTTTTTTACTCTAAAGTATCTTTTATGAAGTAAACTAACATATTCTGCACATTTTTCGAATAAAAAATTTCTTCATTTTTTGCAAAAAAAGCAAGGTTAACCCCTTTGAGTTTTTTCAGGCTAAAAAACGAACTCTCGAAATTCGACCAAGTAACGATTGTTTCTTTTAGATCGTTAGACGACAATTAAATAATTCCAAACCGTTCCATTCTAAGCCGAACCGTTTCGGAAATATCGCAACTTTAAAGATCCAAAGAGAGGGTCCCTTCGCAGCGCCCTTTCCTCCATTACCATACAAATGAGACACTTACAGCTCGACCTGGTACACTTTTTTTACTCTAAAGTATCTTTTATGAAGTAAACTAACATATTCTGCACTTTTTTCGAATAAAAAATTTCTTAATTTTTTTGCAAAAAAAGCAAGGTTAACCCCTTTGAGTTTTTTCAGGCTAAAAAACGAACTCTCGAAATTCGACCAAGTAACGATTGTTTCTTTTAGATCGTTAGACGACAATTAAATAATTCCAAACCGTTCCATTCTAAGCCGAACCGTTTCGGAAATATCGCAACTTTAAAGATCCAAAGAGAGGGTCCCTTCGCAGCGCCCTTTCCTCCATTACCGTACAAATGAGACACTTACAGCTCGACCTGGTACACTTTTTTTTATTCTAAACTATCTTTTATGAAGTAAACTAACATATTCTGCACTTTTTTCGAATAAAAAATTTCTTAATTTTATGCAAAAAAAGCAAGGTTAACCCCTTTGAGTTTTTTCAGGCTAAAAAACGAACTCTCGAAATTCGACCAAGTAACGATTGTTTCTTTTAGATCGTTAGACGACAATTAAATAATTCCAAACCGTTCCACTCTAAGCCGAACCGTTTCGGAGATATCGCAACTTTAAAGATCCAAAGAGAGGGTCCCTTCGCAGCGCCTTCCTCCATTACCGTACAAATGAGACACTTACAGCTTGACCTGGTACACTTTTTTTACTCTAAACTATCTTTTATGAAGTAAACTAACATATTCTGTACTTTTTTCGAATAAAAAATTTCTTAATTTTTTTGCAAAAAAAGCAAGGTTAACCCCTTTGAGTTTTTTCAGGCTAAAAAACGAACTCTCGAAATTCGACCAAGTAACGATTGTTTCTTTTAGATCGTTTGACGACAATTAAATAATTCCAAACCGTTCCATTCTAAGCCGAACCGTTTCGGAGATATCGCAACTTTAAAGATCCAAAGAAAGGGTCCCTTCGCAGCGCCCTTTCCTCCATTACCGTACAAATGAGACACTTACAGCTTGACCTTTGCAAGGTTAACCCCTTTGAGTTTTCGTTAGACGACAATTAAATAATTCCAAACCGTTCCATTCTAAGCCGAACCGTTTCGGAGATATCGCAACTTTAAAGATCCAAAGAAAGGGTCCCTTCGCAGCGCCCTTTCCTCCATTACCGTACAAATGAGACACTTACAGCTCGACCTGGTACACTTTTTTTACTCTAAAGTATCTTTTATGAAGTAAACTAACATATTCTGCACATTTTTCGAATAAAAAATTTCTTCATTTTTTGCAAAAAAAGCAAGGTTAACCCCTTTGAGTTTTTTCAGGCTAAAAAACGAACTCTCGAAATTCGACCAAGTAACGATTGTTTCTTTTAGATCGTTAGACGACAATTAAATAATTCCAAACCGTTCCATTCTAAGCCGAACCGTTTCGGAAATATCGCAACTTTAAAGATCCAAAGAGAGGGTACTTTCGCAGCGCCCTTTCCTCCATTACCGTACAAATGAGACACTTACAGCTCGACCTGGTACACTTTTTTTTATTCTAAACTATCTTTTATGAAGTAAACTAACATATTCTGCAATTCTGCACATTTTTCGAATAAAAAATGTCTTCATTTTTTGCAAAAAAAGCAAGGTTAACCCCTTTGAGTTTTTTCAGGCTAAAAAACGAACTCTCGAAATTCGACCAAGTAACGATTGTTTCTTTTAGATCGTTAGACGACAATTAAATAATTCCAAACCGTTCCATTCTAAGCCGAACCGTTTCGGAGATATCGCAACTTTAAAGATCCAAAGAAAGGGTCCCTTCGCAGCGCCCTTTCCTCCATTACCGTACAAATGAGACACTTACAGCTCGACACTTTTTTTACTCTAAACTATCTTTTATGAAGTAAACTAACATATTCTGCACTTTTTTCGAATAAAAATTTTCTTCATTTTTTTGCATAAAAAGCAAGGTTAACCCCTTTGAGTTTTTTCAGGCTAAAAAACGAACTCTCGAAATTCGACCAAGTAACGATTGTTTCTTTTACATCGTTAAACGACAATTAAATAATTCCAAACCGTTCCATTCTAAGTCGAACCGTTTCGGAGATATCGCAACTTTAAAGATCCAAAGAAAGGGTCCCTTCGCAGCGCCCTTTCCTCCATTACCGTACAAATGAGACACTTACAGCTCGACCTGGTACACTTTTTTTACTCTAAAGTATCTTTTATGAAGTAAACTAACATATTCTGCACTTTTTTCGAATAAAAAATTTCTTAATTTTTTTGCAAAAAAAGCAAGGTTAACCCCTTTGAGTTTTTTCAGGCTAAAAAACGAACTCTCGAAATTCGACCAAGTAACGATTGTTTCTTTTAGATCGTTAGACGACAATTAAATAATTCCAAACCGTTCCATTCTAAGCCGAACCGTTTCGGAAATATCGCAACTTTAAAGATCCAAAGAGAGGGTCCCTTCGCAGCGCCCTTTCCTCCATTACCGTACAAATGAGACACTTACAGCTCGACCTGGTACACTTTTTTTTATTCTAAACTATCTTTTATGAAGTAAACTAACATATTCTGCACTTTTTTCGAATAAAAAATTTCTTAATTTTATGCAAAAAAAGCAAGGTTAACCCCTTTGAGTTTTTTCAGGCTAAAAAACGAACTCTCGAAATTCGACCAAGTAACGATTGTTTCTTTTAGATCGTTAGACGACAATTAAATAATTCCAAACCGTTCCATTCTAAGCCGAACCGTTTCTGAGATATCGCAACTTTAAAGATCCAAAGAGAGGGTCCCTTCGCAGCGCCCTTTCCTCCATTACCGTACAAATGAGACACTTACAGCTTGACCTGGTACACTTTTTTTACTCTAAACTATCTTTTATGAAGTAAACTAACATATTCTGTACTTTTTTCGAATAAAAAATTTCTTAATTTTTTTGCAAAAAAAGCAAGGTTAACCCCTTTGAGTTTTTTCAGGCTAAAAAACGAACTCTCGAAATTCGACCAAGTAACGATTGTTTCTTTTAGATCGTTTGACGACAATTAAATAATTCCAAACCGTTCCATTCTAAGCCGAACCGTTTCGGAAATATCGCAACTTTAAAGATCCAAAGAGAGGGTCCCTTCGCAGCGCCCTTTCCTCCATTACCGTACAAATGAGACACTTACAGCTCGACCTGGTACACTTTTTTTACTCTAAAGTATCTTTTATGAAGTAAACTAACATATTCTGCACATTTTTCGAATAAAAAATTTCTTCATTTTTTGCAAAAAAAGCAAGGTTAACCCCTTTGAGTTTTTTCAGGCTAAAAAACGAACTCTCGAAATTCGACCAAGTAACGATTGTTTCTTTTAGATCGTTAGACGACAATTAAATAATTCCAAACCGTTCCATTCTAAGCCGAACCGTTTCGGAAATATCGCAACTTTAAAGATCCAAAGAGAGGGTCCCTTCGCAGCGCCCTTTCCTCCATTACCGTACAAATGAGACACTTACAGCTCGACCTGGTACACTTTTTTTACTCTAAAGTATCTTTTATGAAGTAAACTAACATATTCTGCACTTTTTTCGAATAAAAAATTTCTTAATTTTTTTGCAAAAAAAGCAAGGTTAACCCCTTTGAGTTTTTTCAGGCTAAAAAACGAACTCTCGAAATTCGACCAAGTAACGATTGTTTCTTTTAGATCGTTAGACGACAATTAAATAATTCCAAACCGTTCCATTCTAAGCCGAACCGTTTCGGAAATATCGCAACTTTAAAGATCCAAAGAGAGGGTCCCTTCGCAGCGCCCTTTCCTCCATTACCGTACAAATGAGACACTTACAGCTCGACCTGGTACACTTTTTTTATTCTAAGCTATCTTTTATGAAGTAAACTAACATATTCTGCACTTTTTTCGAATAAAAAATTTCTTAATTTTATGCAAAAAAAGCAAGGTTAACCCCTTTGAGTTTTTTCAGGCTAAAAAACGAACTCTCGAAATTCGACCAAGTAACGATTGTTTCTTTTAGATCGTTAGACGACAATTAAATAATTCCAAACCGTTCCATTCTAAGCCGAACCGTTTCGGAGATATCGCAACTTTAAAGATCCAAAGAGAGGGTCCCTTCGCAGCGCCCTTTCCTCCATTACCGTACAAATGAGACACTTACAGCTTGACCTGGTACACTTTTTTTACTCTAAACTATCTTTTATGAAGTAAACTAACATATTCTGTACTTTTTTCGAATAAAAAATTTCTTAATTTTTTTGCAAAAAAAGCAAGGTTAACCCCTTTGAGTTTTTTCAGGCTAAAAAACGAACTCTCGAAATTCGACCAAGTAACGATTGTTTCTTTTAGATCGTTTGACGACAATTAAATAATTCCAAACCGTTCCATTCTAAGCCGAACCGTTTCGGAGATATCGCAACTTTAAAGATCCAAAGAAAGGGTCCCTTCGCAGCGCCCTTTCCTCCATTACCGTACAAATGAGACACTTACAGCTTGACCTTTGCAAGGTTAACCCCTTTGAGTTTTCGTTAGACGACAATTAAATAATTCCAAACCGTTCCATTCTAAGCCGAACCGTTTCGGAGATATCGCAACTTTAAAGATCCAAAGAAAGGGTCCCTTCGCAGCGCCCTTTCCTCCATTACCGTACAAATGAGACACTTACAGCTCGACCTGGTACACTTTTTTTACTCTAAAGTATCTTTTATGAAGTAAACTAACATATTCTGCACATTTTTCGAATAAAAAATTTCTTCATTTTTTGCAAAAAAAGCAAGGTTAACCCCTTTGAGTTTTTTCAGGCTAAAAAACGAACTCTCGAAATTCGACCAAGTAACGATTGTTTCTTTTAGATCGTTAGACGACAATTAAATAATTCCAAACCGTTCTATTCTAAGCCGAACCGTTTCGGAAATATCGCAACTTTAAAGATCCAAAGAGAGGGTCCCTTCGCAGCGCCCTTTCCTCCATTACCGTACAAATGAGACACTTACAGCTCGACCTGGTACACTTTTTTTACTCTAAAGTATCTTTTATGAAGTAAACTAACATATTCTGCACTTTTTTCGAATAAAAAATTTCTTAATTTTTTTGCAAAAAAAGCAAGGTTAACCCCTTTGAGTTTTTTCAGGCTAAAAAACGAACTCTCGAAATTCGACCAAGTAACGATTGTTTCTTTTAGATCGTTAGACGACAATTAAATAATTCCAAACCGTTCCATTCTAAGCCGAACCGTTTCGGAAATATCGCAACTTTAAAGATCCAAAGAGAGGGTCCCTTCGCAGCGCCCTTTCCTCCATTACCGTACAAATGAGACACTTACAGCTCGACCTGGTACACTTTTTTTATTCTAAACTATCTTTTATGAAGTAAACTAACATATTCTGCACTTTTTTCGAATAAAAAATTTCTTCATTTTATGCAAAAAAAGCAAGGTTAACCCCTTTGAGTTTTTTCAGGCTAAAAAACGAACTCTCGAAATTCGACCAAGTAACGATTGTTTCTTTTAGATCGTTAGACGACAATTAAATAATTCCAAACCGTTCCATTCTAAGCCGAACCGTTTCGGAGATATCGCAACTTTAAAGATCCAAAGAGAGGGTCCCTTCGCAGCGCCCTTTCTTCCATTACCGTACAAATGAGACACTTACAGCTCGACCTGGTACACTTTTTTTACTCTAAAGTATCTTTTATGAAGTAAACTAACATATTCTGCACATTTTTCGAATAAAAAATTTCTTCATTTTTTGCAAAAAAAGCAAGGTTAACCCCTTTGAGTTTTTTCAGGCTAAAAAACGAACTCTCGAAATTCGACCAAGTAACGATTGTTTCTTTTAGATCGTTAGACAACAATTAAATAATTCCAAACCGTTCCATTCTAAGCCGAACCGTTTCGGAGATATCGCAACTTTAAAGATCCAAAGAGAGGGTCCCTTCGCAGCGCCCTTTCCTCCATTACCGTACAAATGAGACACTTACAGCTCGACCTGGTACACTTTTTTTACTCTAAAGTATCTTTTATGAAGTAAACTAACATATTCTGCACATTTTTCGAATAAAAAATTTCTTCATTTTTTGCAAAAAAAGCAAGGTTAACCCCTTTGAGTTTTTTCAGGCTAAAAAACGAACTCTCGAAATTCGACCAAGTAACGATTGTTTCTTTTAGATCGTTAGACAACAATTAAATAATTCCAAACCGTTCCATTCTAAGCCGAACCGTTTCGGAGATATCGCAACTTTAAAGATCCAAAGAGAGGGTCCCTTCGCAGCGCCCTTTCCTCCATTACCGTACAAATGAGACACTTACAGCTCGACCTGGTACACTTTTTTTACTCTAAAGTATCTTTTATGAAGTAAACTAACATATTCTGCACATTTTTCGAATAAAAAATTTCTTCATTTTTTGCAAAAAAAGCAAGGTTAACCCCTTTGAGTTTTTTCAGGCTAAAAAACGAACTCTCGAAATTCGACCAAGTAACGATTGTTTCTTTTAGATCGTTAGACGACAATTAAATAATTCCAAACCGTTCCATTCTAAGCCGAACCGTTTCGGAGATATCGCAACTTTAAAGATCCAAAGAGAGGGTCCCTTCGCAGCGCCCTTTCTTCCATTACCGTACAAATGAGACACTTACAGCTCGACCTGGTACACTTTTTTTTATTCTAAACTATCTTTTATGAAGTAAACTAACATATTCTGCACTTTTTTCGAATAAAAAATTTCTTAATTTTTTTGCAAAAAAGGCAAGGTTAACCCCTTTGAGTTTTTTCAGGCTAAAAAACGAACTCTCGAAATTCGACCAAGTAACAATTGTTTCTTTTAGATCGTTAGACGACAATTAAATAATTCCAAACCGTTCCATTCTAAGCCGAACCGTTTCGGAGATATCGCAACTTTAAAGATCCAAAGAAAGGGTCCCTTCGCAGCGCCCTTTCCTCCATTACCGTACAAATGAGACACTTACAGCTTGACCTTTGCAAGGTTAACCCCTTTGAGTTTTCGTTAGACGACAATTAAATAATTCCAAACCGTTCCATTCTAAGTCGAACCGTTTCGGAGATATCGCTACTTTAAAGATCCAAAGAGAGGGTCCCTTCGCAGCGCCCTTTCCTCCATTACCGTACAAATGAGACACTTACAGCTCGACCTGGTACACTTTTTTTACTCTAAAGTATCTTTTATGAAGTAAACTAACATATTCTGCACATTTTTCGAATAAAAAATTTCTTCATTTTTTGCAAAAAAAGCAAGGTTAACCCCTTTGAGTTTTTTCAGGCTAAAAAACGAACTCTCGAAATTCGACCAAGTAACAATTGTTTCTTTTAGATCGTTAGAGACAATTAAATAATTCCAAACCGTTCCATTCTAAGCCGAACCGTTTCGGAGATATCGCAACTTTAAAGATCCAAAGAGAGGGTCCCTTCGCAGCGCCCTTTCCTCCATTACCGTACAAATGAGACACTTACAGCTCGACCTGGTACACTTTTTTTACTCTAAAGTATCTTTTATGAAGTAAACTAACATATTCTGCACATTTTTCGAATAAAAAATTTCTTCATTTTTTGCAAAAAAAGCAAGGTTAACCCCTTTGAGTTTTTTCAGGCTAAAAAACGAACTCTCGAAATTCGACCAAGTAACGATTGTTTCTTTTAGATCGTTAGACAACAATTAAATAATTCCAAACCGTTCCATTCTAAGCGAACCGTTTCGGAGATATCGCAACTTTAAAGATCCAAAGAGAGGGTCCCTTCGCAGCGCCCTTTCCTCCATTACCGTACAAATGAGACACTTACAGCTCGACCTGGTACACTTTTTTTACTCTAAAGTATCTTTTATGAAGTAAACTAACATATTTTGCACATTTTTCGAATAAAAAATTTCTTCATTTTTTGCAAAAAAAGCAAGGTTAACCCCTTTGAGTTTTTTCAGGCTAAAAAACGAACTCTCGAAATTCGACCAAGTAACGATTGTTTCTTTTAGATCGTTAGACGACAATTAAATAATTCCAAACCGTTCCATTCTAAGCCGAACCGTTTCGGAGATATCGCAACTTTAAAGATCCAAAGAGAGGGTCCCTTCGCAGCGCCCTTTCCTCCATTACCGTACAAATGAGACACTTACAGCTCGACCTGGTACACTTTTTTTACTCTAAAGTATCTTTTATGAAGTAAACTAACATATTCTGCACATTTTTCGAATAAAAAATTTCTTCATTTTTTGCAAAAAAAGCAAGGTTAACCCCTTTGAGTTTTTTCAGGCTAAAAAACGAACTCTCGAAATTCGACCAAGTAACGATTGTTTCTTTTAGATCGTTAGACGACAATTAAATAATTCCAAACCGTTCCATTCTAAGCCGAACCGTTTCGGAGATATCGCAACTTTAAAGATCCAAAGAGAGGGTCCCTTCGCAGCGCCCTTTCCTCCATTACCGTACAAATGAGACACTTATACAGCTCGACCTGGTACACTTTTTTTATTCTAAACTATCTTTTATGAAGTAAACTAACATATTCTGCACTTTTTTCGAATAAAAAATTTCTTAATTTTTTTGCAAAAAAGGCAAGGTTAACCCCTTTGAGTTTTTTCAGGCTAAAAAACGAACTCTCGAAATTCGACCAAGTAACGATTGTTTCTTTTAGATCGTTAGACGACAATTAAATAATTCCAAACCGTTCCATTCTAAGCCGAACCGTTTCGGAAATATCGCAACTTTAAAGATCCAAAGAGAGGGTCCCTTCGCAGCGCCCTTTCCTCCATTACCGTACAAATGAGACACTTACAGCTCGACCTGGTACACTTTTTTTTATTCTAAACTATCTTTTATGAAGTAAACTAACATATTCTGCACTTTTTTCGAATAAAAAATTTCTTAATTTTATGCAAAAAAAGCAAGGTTAACCCCTTTGAGTTTTTTCAGGCTAAAAAACGAACTCTCGAAATTCGACCAAGTAACGATTGTTTCTTTTAGATCGTTAGACGACAATTAAATAATTCCAAACCGTTCCATTCTAAGCCGAACCGTTTCGGAGATATCGCAACTTTAAAGATCCAAAGAGAGGGTCCCTTCGCAGCGCCCTTTCCTCCATTACCGTACAAATGAGACACTTACAGCTTGACCTGGTACACTTTTTTTACTCTAAACTATCTTTTATGAAGTAAACTAACATATTCTGTACTTTTTTCGAATAAAAAATTTCTTAATTTTTTTGCAAAAAAAGCAAGGTTAACCCCTTTGAGTTTTTTCAGGCTAAAAAACGAACTCTCGAAATTCGACCAAGTAACGATTGTTTCTTTTAGATCGTTTGACGACAATTAAATAATTCCAAACCGTTCCATTCTAAGCCGAACCGTTTCGGAGATATCGCAACTTTAAAGATCCAAAGAAAGGGTCCCTTCGCAGCGCCCTTTCCTCCATTACCGTACAAATGAGACACTTACAGCTTGACCTTTGCAAGGTTAACCCCTTTGAGTTTTCGTTAGACGACAATTAAATAATTCCAAACCGTTCCATTCTAAGCCGAACCGTTTCGGAGATATCGCAACTTTAAAGATCCAAAGAAAGGGTCCCTTCGCAGCGCCCTTTCCTCCATTACCGTACAAATGAGACACTTACAGCTCGACCTGGTACACTTTTTTTACTCTAAAGTATCTTTTATGAAGTAAACTAACATATTCTGCACATTTTTCGAATAAAAAATTTCTTCATTTTTTGCAAAAAAAGCAAGGTTAACCCCTTTGAGTTTTTTCAGGCTAAAAAACGAACTCTCGAAATTCGACCAAGTAACGATTGTTTCTTTTAGATCGTTAGACGACAATTAAATAATTCCAAACCGTTCTATTCTAAGCCGAACCGTTTCGGAAATATCGCAACTTTAAAGATCCAAAGAGAGGGTCCCTTCGCAGCGCCCTTTCCTCCATTACCGTACAAATGAGACACTTACAGCTCGACCTGGTACACTTTTTTTACTCTAAAGTATCTTTTATGAAGTAAACTAACATATTCTGCACTTTTTTCGAATAAAAAATTTCTTAATTTTTTTGCAAAAAAAGCAAGGTTAACCCCTTTGAGTTTTTTCAGGCTAAAAAACGAACTCTCGAAATTCGACCAAGTAACGATTGTTTCTTTTAGATCGTTAGACGACAATTAAATAATTCCAAACCGTTCCATTCTAAGCGAACCGTTTCGGAGATATCGCAACTTTAAAGATCCAAAGAGAGGGTCCCTTCGCAGCGCCCTTTCTTCCATTACCGTACAAATGAGACACTTACAGCTCGACCTGGTACACTTTTTTTACTCTAAAGTATCTTTTATGAAGTAAACTAACATATTTGCACATTTTTCGAATAAAAAATTTCTTCATTTTTTGCAAAAAAAGCAAGGTTAACCCCTTTGAGTTTTTTCAGGCTAAAAAACGAACTCTCGAAATTCGACCAAGTAACGATTGTTTCTTTTAGATCGTTAGACAACAATTAAATAATTCCAAACCGTTCCATTCTAAGCCGAACCGTTTCGGAGATATCGCAACTTTAAAGATCCAAAGAGAGGGTCCCTTCGCAGCGCCCTTTCCTCCATTACCGTACAAATGAGACACTTACAGCTCGACCTGGTACACTTTTTTTACTCTAAAGTATCTTTTATGAAGTAAACTAACATATTTTGAACTTATTTCGAACAAAAAATTTCTTCATTTTTTGCAAAAAAAGCAAGGTTAACCCCTTTGAGTTTTTTCAGGCTAAAAAACGAACTCTCGAAATTCGACCAAGTAACGATTGTTTCTTTTAGATCGTTAGACAACAATTAAATAATTCCAAACCGTTCCATTCTAAGTCGAACCGTTTCGGAGATATCGCAACTTTAAAGATCCAAAGAGAGGGTCCCTTCGCAGCGCCCTTTCCTCCATTACCGTACAAATGAGACACTTACAGCTCGACCTGGTACACTTTTTTTACTCTAAACTATCTTTTATGAAGTAAACTAACATATTTGAACTTATTTCGAATAAAAAATTTCTTCATTTTTTGCAAAAAAAGCAAGGTTAACCCCTTTGAGTTTTTTCAGGCTAAAAAACGAACTCTCGAAATTCGACCAAGTAACGATTGTTTCTTTTAGATCGTTAGACGACAATTAAATAATTCCAAACCGTTCCATTCTAAGCCGAACCGTTTCGGAGATATCGCAACTTTAAAGATCCAAAGAGAGGGTCCCTTCGCAGCGCCCTTTCTTCCATTACCGTACAAATGAGACACTTACAGCTCGACCTGGTACACTTTTTTTACTCTAAACTATCTTTTATGAAGTAAACTAACATATTTTGCACTTTTTTCGAATAAAAAATTTCTTCATTTTTTTGCAAAAAAGGCAAGGTTAACCCCTTTGAGTTTTTTCAGGCTAAAAAACGAACTCTCGAAATTCGACCAAGTAACAATTGTTTCTTTTAGATCGTTAGACGACAATTAAATAATTCCAAACCGTTCCATTCTAAGCCGAACCGTTTCGGAGATATCGCAACTTTAAAGATCCAAAGAAGGGTCCCTTCGCAGCGCCCTTTCCTCCATTACCGTACAAATGAGACACTTACAGCTTGACCTTTGCAAGGTTAACCCCTTTGAGTTTTCGTTAGACGACATTAAATAATTCCAAACCGTTCCATTCTAAGTCGAACCGTTTCGGAGATATCGCTACTTTTAAAGATCCAAAGAGAGGGTCCCTTCGGCTGCGCCCTTTCCTCCATTACCGTACAAAGGAGACACTTACAGCTCGACCTGGTACACTTTTTTTACTCTAAAGTATTTTATTGAAGTAACTAACTATTCTGCACATTTTTCGAATAAAAATTTCTTCATTTTTTGCAAAAAAAGCAAGGTTAACCCCTTTGAGTTTTTCAGGCTAAAAACGAACTCTCGAAATTCGACCAAGTAACAATTGTTTCTTTTAGATCGTTAGAGACAATTAAATAATTCCAAACCGTTCCATTCTAAGCCGAACCGTTTCGGAGATATCGCAACTTTAAAGATCCAAAGAGAGGGTCCCTTCGCAGCGCCCTTTCCTCCATTACCGTACAAATGAGACACTTACAGCTCGACCTGGTACACTTTTTTTACTCTAAACTATCTTTTATGAAGTAAACTAACATATTTTGAACATTTTCTCGAACAAAAAATTTCTTCATTTTTTGCAAAAAAAGCAAGGTTAACCCCTTTGAGTTTTTTCAGGCTAAAAAACGAACTCTCGAAATTCGACCAAGTAACGATTGTTTCTTTTAGATCGTTAGACGACAATTAAATAATTCCAAACCGTTCCATTCTAAGTCGAACCGTTTCGGAGATATCGCAACTTTAAAGATCCAAAGAGAGGGTCCCTTCGCAGCGCCCTTTCCTCCATTACCGTACAAATGAGACACTTACAGCTCGACCTGGTACACTTTTTTTACTCTAAAGTATCTTTTATGAAGTAAACTAACATATTTTGAACATTTTTCGAATAAAAAATTTCTTCATTTTTTGCAAAAAAAGCAAGGTTAACCCCTTTGAGTTTTTTCAGGCTAAAAAACGAACTCTCGAAATTCGACCAAGTAACGATTGTTTCTTTTAGATCGTTAGACGACAATTAAATAATTCCAAACCGTTCCATTCTAAGTCGAACCGTTTCGGAGATATCGCAACTTTAAAGATCCAAATAGAGGGTCCCTTCGCAGCGCCCTTTCCTCCATTACCGTACAAATGAGACACTTATACTGCTCGACCTGGTACCCTTTTTTTATTCTAAACTATCTTTTATGAAGTAAACTATTATATTCTGCGCATTTTTGGAATAAAAAATTTGTTCATTTTTTTGCAAAAAAAGCAAGGTTAACCCCTTTGAGTTTTTTCAGGCTAAAAAACGAACTCTCGAAATTCGACCAAGTAACGATTGTTTCTTTTAGATCGTTAGACGACAATTAAATAATTCCAAACCGTTCCATTCTAAGCCGAACCGTTTCGGAGATATCGCAACTTTAAAGATCCAAAGAAAGGGTCCCTTCGCAGCGCCCTTTCCTCCATTACCGTACAAATGAGACACTTACAGCTTGACCTTTGCAAGGTTAACCCCTTTGAGTTTTCGTTAGACGACAATTAAATAATTCCAACCGTTCCATTCTAAGTCGAACCGTTTCGGAGATATCGCAACTTTAAAGATTCAAGAAAGGGTCCCTTCGCAGCGCCCTTTCCTCCATTACCGTACAAATGCACTTACAGCTTGACCTTTGCAAGGTTAACCCCTTTGAGTTTTCGTTAGACGACAATTAAATAATTCCAAACCGTTCCATTCTAAGCCGAACCGTTTCGGAGATATCGCTACTTTAAAGATACAAAGAGAGGGTCCCTTCGCAGCGCCCTTTCCTCCATTACCGTACAAATGAGACACTTACAGCTCGACCTGGTACACTTTTTTTACTCTAAAGTATCTTTTATGAAGTAAACTAACATATTCTGCACATTTTTCGAATAAAAAATTTCTTCATTTTTTGCAAAAAAAGCAAGGTTAACCCCTTTGAGTTTTCGTTAGACGACAATTAAATAATGCCAAACCGTTCCATTCTAAGCCGAACCGTTTCGGAGATATCGCAACTTTAAAGATCCAAAGAAAGGGTCCCTTCGCAGCGCCCTTTCCTCCATTACCGTACAAATGAGACACTTACAGCTTGACCTTTGCATGGTTAACCCCTTTGAGTTTTCGTTAGACGACAATTAAATAATTCCAAACCGTTCCATTCTAAGTCGAACCGTTTCGGAGATATCGCAACTTTAAAGATTCAAGAAAGGGTCCCTTCGCAGCGCCCTTTCCTCCATTACCGTACAAATGAGACACTTACAGCTTGACCTTTGCAAGGTTAACCCCTTTGAGTTTTCGTTAGACGACAATTAAATAATTCCAAACCGTTCCATTCTAAGTCGAACCGTTTCGGAGATATCGCTACTTTAAAGATCCAAAGAGGGTCCCTTCGCAGCGCCCTTTCCTCCATTACCGTACAAATGAGACACTTACAGCTCGACCTGGTACACTTTTTTTACTCTAAAGTATCTTTTATGGAGTAAACTTAACATAATTTGAACTTATCTCGAACAAAAAGTTTCTTCATTTTTTTGCAAAAAAAGCAAGGTTAACCCCTTTGAGTTTTTTCAGGCTAAAAAACGAACTCTCGAAATTCGACCAAGTAACGATTGTTTCTTTTAGATCGTTAGACGACAATTAAATAATTCCAAACCGTTCCATTCTAAGTCGAACCGTTTCGGAGATATCGCAACTTTAAAGATCCAAATAGAGGGTCCCTTCGCAGCGCCCTTTCCTCCATTACCGTACAAATGAGACACTTACAGCTCGACCTGGTACACTTTTTTTACTCTAAACTATCTTTTATGAAGTAAACTAACATATTTTGAACTTATCTCGAACAAAAAATTTCTTCATTTTTTGCAAAAAAAGCAAGGTTACCCCTTTGAGTTTTTTCAGGCTAAAAAACGAACTCTCGAAATTCGACCAAGTAACGATTGTTTCTTTTAGATCGTTAGACGACAATTAAATAATTCCAAACCGTTCCATTCTAAGTCGAACCGTTTCGGAGATATCGCAACTTTAAGATCCAAATAGAGGGTCCCTTCGCAGCGCCCTTTCCTCCATTACCGTACAATGAGACACTTACAGCTCGACCTGGTACACTTTTTTTACTCTAAACTATCTTTTATGAGTAAACTAACATATTTTGAACTTATCTCGAACAAAAATTTCTTCATTTTTTGCAAAAAAAGCAAGGTTAACCCCTTTGAGTTTTTTCAGGCTAAAAAACGAACTCTCGAAATTCGACCAAGTAACGATTGTTTCTTTTAGATCGTTAGACGACAATTAAATAATTCCAAACCGTTCCATTCTAAGTCGAACCGTTTCGGAGATATCGCAACTTTAAAGATCCAAATAGAGGGTCCCTTCGCAGCGCCCTTTCCTCCATTACCGTACAAATGAGACGCTTACAGCTCCACCTGGTACACTTTTTTTACTCTAAACTATCTTTATGAAGTAAACTAACATATTTTGAACTTATCTCGAACAAAAAATTTCTTCATTTTTTTGCAAAAAAAGCAAGGTTAACCCCTTTGAGTTTTTTCAGGCTAAAAAACGAACTCTCGAAATTCGACCAGTAACGATTGTTTCTTTAGATCGTTAGACGACAATTAAATAATTCCAAACCGTTCCATTCTAAGTCGAACCGTTTCGGAGATATCGCAACTTTAAAAGATCCAAATAGAGGGTCCCTTCGCAGCGCCCTTTCCCTCCATTACGTACAAATGAGACACTTACAGCTCGACCTGGTACACTTTTTTACTCTAAACTATCTTTTATGAAGTAAACTAACATATTTGAACTTATCTCGAACAAAAATTTCTTCATTTTTTTGCAAAAAAAGCAAGGTTAACCCCTTTGAGTTTTTTCAGGCTAAAAACGAACTCTCGAAATTCGACCAAGTAACGATTGTTTCTTTTAGATCGTTAGACGACAATTAAATAATTCCAAACCGTTCCATTCTAAGCCGAACCGTTTCGGAGATATCGCTACTTTAAAGATCCAAAGAGAGGGTCCCTTCGCAGCGCCCTTTCCTCCATTACCGTACAAATGAGACACTTACAGCTCGACCTGGTACACTTTTTTTACTCTAAAGTATCTTTTATGAAGTAAACTAACATATTCTGCACATTTTTCGAATAAAAAATTTCTTCATTTTTTGCAAAAAAAGCAAGGTTAACCCCTTTGAGTTTTCGTTAGACGACAATTAAATAATTCCAAACCGTTCCATTCTAAGCCGAACCGTTTCGGAGAAATCGCAACTTTAAAGATCCAAAGAAAGGGTCCCTTCGCAGCGCCCTTTCCTCCATTACCGTACAAATGAGACACTTACAGCTTGACCTTTGCATGGTTAACCCCTTTGAGTTTTCGTTAGACGACAATTAAATAATTCCAAACCGTTCCATTCTAAGTCGAACCGTTTCGGAGATATCGCTACTTTAAAGATCCAAAGAGAGGGTCCCTTCGCAGCGCCCTTTCCTCCATTACCGTACAAATGAGACACTTACAGCTCGACCTGGTACACTTTTTTTACTCTAAAGTATCTTTTATGAAGTAAACTAACATATTCTGCACATTTTTCGAATAAAAAATTTCTTCATTTTTTGCAAAAAAAGCAAGGTTAACCCCTTTGAGTTTTTTCAGGCTAAAAAACGAACTCTCGAAATTCGACCAAGTAACGATTGTTTCTTTTACATCGTTAAACGACAATTAGTCCAGTAAAATTAGACATGAACCTAGAAATTCAATAGATAGAAGTGGGGATGGTCCTACAATGTTCAATATCCTCCCGATTTCACGTCATAAAAAGTCCCAGAGATTTGAGCGTCGGGTTTGGGAAGGGAGGGGAAGGGAGTGGTCAAAAACAGCTTTTTGAGAATATCTCGGAAGGTATGAGGTATAGAGCAAAAACACCTCAATACAAAAATAAAGGGAACCAAATTCTACAAAAATGATCCTCTTCAATTTTTTCGGTAAGTTCAATAGTTTAGGAGAAATGAAGTGGGTAAATTTTGGTTTAACTCTTCGCTGTTTGCGGAATGGTCTTATTTCATCAATTTTCGGCTCGAACAGAATATTTGCAATGGTGATGTTAGTAAATATTCATCTCTAACGTACTCCTCAAATGGTCAAAGGTGGCGTGGTTTCAGGATTTTTCCTAAATAACACCCCCACCTTAGTTAATCTAGGGGTGCTTTCATGGGGACGAAAAAAAATTGAATAAAACTAATTTTCATTCATACTGTCGAATAGAGAATTAAAAGACGCTTCAAATGAGGGGTCGCTCGATTCCCTTTCCCTATTTAAATTCTTGAGTTAGGGGTTGCTGGGGCTAGGGGGTTGACCTGACAAAGTCAAATTTGACATCAAAAGTTGTCCCTCAAAAATAAAAAATTGACGTGTCCGAGCGTTTTTTTAAGAAACTGGGTCTAAGTGTCTCAAAACAGGCGTGTCTCCTTTTCAATGGCCCACCCTGTATATAAATATCAGAAGAGATACAAAATTCACTTATTAGTACTACTTTCCCCAAATTCGGGTCATCTTAGAACATTTTGAAAAACATAACTGGTACCTACCTACCTACTTGTTAGTGCCCTTTAATTCTTTCAAGCAGCACCCCTCCCTGTCATCCACAAATTGCAATCGTTAAACATGCAGACACCTACCTATATTTGTGATGATGAATTTAAATTATTCATAATTACCAATTTCCAATCGATTTGAATGAAAACTTGGGACAATAAGGGAATTTTAATCATTTTCGTAAACATCCAAATTGACCGAAATTTAACCGGCCATTTCTCCTAAACTATTGAACTTACCGAAAAATTGAAGTAGACTATTTTGTAGAAAATTTGGTTACCTTTATTTTTATATTGATGTGTTTTTTGCTCTATACCTCATACCTTCCGAGATATTCTCGAAAAACTGAAAAAAAGCTGTTTTTGACCACTTCCTTCCCCCCCCTTTCCAAACCCGACGCTCAAATCGCTGGGACTTTTTATGACGTGAAATCGGGAGGGTATTGAACATGTAGAACCATCCCCATTTCTATCTATTGAATTTCCAGGTTCTGAGGTTTTTTGGTCTAATTTTACTGGACTAAATTAAATAATTCCAAACCGTTCCATTCTAAGTCGAACCGTTTCGGAGATATCGCACTTTAAAGATCCAAAGAAAGGGTCCCTTCGCAGCGCCCTTTCCTCCATTACCGTACAAATGAGACACTTACAGCTTGACCTGGTACACTTTTTTTACTCTAAACTATCTTTTATGAAGTAAACTAACATATTCTGTACTTTTTTCGAATAAAAAATTTCTTAATTTTTTTGCAAAAAAAGCAAGGTTAACCCCTTTGAGTTTTTTCAGGCTAAAAAACGAACTCTCGAAATTCGACCAAGTAACAATTGTTTCTTTTAGATCGTTAGAGACAATTAAATAATTCCAAACCGTTCCATTCTAAGCCGAACCGTTTCGGAGATATCGCAACTTTAAAGATCCAAAGAAAGGGTCCCTTCCCAGCGCCCTTTCCTCCATTACCGTACAAATGAGACACTTACAGCTTGACCTTTGCAAGGTTAACCCCTTTGAGTTTTCGTTAGACGACAATTAAATAATTCCAAACCGTTCCATTCTAAGCCGAACCGATTCGGAGATATCGCAACTTTAAAGATCCAAAGAAAGGGTCCCTTCGCAGCGCCCTTTCCTCCATTACCGTACAAATGAGACACTTACAGCTTGACCTGGTACACTTTTTTTACTCTAAACTATCTTTTATGAAGTAAACTAACATATTCTGTACTTTTTTCGAATAAAAAATTTCTTAATTTTTTTGCAAAAAAAGCAAGGTTAACCCCTTTGAGTTTTTTCAGGCTAAAAAACGAACTCTCGAAATTCGACCAAGTAACGATTGTTTCTTTTACATCGTTGGACGACAATTAAATAATTCCAAACCGTTCCATTCTAAGTCGAACCGTTTCGGAGATATCGCACTTTAAAGATCCAAAGAAAGGGTCCCTTCGCAGCGCCCTTTCCTCCATTACCGTACAAATGAGACACTTACAGCTTGACCTTTGCATGGTTAACCCCTTTGAGTTTTCGTTAGACGACAATTAAATAATTCCAAACCGTTCCATTCTAAGTCGAACCGTTTCGGAGATATCGCAACTTTAAAGATTCAAAGAAAGGGTCCCTTCGCAGCGCCCTTTCCTCCATTACCGTACAAATGAGACACTTACAGCTTGACCTTTGCATGGTTAACCCCTTTGAGTTTTCGTTAGACGACAATTAAATAATTCCAAACCGTTCCATTCTAAGTCGAACCGTTTCGGAGATATCGCTACTTTAAAGATCCAAAGAGAGGGTCCCTTCGCAGCGCCCTTTCCTCCATTACCGTACAAATGAGACACTTACAGCTCGACCTGGTACACTTTTTTTACTCTAAAGTATCTTTTATGAAGTAAACTAACATATTCTGCACATTTTTCGAATAAAAAATTTCTTCATTTTTTGCAAAAAAAGCAAGGTTAACCCCTTTGAGTTTTTTCAGGCTAAAAAACGAACTCTCGAAATTCGACCAAGTAACGATTGTTTCTTTTACATCGTTAAACGACAATTAAATAATTCCAAACCGTTCCATTCTAAGTCGAACCGTTTCGGAGATATCGCACTTTAAAGATCCAAAGAAAGGGTCCCTTCGCAGCGCCCTTTCCTCCATTACCGTACAAATGAGACACTTACAGCTTGACCTGGTACACTTTTTTTACTCTAAACTATCTTTTATGAAGTAAACTAACATATTCTGTACTTTTTTCGAATAAAAAATTTCTTAATTTTTTGCAAAAAAAGCAAGGTTAACCCCTTTGAGTTTTTTCAGGCTAAAAAACGAACTCTCGAAATTCGACCAAGTAACAATTGTTTCTTTTAGATCGTTAGAGACAATTAAATAATTCCAAACCGTTCCATTCTAAGCCGAACCGTTTCGGAGATATCGCAACTTTAAAGATCCAAAGAAAGGGTCCCTTCCCAGCGCCCTTTCCTCCATTACCGTACAAATGAGACACTTACAGCTTGACCTTTGCAAGGTTAACCCCTTTGAGTTTTCGTTAGACGACAATTAAATAATTCCAAACCGTTCCATTCTAAGCCGAACCGATTCGGAGATATCGCAACTTTAAAGATCCAAAGAAAGGGTCCCTTCGCAGCGCCCTTTCCTCCATTACCGTACAAATGAGACACTTACAGCTTGACCTGGTACACTTTTTTTACTCTAAACTATCTTTTATGAAGTAAACTAACATATTCTGCACTTTTTTCGAATAAAAAGTTTCTTCATTTTTTTGCAAAAAAAGCAAGGTTAACCCCTTTGAGTTTTTTCAGGCTAAAAAACGAACTCTCGAAATTCGACCAAGTAACGATTGTTTCTTTTACATCGTTAAACGACAATTAAATAATTCCAAACCGTTCCATTCTAAGTCGAACCGTTTCGGAGATATCGCACTTTAAAGATCCAAAGAAAGGGTCCCTTCGCAGCGCCCTTTCCTCCATTACCGTACAAATGAGACACTTACAGCTTGACCTTTGCAAGGTTAACCCCTTTGAGTTTTCGTTAGACGACAATTAAATAATTCCAAACCGTTCCATTCTAAGTCGAACCGTTTCGGAGATATCGCAACTTTAAAGATTCAAAGAAAGGGTCCCTTCGCAGCGCCCTTTCCTCCATTACCGTACAAATGAGACACTTACAGCTTGACCTTTGCAAGGTTAACCCCTTTGAGTTTTCGTTAGACGACAATTAAATAATTCCAAACCGTTCCATTCTAAGCCGAACCGTTTCGGAGATATCGCTACTTTAAAGATCCAAAGAGAGGGTCCCTTCGCAGCGCCCTTTCCTCCATTACCGTACAAATGAGACACTTACAGCTCGACCTGGTACACTTTTTTTACTCTAAAGTATCTTTTATGAAGTAAACTAACATATTCTGCACATTTTTCGAATAAAAAATTTCTTCATTTTTTGCAAAAAAAGCAAGGTTAACCCCTTTGAGTTTTCGTTAGACGACAATTAAATAATTCCAAACCGTTCCATTCTAAGCCGAACCGTTTCGGAGAAATCGCAACTTTAAAGATCCAAAGAAAGGGTCCCTTCGCAGCGCCCTTTCCTCCATTACCGTACAAATGAGACACTTACAGCTTGACCTTTGCATGGTTAACCCCTTTGAGTTTTCGTTAGACGACAATGAAATAATTCCAAACCGTTCCATTCTAAGTCGAACCGTTTCGGAGATATCGCAACTTTAAAGATTCAAAGAAAGGGTCCCTTCGCAGCGCCCTTTCCTCCATTACCGTACAAATGAGACACTTACAGCTTGACCTTTGCAAGGTTAACCCCTTTGAGTTTTCGTTAGACGACAATTAAATAATTCCAAACCGTTCCATTCTAAGTCGAACCGTTTCGGAGATATCGCTACTTTAAAGATCCAAAGAGAGGGTCCCTTCGCAGCGCCCTTTCCTCCATTACCGTACAAATGAGACACTTACAGCTCGACCTGGTACACTTTTTTTACTCTAAAGTATCTTTTATGAAGTAAACTAACATATTCTGCACATTTTTCGAATAAAAAATTTCTTCATTTTTTGCAAAAAAAGCAAGGTTAACCCCTTTGAGTTTTTTCAGGCTAAAAAACGAACTCTCGAAATTCGACCAAGTAACGATTGTTTCTTTTACATCGTTAAACGACAATTAAATAATTCCAAACCGTTCCATTCTAAGTCGAACCGTTTCGGAGATATCGCACTTTAAAGATCCAAAGAAAGGGTCCCTTCGCAGCGCCCTTTCCTCCATTACCGTACAAATGAGACACTTACAGCTTGACCTGGTACACTTTTTTTACTCTAAACTATCTTTTATGAAGTAAACTAACATATTCTGTACTTTTTTCGAATAAAAAATTTCTTAATTTTTTTGCAAAAAAAGCAAGGTTAACCCCTTTGAGTTTTTTCAGGCTAAAAAACGAACTCTCGAAATTCGACCAAGTAACAATTGTTTCTTTTAGATCGTTAGAGACAATTAAATAATTCCAAACCGTTCCATTCTAAGCCGAACCGTTTCGGAGATATCGCAACTTTAAAGATCCAAAGAAAGGGTCCCTTCCCAGCGCCCTTTCCTCCATTACCGTACAAATGAGACACTTACAGCTTGACCTTTGCAAGGTTAACCCCTTTGAGTTTTCGTTAGACGACAATTAAATAATTCCAAACCGTTCCATTCTAAGCCGAACCGATTCGGAGATATCGCAACTTTAAAGATCCAAAGAAAGGGTCCCTTCGCAGCGCCCTTTCCTCCATTACCGTACAAATGAGACACTTACAGCTTGACCTGGTACACTTTTTTTACTCTAAACTATCTTTTATGAAGTAAACTAACATATTCTGTACTTTTTTCGAATAAAAAATTTCTTAATTTTTTTGCAAAAAAAGCAAGGTTAACCCCTTTGAGTTTTTTCAGGCTAAAAAACGAACTCTCGAAATTCGACCAAGTAACAATTGTTTCTTTTAGATCGTTAGACGACAATTAAATAATTCCAAACCGTTCCATTCTAAGCCGAACCGTTTCGGAGATATCGCAACTTTAAAGATCCAAAGAGAGGGTCCCTTCGCAGCGCCCTTTCCTCCATTACCGTACAAATGAGACACTTACAGCTCGACCTGGTACACTTTTTTTTATTCTAAACTATCTTTTATGAAGTAAACTAACATATTCTGCACTTTTTTCGAATAAAAAATGTCTTAATTTTTTTGCAAAAAAAGCAAGGTTAACCCCTTTGAGTTTTTTCAGGCTAAAAAACGAACTCTCGAAATTCGACCAAGTAACGATTGTTTCTTTTACATCGTTGGACGACAATTAAATAATTCCAAACCGTTCCATTCTAAGTCGAGCCGTTTCGGAGATATCGCACTTTAAAGATCCAAGGAGAGGGTCCCTTCGCAGCGCCCTTTCCTCCATTACCGTACAAATGAGACACTTACAGCTTGACCTGGTACACTTTTTTTACTCTAAACTATCTTTTATGAAGTAAACTCACATATTCTGCACTTTTTTCGAATAAAAAATTTCTTCATTTTTTTGCAAAAAAAGCAAGGTTAACCCCTTTGAGTTTTTTCAGGCTAAAAAACGAACTCTCGAAATTCGACCAAGTAACGATTGTTTCTTTTAGATCGTTAGACGACAATTAAATAATTCCAAACCGTTCCATTCTAAGCCGAACCGTTTCGGAGATATCGCAACTTTAAAGATCCAAAGAAAGGGTCCCTTCGCAGCGCCCTTTCCTCCATTACCGTACAAATGAGACACTTACAGCTTGACTTTTGCAAGGTTAATCCCTTTGAGTTTTCGTTAGACGACAATTAAATAATTCCAAACCGTTCCATTCTAAGTCGAACCGTTTCGGAGATATCGCAACTTTAAAGATCCAAAGATAGGGTCCCTTCGCAGCGCCCTTTCCTCCATTACCGTACAAATGAGACACATACAGCTTGACCTTTGCAAGGTTAACCCCTTTGAGTTTTCGTTAGACGACAATTAAATAATTCCAAACCGTTCCATTCTAAGTCGAACCGTTTCGGAGATATCGCAACTTTAATGATCCAAAGAAAGGGTCCCTTCGCAGCGCCCTTTCCTCCATTGCCGTACAAATGAGACACTTACAGCTTGACCTTTGCAAGGTTAACCCCTTTGAGTTTTCGTTGGACGACAATTAAATAATTCCAAACCGTTCCATTCTAAGCCGAACCGTTTCGGAGATATCGCAACTTTAAAGATCCAAAGAAAGGGTCCCTTCGCAGCGCCCTTTCCTCCATTACCGTACAAATGAGACACTTACAGCTTGACCTTTGCAAGGTTAACCCCTTTGAGTTTTCGTTAGACGACAATTAAATAATTCCAAACCGTTCCATTCTAAGTCGAACCGTTTCGGAGATATCGCACTTTAAAGATCCAAAGAGAGGGTCCCTTCGCAGCGCCCTTTCCTC
This sequence comes from Pyrocoelia pectoralis, assembly GCA_036250285.1. NCBI lineage: Eukaryota > Metazoa > Arthropoda > Insecta > Coleoptera > Lampyridae > Pyrocoelia > Pyrocoelia pectoralis. Next base: position 5,210,558 of record CM070083.1, read on the forward strand.
CATTACCGTACCGTACAGCTTGACCTGGTACACTTTTTTTACTCTAAACTATCTTTTATGAAGTAAACTCACATATTCTGCACTTTTTTCGAATAAAAAATTTCTTCATTTTTTTGCAAAAAAAGCAAGGTTAACCCCTTTGAGTTTTTTCAGGCTAAAAAACGAACTCTCGAAATTCGACCAAATAACGATTGTTTCTTTTACATCGTTGGACGACAATTTTATTAAATAATTCCAAACCGTTCCATTCTAAGTCGAGCCGTTTCGGAGATATCGCACTTTAAAGATCCAAAGAGAGGGTCCCTTCGCAACGCCCTTTCCTCCATTACCGTACAAATGAGACACTTACAGCTTGACCTGGTACACTTTTTTTACTCTAAACTATCTTTTATGAAGTAAACTCACATATTCTGCACTTTTTTCGAATAAAAAATTTCTTCATTTTTTTGCAAAAAAAGCAAGGTTAACCCCTTTGAGTTTTTTCAGGCTAAAAAACGAACTCTCGAAATTCGACCAAGTAACGATTGTTTCTTTTAGATCGTTAGACGACAATTAAATAATTCCAAACCGTTCCATTCTAAGCCGAACCGTTTCGGAGATATCGCAACTTTAAAGATCCAAAGAAAGGGTCCCTTCGCAGCGCCCTTTCCTCCATTACCGTACAAATGAGACACTTACAGCTTGACTTTTGCAAGGTTAATCCCTTTGAGTTTCGTTAGACGACAATTAAATAATTCCAAACCGTTCCATTCTAAGTCGAGCCGTTTCGGAGATATCGCACTTTAAAGATCCAAGGAGAGGGTCCCTTCGCAGCGCCCTTTCCTCCATTACCGTACAAATGAGACACTTACAGCTTGACCTGGTACACTTTTTTTACTCTAAACTATCTTTTATGAAGTAAACTCACATATTCTGCACTTTTTTCGAATAAAAAATTTCTTCATTTTTTTGCAAAAAAAGCAAGGTTAACCCCTTTGAGTTTTTTCAGGCTAAAAAACGAACTCTCGAAATTCGACCAAGTAACGATTGTTTCTTTTAGATCGTTAGACGACAATTAAATAATTCCAAACCGTTCCATTCTAAGCCGAACCGTTTCGGAGATATCGCAACTTTAAAGATCCAAAGAAAGGGTCCCTTCGCAGCGCCCTTTCCTCCATTACCGTACAAATGAGACACTTACAGCTTGACTTTTGCAAGGTTAATCCCTTTGAGTTTTCGTTAGACGACAATTAAATAATTCCAAACCGTTCCATTCTAAGTCGAACCGTTTCGGAGATATCGCAACTTTAAAGATCCAAAGAAAGGGTCCCTTCGCAGCGCCCTTTCCTCCATTACCGTACAAATGAGACACATACAGCTTGACCTTTGCAAGGTTAACCCCTTTGAGTTTTCGTTAGACGACAATTAAATAATTCCAAACCGTTCCATTCTAAGTCGAACCGTTTCGGAGATATCGCAACTTTAATGATCCAAAGAAAGGGTCCCTTCGCAGCGCCCTTTCCTCCATTGCCGTACAAATGAGACACTTACAGCTTGACCTTTGCAAGGTTAACCCCTTTGAGTTTTCGTTGGACGACAATTAAATAATTCCAAACCGTTCCATTCTAAGCCGAACCGTTTCGGAGATATCGCAACTTTAAAGATCCAAAGAAAGGGTCCCTTCGCAGCGCCCTTTCCTCCATTACCGTACAAATGAGACACTTACAGCTTGACTTTTGCAAGGTTAATCCCTTTGAGTTTTCGTTAGACGACAATTAAATAATTCCAAACCGTTCCATTCTAAGTCGAGCCGTTTCGGAGATATCGCACTTTAAAGATCCAAGGAGAGGGTCCCTTCGCAGCGCCCTTTCCTCCATTACCGTACAAATGAGACACTTACAGCTTGACCTGGTACACTTTTTTTACTCTAAACTATCTTTTATGAAGTAAACTCACATATTCTGCACTTTTTTCGAATAAAAAATTTCTTCATTTTTTTGCAAAAAAAGCAAGGTTAACCCCTTTGAGTTTTTTCAGGCTAAAAAACGAACTCTCGAAATTCGACCAAGTAACGATTGTTTCTTTTAGATCGTTAGACGACAATTAAATAATTCCAAACCGTTCCATTCTAAGCCGAACCGTTTCGGAGATATCGCAACTTTAAAGATCCAAAGAAAGGGTCCCTTCGCAGCGCCCTTTCCTCCATTACCGTACAAATGAGACACTTACAGCTTGACTTTTGCAAGGTTAATCCCTTTGAGTTTTCGTTAGACGACAATTAAATAATTCCAAACCGTTCCATTCTAAGTCGAACCGTTTCGGAGATATCGCAACTTTAAAGATCCAAAGAAAGGGTCCCTTCGCAGCGCCCTTTCCTCCATTACCGTACAAATGAGACACATACAGCTTGACCTTTGCAAGGTTAACCCCTTTGAGTTTTCGTTAGACGACAATTAAATAATTCCAAACCGTTCCATTCTAAGTCGAACCGTTTCGGAGATATCGCAACTTTAATGATCCAAAGAAAGGGTCCCTTCGCAGCGCCCTTTCCTCCATTGCCGTACAAATGAGACACTTACAGCTTGACCTTTGCAAGGTTAACCCCTTTGAGTTTTCGTTGGACGACAATTAAATAATTCCAAACCGTTCCATTCTAAGCCGAACCGTTTCGGAGATATCGCAACTTTAAAGATCCAAAGAAAGGGTCCCTTCGCAGCGCCCTTTCCTCCATTACCGTACAAATGAGACACTTACAGCTTGACCTTTGCAAGGTTAACCCCTTTGAGTTTTCGTTAGACGACAATTAAATAATTCCAAACCGTTCCATTCTAAGTCGAACCGTTTCGGAGATATCGCACTTTAAAGATCCAAAGAGAGGGTCCCTTCGCAGCGCCCTTTCCTCCATTACCGTACCGTACAGCTTGACCTGGTACACTTTTTTTACTCTAAACTATCTTTTATGAAGTAAACTCACATATTCTGCACTTTTTTCGAATAAAAAATTTCTTCATTTTTTTGCAAAAAAAGCAAGGTTAACCCCTTTGAGTTTTTTCAGGCTAAAAAACGAACTCTCGAAATTCGACCAAATAACGATTGTTTCTTTTACATCGTTGGACGACAATTAAATAATTCCAAACCGTTCCATTCTAAGTCGAGCCGTTTCGGAGATATCGCACTTTAAAGATCCAAAGAGAGGGTCCCTTCGCAACGCCCTTTCCTCCATTACCGTACAAATGAGACACTTACAGCTTGACCTGGTACACTTTTTTTACTCTAAACTATCTTTTATGAAGTAAACTAACATATTCTGTACTTTTTTCGAATAAAAAATTTCTTAATTTTTTTGCAAAAAAAGCAAGGTTAACCCCTTTGAGTTTTTTCAGGCTAAAAAACGAACTCTCGAAATTCGACCAAGTAACAATTGTTTCTTTTAGATCGTTAGAGACAATTAAATAATTCCAAACCGTTCCATTCTAAGCCGAACCGTTTCGGAGATATCGCAACTTTAAAGATCCAAAGAAAGGGTCCCTTCCCAGCGCCCTTTCCTCCATTACCGTACAAATGAGACACTTACAGCTTGACCTTTGCAAGGTTAACCCCTTTGAGTTTTCGTTAGACGACAATTAAATAATTCCAAACCGTTCCATTCTAAGCCGAACCGATTCGGAGATATCGCAACTTTAAAGATCCAAAGAAAGGGTCCCTTCGCAGCGCCCTTTCCTCCATTACCGTACAAATGAGACACTTACAGCTTGACCTGGTACACTTTTTTTACTCTAAACTATCTTTTATGAAGTAAACTAACATATTCTGTACTTTTTTCGAATAAAAAATTTCTTAATTTTTTTGCAAAAAAAGCAAGGTTAACCCCTTTGAGTTTTTTCAGGCTAAAAAACGAACTCTCGAAATTCGACCAAGTAACAATTGTTTCTTTTAGATCGTTAGACGACAATTAAATAATTCCAAACCGTTCCATTCTAAGCCGAACCGTTTCGGAGATATCGCAACTTTAAAGATCCAAAGAGAGGGTCCCTTCGCAGCGCCCTTTCCTCCATTACCGTACAAATGAGACACTTACAGCTCGACCTGGTACACTTTTTTTTATTCTAAACTATCTTTTATGAAGTAAACTAACATATTCTGCACTTTTTTCGAATAAAAAATGTCTTAATTTTTTTGCAAAAAAGCAAGGTTAACCCCTTTGAGTTTTTTCAGGCTAAAAAACGAACTCTCGAAATTCGACCAAGTAACGATTGTTTCTTTTACATCGTTGGACGACAATTAAATAATTCCAAACCGTTCCATTCTAAGTCGAGCCGTTTCGGAGATATCGCACTTTAAAGATCCAAGGAGAGGGTCCCTTCGCAGCGCCCTTTCCTCCATTACCGTACAAATGAGACACTTACAGCTTGACCTGGTACACTTTTTTTACTCTAAACTATCTTTTATGAAGTAAACTCACATATTCTGCACTTTTTCGAATAAAAAATTTCTTCATTTTTTTGCAAAAAAAGCAAGGTTAACCCCTTTGAGTTTTTTCAGGCTAAAAAACGAACTCTCGAAATTCGACCAAGTAACGATTGTTTCTTTTAGATCGTTAGACGACAATTAAATAATTCCAAACCGTTCCATTCTAAGCCGAACCGTTTCGGAGATATCGCAACTTTAAAGATCCAAAGAAAGGGTCCCTTCGCAGCGCCCTTTCCTCCATTACCGTACAAATGAGACACTTACAGCTTGACTTTTGCAAGGTTAATCCCTTTGAGTTTTCGTTAGACGACAATTAAATAATTCCAAACCGTTCCATTCTAAGTCGAACCGTTTCGGAGATATCGCAACTTTAAAGATCCAAAGATAGGGTCCCTTCGCAGCGCCCTTTCCTCCATTACCGTACAAATGAGACACATACAGCTTGACCTTTGCAAGGTTAACCCCTTTGAGTTTTCGTTAGACGACAATTAAATAATTCCAAACCGTTCCATTCTAAGTCGAACCGTTTCGGAGATATCGCAACTTTAATGATCCAAAGAAAGGGTCCCTTCGCAGCGCCCTTTCCTCCATTGCCGTACAAATGAGACACTTACAGCTTGACCTTTGCAAGGTTAACCCCTTTGAGTTTTCGTTGGACGACAATTAAATAATTCCAAACCGTTCCATTCTAAGCCGAACCGTTTCGGAGATATCGCAACTTTAAAGATCCAAAGAAAGGGTCCCTTCGCAGCGCCCTTTCCTCCATTACCGTACAAATGAGACACTTACAGCTTGACCTTTGCAAGGTTAACCCCTTTGAGTTTTCGTTAGACGACAATTAAATAATTCCAAACCGTTCCATTCTAAGTCGAACCGTTTCGGAGATATCGCACTTTAAAGATCCAAAGAGAGGGTCCCTTCGCAGCGCCCTTTCCTCCATTACCGTACCGTACAGCTTGACCTGGTACACTTTTTTTACTCTAAACTATCTTTTATGAAGTAAACTCACATATTCTGCACTTTTTTCGAATAAAAAATTTCTTCATTTTTTTGCAAAAAAAGCAAGGTTAACCCCTTTGAGTTTTTTCAGGCTAAAAAACGAACTCTCGAAATTCGACCAAATAACGATTGTTTCTTTTACATCGTTGGACGACAATTTTATTAAATAATTCCAAACCGTTCCATTCTAAGTCGAGCCGTTTCGGAGATATCGCACTTTAAAGATCCAAAGAGAGGGTCCCTTCGCAACGCCCTTTCCTCCATTACCGTACAAATGAGACACTTACAGCTTGACCTGGTACACTTTTTTTACTCTAAACTATCTTTTATGAAGTAAACTCACATATTCTGCACTTTTTTCGAATAAAAAATTTCTTCATTTTTTGCAAAAAAAGCAAGGTTAACCCCTTTGAGTTTTTTCAGGCTAAAAAACGAACTCTCGAAATTCGACCAAGTAACGATTGTTTCTTTTAGATCGTTAGACGACAATTAAATAATTCCAAACCGTTCCATTCTAAGCCGAACCGTTTCGGAGATATCGCAACTTTAAAGATCCAAAGAAAGGGTCCCTTCGCAGCGCCCTTTCCTCCATTACCGTACAAATGAGACACTTACAGCTTGACTTTTGCAAGGTTAATCCCTTTGAGTTTTCGTTAGACGACAATTAAATAATTCCAAACCGTTCCATTCTAAGTCGAACCGTTTCGGAGATATCGCAACTTTAAAGATCCAAAGAAAGGGTCCCTTCGCAGCGCCCTTTCCTCCATTACCGTACAAATGAGACACATACAGCTTGACCTTTGCAAGGTTAACCCCTTTGAGTTTTCGTTAGACGACAATTAAATAATTCCAAACCGTTCCATTCTAAGTCGAACCGTTTCGGAGATATCGCAACTTTAATGATCCAAAGAAAGGGTCCCTTCGCAGCGCCCTTTCCTCCATTGCCGTACAAATGAGACACTTACAGCTTGACCTTTGCAAGGTTAACCCCTTTGAGTTTTCGTTGGACGACAATTAAATAATTCCAAACCGTTCCATTCTAAGCCGAACCGTTTCGGAGATATCGCAACTTTAAAGATCCAAAGAAAGGGTCCCTTCGCAGCGCCCTTTCCTCCATTACCGTACAAATGAGACACTTACAGCTTGACTTTTGCAAGGTTAATCCCTTTGAGTTTTCGTTAGACGACAATTAAATAATTCCAAACCGTTCCATTCTAAGTCGAGCCGTTTCGGAGATATCGCACTTTAAAGATCCAAGGAGAGGGTCCCTTCGCAGCGCCCTTTCCTCCATTACCGTACAAATGAGACACTTACAGCTTGACCTGGTACACTTTTTTTACTCTAAACTATCTTTTATGAAGTAAACTCACATATTCTGCACTTTTTTCGAATAAAAAATTTCTTCATTTTTTTGCAAAAAAAGCAAGGTTAACCCCTTTGAGTTTTTTCAGGCTAAAAAACGAACTCTCGAAATTCGACCAAGTAACGATTGTTTCTTTTAGATCGTTAGACGACAATTAAATAATTCCAAACCGTTCCATTCTAAGCCGAACCGTTTCGGAGATATCGCAACTTTAAAGATCCAAAGAAAGGGTCCCTTCGCAGCGCCCTTTCCTCCATTACCGTACAAATGAGACACTTACAGCTTGACTTTTGCAAGGTTAATCCCTTTGAGTTTTCGTTAGACGACAATTAAATAATTCCAAACCGTTCCATTCTAAGTCGAACCGTTTCGGAGATATCGCAACTTTAAAGATCCAAAGAAAGGGTCCCTTCGCAGCGCCCTTTCCTCCATTACCGTACAAATGAGACACATACAGCTTGACCTTTGCAAGGTTAACCCCTTTGAGTTTCGTTAGACGACAATTAAATAATTCCAAACCGTTCCATTCTAAGTCGAACCGTTTCGGAGATATCGCAACTTTAATGATCCAAAGAAAGGGTCCCTTCGCAGCGCCCTTTCCTCCATTGCCGTACAAATGAGACACTTACAGCTTGACCTTTGCAAGGTTAACCCCTTTGAGTTTTCGTTGGACGACAATTAAATAATTCCAAACCGTTCCATTCTAAGCCGAACCGTTTCGGAGATATCGCAACTTTAAAGATCCAAAGAAAGGGTCCCTTCGCAGCGCCCTTTCCTCCATTACCGTACAAATGAGACACTTACAGCTTGACCTTTGCAAGGTTAACCCCTTTGAGTTTTCGTTAGACGACAATTAAATAATTCCAAACCGTTCCATTCTAAGTCGAACCGTTTCGGAGATATCGCACTTTAAAGATCCAAAGAGAGGGTCCCTTCGCAGCGCCCTTTCCTCCATTACCGTACCGTACAGCTTGACCTGGTACACTTTTTTTACTCTAAACTATCTTTTATGAAGTAAACTCACATATTCTGCACTTTTTTCGAATAAAAAATTTCTTCATTTTTTGCAAAAAAAGCAAGGTTAACCCCTTTGAGTTTTTTCAGGCTAAAAAACGAACTCTCGAAATTCGACCAAATAACGATTGTTTCTTTTACATCGTTGGACGACAATTAAATAATTCCAAACCGTTCCATTCTAAGTCGAGCCGTTTCGGAGATATCGCACTTTAAAGATCCAAAGAGAGGGTCCCTTCGCAACGCCCTTTCCTCCATTACCGTACAAATGAGACACTTACAGCTTGACCTGGTACACTTTTTTTACTCTAAACTATCTTTTATGAAGTAAACTCACATATTCTGCACTTTTTTCGAATAAAAAATTTCTTCATTTTTTTGCAAAAAAAGCAAGGTTGACCCCTTTGAGTTTTTTCAGGCTAAAAAACGAACTCTCGAAATTCGAACAAGTAACGATTGTTTCTTTTACATCGTTAAACGACAATTAAATAATTCCAAACCGTTCCATTCTAAGTCGAACCGTTTCGGAGATATCGCACTTTAAAGATCCAAAGAGAGGGTCCCTTCGCAGCGCCCTTTCTTCCATTACCGTACAAATGAGACACTTACAGCTTGACCTGGTACACTTTTTTTACTCTAAACTATCTTTTATGAAGTAAACTAACATATTCTGCACTTTTTTCGAATAAAAAATTTCTTCATTTTTTTGCAAAAAAAGCAAGGTTAACCCCTTTGAGTTTTTTCAGGCTAAAAAACGAACTCTCGAAATTCGACCAAGTAACGATTGTTTCTTTTACATCGTTAGACGACAATTAAAAAATTCCAAACCGTTCTAAGTCGCACCGTTTCGGAGATATCGCTCTTTAAAGATTAATATGGAGGTCCTTCTCGCAGACACCTTTCCTCCATTACCGTACAAATGAGTCACTTATGGTTGTAATTTACGATTTTTGCTATAAAAGGATTTTTTATGTTTTTGATCTAAGCCAAATCTTAACATGTTGATATAGTGATTGGCATATTTTGAATTTGAGCGGCAACACTGACATTACTACCTACCTCATTTATGTAGATTCTACTTGGCTCCAACATTCGTTTACGTTTCTATTTGCAAAGATCCTAAACTTTTATTTTTTTTTGCTATAATATTTTCTCCTTTACATAATTTAAGTTTTGACAAGAACACCCTTCTTATTGTTCTGAATGTAGGAAGTTAAAAGAAGACGAAATTCAAATATAGCAACACGCTCAAATTTCAACTTTATTTTAACTCTTGCAAAATTACAAAGAGTAACAATAATAAATAAAAAGTAACACCTATACCTACTCTAGGTGCTATTACAATAATATTATTATATAATAAATTAGCCAAATTGCGCTGCAATTGATGTAGAATCTAGGGATGGGTATCGATTAATCGATTAATCGAAATAATCGATGTATTTATAAAATAATCGATGTATTTTTAATCGATGTTAGCTATGTTCGATTAATCGGGTAATCGATGTTTGTATCACGATTTTTTCATATTTTTCATTTTTATTTCTGGCCTAATAATTATTTTCTAGAGAAACTTTACATATAATAAATAACGTATTATTTTTAAAGGATACAGAAGAAAAATATTGGTCTTGAATTGTGATTGCTAAAATGTAAATAATAAATATCTAAATTTCAATTTTTTTTATTTTTATTGCGTTTAATGTTCCGAAACTACTGATTAGAATTTTTTCAACAATTGTAATTTGTAATTATAGTAATTATACAATTGTATTAATTTTGTCCAATTGTAAATTGTACAATTTAAAATTTTGGTGTTCCTTTTTTCAAATTGCCAATTGATCGATTAATCGATCTCCTTAGCGTCGATTAATTGCTGTATCGATTAATTAGAAAAAATAGTAATCGATTCTCAGTAATCGATGTTTTGTTGTTCGATACCCATCCCTAGTAGAATCACTTTGTTAAGAGATAGTGGACCACCAATCGAGAAGCAGTCATTCTTCCACAATCTTCTGGAAATTGTATCCTGCACTGAATTATATATTAAATTATCATAATTATAAACCTTTTGATTACTTACAATGTCTGCTTGCATTCTTTTGATTCTAAGAAATTTGCCAATTGGCAAGTATTTCTAATCATGCCCTTTTCTGACGTCCGGGATCTTCCAAAAACACAACCATAATTTCAAAGTTGCCGTCGTTAAGTTACATTGCTCGATGGTAAGTACCTCACTTGTACTTTGTTCACAAGGTGGGACACCAGAAAGTTAAAGTAGGTAGGGTACTTGTTGAATTCCAAAAGAGTTGATTCCAGACCAGGCCGTTACCGTTCCTGGCCATCTTCAAACCATGCACGACACACTCGCATTACAGTGAACCGATTTTCTTCAATTGGAACCATCCATGTGTAGTATGAGTACCTACTACACGTTCAACTGTTCCAGTGTCATAGGCGCAAAGACGGGCAAAGACAACTGTAGTAATTCGTGAACCATAAACGATACCCAGAGTCGGATTTACCATAAGGCTAGAAGGCTATAGCCTATGCAAAATATTTCCAGCCTAGGGGTGGCAAATTCGTAAATCCTCCTCTGACGATACCTAGCGAATCTAATTATTTTTCTAAAAACTTTTTCAATTCATTTTCTTCATTTCAATCCAATATGACGACTGACGAGCTATTTTTTTGTAACTTCGAGTAAATGCCGAAATTTCCACTTTGATTGACCATTTTAATGCTACGTTGTGATTAATGCCCGCCTTTCTCCTCGCGTCCATTTAATCCTAAAATAAAAATTTCCACTTTGTTTGAAGATTTTAACGTTTAAAACGTTCTGGTGAGGGGTGCTTGAAGTTAGCAGAACATCAACAGCAAAAGCAAAATACGGCCATTTTTTCATGATTTGCGATTCAATGCGGCCATAGTTACCAGTGACCTCTCTGGAGTTTGAAAACAGATAAATAGGTGAATTTTTACCTTCCCGTGCATACTTAGATACATACTTAGGGAAAGTAAGGTAATCAAAAAAAGAATCGAAGTCGAGGTTTTGATGAATCTCGACGTTTTGGGTCTCCCTGAGTCAAAATTGTCGAGGTTCATTAAAACCTCAACTTCGATTGGTATAAAGTTTACGATCGGTGTAATTCTTGTCGAAGTGCGATATTTAAAATCATAAGAAGCATATATGGATAGCTGAGAATCTCGACGTTTTGTGTCCCCCTGAGTCAAAAACCACCATCTTTGAAAAATGTTTGTTTGTGGGTGCGTGAGTGGTGGGTGCGTACGTTATGGCTGTGGAGCTTAAACTACTAGACCGATTTTGATGAAATTACGCTAAGGCGTATAAAAAAACAAACGTCGTCGGTAAAACAAGCTTCTCATTAAAATCGGCCCAAAGGGACCCAAACTAGGAGGGTTATTTTGGGAGCCAACCTTCAAATTTTAACCCAAACTAATTTCCCTTAGTGTAAAGTTAGTACACACGGTAACAAGTATAACACCGTTTTTCGCTTGTTTCTAAATTCTAAATGGCGGCCACTGTAGCAATTCTCCATGTTTTTACTTTTTACGGTGTAGCTCAAGAAAAAAATTACTTAAAAGTACTCCAACACAGAGCAGCAATTCGACTGATAAACGCAAGGTACAAATGAAATCGAAGTGTAGGTACGTGAGTTATTTATTATTTTTGATCTTGATTGTAGAACACTTCCAGATCACCCCCCTAGGCTAAAACTGTAGTTACGCCACTGTTTTTGCCTAACAGACACAAAAAAGCACACTCGCGCATTTCACGTGGCAGGAAAATGTCACTTTTTTTTAAATGGCACACCCTGTATTTTTTTCTCTTAATGTATCGACCAACCATATTTACATCACGCCTGAAATTTTTTTTAATATTGGTAGTGCGGTTGCTAAGTTATTAATTATTTTGTTAAAATTTGGTACAATTCAATGGTAATATTCATAACTAAGTTATTCTTCAAAAAAGGAAAAACTTATTTGACGAATAATATTACCCTAATGTCGTGTTATTCTACAAAAAAAAACTAAGTGATTAATTTTATACCGAGTGTTTAAAATGAGAATTCAAACTTTGTGAACTTTAAATAGAATTTATACGAATATTTTAAATGGAACACCCTGTATTTTTATTTACCATCAAACTCTCGACAAAAAACCCTATTCAAGGGTGTATTATTTCCTGGTATTATTTTTTGTACTTTTGTTAATATTTACGATTTTTAAAATTTCACGTAAGAAAAATTTGTTACATCCTTGAATAGGGTTTTTTGTCGAGAATTTGATGGTAAATAAAAACACAGGGTGTTCCATTTAAAATATTCGTATAAATTCTATTTAAAGTTTGAATTCTCATTTTAAACACTCGGTATAAAATTAATCACTTAGTTTTTTTTTGTAGAGTAACACGACATTAGGCTAATATTATTCGTGAAATAAATTTTTGCTTTTTTGAAGAATAACTTAGTTATGAATATTATAGTCCGACCTGGAATTGTACCAAATTTTGACAAAATAATTAATAACTTGGCAACCGCACATCCAATATCAAAAAAAATTTTAGGCGTGATATAAATATTATTGCTCGATATATTAAGAGAAAAAAATACAGGGTGTGCCATTTAAAAAAAAGTGACATTTTCCTACCACGTGAAAATGCAACATACTGTAGATATAAGAATATTTTTAAAAGATGCGCAATTCAAATCAAAGCAACCTTTATTTGAAACTTTTTTCTGTATCTTCAACCCACATTGAGTTATCGACCGATTACGGAGCAGTGGGACACCCTGTATACATTATTGTACAATAAGGGTGGATAGTTACATTCACCGCAACCCACATTGCACGCACAAAAATCGATAGCACGAAATACCACCCACCAATCAAGGTTTAGCCAAGCGTCGCCTTTGTTCATATTGAACTTTCTGTGGAAAAGTATGGCTACTGTGAACAACGAGCAAGATGAGTCGAAAAATCTACAACAAATCGCTACAACCCGACCGCTCATTCCGTAATGCGGAAGCATTTTCAAATAATAATTTTGCGCCATTTTCATGTTCAAAACGTCCCAAAAACCAAATTTCGTGAAGAAATCATTTGAACGTATTATTTCGCGGTTTCAAAGTGAAAATCAAAATGTTTAGGTAATTTAAAAGTAAAATTCCACAAGCATTAATGGTTCGATAATCCTTCAGAAGTATAAAACAGAAACTTGTACAAAACTACTTTTCCAATACTTATTCTTATTTCTACCATATAATTAGGGCTACAAAAGTTTTGTATGTATGTACTTTTACATTATAGTAAATTATATGTTTAGTTCAGGGAAAAGTTGGTGAACACGAACCACCAATTACGATAAAAGCTTTTACTGGTTTATTGATTGTTCGTATATTTAATACGTTGTTGTATTCATTCGACTTCCTGATGTATTAGAACGTTGGTGAGTTTTTTCAAGTGACTACATTTTTCATACTTTTAACTTTTTAGTGCAAATCAAAATGAAAGTGTTCGTAACGTGTCTCTATTTTCAAATATTGTTAGTTCAGTGCAATATTTTCGTGAATAACTTGAACGAATCGGACGCGCCAATAAAAATGTGTATTCAAAAAACAATAAATCACTTATTTTCAGAGAATGACACGTTGAGCTTGATCTTAAATAGTGATTTATGTGAAGATGCGATTTTTGAAATGATCACTATGCGTCCGTATATTGTTTTAAATATGGACGCTATTAATGTAAAATTACAGTATGATGGGCAGTTTATAATATGCCCAAAGGATGAAGATTCTCTAAATTACGCAATGCTTCGTGCATCTGATATTGCAGAAAGAAATAAGAGAACTATGGGTAATTCTAAAATTCTGGTTATTACTAACACTACCGACGCCTCATGGATGTTTGAGATGTTTTGGTATTACGGCATTAATAATGTGATTATTTTGGTTTATGGACAAGGAACGTCGAAATTGTTGACGTGTAATCGATTTGCTCCAGAAAATAAGTGTGGGAAAACAGCAAAATTAATGATTCGTCATGATTGCGAAGAACAATTATTGTCTTTTTCATTTACAAGTGTGATACATCAAATGAATAAATGTCCAGTTAGTTTCATGTTTTTCGCAAACGATCTGTATGTAAATGAAGGCCATCCAACTGCTCGTTCTATGCAGTACATCATCAAAGAACTATCACACCGTCTCAACGCCACCTTTCAACGCACCATGATTAATGCGCTGAAGGAATATTATTATATGTTAGAAAAGATAGAAATGATTGTAATAACGTGGGGGACAGACGACAGTCTTAGCAAGAACGAATTTACGGAACCATTGATAAGAACAGATATTCTATGGTTGGTACCCAAAGCCAGACAAATTTCTAACATGAATGTCTGCCTGAAAGTCTTCACTTATGAAGTTTGGATAGCAACAAGTGTCGTATTTATATGTGTATGGTTAATGTGGTTTTTCATTATATCTCGTAATGGAGGATTTACATTTGATAAGTTATGTCTTTCTTTTTTAAATGTCTGGTCACTCACTATTTTTGGTAACGTAGCACGAGTTCCCAAATCACTTGCTTTAAGTATTCTATTATTGTTTTATTTAATTTACGCCATTCAATTGCAGTTTGCTTTCACGTCAGATATGTCAACTGTTTTAACAGCACCGCGATATGGTTTTCAAATACGGACCTTGGATGAGTTGGCAGATTCTCAGCTAACCATATATACTCATAATCCTTGTAAAGATCTTTACTTCAGGAAAAATTATACCGATCGGAAACTTTATACCAAGCTGCAAAACTCAATACGTGGTGTTACCGTTCAGAAATATGTAGCACGTCTGCTCGACTTACATCTTCACAGGAATTATGCGGTTATTACAAATCGAGAAGAAATGCGCCGAGCAGAAATCAAATTAAACAAGACAATTATTGAAGCTTACGAAATAATGGATAATTCTATCACTCCCGTTTTGAAAATTCGTCTTATCTTGCGCATCGATCATTATTTCACAACTACGTTAAATACATTTATCAGTAAAATGATAGAAAGTGGAATACATGAAAAGCGTAAAAATGATTTCTATCGTGAAGGATTTGGTGCAAAGAATGTTGATACGACGCCAGAAGATGATCTACTAACCTTAAAACATCTCATTTTTATATTCGTATTTTTTGGATTTGGCTTGTGCACCGCATGTGTGGTGTTTTGCTTTGAACTTGTTTTGCATAAGTATCTGTAAATTATATTTGTGTTAAAAGTACTGTTTTATTTTGTTCGTGAAGTTGCTCCACTCGCTTCGCTCGTTTCGCAAACTTTTCACTCACAAAATAAAATAGTACTTTTAACACTCATATCATAAATAGCTATTTTTTTATTGGTGTCCTATTTTAGCCTTTTAACCCCCCCCCCCCCGCGTGTTTAAATCGCGGTTTCAAAAACGCGTATGTTTTAAAGTTGCCATGGCATCATCATCAATTTGAAAAACGTGAATTCTTATTGGTTATTGATCTAACAGGAGTACTTTGTTACGTCCAATAAAATGACAGATTGCAAATTAATTTCCGTTTTTCTCATTTCCATGACAACGAAAGGTATACTGATTTCACATTAGGAATTCAACCATTTCACATTATTAGTTCTTATTTCCATTTTAATACCAGATTTTAAAGTGAACCAATAAAAAAATAGCGTAAAGTTATAAGTGGATAAACAGGTCTTTAAAACACTTGCTCTATTTCAAGCACTCCGGCTGCGCCGTCGTGCTTGAAAACTCGCGCGTGTTTTAAAGACCTGTTTAACCACTTATGCTTTAATATACTACTACATGTCATTTAATGTGCAATTGTGTGTATTATGTACCTAAAGTTATTCTCTGTACTATTAGTTACCTAAGGAAATTATCTAGTGTTGTTTGATTGTTTAAATGTATTTTCTCTACATCCCTTTATAAATTGTATAATTGCACAAATTTTCTGTATCGCACAGTGGATAAATTTTAACTAATCAAAATAAAGGTTAATTTTTTATTGTAGTTTCGTATAACGTTTACGTATTACACCATAGGTACCTATGTTATTACGAAATTCTTATTTAAATAAATAAAGAGATTATTGTGTGCAAGGTACCTTTTTTAAAATATTGTGGCAGTCAGGAAAGTTCTCAGGGTTTTAATTGATAAACTTTCATAGAACTTTCTCAATACTTATCGGATTTAGTTAAAATACGCACCATGCTAATCAGGGCAGTTCTGCCACAACGCGAAGAAATTGACTGCTCGAGATTCGACGAAGTTCACACAGGTCGCTTTTGCCCGGTCCTGATTGGCGAAGTTTCTACCGGCGAAAAAGTTATCAAAGTGCTTGAAATGGTTGGCGCAAGGTCTGGATTCTGGATTTCGATGGGGGAGTGGGAAGGTCCACACACACATAGCCCACCTATTCGGGCCCTTTCTGCTACGTTCCCGATTAGAGTCATTCGACCCCGCAACGTCACTCAAGCCATCCCACACTGTTAAGTTTACAGTGCCCAGAAAGTTAACCGACAAGTAGCCACATGTTTCCTCTGGATAGCCCTGTACAGAAGCGCACCAGGCTACGAGATGGTCCTCTGAAAGCTTGTCTCGCGTGGCGGCAGTCTAACATCAAGTTCCACTTAGCCCTGTGCTGGGACTGCTGGGCTTGGGTGTCTTGAGTTATTAAGTTGTTTGCAGTTGATACTGTAAGTGGAAGAGCCGGCTCTGGACCATAAAACGGTTGCTTTGATGCCAGTCGCGGGCTAACTTATCGTTTTCCATTGCCCATTATTCCAGCATGCCCTTTAACGCATGCTATTGCTATTTGTTACTTGCTGTAGTACCTGGTGACACTCGGAAACCAGCCTAGAGGTGAATTTGAATTGATTTAGTGCCTGCAGAGCTGCTCTACTGTCACGGGAGATTCTGATGAGTTTTATTTTTTATTGTTTGGCGCAAGGGGGGGGTCAATTTGGGGAAGATTGAACAATTATTCGGTGGGAAAGAAAGTGATTTCAGTTTGCACCAGTAGATAGCGTTAGTCCGCATTTCTCCTCTCGTTTTCGTGAGGGGTGCGTGAAGTTAGCAGAACATTAAAAGCACAAACGTCGAAACTAGTTAGTACCGCGTTTGTGCTGTTGCAAACTTTTTGGCAAAACAAACCACTGGCGAAATACGGCCATTTTTTGATGTTTTGCGATTCAATGCGGCCATATACATTAGTTACCAATGAACTCTCTGGAGTTTCATTTAAATGAAGTTTTGCTCGAGGAGTTTCATTTAAATGAAATCTTGTCTCGGGAGTTTCATTTAAATGAAATTTTGCTCGAGGAGTTTCATTTAAGTGAAATTTTGCTCGAGGAGTTTCATGTAAGTGAAGCTTTACATTTGGAGTTTCTTATAAGTGAAGCTTCACGTTAGGAGTTTCTTTTAAGTGAAGCTTCACGTCAGAAGTTTCATTTAAATGAAATTTTGCTCTTGGAGTTTCATTTAAGTTTAGCTTCACGTTAGGAGTTTCATTTAAATGAAATCGTGCTTGACGAGTTTCACTTAAATGAAATTTTGCTCGAAGAGTTTCAATTAAATGAAATTTTGCTCGATGAGTTTCACTTAAATGAAATTTTGCTCGAGGAGTTTCATTTAAGTGAAGCTTCACCTTAGGAGTTTCGTTTAAATGAAATTTTGCTATAGGAGTTTCATTTAAATGAAATTTTGCTCGAGGAGTTTCATTTAAGTGAAGCTTCACGTTTGGAGTTTCTTTTAACTGAAGCTTCACGTCAGGAGTTTCATTTAAATGAAATTTTGGTCGAGGAGTTTCATTTAAGTGAAGCTTCACGTTTGGAGTTTCTTTTAAGTGAAGCTTCACGTTAGGAGTTTCATTTAAATGAAATTTTGCGATAGGAGTTTCATTTAAATAAAATTTTGCTTGAGGAGTTTCATTTAAGTGAAGCTTCACCTTAGGAGTTTCATTTAAATAAAATTTTGCTTGATGAGTTTCATTTAAATGAAATTTTGCTCGAGGAGTTTCATTTAAGTGTAGCTTCACGTTTGGAGTTTCTTTTAAGTGAAGCTTCACGTTAGGAGTTTCATTTAAATGAAATTTTGGTCGAGGAGTTTCATTTCAGTGAAGCTTCACGTTTGGAGTTTCTTTTAAGTGAAGCTTCACGTTAGGAGTTTCGTTTAAATGAAATTTTGCGATAGGAGTTGCATTTAAATAAAATTTTGCTTGGGGAGTTTCATTTAATGAAATTTAGCTCGAGGAGTTTCATTTAAGTGAAGCTTCACGTTAGGAGTTTCATTTAAATGAAATCGTGCTTGAGGAGTTTCACTTAAATGAAATTTTGCTCGAAGAGTTTCAATTAAATGAAATTTTGCTCGACGAGTTTCACTTAAGTTTTGCTCAAGGAGTTTCATTTAAGTGAAGCTTCACGTTAGGAGTTTCATTTAAATAAAATTTTGCTCGAGGAGTTTCATTTAAATGAAAATTTGCTCGAGGAGTTTCATTTAAATGAAATCTTCCTCGAAGAGTTTCAAAGACGAAAACTGATTTTGTATTCTATTAATTCTCTTGCATACAGTTACCCATTTCAATGCTGGGGCCCATATCTCAGCCCAAAATATCCATGTTGCTTGAACGGCTGCTGCAATAGCTCTCCTTTTTGAAGTATTAAACGCATTTTTTACGTCCGGGGACGTTATTAGAACATGCTCCCGAGTTGGTCTTGTCCTGCTCACCCCCCCCCCCCCCCCCCCCGTTTCTTGTTTAATAATTCCTGTAAGGCATTGTAAACGAACCTTCCTTATGGAAGCCGTATTGATTGTCGGCTAGCTTGCTCTCAAGAATTGTGTATAGGAATAGGTCGTTGGCTGCCTGTACCTACTATCTCTAAGTTATTGATCACGGGGGAAATCCCACCAGATTTCGTCTCCCTGAGGGAACTCTGGATGGTTCGGGAAGAGTATAGCATGGTGATCTCTTTTACTTTCTCTACCGACATGGAATGAATAAAAGATGGTTTAAAGTAGGTAGTAAAAGTGGTATATGTACGAGGTGTCGAGGTTCACCTGTAATATTGTCTCATTTTGACGATAATGGAAGAAACTAAGAATCGTCCCACTTTCTAGAATTTCTTGCTCCAAAAACGTCCATTAATTTAACGATTTTTGTCTTCTGGCGATGTTTCGCCCTTGTGAACTGTAACACTCTGTTTAATTAAAATTATCGCCATTTTGTTATTATACATTTTTAATACCTATACCACAGACAGTGTGTCTATGTATATAAAGTGTGCCTTATTTCTTTTTGGAATCTCCCCGACAATTAACTGCGTACACTGCGTGTAAGCTTGGGCACTTTTAGATGATACATCCTGTACTCGTGTACTTTCTACTTAACCCTGCTGCATTAAATCGTGTCGGTATCGGTATGCAATAAGAAATAAGAAATAAGCGGTAAGGAAATGAACTTATGGATAACCTGTATATCATTTATAGTAGAAATAAGAAATAAGCAATAAGAAATAAGGAATTGGTTCAATTTTATTTCTTACCGTTACCGTTACCGAATCGGCAACAGTCGTATACGATGTGAGCTTACGAGTTAAGAAAAGACAGATGACATCAATATAAATCAGGTATTAAAGAAATATTTGAGTGAAATATATCTCTTATTCAAGAATCGATGGGAAAATATTATGTCAAGTTGATTTTAATTTTACAATCGTACATTAGGTAACCTAAGAATCGTACCATAAACACAGTAATAATTTAAATTAAACCCGCAATGCGCATGCCTACTTTGTTACCGTTAAAGAACTATAAATGCGTTTTTATTTCTTACTGCTTATTGCTTATTTCTTATTTCTTATTGCATACCGATCCGACACTATAAATCCAGCATTACTTAACCTGACTTTGACGGGTGGCGACATCTCATAGCAGTTATTCAACCTAAAATTAACCTTATTCAAAATAATAAAAACGAAAATAAATAAAGAATGGTAAGTTTTTATGAAACTTTTGCCCTTTTAAACGTTAATTTAAAATCACAATTTTAAGCGTTTCCGATTTTGTGGTAACGGTGATTGCCCCGATTGGGTTTTAGCCGAAATCAATACCTTGTCCCGTTTATCATCGGTGAAATTGAAATTATTAGGCCAAATCGTTGCTCAAGGATTAATAGAACCGCCACTCGACGTAGGTAAAAAGTTTAATTTTCGATTTACCATCAATAGTTCTTTCTTTCAGATGGCCAAAGCCGATAAGATATTCGCCGAATCCAAGTTAGGTTAGTGGACGACGATTTTTTCGTTATCGTCTCGTAATTTTATTCGTTTTTCAGATTCCGATATCAATTTAAAAGCTTGCATCGCTTGTTTTTCGTACATTATCACGTCGACGGCCCGTTACAATTGCGATCACGGAATGTTATTCGCCGAACTACAACAGCTGGGATTACCACGCGAGCACAGCTTGTCGTTTAAGAAAGTCGTCGACGAATACGGTGGAGCTTTAGTTAACAAGTTGAAAGATTCTTCGTTGACGGGTAAATGTCCGTTTAAAGACTTTGCTCGAGTCGTTTAATTCCTTTAATTTATAGTTAATAAGTTACAAGGTTCGTCAGTTGAGGTTGATCGTGAAGCTAAATTAGCTAATCTACGGATTTTGGTTAACGACGAGGAGCACTCCCTTGTTCTATCGCCTTGGACCGTTGGTGTTCTTTTGGAAAATTTGAAACAGGTTCGTTCTACAATGAACGAGTTAGTGAATAGTCCGTATAGCTAGCATAAGTAGTTAGTTTTATTTTAGTTTTGCAAAGGTGTAAGTCTGAATTTTTTATTCTCTAGGTATATAATAAACTTGTAGTTAAATTCTTCATTTATTAAGTTTTTTCAAGTTGGTCATCTTGAACTGTAAAGTACTTAAAGCGCAAAGTGAACAGTAAGAAGTTTATGAAAACGGACTTCAAATTCTGCCAGAAGCTTATGGAGACATTAAATGTTGGTTACATGGCAATGATTTATAAGATTATCTGAAGATTAGGACTCTTTGAAAGTTTGAGGAACAGTAAGGAAGGACCACAAATGTTGAGAGGAGAGAATTAGTAAGATAATGAACATAGAGCACAGGAAGAAAGAAAGAATGGAAGGATTAACAATAGAATTTAAGGAGATCATCACACATGTAACAAGGACATAAAGAAAGAACTATATGTATAATAAAGCAGATTAGTTAGAGAATGAAATATAGTTATATAGAAGAGTAAAGGTGGCTATATAAATAAAATAAAAGATAAAGATAGAAGTAGACTTCAAGTAGAAACATATTAAAGAAAATTGGTAAGAAGAAGAACAAAAGGTAAAGTAATCTAATTGAAGAACAAAACTCGAGAAGAAGGTATTGAAAGCCATAATATGAGAATAGATAATAGTAGATAATGCGGAAAGGAAATGGAGCGCTGAAGAAAATAAGTTAATATAAAGAAATATGTATAAACAAAAATCAGGCAAGGCCCATTCAGGTATTAAGTTTCCTTATATTTCAAAAAAGGAAACAAAGACATAAAAAAGAAGAAAAAGAAAATGAAATGATAAAAACGTTAGAGAAATACTTGAAGAGAAAAGATCCAGAATCAAAACATGAAGGTAATGGTTCTTAGAACGGTTAGGGGAAGAAGAAGAAAAAAGGAGTGGACATGGTGAGAAGAAGAAATACCCCAGGTGAAAGAGTTTATGTACCTGAGACAGGTCAAGGAAGGGAATCACATAAAGGAAAGAGTTAGGAAAGGGAATAAAGTGATAGGGCAACTGTGAGTGTGGGGGGAAAAAACTTTTCAGAATGGACCTAGGGAAAAGAAGGTTGTTATTCGACAAATTAGTAAAAAGGAGGAGGAGATAGCTTTTTGAGAGATTGGGAAAAATTGTAATGATGTATGGAGCGGACCTTTGGGAGTGGAGTGAGTGGGAGGTGTTGGAAAGAGCACAGATGAGATACTGTAAGTGAGTCGGGGGGGGGGGGGGGGGGGGGGGCTGAAAATACAATCGGGGAAGCTAGCGATGAGATAAGGAAGGTCTAGTTAGGGAGAGAAGTGGTCTCTGCTATTGGAAAGAAGTGAAAGGGGAAAGAGTAAAGGGTGGGCAGGAAGACCGGCGGTGGTATATAAAGGGGGGGGGGGGGTATGCGAGGGCGCAAAGGACATGTATGTACAGATCCAGGAAAGAAGGGAAATATAATGGTAGGTATAAGGAAATGGTAGGGAGGGTGTGGCGAGGTACTTGAGGGGTGGTCTATATGGTTGAGGAAGAAGAGGCTGAAAGCAAAGTTCAGGTGTGGGAATGAAGGGAGGGAGAACAAGTACTGGGCGGAAGATGAAGACAGAAAATGTAGCTTGTGTGGGGTGGGGTGGGAAAATCTGGAACATTGTTGGGAAGATGTGATAAGTTGGAGGAGTAGGTAAAAGATATTAGGGGGAGGATGTTGTAGAGAAAAGAAGAAGGATGGTAAAGGTAGTAGGAGAAAGGGAAAGTTAGTTTACACTTGTTAAGGGAAATGGGGGTGGTACAAATAAATAAACAGTAACGGTAGAAAGTGTGGTGTGCTTTATGGGGTAAAAGGCTGGAGGAACAAAAAGAGGTTGAGGGACTGCAAGAAAAATACTGAAAATTGATCCTAGAACAGGACAATAAGGACACTACATGCCAGTATATATAGTAAGAGAATAAACCCAAGTAGACAAAATAAGAGTAGAAGCGGGAGGAAGGGATATGAAATATGAGGAAGAACATTATAGGAATGCTAGAAAGAGATAAATAAAGGGAAGGTGAAACACAAACAAGACAGTAGGGAAGAATACTACAAAAGGAATGGGTATGCAAGGGAAGATGTAAAGAGAATGAGAGGAGAGGGAGGAAGGATAAGAGCAGACATTATATAAGGGAAGATAGAGAAGGGTGGACCGCAATATTTGAAAAGGGAGAGGGGGGGTGGGGGGTGATGGCAATATTTAGATGTGGATTCGTCGACTATTGATGAAAGTTCGTTCATTTCCCACATTAGGTACCTATCTCTAGATTATTATTATTTCTTAATAAAATATAATTTAGGTTAAAGTCACTAAATATTCTAAAGTACCGCAACCTTATGTTCCAATGAGTTAGAGAGAGAAAGCTAATTTTAACCCCAAAATGGCGGAAAAATGACAAATCTGTGTTTGACATACGATAAAAATTAGTATTTACCCATTGTAAGTTCGACGTTTGACACTTGGTTTGAAACGCGGCAATTTGAAAAACATCATAAACTTGTAGTTTTCCCATAGACAGGCTCGTCTTCTTATTCTTACACACTACTTGCTGTATTTTTTAGTTATCCTTTTCTGTGATTTAAATAACGATTCTAAATGAAGTATTAACACGACAAAATAAAATGTCAATTTTAAAAACGTATGTTAGATTCGTGTGGCAAAGTTCCAAATTTTTTATCTTTCAATTAAACTGTACCTTTTAATAACAATGACAAATAATTTTGAAGAAATATATTGATAAGTATCTAATGTTAGTTTAGTTTTTATCAAACCCTTCATAAAGTCATTAAATTTTCTATTTTTAATAGTGACTAGGTCTTCAATATTTGAAATTGCCGCCAAAATTTTAACCCCAAAATGGCGAACGTTGCGGTACTTTAGAATATTTAGTGACTTTAATTTAGGTGAAACTCCACCTCTTTTGTTGTTATCCGTCCTGCTCCACACTGTGTGGCATCACATCTGAGAAGGATTTGCCATCCTTTCCGCTGACTAGTGTTCCACACCAGTTTGGTAGCCACTGTGGTTGGTGGTGGATCTGGTATGTGGATCGAAGCACAAGCTCCCTCTCGCTCGCATCTCTTTCCACTGTCAATGTCACCACCCTGCAACAAAATTCCCAGAGTGGTAGTAAAAAGCTCTATCGCTTTATATTACACGATCTGGGATTGATTGCGGTTGGCATACCAGCATTTTGGATGTGAATCCTTTTCAGAATCTTTCCCGGGATCCAAGCGAGTGCCCTCGCTGCTTTTGGGAGGTCTTTCGCCTCGACGACGAATCGGAGCTTTACCACCAAGCTACTCTCCCTAACTACGACCAGTACCAGGTCTGCGCATGTGATTAACAGTGACGACACTCCGTGAATTTGTGCGAGACAGAGTGTCGATTCTGTCGATGATCCAGGTTTTGACTTGTCGTGTTTTCTCCTCCGACAGCATTCTCTCCAGGTCTTCATTGACAAAAGCCATTCTGAAGTCTGTTATTAGTGTTTCGCTGAATGTTCTGGTAACCTTTTTTGGTCCTAGCTTTTAGCTTCTTTGCGGTGCCTCCCTTGGGAGTACTTCTCTCAGACCGGTGTCGCTTTTGCGTCCCAGTGTGTGGGGTGCTTGGTTGCTTAGAGCCTCCATGTTGCCTCTCTTGGGTGATGGGGGGTCATGTTGCCCAGAGCCCCCTCTGGTTCTTCTTAATTTCCGATGCGCTGCCCCGGAGAGTTTTTTAGGTTCTCCAGTACCAGGTGCTCTGTAAGTGGTTTCTGAAAGTGTTTTATTTACTTGTTCCATGTATGGCCTACGAGTGTATGAGGGTAAAGAATGTCCACACGTGTAAGGGGACTTAATACAACCGAGTGGTACTATTCAGCCGCGCAACCCCTCAGTCCAGCTCCTGACCCTTAGGATTTTGCTCTTGATCTAGGCGGCTAAGTCATCAGGACTCCCCGCACCAACCTGAGCACTCCAGGTTCGTGCATGTACGTATATATCGACATGGTTGACGCACATCAAACACTTGTCGGCACTGTTAAACCCCGTGCAAGTCCTTGGCCACGACGCGACAGCGGGAGTGTTGCTCTCAGATCGGTGTCGCTTTTATTGCGTCCCAGTCTTCGAGTCAGCTTTGGTGTGGAGGTGCTTAGTTGCTTATTATAGCCTCCACGTTACCTCTCTTTGGGTGATGGGAGGTCAGGTTGCCTAGAACCCCGTGGTTTCTACCGCATCTTTCTTAATTTTCGGCGCGCTGGCCCGGAGAGTTTTTTAGGCTCTGCAGTACCAGATGCCCTGGAAGTAGTTTCTGAAAGAGTTTTATTTACTTGGTCCATATGTGTGTCCTACGTACGAGTATGAGGAAAAGTATGTCCACAGGTGCGGTGCCTCCTGCACGCGTGTAAGGGGACTTAACGCAACGGAGTGGCCCTATTCAGCCACGCATCCGCTCAGTCCAGCTCCTGGCCCTTGAGCTTTTGCTCTTGGTCTAGGCGGCTAAGCCAGGATCTCCCGCACCAACCTGAGCAGTTCAGGTTCGTGTATGATATATCGACATGGTTGACGCACATCAAACACATTTTAAACCCCATGCAAGTCCTTATGGCCACGACACGACAGCCGGGCGGGATAGCTTTTACCTTCTTTGGAGGTGCCTCTCTTGAGGAGTGTTGCCGTCAGACCGGTGTCGCTTTTGCGTCCCAACCTTCGAGTCAGCTTTTGTGTGTGAGGTGCTTATATAGTTGCTTATTAGAGCCTCCAGGTTGCCTCTCTTTGTGTGATGGGAGGTCAGGTTGCCTAGAGCCCCGTGGTTCTTACCTTATCTTTCCTAATTTATGGCGCGCTGCCCCGGAGAGTTTATTATAGGCTCTCCAGTGTACCAGATGCCCTGGAAGTAGTTTCTGAAAGAGTTTTATTTACTTGGTCCATGTGTGTCCTACGAGTAAGTATGAGGGAAAGTATGTCCACAGGTGCGGTGCCTCCAGCACGCGTGTAAGAAGGGACTTAATGCAACTAAGTGGCCCTATTCAGCCACGCATCCGCTCGGTCCAGCTCCTGACTCCTGAGCTTTTGCTCTTTGGTTTAAGCGGCTAAGCCAGGACCCCCGCATCAACCTGAGCAGTCCAGGTTCGTGTATGATATATCGAGATGGTTGACTCACATCAAACACTATTACACCCAATGCAAGTCCTTGGCCACGACACGACAGCCGGGCGGGATAGCTTTTACCTTCTTTGAGGTGCCTCTCTTGAGGAGTGCTGCCGTCAGACCGGTGTCGCTTTTGCGTCCCAACCTTCGAGTCAGCTTTTGTGTGTGAGGTGCTTATATAGTTGCTTATTAGAGCCTCCAGGTTGCCTCTCTTTGTGTGATGGGAGGTCAGGTTGCCTAGAGCCCCGTGGTTCCTACCTTATCTTTCCTAATTTATGGCGCGCTGCCCCGGAGAGTTTATTATAGGCTCTCCAGTGTACCAGATGCCCTGGAAGTAGTTTCTGAAAGAGTTTTATTTACTTGGTCCATGTGTGTCCTACGAGTAAGTATGAGGGAAAGTATGTCCACAGGTGCGGTGCCTCCAGCACGCGTGTAAGAAGGGACTTAATGCAACTAAGTGGCCCTATTCAGCCACGCATCCGCTCGGTCCAGCTCCTGACTCCTGAGCTTTTGCTCTTTGGTTTAAGCGGCTAAGCCAGGACCCCCGCATCAACCTGAGCAGTCCAGGTTCGTGTATGATATATCGAGATGGTTGACTCACATCAAACACTATTACACCCAATGCAAGTCCTTGGCCACGACACGACAGCCGGGCGAGATAGCTTTTACCTTCTTTGAGGTGCCTCTCTTGAGGAGTGCTGCCGTCAGACCGGTGTCGCTTTTGCGTCCCAACCTTCGAGTCAGCTTTTGTGTGTGAGGTGCTTATATAGTTGCTTATTAGAGCCTCCAGGTTGCCTCTCCTTTGTGTGATGGGAGGTCAGGTTGCCTAGAACCCCGTGGTTTCTACCTCATCTTTCTTAATTTTCGGCGCGCTGGCCCGGAGAGTTTTTTAGGCTCTCCAGCACCAGTTACCCTCTGGAAGTAGTTTCTGAAAGAGTTTTATTTACTTGGTCCATGAGGGAAAGTATGTCCACACGTGCGGTGCCCCCTGCACACGTGTAAAAGGGACTTAATACAACGGAGCCACGCATCCCCTCGGTCCAGCTCCTGACCCTTCACATTTAGGATTTTGCCGAGATCTTTTGCTCTTGGTCTAGGCGCGTAAGCCAAGACCCCCGCACCAACCTGAGCACTCCAGGTTCGTGCATGGTATATATCGACATGGTTGACGCATGTCCAACATATGTCGACACTGTTAAACCCCGTGCAAGTCCTTCGCCACGACACGACAGCCGGGCGAGGTAGCTTTTACCTTCCTTGAGGTACCTCATCTCTTGGGGAGTGCTGCTCTCAGACCGGTGTGGCTTTTGTGTCCCAGTGTCAGTTTCGGTCTGTGAGATGCTTGTTTGCTTCTTAGAGCCCCCAGATTGGCCCTCTTCAACTGATGGGAGGTCAGGTTGTCTAGAGCCCCCTGATATGGTTCCTACCTCATCAGTTTTTAAAATCCGGCGCGCTGGGCCGGAGAGTTTTTTAGGCTCTTGAGTGCCAGGTATGCCCTGGAAGTGGTTTAATTCTGAAAGAGTTTTATTTACCTACTTTTGGTCCATGTGTGTTCTACGAGTATGAGGGAAAGTATGTGTGGTGCCCCCTGCACATGTGTAAGGGGACTTAATACAACGGAGTGCACCAGGTGGTCAAGGCCGGAAACAGCTGATTCAGCCACGCATCCCCTGGGTCCAGCTCCTGATCCTTGAGATTTAAGATTTGCTGAAGTTTTCTCCTCTTGGTCCAGCGGCTATGCCAAAACTCTCCTCATCAACCTGAGCACTCCAAGCTCGTGCATGGTTGACGCACATCAAACACATGTCGGCACCTTTAAACCCCGTGCAAGTCCTTGGCCACGACACCGACAGCCGCACGGGGTACCTTACCTTCTTTCAGATGCCTCCCTTGAAAGTACTGCCCTCGGACCGCTGTGGCTTTTCCGTCCCAGTCATCGAGTCAGTTTCGGTCTGTGAGATGCTTGTTTGTTTCTTAGAGCCCCCAGATTGGCCCTCTTCAACTGATGGGAGGTCAGGTTGTCTAGGAGCCCCCTGGTTCCTACCTCATCAGTTCTTAAAATCCGGCGCGCTGGCCCGGAGAGTTTTTTAGGTGCCCTAGAAATGGTTTCTGAAAGAGTTTTATTTACTTGGTCCATGTGTGTCCTACGAGTATGAGGGCGAAAGTATGTCCACGCGTGCGCGGTGCCCCCATGCACATGTGTAAGGGGACTTAATACAACGGAGTGCACCCCGTGGTCCGAAAGGTCGAAGCCGGAAACAGCTGATACCTCTATTCAGCCAAGCATCCCCTTGGTTCAGCTCCTGACCCTTGGATATTTAGGATTTTGAGGTTAATATCTCCTCTTGGTGCAGCGGCTATACCAAAACTCCCCGAGCACCAACCTGAGCACCCCAGGCTCGTGCATGGTTGACGCGCATCAAACACATGTGGGCACTGTTAAACCCCGCCGTGCAAGCCCTTAGCCACGACACAACAGCAAGGCGGGGTAGCTGGTATGTGATGCTGTCTTGGGTTACTTCGAATCACTGTAAGCGGCGAGCACCCTTACTGTTAACATTAATCTAAACGTAACTTACGCTCATTCGCTTAGGCCGTTCCATTATCCTTCACGCGGGGGGTGCGTTTGGTAGGGTGCCACCCCTCAGTATCGGTGATGATAGAGGTATTATTTATTTGTCTTGACTACAATTTTGATAAAAGAGTCTTATTTCTACTAAAAAACTAGGCACATTTATAAAAAATAAAAACTTTCTACTCTTGTCCCCTTCATCCACTCCATCCCCTTCCCTCCCAAAATCACCTTTTCTTTCTTTCTCCTCACATTTCTTCATCATATGCCATATATTTTCCCTCTCTTCTCCACACATTCTACACATGCTTTTCTCATCCTCCCACTATAGTGTATCCCGCCATTCTTTTCTCCTTTAAACCCATGTCACCCAATATTGTAATCGGCCTTGCCTTCCATCATTATCTCCATTAGGTATCTCTACTATCCTCGCTCTCTTTTCCTGCCCTTGGACAACTTTATCTTGTGTTGCTTCCCTTACCATATCCCTTCCTTTCTCTCTCCTCCCTCGCAAATCCCACTCTCTCATAAAACAACCTCCTCTTCTCTTGCCCGTACCTTATCTTTTCTTTTCTTATCTCTCTCATACACTCATTTACCCCCAATAATTTCCTCCCTTTTCTTGATCTCCTTCTCATATTTCACTGCTCTCTTTCCTGCCTGGCCTGGATCCTTATTTTTTTTGCTTTATCGTCTCCTCCCCTACGATTATACCCTGGCGTTTCTCTATCCAACCCCCGATAACATCGGTAATAGTTACTCTGCTTCGAAATGAGACAGCCTAGGTGCCCAAAGTGCCCAAATTTTGAATCTTTCCATACAACTGCGCAGGCACGTCCTACTTAAAACAAGTTGCTTAAATGCAACCAAACATACAGACGTGCTTCCCCTCTCCAAACAGCTATATATACGCTTTTTCTGGGGCATCGCCCTTTAAAGCAACTATAAAATGGAAGAAGATACCAATCCCTGCAGGATTTGTTTAAAACTTATACCATCAAATGGTAAATATCACCTTCTAAAAAACCTCGAGAAGAAATTATTGGACTGCCTACCCGTGATGGTGAGTAACCCGTTGGTACAACTTCCGATTCGCTTAGTTTATTTTCAGGACTTGACCATTCCCACCAACCCCTTATCGTGTCAAGAATGTTTTCTTGCCATACAATCCTTGTACTCGTTTAAACAGTTGTGTGTGACAACGGAACGTCTCGTACAAGATCTTCGTAGCAAATCCATCCCGTTCAGGGATGTTCTACAATACATGAACGTTGACAAAATCAAAACGGAAGTGGAACAATTGGAAGTTATCGATGACGGTGAGATCGATTTTAATACCGAAATTCTCACACGTTCCAAGGGTGAGTCCGGTGAAAGTTATACTTGTTTTACGTGCGGTTGCCAAGTGGACACGAGGCGAAAGTTGTTATCGCACCTACGTATACATAAAGAGGATAAGATGATCTACAAGTGTGACGTTTGTAGTTACGCCACCCCACATAATTTTACCTTAACGGCTCATAAGAAAATTCATTCGGGTATCAAACCGTATAAGTGTACCGTGTGCTATTATTCGTGCGTGAAGAAATCGGGTTTAATTCAACACATGCGAACGCACACGGGCGAAAAACCGTACGATTGTAAGCAGTGCACGTTTCGTACGGCTCACAAAGATAAATATAAGTTACATCTACAAAGGCACGCGAACGAGAAACCGTATCAGTGTAACGATTGCGACTACACCACGAACCGTAAAGATACTCTTATATACCACGTTATGGTCCACAAGGATCGTAAGCCCTTCAAGTGTAGTCAGTGCGATTTTAGTACACGTGCACGTGCCGTACTCAAAGGTCACCTGCAAAAACACGCCGGTATCTACAGCCACACGTGTAAGATCTGCAATTTCGGAACGTCCACGCGAAGTATGTTACAGTTACATTTACGAACGCACTCTCAAGAGAAACCGTACCGTTGCGACGAGTGTAGTTATTCATCGTGTCAACTGTCCAATTTAAAATCTCACTTGCGGCGACATTTAAATGTAAAACCGTTCGCGTGTGACCTGTGTAAAGCGCGGTTTACCCTCAAATCTAACATGAAAAAACATATCGTTACGGTTCACTACGGGAATACCTTGGAAAAACGTTACAAATGCGATCAATGCGATTATCGTACGACTTCCACGCAAAAGTTAACGATTCACCACCGTACCCATACGGGTGAGAAACCGTTTAAGTGTAACGTTTGCGATTATCGTACAACGCAATCGTCTCATCTACGTGTTCACGTACGAAGACATACCGGCGAGAAGAATTACAAGTGTACGAAGTGCGATTATACGGCGTCGACCAGCGGTCTCTTAAAACTACACGTTCGAACGCACACGGGCGAAAAACCTTACAAGTGTGATGTTTGCGCTTTTTGTTGTACACAACCCGGGACGTTAACGATACACAAGAAACGTCACTTAGATAGACCGTTAATCGAATGCGATAAGTGCGATTTTAAAACGTTGCGTAATTTCGATCTTAAGAAACATAAATGTTCGAAAATCGTATGACTTTTACTAATTTTTTTAATCTGTACGTTATCCTGCTTTTAATTTTAGTTACAGTTACTGTTTTATGTTTAAACTTCGCTTATGTTTTGCTTTGTAAAAATAGATATCCAGGTTACGGAATTGTCTTGGTTTCTTATTGAAATCAAAACCTTTTCGTAAGGCATCATAAGATAGGAGAGTGGACGTAGTCAACGCGTACGTAGGACCTGCAATAATAATTATTAGATTATAACATTAGTAATAAATTGGTTAAAATTATATTTTATTTAGGTTATGTTGTTATTTTTCTATGGTTATGTTCCGATATCTGTCCATTAACAGGGTTGCCAATACTTCGGGTTCGGAAAGGTAATCCACCAAAACAGAAAGAGTATTCTACCACAGAATAGAAAATACATTTTTGAAATCTACCAAAAAATTTACTAAATTATGAAAAATCTCGGACTAATATAACATAAGGTGTTTTCTTTTCCACGTTGTGGTTGACTTAAGTCAGTCCTGTCAATAACACACCATTGGTTTTATAAAAATAATTTGACTCAGTTCTTAATAACCCTATTCGTTTTAAAAGCGTTATTTAAGTTTTATATTAACCTGAGGCAGAAATGTACATGACGCAAGGCACTTCAATCACGTGATAATTGTGACTTTGAGTCAATAACCCTATTCGTTTTAAAAGCTTTATTTAAGTTTTATATTAGCCTGAGGCAGAAATGTCTTCTGACGCAAGGCACTTCAACTTCAATAACTTCACACTTCAATAACGAAAAATTAAAACACACACTGACATATATAATAGGTGCAGTTTTCTTCACACTTCAATAACGAAAAATTAAAACACACACTGACATATATAATAGGTGCAGTTTTCTTTTTGCACGTTGTAGTTCACTTAAGTCAGCTCTGTCAATAACACATCATTCGTTTTATAAAAATAATTATAATTTGACTCAGATCTCAATAACCCTATTCGTTTTAAAAGCTTTATTTAAGTTTGATATTAACTTGAGGCAGAAATGTCTTCTGACGCATGCCACTTCAATTACGTGATTATTGTGACTTTACCTAACCCTGTGGCGGTGCAAAAAGAAAATACCTATAGTTTTGCTTTATATTGTAACGAAATTAAGTTCAAAGTGGAAATGGCTTGTATTAAATCTACACTATAAGTACTGTTATTAACAAACCACGTAACGAAAAATTAAAACACACACTGACATATACAGGGTGCCCCATTTTAATCTTACCAGCGGAATTTCTGGAAATGAGGACCCCTGACAAAAAAAGTTGCTAAATAAAAGTTTGATGGTTTGGAGAGGGACGTCCGATTCTGTAACAAATTTCACCCCCCGACACTCAGGGGTGGATAGGGGGGGGGGGCTTACATGGAAACCCCTATTTTTATTGCATATTCAGAAAGCTCATACAAACCTACGACGGTTTTATTTGGAAACTTTTTTTGTCAGATGTACTCATTTCGAGAAATTCTCCTGGTAAGATTAAAATGGGACACCTGAACACCCCGTTTGCAGCGCCACCTGTTGCAAATAAATAAAAAGATCTCAAATAAAATCTTCATATTTTTTTATGCTCTTCCTGAATCTGCAATAAAAAATAGGGGTTTCCATTTAACATTGTTTCCCACCCCCGTGAGTGTCGGGGGGTGAAATTTGTTACAGAATCGGACGTCCCCCTCCAAACCATTAATCTTTTATTTAGCAACTTTTTTTGTCAGGGGTCCTCATTTCGAGAAATTCCACTGGTAAGATTAAAATGGGACACCCAGTATATAATAGGTGCAGTTTTCTTTTTGCACGTTGTAGTTGACTTAAGTCAGCTCTGTCAATAACACCCTATTCGTTTTATAAAAATAATTATAATTTGACTCAGATCTCAATAACCCTATTCGTTTTAAAAGCTTTATTTAAGTTTTATATTAGCCTGGGGCAGAAATGTCTTCTGATTCAAGGCACTTCAATTACGTGATAATTAGGTCTTTTCTTTTTGCGTGTTGTGGTAGACTTAAGTCAGCTCTGTCAATAACACATCATTCGTTTTATAAAAATAATTATAATTTGACTCAGATCTCAATAACCCTATTCGTTTTAAAAGCTTTATTTAAGTTTGATATTAACCTGAGGCAGAAATGTCTTCTGACGCAAGCCACTTCAATTACGTGATTATTGTGACTTTACCTAACCCTGTGGTGGTGCAAAAAGAAAATACCTATAGTTTTACTTTATATTGTAACGAAATTAAGTTCAAAGTGGAAATGGCTTGTATTAAATCTACACTATACCTACTGTTATTAACAAACCACGTAACGAAAACTTAAAACACACACTGACATATAATAGGTGCAGTTTTCTTTTTGCACGTTGTAGTTGACTTAAGTCAGCTCTGTCAATAACACACCATTCGTTTTATAAAAATAATTATAATTTGACTCAGATCTCAATAACCTTATTCGTTTTAAAAGCTTTACTTAAATTTTATATTAGCCTGAGGCAGAAATGCCTTTGACGCAAGACACTAATTCAATCACGGTGATAATTATTGTGACTTTGACTGATCCTGTGGCGGCGGTCCAAAAAGAAAACACCTAATATAGTTTTGCTTGATATTGTAACGAAATTAAGTTCAAAATGGAAATGGCTTGTATTAAATCCACACTATACAGTTATTAAAAAACCACGTAACGAAAAATTAAAACACACACTGGCATATAATAGGTGCAGTTTTCTATTTGCACGTTGTAGTTGACTTAAGTCAGCCCTGTCAATAACATACTATTCGTTTTATAATAATATATTAAAGTACCTATAAGCGGATAGACAGGTCTTTAAAACACGCGCGAGAGCAAGTGTTTTAAAGACCTGTCTATCCAAGTATACTTTACGCTATTTTTTTTATTGGTTCACTTTGAAATCTGGTATTAAAATGGAAATGAGAACTAATAATGTGAAATGGTTGAATTCGTAATGTAAAATCAGTATACCTTTCGTTGTCATCGAAATGAGAAAAACGGAAATTAATTTGCAATTTGTCATTTTATTTGACGTAACAAAGTACTCCTGTCAGATCAATAAGCAATAGAATTAAATTTTTTTCAAATTTGTTGATGTTGGCATGGCAACTTTAAAACACGCGCGTTTTAGAAAACGCGAATTACACAGGCTAGGGCGTGGTTTAAAAGGCTAAAATAGGACACCAATAAAAAAAATAATTATAATTTGACTCAGATCTCAATAACCCTATTCGTTTGAAAAACTTTATTTAAGTTTTATATTAACCTGAGGCAGAAATGTCTTATGACGCAAGCTTGACGCGACAAGGCCCTTCAATCACGTGATAATTGTGACTTTGACTAACCCTACTGTGGTGGTGCAAAAAGAAAACACCTCATATCTCACATTCACCTCCTCTTAACTGTCAGATCGACTCTCCCCACCCCACCCGCTGCATACATCACTCATATCCGCCATCTGGAACAGTTGTTCGCGCAACATTGCCCCTTCCTTAAACTCCATTTCGTCCAGAAATTCACTGGTCGTTGCTGGTAAACCATTTCCAAATCCTCAGAATGTTCTTCGCTGACAATTCATCGTTCCTGGAGTCGAAGTGCTCTTCGGGTTAAAACTGCAAACCAAGATCTACACACCGGTTCCTTGGAATATCACTTCCAGGATATACCGGACAATTCTGGGCATTGCTATATCTTCCTTATGCCACTCCATAACACTCTTCTTTTCAGATCAAGCAACGGGTGCCACATTCCTCAATAGTCAGGTTTTCCAGACTTTAACTTCTTTGTCACTAAAGTAGTAAATGAATCGTTCTCGGTCCCTTAACCATAGCACTCTTCCGACATGTGGACCAAACTCTAGCAGTTTCTCTACTTGACCAAACTTCGCTTTGAAGACAGAAGCAATACCACGACGGGACATGTGGAGGTCGGCCGCTACACAATTAGCAAGTGAATATTCCGACGACAGGGTAAAGAGGTCTTGTTGTTTCTCAATGGTTACCGCAAATGAACCCACTCCATTGTCTCCATATACATCCTCTGGAACATTTCGTTCTTCCTGTCCCGTTACTTTACGTACACCATCCGAATAGTTGTTATCGCCGGCATAAGGTGCCAATCTATTAAAGTGGACCACTCTCGGCTTTCCATTTGGCATTTTACGAATACGATAGACGACATCATTAATTCGTCTTACCACTTGTCCGGTCCCGTTGCAGTTTTTCTGGAGCTTATTGGGAGACAAACCACGACACCTTTAGGGTTATAAAACCAAACCAGCTCTTCTTCTCGGTAATTTTGTTTCATCCTATCGCTTATAATTTGAAGATTTGATCGTATTAGATTATGAATGCTATCTATTTTCCTTCTTAAACCGCTCGCACGTAGTCTTCACCAACCAAATTTTCATCATGGTTTACTGCCACAACTCAAATCGCACGGTAAGCGGAGTTTTCGGCCATAAGGAAAAAGTTCAGATGTTTGTCCCAATCTCGTTAATTGTTAGATAATAACTATGGACAAATACCGGTTAACTGTCCTGTTCATTCTTTCGACCATTTCATCGGACTGTAGGTGTAAAGCTGTTGTTCTGGTCTTCTTGATATGTCCATGACTTTGCAACTTTCTTGGAAAAGAGCAGACCCAAAATTTCTTCCTTGGTCAGAAAATGTAGTTCTAGTGGCACTCCAAAACGACAAATACATTCATTAACCAGTACTTCAGCTACAGTGACGGCTACTTGGTTAGGTAAAGCGTAAGCTTCAACCCATTTGCTGAAGTAGTCCATCGTGAGCAGGATGTATTTGTTGCCGCGTTCACTTTCAGGGAGTGGACCAGATACGTCAATAGTAATTCGCTCAAATGGACTACCCACATTATACTGCTTCATTAGAGCTATTGGCCATCTATGAGATCCTTTGCTGGCGGCGCAGACGGTGCAACTTTTCCAACATCTTCTTCGTTCCCAAGCGACCTCCACCAACTCCCTCGTGAATTTGCTTGTATACTTCCGAGACCCCGCTTCTGATTTGATGTTTATCTTTTGGAACTGGTCATTCACTTACAGTTTTGATTTTCTCCCGATCAACGGCAACACCTTGGTCGGAAACGATGTGACCGAAATACTGGACAGCTTTTTCAAAAAGGTGACACTTCTTTGGGAAAAGCGTTAGATTGGCCGAGCGAAGCCTTTGGACCCAGCACACATAAGGGACGTTTTAATGACGTGAAATGTTCGTCACGTTTTAGGTCAGAGACCTTAAAACATGACGTGAAAAAGACGTCAGAATTACGGGTAAATGTCACAGCCCAATGACGTCATTTTGGGACGTAATTATGACGTAAATCATTGACGTAGTCATAGTAAAAAAAGGGGGGTGACCTGGGCCACATCTTACCACTCCGACCATCTTGTCATACTTGTGAATATTTCACAACTGTGTGTGCTCCGGTAGCTCCTACGCCAGAGCCCCCCTTCGCTTCTTGTAGGAGTCGGAGGAGATCGTTAATGCTGAAAAAGACTTTTGCCTGAAGTAGGACTCGAACTTCGGTCGCCCGTTTAGTAGTCAGACAAGTAAACTATCTGCGCTAGCGAGACTTTGCTAAGTGCAGTAATTTGAAGTTGAACACTATGAGAAAGGGAGAAGGACGTGCATATCGCGTAGTATATGAATGTCTATTTTTCCAAATAGAAATTTTTGGTCCCAATTACCTAAAGATAATTGTAACGTCATAATTAATAAATTTGAAATTAATTTATTGTTTGACATACCTAGACGAGTATTTAAGATATAAATATAATTTTGTGGGAATAAATGACATTTCTTTAACAAATGTAATTATTGATTTATTGTTTAAGAAACCAATAATGCTTTAGAGTGTCATTCAGTTATGATGATGAATAAGACAGATAGCAATATTAGATACAGAATTACTGCGTTTTGGTTGAGGTTATAAAGGAATAAAAATTGAAGGTAATCAAACAATAAGGCAACGTCGATTGAGGCAAACCGTATTTTGATATCTCTAAATCGGCGAAAGTACACGCTTTTCAAATAAACGAATTAAAAATGCTAAATATTGAACATTAAAAAAAATCAAATTTTAGTTACTAAATAACTACGTATATATACCGTCATATAACTCACGTATTAAAGACGTTCAGAAATGACGTCTATAATACGTCGGAATTTGGGGTGTAACGTAACTGACTAATTATGACCGAAAAAGTACGTCAAATATACGTCATTTTATAATTAATATTTACTGGAGAATACCTCCTCGAGATTCTTTATCTGGTCTTCAAACGTCTTCCCTACCACAATTATGTCATCTAGGTATACCAGACCAGTTTTTCACGATAGTCCTTTCAATCCAGAGTCCATTAGCCGTTCAAAGGTGGCCGGAGCATTAGGTACATAAACCAAATGGAATTACAGTAAATTGCCATAATCCAGTTCCAATCGTGAATGCCGTTTTCTCACGTTCTTCAAAAGCTACACCAACTTGCTAATAACCACTTTTCAGATCAAGGGTAGAAAAGAATTTGGAGCCAGGCAGCGTATCCAAGGTGTCATCAATTCTCGGCTAAGGATAATCTACACAAAATTGCGTCGACCCATCCTTTTCAGTTGCAGAGTACTAGCTCTAATAATTTTCAAAACGCAATCGTTTATTGTCATTATGTAAATAAATACAACACTGCAAATACTAAACACTACAATAACAATTTATAACAGTTGTTCGCTGATGATGACAGCTCTAATATCGAAACATTTCCGATTAGTTAATTAAATGTAAATGTTTTTTTAAGGAGATAGTAAAACATTTTGCGAGCGATAATTCATAGAAAACAATTAATTAGATTTAGAAAGTACCGCAATCCATTATTCGTCCCATTGTTAATCAATTGAGCCAAATGGCCGAGTTCCTTATTAGTGATGTCTGTCGGAGGATTCAATTGCTTCAATTACATTATAGGCGGATGAATTAATTGAACAATAAAGTTTAATAATTTAAGATCATTGTTCGCGAACGTTCCCCTAATACCAATTTAATGTATGCAATTAAGTTTAGGTATAAGTAGCTATGCTACGATAGTCGGTTGGAAGTTTCAGTTTTTTAGTGTTATTTGAGGTTTTCCTTCTATATACCGAATGGTAATTTTTTGTTCACCCTCTCTCGTTTAGTTCTTGCCGAAATTCTTCAAGATCGCCTCTTGTGCCATGGGAGTCTGCGATCTTGATAAAAGTGTTGAGTGTTTTCTATGAAACTTCGAAATAACTTGTGGCTGATCTGTTGAGACATTTGAACCTCATCGTTATAATCTTCGAGGCTAAACGGATTTAAGTTTGAAGAATCATCTTTAACGTTAAAAAATTGTTGTGTGTTTGCTGACCGTTTATTCCGCTCCTGAATTTCGTAAATCACGTCCTCTAGATGGAGTTGCTGATTATTCGTCATTATTTGGTCATCGATGTTGTTTCGTAAGCTTTCAATTTCACTTCGCAGATGACGAATTAGAGTTTTTAACTCGGAAACATCACCGCTCCTACGTTTTCACGATTTACAATAAAATTGAATACGTCTTTCACGATTGGACAAGCACTCTGCAACTCGGCACGTGATCCCTTGGAGCGTGTTGTACGAAAGGGTTGTTTACAGGAATCGCAAGATAATTCCTTGTCGACGTGAATTACTAGCCCGAAATCACTGCAATTATTTAAAGGCATTTTCACACAAACACAAGTGTGGATCAAGCACGTCCGTACTCTACGACAGTCGGAGGTGAGAGAAGCGAGTACCCACAAGAATCTGAGCTATCGTCCGGGCAGTAGGTAAGATCGAATGGTCACTTCGCGAATATACGATGATGTGTTACAGGTTTACTGGATACGGGGTTCACGCTCAGTCCTAGTTCATCCGTTAGTCATGGAATTGATGCAGTCCCAAGCAGCATATATAGACGTCATTTAGCCGTCATATTCACCAAAACGAAAGTAACTTTAAAAGTACGTAAAAATGACCTAAAAAATATCACAGTCCAATAAGGTCATTAAAACGGCATT
The DNA here is from genome assembly GCA_036250285.1 of Pyrocoelia pectoralis. Lineage (NCBI taxonomy): Eukaryota > Metazoa > Arthropoda > Insecta > Coleoptera > Lampyridae > Pyrocoelia > Pyrocoelia pectoralis. The sequence goes on from CM070083.1 coordinate 5,249,596, forward strand.
AGTTCGTTAAAAAAACATTGCAATAATAACCATTTATGACAATACAACGTGTCCAAGATAAGGATGAACAGCATGGGGATCTTGAAAACGGTAAGAGATACGAAGGCGGTTAAATTAGAGAAAAGTTGCATAATTAAGGGCATGTTCACATGTAGTTTGCAAAAGTTCATTATTGTTTATCGTTTCCGAGATTTAAAACAAAATGCGATTTTTGGGTTTTTCTTTTTTCGTAATTCCTACCTTTATTTTAAAAGATTTTTAAAAACCAACGATACTTCTTCATTGTCACTTTTTGAATTCTATTAGATGGCGTTGTCAAATTTTTTATTCGACGTTTCGTCTCCGAGGAACCATCATCAACTTTATTTTTTTATATCGCCGCAACCAACAAAACACCCTGTATTCGATAGTATTTTTTATTACGAATTTAACGATGTATTACACATTATGGTTTTGAAGCAAATTTTTTTAAGAAATATTCGGATTAATTTTAGTATTTGATAAAAATTTTTTATGTACAAAGTTAACAACTCCAATCTTTTAAACCTATTTAATTAAAGTTAAATAATTACAATAACTGTTCAAATAGGTTGTCGTTATTTTTTGGACACAGGTTTACTGTGTTTATTGAAATTTTTCTTAAAAATAAGCTTCAAAACCTTAATGTGCAATACATCGTTAAATTCGTAATAAAAAATACTATCGAATACAGGGTGTTTTGTTGGTTGAGGTGATATAAAAAAATAAAGTTGATGATGGTTCCTCGGAGACGAAACGTCGAATAAAAAATTTGACAACGCCATCTAATAGAATTCAAAAAGTGACAATGAAGAAGTATCGTTGGTTTTTAAAAATCTTTTAAAATAAAGGTAGGAATTACGAAAAAAGAAAAACCCAAAAATCGCATTTTGTTTTAAATCTCGGAAACGATAAACAATAATGAACTTTTGCAAACTACATGTGAACATGCCCTAAATTATACAACTTTTCTCTAATTTAACCGCCTTCGTATCTCTTACCGTTTTCAAGATCCCCATGCTGTTCATCCTTATCTTGGACACGTTGTATATTTACAGAAAATTTGAAGTTCGGCACCAATTAAACGAGAGAGGGTGGGCAAAATATTACTAAACGCAATATAGCATGTAAAGCTCAAATAACACTAAAAAACTGAAACTTCCAACCGATTATTCTCATAGTAGGTATACTTATACCTAAACTTAATTCCCTACATTATATTGCTATTGGTGGACAATGATCGAAAATTATATACTTTTATTGTTCAATTAATTCATCCGCCTATAAGTAATGTAATTGAATCAAATGAATCTTCCGGCATCACTAATAAGGAACTCGACTATTTGGCACAATTGATTAACAATAATCTACTATCGGAGTAAAAATGCAAGGCCCTTGACTTTGAGTGGTCATAATAAAAATAACTGGGCGGGTGAAATTGTTTCATTTTTGGGCAGTAGGTATATTGGTCATTTATATATGTTTAACATGTTTAAAAATCAAAATGGTAGAATCAATTGTTTAACTAATAATCGAAAATGTACTATTTTCCAATATACGGAAAATAAAGAAAAAAATTCTCGTTTTAAATGCTAAATTTGTATTATTGAAATCAAGCTGCATTATTCCTTCATTGAAAACATAATTTGTTTTCTTGTAATTCAAAGTAAATATTATGATTATCGTGAAAGAAAGATGCACATATTCCCGCGAGAAGTAAACATCGTAAACAGTGAGTGGCAAACCACAACAATGTGATTATTCTTTTGCATTGTACAAAACCAAGCGCTTCATAAGACAACAGCTTCCCCGCGCACTACACTTCACCGCGCTAACGGAAGCATCCATCTTTTTTTCCAAATTTCTGACATTTTTTTTACCGATTATAATAAAAATACCAAGCAGTGGCGTATCACATTTGTGTATCTTCTTTTCATGTGTAATAACATATTTGTATTATGTAATTTAATTATAGTATTACTTCTAGTATAGCTTTTAATAATTATAATAAATTGTGTATTTACATAAAATAATATGGTTCTTTGTACACATTATGCACCATGCGACGCCCCTGAGGTAAACGAACGCGAGAATTGGAACAACATCATAAACTCCGTATTTTGCGTATAGACGGGCTCGTCTTCTTACACGCCGCGGACTGTATAATTACAATAAACCAGTGCCTCTTGAAAATTATTCGAGCTAGTGGAGAATTCCCCATTTGAGTTTAACATTATTAATTACATCCAAATGAAATTGTTTATAGGTTTTTTACTGTAACTGTAACTGTTAATAACTATACTGCGTCTCACTCTCAGTATGCAGTACGCGCGTACAATGGTGCCACCTGTTTGTAACGATTTATTTTTTAATTTAGTTTAATAATAACGATACGTTGTTTAGTTCAGGTATTGTAAATAAGTCTAAATGTATTTAATTGGAAGCAAGAAAAATGACCTAGGTTTAAGTATAGTAAATAGTAATAAAAAATGGGTAGAGCAGCGAACTTTAGATACTTGGGAATGTTGTCTCAGAAAACAAAAGTGAATGTATATAAAACACTTTATTATAGGTATAGAGTTCAGTGATATAAAACCATTGCGAAGCCGCACTCGAATAGTATACCTATATACAGGGTAGGCCATTGTAATTGATGCACGCGAATATCTCGAAAAGGAGAAGTTTTTTCAAAAAATGTTTCAGACAAAAGCGTTATGGCTTTGAGGGGGAAAGGTGATGACATTAGCAATTTAATTGTAGATGGCGCCACTTTAGACATATCATCATGGCGGCCATTTTTTTAAATGGGAATGGATTTTTTTTCCAAACGAAAGTTGTAGCTGGCAATAAGACGAATACAACAGCTTTTTGTTTATTTTAATCGGATTATTTTTCAGTGAGTTACGGTGTTCCAAAATGTATACTAAATTAGGTAAAGTTTCCACTCCCATAGCGTACGTATTTTGTAATTCTGCACCTTTTGCGCTAATCAAGCACCTCGAATCGTGAGAGGCAAGGGGACTCACGCTAAATCAACCAATGCTAAGCACGGGAAAATGCGTGTCGATCAGTCTGGAGCTGGTCGACCGTTAAACAAAATCGCTCGAGAGAACAGATAGGAACAACACAGAGAGAGGGAGAGGTGCAGAGTGGTCTGGACTCTGAAGTTACCAAATACGTAGGTACACTAAATGGGGGTGGAACTTTTACTTAATTTATACACTTTAGAACACGGTAACTCAGTGAAAAATAATCCGATGAAAAAAAAAACAAAAAACTGTCTTGACTTGCTTTGACTACTTGGGCCTGTGATAAGATCGTAGGCCGGAACTTTTTTTACATTCAGGTTGTTCCTTTTATTTCGTGGTTTAGCTCCTGTAAGGCAACTTTTTGATCGCATTTTATTTTGTGTGCATCGGAAGGGGTGTGAAGTTCTCCTCTAGGTGATCGGCAAACTTCGTAGTCGAAGTGTGCCAGATAGTCGTCATAATTCGCCGTGGGACTGATGCACAAGACTGGTAGCGCTAGCGATTTCTCGTAAAATGCTCTACCTACACGATAGTGATTCTACCACCCCCATGCGCGATGCATGTGCTTGCCCAGCACACATAAGGACGTTTTAATGACGTGAAATGTTCGTCACGTTTTACGTCAGAAATCTTAAAACATGACGTGAAAAAGACGTCAGAATTACGGGTAAATGTCACAGCCCAATGACGTCATTTTGGGACGTAATTATGACGTAAATCATTGACGTAGTCATAGTAAAAAAAGGGGGGGTGACCTGGGCCACATCTTACCACTCCGACCATCTTGTCATACTTGTGAATATTTGACAACTGTGTGTGCTCCTGTAGGTCCTACGCCAGAGCCCCCCTTCGCTTCTTGTAGAGTCGGAGGAGATCGTTAATGCTGAAAAAGACTTTTGCCTGAAGTAGGACTCGAACTTCGGTCGCCCGTTTAGTAGTCAGACAAGTAAACTATCTGCGCTAGCGAGACTTTGCTAAGTCCAGTAATTTGAAGTTGAACACTATGAGAAAGGGAGAAGGACGTGCATATCGCGTAGTATATGAATGTCTATTTTTCCAAATAGAAATTTTTGGTCCCAATTACCTAAAGATAATTGTAACGTCATAATTAATAAATTTAAAATTAATTTATTGTTTGACATAGACGAGTATTTAAGATATAAATATAATTTTGTGGGAATAAATGACATTTCATTTCTTTAACAAATGTAATTATTGATTTATTGTTTAAGAAACCAAAAATGCTTTAGAGTGTCATTCAGTTATGATGATGAAGACAGATAGCAATATTAGATACAGAATTACTGCGTTTTGGTTGAGGTTAAAGGAATAAAAATTGAAGGTAATCAAACAATAAGGCAACGTCGATTGAGGCAAACCGTATTTTGATATCTCTAAATCGGCGAAAGTACACGCTTTTCAAATAAATGAATTAAAAATGCTAAATATTGAACATTTAAAAAAATCAAATTTTAGTTACTAAATAACTACGTATATATACCGTCATATAACTCACGTATTAAAGACGTTCAGAAATGACCTCTATAATAAGTCGGAATTTGGGGGTGTAACGTAACTGACTAATTATGACCGAAAAAGTACGTCAAATATACGTCATTTTATAATTAATGTTTACTGGGTGTTTAGTTTACAGTCAGGGCTGGGTAAAATACATGCAGTAACGTATTTCAAATACAAATTACAAAATATTCCTAGAAATGTATTTGAAATACAAAATACAAAATACTTTTATATTATTTTTAAAAATACAAAATACAAATACAATATTTGAAATACAAAAATACAAAAATACCTATACGCATACGGGGTGTTTTTTTGGGAGATTTAGTTAGACGTTTCTTGGAAAGTTTTATAAGTAGGTTCTTGAAAATGTGTACTTAGAATTCACTCTGAACCTATCCTTAACATTGCGGTTGGCAAAATACATACTTACATTAATGTATTTCAAATGCAAAATTCAAAATACTCATAAGAGAGTATTTGAAATACAAAATACAAAATACTTTAGGGAAAAATCATCAAATACAAAATACAAAATACAAATGTATTTCAAATACTGTATTTTCAATACAAGTATTGTGTGACTGCCCACCCCTGTTTACAGTGCCCAGAAAGTGTGTGTTCACAAGTAACCGGACGTTCCTTCTTGACAGCCTTGTGTACAAACGCACCAGGCTACGTATGAGATTGTCCTCTGAAGGTCCCTCTCGCACGGCGCCAATCCAACTTCAAGTCCCAATCCATGTGCTTGGGAGTCTTTGAGTTGTTTACAGTTTATACCTACTATAAGTGGAAGAGCCGGCTCTAGCCAAAAAACTACCTGTTTTGAGGCCAGTCGGTCTAACTCATCGACTGTCTCATTGCCTTTCATTCCAGCATGCCCTTTAACCCATACGAAATCGAGGGTGCGTGATGATATCTTGAAGCTAACCTGCAGAGCAGAGAAGGCTGCTTACAGTTACATTCCACAGAAGCGGTGACAGTACTCTACCTTGGGGGCATCCTCTCGCTACTGTGCACCTCGTCAGTGTTTTTACGCTAAAGTTGATTTGCACTGTTCTGAGTTTCAGCCGGGATACAACCCGTATAGAATCTCACTAGGTGAACAACAATAACATTCAGTCCCCATTGCAGAAGAACTGCTATTATAAGCGAAGGGGGGCTCTGGCGTAGGACCTACCGGAGCACACACAGTTGTCAAATATTCACAAGTATGACAAGATGGTCGGAGTGGTAAGATGTGGCCCAGGTCACCCCCCTTTTTTTTACTATGACTACGTCAATGATTTACGTCATAATTACGTCCCAAAATGACGTCATTGGGCTGTGACATTTACCCGTAATTCTGACGTCTTTTTCACGTCATGTTTTAAGGTCTCTGACGTAAAACGTGACGAACATTTCACGTCATTAAAACGTCCTTATGTTTGCTGGGATGCCGTCCAATCCTGGTGATTTATTGTATATGCTAAGAACGTTGTCACCGCCTACATCCACCATCTAGTCGGCAACCGCTCAGTCATCCTCCGTGGGAATAAAAGGAATTGTCTTTGGCCAGATAGGGTATGGCTTAGTGATGGCTCAGGGAAAGTGAGCGTCTCCCATCTGTCTCTGAGAGGTTGTTCGTGTAAGAACCATGGTGCCTTCTGAGGCTAGCTGGGTTATAGTACGGATCTTTGGTTAAGATTTTGTTTAGGCGCGATACGTATGAGGAGAATTCTATAGAGCCGCAAAAGCTTTTCCATGCCGTCCTCTGGCGCCCCCTAATATCCTTTTTGTATTACCGTATAGGCCTCCCAGTTGGTTGTGGTTTATTGCCCTTCCTTGGCACACCTCGCATGACTCATCATGCTTCCCACTCGCGTTATTTGTGCATTTCATTACAAACAGTTGGCACCACTGTAAAAGCCTGTACTGCAAACTGAGAGTGAAACGCAGTATAGTTATTAACAATTAAATTGTATTGGTGCTGGTACAAAAAAGCATTTTTTATTTATTAAAAATAAACAATTTCATTTGGATATAATCCATGATGTTGAACTCAAAATGGGGAAGCTTTCGAGTATTTCCTAACAGCTCAAAAGAAGTACTTATGTATTCCATTTTCAGACAACACTCCATGTATCGAAACTTGCACACAAGAAAATACATCTCTACTATAGCTTTAATAATTTTCAAAACATACGCGTTTACTATTATAGATATAAATAAATACTATACTTCAAATACTAAACACTACAACATTAATTTATAACAGTTGTTCGCTGATGATGACAGCTCTAATATCGAAACGTTTCCTATTAGTTGATTATTGTAGCTTTTGCTGTTTGTAGTATTATGTATTTAGATAATTATAATATTAATTAGTAAGATGAACTTAAATGTTTTTTAAGGTGATAGCAAAACATTTTGTGAGCGATAATTCTTTAGAAAACAATTAATTAGATTTAGAAAGTACCGCAATCCATTACTCGCCCCATTGTTAATCAATTGTGCGAAACAGCCGAGTTCCTTATTAGTGATGTCGGAGGATTCAATTGCTTCAATTAAATTATATAGGCGGATGAATTAATTGAACAATAAAGTATAATAATTTAAGATCATTGTTCGCGAACGTTCCACTAATACCAATTTAATGTATGCAATTAAGTTTAGGTATAAGTAGCTATGCTACGATAGTCGGTTGGAAGTTTCAATTTTTTAGTGTTATTTGAGGTTTACCTGCTATATAGCGTATAGTAATATTTTGTTCACCCTCTCTCATTTAATTCTTGTCGAAATTCTCTTGTGCCATGGGAGTCTACGATCTTGATAAAAGTGTTTTGAGTGTTTTCTATGAAACTTTGAAATAGCTTGTGGCTGATCTGTTGAGACATTTGGACCTCATCGTTATAATCTTCGAGGCTAAACGGATTTGAGTTTGAAGAATCATCTTAACGTTAAAAATTGTTGTGTGTTTGCTGACCGTTTATTCCGCTCCTGAATTTCATAAATCACGTCCTCTAGATGGAGTTGTTGATTATTCGTCATTATTTGGTCATCGATGTTGTTTCGTAAGCTTTCAATTTCACTTCGCAGATGACGAATTAGAGTTTTTAACTCGGAAACATCACCGCTCCTACGTTTTCAGGATTTACAATAAAATTCAATACGTCTTTCACGATTGGACAAGCACTCTGCAACTCGGCACGTGATCCCTTGGAGCGTGTTGTACGAAAGGGTTGTTTACAGGAATCGCAAGATAATTCCTTATCGACGTGAACTACTAGCCCGAAATCACTGTAATTATTTAAAGGCATTTTCACACAAACACAAGTGTGGATCAAGCACGTCCGTACTCTACGACAGTCGGAGGTGAGAGAAGCGAGTACCCACAGGAATCTGAGCTATCGTCCGGGCAGTAGGTAAGATCGAATGGTCACTTCGCGAATATACGATGATGTGTTACAGGTTTACTGGATACGGGGTTCACGCTCAGTCCTAGTTCATCCGTTAGTCATGGAATTGATGCAGTCCCAAGCAGCATATATAGACGTCATTTAGTCGTCATATTCACCAAAACGAAGTAACTTTAAAAGTACGTAAAAATGACGTCAAAAAAAATATCACAGTCCAATAACGTCATTAAAACGGCATTAGTTCATTAAAAAAAAAAACATTGCAATAATAACCATTTATAACTATATATTTACAGAAAATTTGAAGTTCGGCACCAATTAAACGAGAGAGGGGGGCAAAATATTACTAAACGCTATATAACAGGTAAACCTCAAATAACACTAAATACTTATATACAGACACTTATATTGCTATTAGTGGACAATGATCGAAAATTATATACTTTTATTGTTCAATAATTAATTCATCCGCCTATAAGTAATAATGTAATTGAAGCAATTGAATCTTCCGACATCACTAATAAGGAACTCGACTGTTTGGCACGTTTGATTAACAATAATAATCTATTATCGGAGTAAAAATGCAAGGTGAAATTGTTTCATTTTTGGACAGTATATTGGTCATTTATATATGTTTAACATGTTTAAAAATCAAAATGGTAGAATCAATTGTTTAACTATAATAATCGAAAATTCACTATTTTCCAATATACGGAAACTAAAGAAACAATTCTTGTTTTAAATGCTAAATTTGTATTACTGAAATCAAGCTGCATTATTCTTTTATTGAAAATATAATTTGTTTTCTTGTAATTCAAAGTAAATGTTATGATTATCGTGAAAGAAAGATGCACGTATTCCCGCGAGAGGTAATCTACCATATCGTAAACAGCGAGCGGCAAACCACAACAATGTGATTATTCTCTTGCATTGTACAAAACCATGCGCTTCATATCAATACCAAGCAGTGGCGTATCACATTTGTGTATCTTCTTTTCATGTGTAATAACATATTTGTATAATGTAATTTAATTATAGTATTACTTCTAGTATAGCTTTTAATTATAATAAATTGTGTATTTACATAAAATATGGTTCTTTGTACCGTGCGACGCCCCTGAGGTAAACGAACGCAGGAATTTGAACAAAATCATAATGTCATCTTTTGTGCATAGACGGGCTCGTCTTCTTACGCGCCGCGGACTGTATAATTACAATAAACAAGTGCCTCTTGAAAATTATTAGGGCTAGTTGTAGTATCCACAGTTGGGTTACCTATATTTTAGAGATCCGACAACATGTACAAAAAGCTGAAAAGTAGTGGCAACGTCGATACTTTTGTTTTACTGTAGGTCCCTCTGGCGGAGGATTTGGTGTAACGTGTAAGGCGGCTTAATCTGAATTTTCAGATCATCTGATTTAAAACCGTGAAGTAGTTAACATCGTTTTATTTTGTTTTATTTTTGGTGACTCCATTTGTAGTGCTATCTGCAGCCAGGTGATATGCTTTCGATTATTATGTTATCGGGTGTAGAATAGATCTGTCTTATGTAATATCTATTTGTTTTCATGTTAAATATGTGTTTGAACTCATGGCATTTCCGACATTAAATCTAATGTGTGTAGTTAGTGAAAATATGAAACAACAAAACTTTACAACCAGACAGTCGAAAATGGGGAACACCCACGATTTTTATTATGATTTTCTGGTTATGTGTATGAAGTATTAATTGGGGGACATTCCAAATGAGTTCAAATTGAATATTATGTATTAAATATTTGTGGATAAACAGAAAAGATGGCTCTATTGTACTCGAAACCGTACCTAACGGTACCCTTTGTGTATCTTTACCTGAATTTGAACCCTTTTTGTAACTTGTAAACTTCTATCTATTTAAACTCTCATGACCCTTTTATGTTGATATGCAATGATTGCAATGTATTTTATTTGGTTTTGATTGTTTAATTTAATGTAATGTAATTTTCTTTGTCGCACCATGTGTACATGTCGTTTCTCAATAAGAGCCACACACTTGCTGGAAGCTTAAACTTAGTTGCAAACGTACTCCCTCATGTATGTAAGAGCCTTGGTGGATGAACTAATGATGTTTTTTTTTCTCCCGTGTCAGAGCCGATTGCTGGGCGTTTAATAGCAATTTAGCACTCGTGCTCGAAATACAACTATAGCCGTAAGCATCGCATTCCAGGGCTGCGTGTACCTTTCGAATTGGAGGGGGTTCGAATAACTAACTATTTATATGTGCTTTTACATGTCTTGTGAATGTGGTAGTTGACGAACCAGGGGGGAGTATAAGTAGTGGGTAGTTCAGTTGTGGCCTTGAGTACCGAGTGTACATTGTTTTGCCTTGTATTACATATATAACGGAATTTGATTATTTATTGTGCCATATAAACCATTGCTGCATAAAGTATTTAAATGTAACCGAAGAGTATCAACAATGAAATTATTGTAAATGTTTTGTCTTGCTATTATTTAACAGTCTTGTTGCTATAATTTTTGTATTTGAATTGACGTCATGTATGTAATTATGTCAAAGGAGGAGTTTTTTTAGTGTTCGCACTTTTTCTCCTCCGAATCGTCGAGTAACTATCAATAAATGAATTATTTTGGTACAGTTAATGTTGGTTTTGTTTCTCCTTCCCGATCATAGTTCACGACCAGTGTATACCTATTATACAATAGAGGGCCTGCCAGACGATCACGAGCTTCTGTCATTTTGGGGTTGGTTTGTTTTAGAGGGAAAGTTTAAATTTAGCCGGCCAAGTTTAGGGTTTCCCGCTCCTTTTTGAATTATTAACGAAAGGGGGTGAAGTTAGCTGCTTCGTAATGGTTTAGTAAGTTAGATAGGGCCAGGGGGGTACATTACATAGTGGAGAATTCCCCATTTTGAGCTTAACATTATTGATTACATCCAAATGAAATTGTTAATAACTATACTGCGTCTCACTCTCAGTATGCAGTACGCGCCTACAATGGTGCCACCTGTTTGTAACGATTTATTTTTTAATTTAATTTAATGTAATTATAATGATACGCCTATCTAATCTATTATTCTGGTCCGAGTCTAAGCAGTGTGATTGATGCCATAAATCGTTGTTTAGTTCAGGTAATGTAAATAAGTCTAAATGTATTTAATTGGAAGCAAGGAAAATGACCTAGGTTTAAGTGTAGTAAATAGTAATAAAAAAAATGGAATGGGCAGAGCAGCGAACTTTAGATACTTGGGAGTGTTGTCCCAGAAAACAAAAGTAAATGTATATAAAACACTTTATTATAGGTATAGAGTTCAGTGATATAAAATCATTGCGAAGCCGCACTCGAATAGTATACCTATATACAGGGTAGACCATTTTAATTGATGCACGCGAATATCTCGAAAAGGATGAAAAGTTCAAAAAATGTTTCAGACAAAAACCCTATGGCTTTGAGGGGGAAGATGATGACATTACCAATTTAATTATAGATGGCGCCACATCAGACATATCGTCTTGGCGGCCAATTTAGTTACAAAATACGTAGGTACACTATGGGGGTGGAACTTTTACTTAATTTATACACCTTGGAACACTCAGTGAAAAATAATCCGATGGAAAAAACTTGCCTTGACTACTTGGGCTGTGCTAAGATCGTAGCTAGCCCGGAGCTGTTTTTACATTCAGGTTGTTTCTTTTATTTCCTGGTTTAGCTTCTGTAAGGCAACTTTTTGATCGCATTTTATTTTGTGTGCATCGGGAGGGGTGTGAAGTTCTCCTCCAGGTGATCGCCAAACAGATCAGCTTTTTCTTTAGCGCTCCCAGCTCACATTCCTTCTTGTGCTTTAATGGGAGGCTTCTCATTCCATTTAGTGGTCCTTCAGATCCAGTAAGCTAAGTCCTCTTGGGCAGTGAGGCGAGCTGAGATGCCTGCTGATTCATTTTTAGCTTCCCCAATTAGCTAAGTTTATTAGGTTGTTAAAAATTGCTTTACTTTCTGAGGCTCTATTTCTTTGCCAAACTTTCCTGGTTTTTCTTTTTTCTTGCACCAATATCCTTATTTCTTCAGGATAGATGTAGGTACTCCATTTGAGAGATTTTTCGATCTTCAGGCGTGCTTTCCCAGACAGCTTTCTGAAGTGTTTTAATAAGTCTCCAGCTCATCTTCAAGTTGAACAGAGGATTTTACAAGAACGTTAAGGTTGACTCCTTTTCTATTAACTCCACAAAGATGGTGATAGTTCTCTTCACAAGGAACGGAAGATTGAGGGCTTTCGAGCTCTTCTAGTCTTCCAAAAACCCTCCAGTTTTCAGAGTCGGTGAACTTGACAAACTTAACTAGAGTAAGCATATCCAATTAAAAGCAGAAAAAGCAAATAGAGGGCCTTCTGGCGATGTCGCCGTGTAATTGGAAGACTTTGGAGTCCATTCCCAAAGGCTATCTTGTGGCTGTACACTGCTGTGATTACGATTAGACCTATGTTCTGTTATGGAGCATGGTGGCCTAGAACCAGACTCTCCACAACCATAACACTTCTTAATCACGTACAAAGACCAGAGAACAATGCGAACAAACCCCACAGCCGTCTTGGAAGCTCTCCTGGATGTGCCTCCACTGGATCTCCAAGTGGCATCCCAACCAGGATCGGATCGATGTAAAACAATGGAAGGAACAGGCACCGGAATTAACTCCAAAGAACTGAACTTCCATATCACCCAATCACTAGGCAAAATTAACGATTCTAGTGTAAAAGGAACGAGTGAGGGGCGTGAGTTAGTTAGAAGAGGAAATTCAATGAAAAACGGGAGCCGGAAATGTTTTTTTTGGAAATCTTCAACTCTGGAGAGTCAAAAACTCAAAAACGGTGCGTTGTTCCATAATTATTATAGAATCAAAGTTGTAGTACATTTAATAGGCTTCCATTTTTTATGAAAAGAACCAGTAGGCTTCGCGCGCGAATGCGCGCCGGCGGATCTTCGGCGTTTAGCGCCTTGGTATCAGTAAACATCTGCTACTATAGTGACTGAGCTGTCTTTGCCGTTGTATTTGAAAAATTACACAATTTCGAAGCGCATGCATTAAAGTTTATATACATGTAATATGTATATCTACTTTAATCTCATGTCTACTTTAATGCATGACGTTAAAGTATATCTACTTTAATGCGAAGTTGTGAAGAGGCCAGATTTCAATTTAAACTGCAGTAAGGCCGATGACGGGATGTGTGACACCTTAACGGTACTTAAGGCACTAATAATGTTTTTTCTCCCGTGTAGAGTTGGATGCTGGGCTGTATTAACCAAAGCTAGCAGCATTCTTCTCGAAATTTCAACTTTAGCCGATTAAGGTCGCAACCAGGTCAGTCGGTACATTTCGGGGGGGCCCGAATAACTAACCATTTATATGTACTTAATGCCTGTCTTCCGAATGTAGTAGTAGTAGTCGAGAGCAAGGGAGGAAGTGTTAGAGACTGTACATCCGTGGCCTTGATTACCGATTGTCCGTATTGCTTTTTATGCCTTAACCTTAATAACTGAATTCAATTGCCGCTGTTATTTGGTTTCAGTGTTTGTTCTTGCTAACGTTGTTGTGTCTCTCTCACGTCATCGAATTATTTTGTGCATTTTATGTTTCATTTTGTATTTTAATTGCATGAGGACGTAACCGAGGGTTTCTTGCGAGTTCTTCCCTCGGTAGCCCTAGGTGAACTCGGCACTCTCCCTTTTGATTTTTAAACGAGCTCCTGCAAATTGTTAGAATGTGTTTTTGGTTTTATTTTGCTTGTTTTTTTCTTTTATTTATTTGGAGCACTAAATATAAACGTTCACTTTCTTTGTTGGTTAGTTTCCCTACTTCCTACCATTTCACAGGCATTGAACTGTACGCTATAAGCAGCTGGAAGGGAAACGGGCTATTTCAATGCATTGTATTAGGCGTTGAAGGCTGACAAAGACAGATGTGGAATGGGTATTTCTGTCGCCTCCTAGCTTGTTGCGGTAGTAGAGCAGACGAGAGAGATAACTGCTGCAATATATTTTTTTATCAGTCACCTACATTTTATGCTCCGTGTCATCGTTTGTATGACGTTGCGTGTAAAAGAAAAAGATAGAGATACCCATTCGTTTGGCTTCAGTGTTACTTATGCGCGTTTCCTTTCCAGTTGCGTATAGCGTACACAGTTCAATGTTCACAGGTCTCGATAACTTATCGATGATAAGCGACAGCAATAGTAGTTCCCAGCAAACAGAGTCACGTTATTTTGACGTCAATTTCACGTGACTAAAATGACCCGTAGGACGTCAGATATGTCGTCATTTTGTGGGCATTATGTCACATGATATAGACGTCATACACATGACGTCATTTTTACGTCACTTTAAGACCTTTAGAACGTTAGTTACGACCGTTACAGGTCGTCACCCAAGTATATGCATAATGTAATTATCAATGCAAACAATTATTTAAGCACTTCCGTACAAAAAAAGGGAAAAACTACATTTTTACGTAGAACTGTAATTTTGAACCAACCCGTTTTTACCTGAACTGAAAGTTGACGATTTTAGTAGGGTATGTATACTTGCTTGAAATTCCCTTAACCGGATTCGAACCTTTATCGGATGGGTTCCGCTTCCGAAGGCCGACACTCTATCGCTGCGCCGATGTTACACATATAGTACGTCTCATTTCGTTCTTCATAACTTAGCGCTGTTTCACGTTATATTAGATTTAAATTATGTTTGAAAGAAATACATAAAAGAAATGTTAATCTTCGGGAATTCATAAATGATAAGCCATCATCATCTATAAATTCTATAAGAGAGTACAAATCTACTATTGAATAATTAGGCACGACTAAAATATATAATATCTAAGTAGTATACAGTTATACATACTTTTATTAAATACAATAACCGATACACAGCAAATGGAGTCACTTTTAGAACAAATTCCGTAACCGATATAGTTTTTAAGCAAAAAGCTGTGGGAAAAACCGAAATTTAAGAAATGACAATAACTGTGAAGTGAACTCAGTGGAGTTCATTGAGTCAATTGCCAACTTGGTGAGAAAGAAAATAATCAGTATCAATAAAATCTATTACTCACTAATATCAGACGTCATAATGACGTCTCATAAGTGACGTGAAAAAATGGTGATCTTTAAGACGTCATTATATCGTCAGTAATAGGTCGAGTGACGTTAACGACCAATAAGACCCGTAAAGGACGTCAAAATAACGTGACTCTGTTTGCTGGGTTACACAACGTAGGGTAAGATGGCAGTGAATACGACATTCGTATGTGGCTGGTGTACCTTTTAGGTAAGCGCGCGAAACCTGGTGTCTGTTACATCACAGTTGTTATGGACGAACAGGACACCCGTTTATTCGCAATTATATTACATATAATTTTTTTGCTAACATCCATCGTTTTCCAGTTATAAGTAAAAAACTGTAAAATGGGACATTTCCCTCCACCCTCTTATCTTAGCACACCCTGTAGTCGAGGGGGACTTTATTCTATTTTCATCAGGGGACCATGCCACTGACCTGTATCATAAAGGACTGAGCATTCTTCAATACAACATTGAAGCAAACAAGCCCCACCTAAATATTAGTTACTTCAGGTGCCAACTAGTGCGTTAGTTATATAATGATGGTAGCTCGGTATTTATAATGTATTGGTAGTACTGGTATCAGCTGTAACAGTTTAGCTTGTTTTAACCTATATGCTTAATATCTGATGAAAAGTAGTATAATTACAGGCTCATAATTATTTAAAAACGTAAAGTATTCAAAATTGAATTTTATTGCAATGCATAAACGTAGTTTATACTACGTATGAAACAAGGTTATGTTTATGTAAATAAAAACATTAGTTACAGTGTTACCAATAATCACCAACACAACAAACCTAAATTACTAATTGGCACCTTAAAATACTGGTTTTCAATTTGCTTCAAAAATAGTGGAGGGGATCATTAGAATGCTCAGTCCTTTAAGATACAGGTCAGTGGACCATGCCCTACAACATTTCCGAAGGAATTGGTAATACATGAAGTAGTTCCTCTATTCCCCCCCCCCCCCCCCCCGAATGAAAGTCACATATCATGACTAGCATGGTGTCATCCGTTTTGGCGATTACTCTAGCTCTTTTCCTTTTTTGTTCGTCAGCCTTGCTACCCAGAAGGTACTCTTGGCATTAAATCCTCCACCTAGTATATAGCCGCTTCCCAGAAATTCAAATAGTCGTACATAGTCTTCTTTTTTACGTTTGGAGGACAATACATTGCCGATTGCCGAAATGCTATATTATTTGCTAGCGGACGGGCTGTTACGTGCATACTTGCTTCAAGGTTTGGATCCTCATGATGCTTAATATTCTCTGTGATGACTAACTTTGCAGCTTAAACGCTGAATGAATAACACCGCCAGCGCCATCTTGTTGTGTTGCAAGTACGCATCTGGGTCACCCTGTATAAAAACAACAGAATAAAAGCAGAGGCAATAACGTTTTGTGATTGGTGCATTTCAAAAACAGCAGGCTTTCATTTTGTACGTTGAACAATTAAAAACGTTCGTTACGAAAACTTAACACTTTATCCCTTAAATTTCGGTAAGTTATAATTATCTTTTGCCAATTATAGTAATTAGTCGACAATTATGATAGCTAATTAATTATTTTAATTAGAATTGTACAACACTCAACCGTAAATCTAACCTGTGCAGCACAAATTCCTCTCCCACAACATGGACGACTTCTTTAAAATGGAAAAGATAGGGGAAGGAACCTATGGGGTTGTTTACAAAGGGCGCAATAAAAAAACGGGAAAGCTAGTTGCAATGAAAAAGATTAGGTAAGTCTCCGTTTTCCGTTGCACACGTAACTGCCACCTTGTTATTTGTACACAGGCTCGAATCCGAAGACGAGGGTGTACCGTCTACGGCTATACGTGAGATTTCACTTTTAAAAGAGTTACGTCATCCCAATGTCGTAACGTTGGACGATGTCCTTATGGACGAATCACGTCTTTATCTAATATTCGAATTTTTATCGATGGACTTAAAGAAATACCTCGACAAATTACAAACGGGGCTAATGGAACCGAAACTCGTACAAAGTTACCTCTACCAGATTAATCAGGCGATTCTGTTCTGTCATCAAAGACGTGTCTTACATCGCGATCTCAAACCGCAAAACTTGCTAATAAGCAAAGACGGTTTGATTAAAGTAAGATAACGGTCCCACGACGAGTTGTAGTAACAAATAAAATTTGTAGGTTGCCGATTTTGGATTGGGACGTGCTTTCGGTGTACCCGTCCGCGTCTACACTCACGAAGTCGTCACGTTATGGTACCGGGCGCCCGAAGTACTACTCGGATCGTCACGTTACTCTTGCCCTATCGACATATGGTCGATGGGTTGTATATTCGCGGAGATGGCGACGAAACGTCCGCTATTTCAAGGGGATTCCGAAATCGATCAATTGTTTAGAATTTTTCGCGTTCTGATGACGCCGACCGAAGAGTTGTGGCCGGGCGTTTCCAGTTTGCCCGATTATAAGGCGACGTTTCCCAATTGGACAACGTACAGTTTAAATAGTCAAGTTAAGTGCCTTTCGGAGAGCGGATACGATCTATTGAAACAGATGCTCGTTTACGATCCAGCCAAACGTACTTCGGCGAAACGAATCGTCGCACATCCGTATTTTATCGATTTAGATCGTTCGGCTAAACCTCAATTTCCCGAATAACTCGTATTTTTAATTATATATATGTATGTATATCCAAACTGCCGTAATTAGTGCCTTTCTTCTTAAATTTTAAGTTAAACTTTTTTTTCCTTTCAGAATTACGATCTCGTGGTGTGTAAATATGAATAAATGTTATTTTTGTATAAGGCTGTATCTTTAGGAAATAAAACAATTGTAAACGGTAAATTATTCAAACTAGGGATGTTGTTAATTTATGGTTTCTATACGTGGATACATGTTAACTGTATTTCTTAAGACTTTCATCAATGATCATTTAAAGTTAGAGGGAAGCATTGACTTTCGAGGGTTATTTCTAGAGATGTCACGAATATTCGGCTACTATTCGGTATTTGGCTGCTTTTTGTATTATTGTGTATTCGACCGATATTGGGAACCATTCGGTTGAATAACAAAAGCATAATATTACTCATAAAAAAATTGTATTTTATCAAAAAATCAGCATAATATTCTCGAATAGGGGATTTTTTTATTAAATTGTACCATTTCCTAAAGCTTTTCGCGAATAAACACTAATATTTTGTAAGATATACAATGAAGCAACAATTAACAAATAATGCGTGTTGTGACGCATCCTAATCGTGAATGAAACAAATCCCCCCACAGTGTAGTGACTACACACACGTATATTCGGTCGAGAGGCTAGCCGAATATTTGATATTCAGTAAAATCACTATTTGTGGCATCCCTAGTTATTTCCATGTCTATTTAAATTTTGTTCCATTATAAGCCTTTGAATGGCACAAATGTTAGGTGTTTTATGATCATTGGGCACACAAGTCTCATTTCTTGCCATTTTCTAAAGTGGCCGCTGTGGCTCTTGATTTATGAAATCTGCAGCTATGCGGATATACATTATGTGTTTCAAATAGAAGCTCCACTGAGCTGTTGCCAGATTCTGGAACAAGCAGAGAGAGTGGAAGTGGAAGCTGGAGCATCCAATTACTTGTTCAATATTACATGGGAATCGGTAGGTACAAATGTGGGGTACACAATATACACCATAATCCTACAAGAACGCTTTGAGAAGGAAATAGAGAAGAAAAATCTAATTGGGGATTGGCAGGTTTGCTTTCAAAGGGGGAGGAGGGCGGCGATAGATAATATTTAGGTTGTGGAATAAGGGGGGGGGGGGGGCTTCGGGTTGTTCTTAGACATTAAAAGGTCATTTGATAGTGTATGTAAAGCGAAACTATGGGAGATGATGAGGAATAAGAGCATAGAAAAAGTAGGTAATCCTATATGGTTACTTTTTCTATGAATAAGAGGATTAGTGGTGAAGGCGCAAGAGCTGTATGATAAAGGAAAAGTGGGGGGAGACTTTTGAAATAAGGGTTAAAGAGGGGTGTCCACTCACTTCAAGGCTGTTCTCACTATACATTGAGGGGATGTTGGAGAGGCTTGATGGTTGCGCAATGTGATGGCGTTATAATTGGGGGAGGAAATGTATGGGCTGTAATGATTGCTAAAACGGGAAATGATATTAGGGGGATGATGAGGAATGCTAAGGGGTTTTTAGACAAAAGGGGCTGATGAAACCAAGATGTTAATTTTCCAAAAAAGCAGGACCGGCACAAAGAGCGAGGGGCGGAGATCGGGGGGGATGAGGAAATAGAATGTGCGAGAAAAGTTAAATATCTGTGGTACCTGATGAGGTATGATAACAAGGAGGACGCTCATGTGAAGAAGTTAGGAAATAAAGGTAATAAGATATGGGAGATTGGGGAGAGAAATTTCGACAGGGACGTGAGAAGGAGGGGATGGTTAGCCTATATGAAAAGCTAGTGAAGAGCGTCGTGACGTATGCAGTGGAGTTATGGGGTTGGAGGGAGAGGGCGAGGCACTGGAAAAAGTACAGGAGAGATATTGGAGATGCGTAATGGGGTTGGGGAGGGAGACCCCAGATTACATTGTGATAGAGGAGGACAGGAGGTGAAGGGAGAAAAAATGATAGTCCAGACGAGGAAAATATAGCGATGACGTACAAGGAAGCTCAGGAGAGGTGTAGAAGTAGGGCGAACTTAGGGAGGTGCTAGAGTGTTGCTGGAGGAAGGTAAAATAAAAAAAAATTCTGCATAAAAAAACTGCAACTTTATGTATCTTATTAAAAAAAATGATTGCCGCCATTTTAGCTTATACTTACCGGAAGTGACGTCATCAAAGGTAATATCAGCATTTTCGTCCTTGGCCCGAATGTAATCCATTGAAAATCGCATTTCGATAACTTTAATAGTTTCTGATGAGTATCGAGCGTTGCAGTCATTTTTTGAAAATTATTTTTTTTAACACTGTTTTCAAAAAATAAGTATAGCACAATATATATTGCTGAATTCAGAAATAAATACTCTTTTAAACTACATAAAAAAACTGCAACTTCATCTTAATATTACAAACGGGGAGGATATGCGACAAATGAGGTACAATGGAGAAGAGAGAGGGGGTTAAAAAACATCACGAAGGAAGAGATAATAATAGAGAGAGATAGAGAGGCAATGGTGCATGAAAGGCGAGAAAAAGTAAAAGATGGGAGGTTTAATTGGAAATATGGGGAAATAATGACGAAGACTGTACCGAGGTAGGTATCTAAACGCATATACCTGGTGGAGGTTACCAGAAGTAGCTAACTTACGAATACAGTATGTGCAGGTTGAAAAACTGGAGGGAGGCATGCACAGATTCATGCCGACAGTCGGAGTTCCACAAGGAAACGTACTGGGGTCCGCACTATGGAATATAGCATACGATGGTGTGCTGAGGCTGGTAGTGCCAGGAGGAGTGAGTATTATTGGATTTGCGGATGACCTAACCATCGTTGTGGAAGAGGCCACATACAACCTTAGAACGACGATTGAGTTGGTTAAGGGATGGTTGGAAGCATGAGGCATGAGCCTGGAACCTACAAAAACTAAGGTGGCTCTCTTGACGGGGCAAGGAGGAAGGTACGCCAAGTCACTATGGAGGTCCTTGGGCAGAACATAGTGACGGAGAAGACTATTAAGGTACTAGGCGTGTTAATAGACAGAAGCGGAACCTTCATACCACACGTGAGAGAGACAACACGTAAGGCGCCACAGTATTACGCAGCGCTCAGCAGGGTCATGTCAAACACGGGTGGCTGCAGTGCATCGCGACGCGCAGTGGTCGCGGGTGCGGTAAAGTCTGGGTTGCTGTACGGATGCGAGGTTCGGGGTAGTGCAGGGGCATTGGGATCCGCCCGAGACATGATCAATAAGGTTTTGAGACTCCTGGCGATAAGGGTTACCAGCGCTTACAGAACGGTGGCCATGGAGAAGACGTGCTGGTGGTTGCTGGAATTCCACCTGCCCACATACTGCTGAAGTCCAGAGCAGACGAAGGACTCATCACTAACATCTGGGCGTGGACAGGCAGACAGCATGGTGAGGTCAACTACACGATGACGCAACTGTTTACGGGACACGGTGAGAATGGGATGTACTTCCAGAAGATCAAAAAAAGAGATAATGGTGATTGCATATAGATTGCGGACTGTTAGACGAAAAGCTCATGCAGTCTTTGAATGCCCCAGGTGGTATGGGGAGAGGAGAGCCCTGAACAGGGAGATAGGAGTGGAAATGACACCAGATAACATGGTGGGGCTAATGATTATAGTGAGCATACAATTTGGAAAAAGATTGCCAGCTTTTGCCATCTGGTGATACACACGAGAGAAGTTGAGGCAAGACAATAAGAAACTGAAATGGAGCGCACCAGAACATCAAAAGAATGCCACAACGAGTGATGCCTGATGGGTTGCACTAAGAGTGAAAGGGATGAGAAGGGTTTTAATGGGGGAAGGTCCCACACTCCCCCTGTATAGAATCCTCGTGGCAACGGCAGGGGGGTGCATAATGCATTTCCTCATTCCCGATTAAAAAAAAGGTATCTAAACGCAGTGGTATGAGCATGAGGAGAAAGAGACTGATTGGGAGATATAGATTTGGAAACGAAGAGAGAGAAAATAAGAACTGGTTGGAGGATGAAAAAAGGCTTGAGGGTCGGTGTGGATGGAGGAGGTTGAGGAAAGAAGAACAAACGTTAATGACATGGAGCTGGAAGGAGGGGGTTAACTTATTTAATGTAATATTGTCAGGTGTGGGGTTAGAACACTAGCTTTGTTGCTTTTGTTTTTGTTTTTGGGGTAGATCAGTATAGAAATGGGAATCTAGGTGCGAACAACCCCCACAGCCGCCATGGAGTTCCTTCTAGGTCTGCCTCCACTATACGTGAGAAAGCAAGTTATGCTGGCAGCCTTACGTCCGAATATAATATACTTTTGTGAGTGTCCCGCACTTGTCCAACTGAGACGATCCATGTTGGGGGTACCTTGGTTAGACACGACTATGATTAGAGCCGCTTCCCCTTTCATCATCCTCATGATGGTTTCATCTCACTTGTGGAATATGGCTTGGGTGACGTTACGGGTTCGGACGACTCTAGTCAGGGAGGTAGTACAAAAGGCCAGAATTTGAGTCCACCCTCTTATCGTAATCCAGAATCCAGACGCAGCTCTTCCTGTTTCCCGTTAGTTTTTCATCTCTGTCATGGACTTCCCGTTTGCTCTCCCGTATCTTCTATTTGGTCCATCCAGTTTCTTCTAGGCCATCCACTTCTTCTTCTCGTTCGAATTACCAATTTCTAGTATTCTTCTTGGTAGTGTCTCTCTGTTCATTCTTGATAAATGTCCATATACCATCTTAACTGTTATAAGGCTTATTCCCTTATGTACTCGCTCCTACTATGATTCCACTTCCTAATCTTCCTCAGATGCTTCATTTCCAATGCCTTATTTTCTTTCTGTGTTTTTTCCCCAGTGCCAGTATCCAGTTCTCTGTCGCATAGGGAATTATTGGTATCGTTATTGTGTTGTGTATTTTTACTTTGACCTCTGTTGTTATTCTTTCTATTATTGAGTTTTTGCAGCTGTTCCTGTTAGCATTTTGGTTCTCGTTAACTATCTTTCACTTTTGTCTGTTTGTGTTTATCTCCATCTTCATGCTTTTTATCTCTTTAGTCCATTTGTCTAGCAAGTCTCTGAAGTTTCTCCCTTGTGTCGACTATATTAGTGCTATGTCAGGCACAAATCACAAATAGCAAGGGGTTTGGGCTATATCACCTTGGTTTCTTCCTTTCTTCATCTCAAATTCGTGTGCGATCTTTGTGCTGCTATCTGTACTTTGTTTTTCACGTCGTTGATCGCGCCTCTTTATTATTCGCCAGGGTGTACAAGAGTGCTTTGCTTGCCTGTTCACCGTGTCGAAAGCTGCTTTTAGGCCCGAAAAAAACACAGAGGCCTTCGGTGAGGTCGCTTTTGTCCATGAAGATTTCGATAAGCGATGCCGGAAACAGCGATAATTAAAGCGGGGGTCCTAGAGAGAATTGATACTTGGGCCATTAAGGCGATATCGTCAAAAATCACCACATGCGCTGATCTAGTTATGGTCGGAGCTGGGAGCTAGGCGGGGGCAAAACTTCGATTGTCGAAAGGAAGCCGGAACCCAAAAGGAACTTAAAAAATACTGAGAAGGATCGAAATCCAAAATGTCGAACACTTGAAAACTTGGATCTTAGAAAGAATTGATACCTACTTTGGCTCTTAGGGTGGTATCGCAGACCTAGTTAAAGGATCTTAGAACTAAGGGGAAGAAAAACTTTGATCCGTCCAAGATAAGGAAATCCCGAAACACGTCCCGTTTTTGACAATCATTTTGGAAATTAGGGGCACCATTTTTTAAACTTTGTTGTATCCGATTTTGCTATAGGCACAGTTTTCCAAAATTTCCTTTAGTTCCATAAGACCAACCCCCCCCCCCTCCCCCACACATTTTAAAAATGACAATAATACAAAAATTTGTTTAATGTCAAGTTAAAGCTTTCCAATTTTTTAATTTTCAAAATGAGATTTCGATATTAAAAAATAGATCCTTTTGATCGCCCAAAAGAGGTGATAACAGTTCCCGTTCAAATTTTTGAAATTTGACCACCGAATCAATAGTTTCGATAACAGTTTTCTTTGCATTTCGACATTAGTTGGTACCAAAATTTCTGAAAATTTAACAATTCTCCAAAGTTTTTCAATCAATAATTTTGGAAATTGAGCCCAGCCCACGGATTATATACCTAATGGCATTGCGCAAAAAAATTTCACCATTCAATTAGAAGAAAAGTAAACAAAATAGCCGCACATTACCATACAATAGGCGGTATACTCTTCATCCTTGAATAAATTTGTATTTGACCTATTCTCAATACTTAGTTTCCCTTTTGCATTGTGAAAGTGAAAATGGAAGCACTAAATACTATTCCATTAAAAATTTTCCTAAACCTCAACAAAATTTTCGAAATTACTGTACCTGCAAACACCTACCGCACGTTAGATTCATTCAAATGTGAATTGCAAGCTCTTGTACCCCAGTTACGCGAATCGGATTTCCAAATTGTTTGGAAAGGTTTGGCCAAAACCCACCCCGCATTGGCCCCACTGGCCTCATCATTTTATTTTAGGTACAAGTGGGAAAGAAAACGAAATCCTACACGTTGACAATCTGGATGAAGCACTTCGAAGTGGAAATGGTACGAAAACTTTTTACATTTATGCGAAGACCAAAGAGGAAGGAAATGTGAAGAAGGGCTTGTTAGATCTCCTAACAACGTTAATGAACGTTCTGGATACTTTCTCAAATAGCCAACTTGACATTTTCCTACCAGTTTTAAACGATTTAATGTAAGTTATTATTACTGTTATTATTTAAGAAATTATACGAGTTGTGTCTTTAGAAAAACCTTAAGTAATGCGAGTGGTGAGAGTCTCGATTTGGCACTTGAAGATTTGGTACAAATTGTAGATGAATTTAACGAAAGGAAAAGGAACCGTTTAATGGCCGACGAAGAGAATTGTAATTATTTTTGAAAAGCGATTTTATTAATTATTAATAAGAGGTGAAAGTTTTAGATTTTAGAATGTATGAAGCATCGGCACAGTTGCGACAAATGGGTTTTAGTAATGATGATCAAGTAAACTATTTTTCAAATCTTTACAAAGGAAATGTAGCTGCAGTAGTTAATATTCTGAGGACCCTGTAATGGCTGTAAACGAACTAAAGGATTACAATTACCTATATGAAAGTTGTACAATATATTATGCTTATCACGCTTCCTAAAATTTTTTTTGGACTGAGCCAGATTTCTTCCCAAGTAGTCCAGGCAACGAAGGAAAAATAGCGGAAATAATTCATGTGGAAGCCAATTTTGGCACAGATTGTCCTTAACAAAATACTAAAGGTACTGACGCGTGGGGGTGAAGCTAAAAGTGGGGGGAGGGGGGACCTCTAAAGGTCATTTTTTTTCAGTTTTTCGTTATTAACTCGAAAACTACTATCTACCGAAAAAATGTTTAGATACTAAATTAATCTACATAAAATTCTCTACAATAAAGATTCTATACACTTTTTCGGTAGGACCAATGCTTAAGGAGAGATGGAGGGGAGAAATTGGAAAATAAGTAGAGTAGTCCAGGCAACAAAGGAAAAATAGCGGAAATAATTCATGTAGAAGCCAATTTTGGCACACTTGTATGGGAAGGTGTCCTTAACAAAATACTAAAGGTACTGACGGGACGGGGTGAAGCTAAAAGTGGAGGAGGGGGTCTCTAAACGTCCATTTTTTTCAGTTTTTAGTTATTAACTCGAAAACTACTACCTCTACCGAAAAAATGTCTAGATACTAAATTAATCTACATAAAATTCTCTCTAAAATAAAGATTCTAAACACTTTTTCGGTAGGATCAATGCTTAAGGAGATATGGTGGGGGGAAAACGCAAAATAAAAAGAAGTAGTAGAGACAACGAAGGAAATATAGCTGAAATAATTCATGTAGAAGCCAATTTTGGCACAGTTCAATGGGAAGGTGTCCGTAACAAAATATTAAAGGTACTGACAGGTGGGGATGAAGCTAAAAGTGGGGGGGGGGGGGGGGTCTCTAAACGTCCATTTTTTTCAGTTTTTAGTTATTAACTCGAAAACTACTACCTCTACCGAAAAAATGTCCAGATATTAAATTAATCTACATAAAATTCTCTACAATAAAGATTCTATACACTTTTTCGGTAGGATCAATGCTTAAGGAGATATGGTAGGGGGAAAAGGCAAAATAAAAAAAAGTAATCCAGGCAACGAAGGAAATATAGCTGAAATAATTCATGTAGAAGCCAATTTTGGCACACTTGTATGGGAAGGTGTCCTTAACAAAATACTAAAGGTACTGACGGGACGGGGTGAAGCTAAAAGTGGAGGAGGGGGTCTCTAAACGTCCATTTTTTTCAGTTTTTAGTTATTAACTCGAAAACTACTACCTCTACCGAAAAAATGTCTAGATACTAAATTAATCTACATAAAATTCTCTCTAAAATAAAGATTCTAAACACTTTTTCGGTAGGATCAATGCTTAAGGAGATATGGTGGGGGGAAAACGCAAAATAAAAAGAAGTAGTAGAGACAACGAAGGAAATATAGCTGAAATAATTCATGTAGAAGCCAATTTTGGCACAGTTCAATGGGAAGGTGTCCGTAACAAAATATTAAAGGTACTGACAGGTGGGGATGAAGCTAAAAGTGGGGGGGGGGGGGGGGGGGTCTCTAAACGTCCATTTTTTTCAGTTTTTAGTTATTAACTCGAAAACTACTACCTCTACCGAAAAAATGTCCAGATATTAAATTAATCTACATAAAATTCTCTACAATAAAGATTCTATACACTTTTTCGGTAGGATCAATGCTTAAGGAGATATGGTAGGGGGAAAAGGCAAAATAAAAAAAGTAATCCAGGCAACGAAGGAAATATAGCTGAAATAATTCATGTAGAAGCCAATTTTGGCACACTTGTATGGGAAGGTGTCCTTAACAAAATACTAAAGGTACTGACGGGACGGGGTGAAGCTAAAAGTGGAGGAGGGGGTCTCTAAACGTCCATTTTTTTCAGTTTTTAGTTATTAACTCGAAAACTACTACCTCTACCGAAAAAATGTCTAGATACTAAATCAATCTACATAAAATTCTCTCTAAAATAAAGATTCTAAACACTTTTTCGGTAGGATCAATGCTTAAGGAGATATGGTGGGGGGAAAACGCAAAATAAAAAGAAGTAGTAGAGACAACGAAGGAAATATAGCTGAAATAATTCATGTAGAAGCCAATTTTGGCACAGTTCAATGGGAAGGTGTCCGTAACAAAATATTAAAGGTACTGACAGGTGGGGATGAAGCTAAAAGTGGGGGGGGGGGGGGGTCTCTAAACGTCCATTTTTTTCAGTTTTTAGTTATTAACTCGAAAACTACTACCTCTACCGAAAAAATGTCCAGATATTAAATTAATCTACATAAAATTCTCTACAATAAAGATTCTATACACTTTTTCGGTAGGATCAATGCTTAAGGAGATATGGTAGGGGGAAAAGGCAAAATAAAAAAAAGTAATCCAGGCAACGAAGGAAATATAGCTGAAATAATTCATGTAGAAGCCAATTTTGGCACACTTGTATGGGAAGGTGTCCTTAACAAAATACTAAAGGTACTGACGGGACGGGGTGAAGCTAAAAGTGGAGGAGGGGGTCTCTAAACGTCCATTTTTTTCAGTTTTTCGTTATTGACTCGAAAACTACTACCTCTACCGAAAAAATGTCTAGATACTAAATTCATCTACATAAAATTCTCTAAAATAAAGATTCTATACACTTTCTCGGTAGGGTCAATGCTTAAGGAGATATGGTGGGGGGAATACGGAAAATAAAATAAGTAGTCCAGGCAACGAACGAAATATAGTGAAAATAATTCACGTAGAAGCCAATTTTGGCACAGTTCAATGGGAAAGTGTCCGTAACAAAATATTAAAGGTACTGACAGGTGGGGATGAAGCTAAAAGTGGTAGAGGGGGGGTCTCTAAACGTCCATTTTTTTCAGTTTTTAGTTATTAACTCGAAAACTACTACCGCTACCGAAAAAATGTCTAGATACTAAATTAATCTACATAAAATTCTCTACAATAAAGATTCAATACACTTTTTAGGTAGGATCAATGCTTAAGGAGATATGGCGGGGGGGAAACGGAAAATAAAATAAGTAGTCCAGGCAACGAACGAAATATAGTGAAAATAATTTACGTAGAAGCCAATTTTAGCACAGTTCAATGGGAAGGTGTCCGTAACAAAATATTAAAGGTACTGACAGGTGGGGATGAAGCTAAAAGTGGGAGAGGGGGGGTCTCTAAACGTCCATTTTTTTCAGTTTTTCGTTATTGACTCGAAAACTACTACCTCTACCGAAAAAATGTCCAGATATTAAATTAATCTACATAAAATTCTCTACAATAAAGATTCTATACACTTTTTCGGTAGGATCAATGCTTAAGGAGAGATGGAGGGGAGAAATTGGAAAATAAGTAGAGTAGTCCAGGCAACAAAGGAAAAATAGCGGAAATAATTCATGTAGAAGCCAATTTTGGTACAATTGTATAGGAAGGTGTTCTTAACAAAATACTAAAGGTACTGACGAGTGGGGGTGAAGCTAAAAGTGGGGGAGGGGGTCTCTAAACGTGTATTTTTTCAGTTTTTAGTTATTAACTCGAAAACTACTACCGCTACCGAAAAAATGTCTAGATACTAAATTAATCTACATAAAATTCTCTACAATAAAGATTCAATACACTTTTTAGGTAGGATCAATGCTTAAGGAGATATGGTGGGGGGGAAACGGAAAATAAAATAAGTAGTCCAGGCAACGAACGAAATATAGTGAAAATAATTCACGTAGACGCCAATTTTGGCACAGTTCAATGGGAAGGTGTCCGTAACAAAATATTAAAGGTACTGACAGGTGGGGATGAAGCTAAAAGTGGGAGAGGGGGGGGGGTCTCTAAACGTCCATTTTTTTCAGTTTTTAGTTATTAACTCGAAAACTACTACCTCTACCGAAAAAATGTCCAGATATTAAATTAATCTACATAAAATTCTCTACAATAAAGATTCTATACACTTTTTCGGTAGGATCAATGCTTAAGGAGAGATGGAGGGGAGAAATTGGAAAATAAGTAGAGTAGTCCAGGCAACAAAGGAAAAATAGCGGAAATAATTCATGTAGAAGCCAATTTTGGTACAATTGTATAGGAAGGTGTTCTTAACAAAATACTAAAGGTACTGACGAGTGGGGGTGAAGCTAAAAGTGGGGGAGGGGGTCTCTAAACGTGTATTTTTTCAGTTTTTAGTTATTAACTCGAAAACTACTACCGCTACCGAAAAAATGTCTAGATACTAAATTAATCTACATAAAATTCTCTAAAATAAAGATTCTATACACTTTCTCGGTAGGATCAATGCTTAAGGAGATATGGTGGGGGGAATACGGAAAATAAAATAAGTAGTCCAGGCAACGAACGAAATATAGTGAAAATAATTCACGTAGAAGCCAATTTTGGCACAGTTCAATGGGAAGGTGTCCGTAACAAAATATTAAAGGTACTGACAGGTGGGGATGAAGCTAAAAGTGGGAGAGGGGGGGTCTCTAAACGTCCATTTTTTTCAGTTTTTAGTTATTAACTCGAAAACTACTACCTCTACCGAAAAAATGTCCAGATATTAAATTAATCTACATAAAATTCTTTACAATAAAGATTCTATACACTTTTTCGGTAGGATCAATGCTTAAGGAGATATGGTAGGGGGAAAAGGCAAAATAAAAAAAAGTAATCCAGGCAACGAAGGAAATATAGCTGAAATAATTCATGTAGAAGCCAATTTTGGCACACTTGTATGGGAAGGTGTCCTTAACAAAATACTAAAGGTACTGACGGGACGGGGTGAAGCTAAAAGTGGAGGAGGGGGTCTCTAAACGTCCATTTTTTTCAGTTTTTCGTTATTGACTCGAAAACTACTACCTCTACCGAAAAAATGTCTAGATACTAAATTCATCTACATAAAATTCTCTAAAATAAAGATTCTATACACTTTCTCGGTAGGGTCAATGCTTAAGGAGATATGGTGGGGGGAATACGGAAAATAAAATAAGTAGTCCAGGCAACGAACGAAATATAGTGAAAATAATTCACGTAGAAGCCAATTTTTGCACAGTTCAATGGGAAGGTGTCCGTAACAAAATATTAAAGGTACTGACAGGTGGGGATGAAGCTAAAAGTGGGAGAGGGGGGGTCTCTAAACGTCCATTTTTTTCAGTTTTAGTTATTAACTCGAAAACTACTACCTCTACCGAAAAAATGTCCAGATATTAAATTAATCTACATAAAATTCTCTACAATAAAGATTCTATACACTTTTTCGGTAGGATCAATGCTTAAGGAGAGATGGAGGGGAGAAATTGGAAAATAAGTAGAGTAGTCCAGGCAACAAAGGAAAAATAGCGGAAATAATTCATGTAGAAGCCAATTTTGGTACAATTGTATAGGAGGGTGTTCTTAACAAAATACTAAAGGTACTGACGAGTGTGGGTGAAGCTAAAAGTGGGGGAGGGGGTCTCTAAACGTGTATTTTTTCAGTTTTTAGTTATTAACTCGAAAACTACTACCGCTACCGAAAAAATGTCTAGATACTAAATTCATCTACATAAAATTCTCTAAAATAAAGATTCTATACACTTTCTCGGTAGGATCAATGCTTAAGGAGATATGGTGGGGGGAAAACGGAAAATAAAATAAGTAGTCCAGGCAACGAACGAAATATAGTGAAAATAATTAACGTAGAAGCCAATTTTGGCACAGTTCAATGGGAAGGTGTCCGTAACAAAATATTAAAGGTACTGACAGGTGGGGATGAAGCTAAAAGTGGAAGAGGGGGGGTCTCTAAAACGTCCATTTTTTTCAGTTTTTAGTTATTAACTCGAAAACTACTACCTCTACCGAAAAAATGTCTAGATACTAAATTAATCTACATAAAATTCTCTACAATAAAGATTCTATACACTTTTTCGGTAGGATCAATGCTTAAGGAGAGATGGAGGGGAGAAATTGGAAAATAAGTAGAGTAATCCAGGCAACAAAGGAAAAATAGCGGAAATAATTCATGTAGAAGCCAATTTTGGTACAGTTGTATGGGAAGGTGTAATTAACAAAATACTAAAGGTACTGACGGGTGGGGGTGAAGCTAAAAGTGGGGGAGGGGGTCTCTAAAGGTACCCATTTCCAGTGTTTCATTGTTAACTCGAAAACTATTACCTCTACCGAAAACCCCAGATCCCCTCTCCCCCCCCCCTTAAGGGGTTTGCAGAGGTGGTCTTCCATACACCCGTTGGCGTTAGATTAATCACCTACCCAAATTCAAATCCTATTTACGCCACTCTGCTCAACGCCAGGAAAAGAGAATCCGCAAAAATAATTCAACTTTTCAGTGTGATTGTAGAAAGATCATCCACTCCTCCCATCCTGGATCAATCAAACCATCGAGAAGAAAACTTGCTCGTCTTCCCCTCCAATTTCAAAAAATCTAGTCCCCGTTCTTACGCGAAAAGGATTTAATGCTCCTCCCATGCTGTATCTTTAAAACCACCGTGCAATCCTCTTCTACTTGAGGAGGGAGTCTATAAAACCACCAAGCCGTCACGTTCAACTCTAAGAAGGAATAATGAGTAATAAAATTATCTGTCTGAGTAACTTTATTGCAGTTTAATGAATCAATTAATAATGGGGGTGGGGTAGGGTAGGGGAGGATAAAATCAAGGGAAGAGATACAGAAAGAAAAATGTAAAAGAAAGGAATGGCGAGAGAGTAATATGTATATGGAACGAGGAGATCATTAAAAAATATGTGTGCAATTTGGAGAAGGAGCAATATATAGAAGATCGGGTGGAGGAGTTGTTAAAAAAGGTGGGAAAACAACGGAAAAGAGAAAGTATGTGATACGACATCAAAAAAGAGGAAGAGCGAGAGAAAATGGTGGAGCGGAGAATGTAGTGAGACAAAAAACAGGTTCGAAGAGGAATGTCTGATATAGGTAACGGAGTTAAAGTTGAAATCTCGAAGAGAATGTAACAAGAGAAAGAAGATACACAGGAAAGAAATGTTAAAACAAATACGGAGCTGAAGAAAAAGAGAGAGATATGGAGGTAAACAGGGAGAAAAAGAAAGGAAAGAAGAGAGCAAATTGAGATGGAGAAATGGACGGAGCACTGCATGAAGATGTGAGAGAGGAGGAAGGAAAGGACAAGAGTTACAGTGAAATAAAGAGAAGGAGAAAGAGCTTTAAAAAGGATAAAAAGAGGGAAGGCAGTGAAAATATAATGGAAAAAGAAGGAAAGGAGAACTTCTCTGCCATCTATTGGCCAATAGCGTATTAAAAATAATATTGATCGACTTGAGTTATATCGGTAATGCAGAATACTTTTGAAACAACACACAAATGGCGCGCTATAGGTACAGACTGCCACGTTTACAATAAGAATAATTATTATTGAACTCAAAGCTAATTAAAGACTACGTGTATGAGAAGTCTAAATATACGAGGGAACCTCGCCGAACAAATAATTCCTTCTTGACGTACTTTAATAAACAGAATCGGTATTGTTATATATCCATATAGTTCGCTTGTTTCGATGCCGCAGGCAACGACAGAAACGCGGTTCTCTCGTGCCTGCCTCCATAAATTCCATTATTTTGTTATAAATGAGATATCGACCGGTAGCTTCACACACTTGCAGTTGGTGCGAATATCCGAGCCTAACTTTTTTCCGCCATTATTTATATTTTCGCGTTGTCTAAATATTATTTATTTATCTTTTACACAAAAATGACACAAAAAAGGTCAACGTACATCTGATATTGTAAAATACAGACCGGCGCATCGAAAGAAATGTAGAGAAGGAGGGAGATTCTCTACGAAAAAACTTCCATACAGCATTATTGCCTCCTGTGGGTGCGCTACTTATATAGCATAAGGTCCATGAAAATATTACACTGAGACTGAGGAGTGCCACGTGGATCTGTGACCGGTCCTGTGCTATTGACTTAGGTTATGTGATGCATAATGATGATGACAGGCCATGAGACGTATTGTACCTCCAGTTATAAATTCGTTCTTTCAGTAATCTTAAAAAGTCTTTGGATCTGCCATAGCCTTCCTTTTCCGAAGAACCTGTGCCTTGAAACAGTGATACAGTACGTGTTGATCTTCCCACTCACAACTCCTGCGTATTGGAGATGCCGCAAGGATCATCAGTAGACGTGCAGATTTTTTTGTTGAAAGGAATCTCAGATAAGATTTTGGCTCCCCTTTGATCAGAGGTGCTCCTTTACGTACCGTTTCGGCTCCTACAAACGACATCACGTTAGTCTCTATGGTGGAATACCCTAGCACCCATATTAGCTTTATCGTGGTTCTGGGTGCACTTAATCACAAACTAAAGCTTAATTCTCGTGGGTCCAAAGCCTTTAACACTGTGTGACTTTCAGTTCCTACCGAGAGTATGCTTTTACCCGTCCATTCTGCTCTTAAAATTATGGTTCCCTTGTAATAAAACATGTGCTTCTTCTACAAAAATCAATTTATCATCACAATTATTACCACAATTAAATCTAGCTGTTAGGCAACTTAAATTACGAAAAGGTGTATGTAAATTTGCATCTGTATCTGGGGAAGGGGAGGGGTTTATTGACTATTTTCCAAAAAAAATATTGCAATTATTAATCTGGGAGTTGAAGGAATAATTAATGCAAAAAGTTGTTTTCTCAATTAACTCGAACAGTTGAAGTTTTTTCCTAAACATTTTGAATTTTTCCTCATAATTACACTTTTTGCCCACATCTCGAATAAATCCAAAATTCTATGGCTCTAAATAGCACAATTACAATGTTTTATCTCGAAATCGTAAATTTTTTGTCGGAATTTTGTTTTTCGCATAATTCTGAATATTTTTGGAAATTGAGAAAACATTGTTTTATATTAAACGTAAAAATCAAGAATTTTTACAAGGATGTTTCTGAATTCTAAAAAGCTTAGAATTTGCAAGAAATTTGGAGGAAATTACTCCTGCATTTAACTCTTTATATCGATTAATTGCAATAACTCGATGGAAGCCATTACTTATTATTATAATTAATTATTTGTAAATTCACAAAGAGAGAAACTGCTGCAAATATCATAGGAGTCAACATTTTCTTCACAGTAACTTTCCAAATAATTATTTTTCCATGCTCAGAATGCGGAAAAGAAAATTTCAAGAACCAACAGAATTTTGAGAATTCCAAAAAAATATTCAAATTCTGAGAAAAGTTATTCAAATTATGATCAATATTCTTTTGGATAACGTAGTTAATATTAATAGCAAAATTATTGCATATTTTTTAAGAAATTCTGTAATTCCTTCTCGGAATTCTCAGAATTTTTCTCGGAATTCTAAGCAATAATGGTAGATCCGTTGATATTAATGTCCACATGTTGAATAAATCGATAATTATATGGTTCTAAATAGCCTAATTAATTCGCAATTAGTGGGTAATTATTACTATTATCAAGAGAAAAACTATTACATAGATTGCTTCTTTGCAGAGATTTATGTTTCCCCCGAATTCCGAAATTTTCCTCAAAGTTTTGAGACTTTTCATTCAAATTCTGTTATTTAGAATTTTTTCTTAATTCGATTTTTTCCAAAATTCAAAGTTTCCTCTCAAGATAATGATTACTATTAGAATTAATTACATAAACGGTATGACATCAACCTCAAAATTATTCAAGTTATTCAAAACACACAGTTTCAACGAAAATATAAAAATTCCCAAAAATGAGAAATTTCCAGGAAAAACACCTACTACAAATATTCTGGGAGTTGACAAGGTAATTAGTTTTCGGGCGCGTCTTTATATTTGTTCTATACAGCCTGCGGCCTTTTTCTTTGTGAGCCAAAACAAGGATTTTTGGGATGGTTAGCTCCCGATGGTTGTGAGCTGTTAAGTCTACGTTTGCCAGGCCAGAACACTGAGTGTGAAACCAAAAGTTCTGACGTTTCGCAAGACATTGCATCAGCTTCCATCTTCAGAGTGATATGTCTAAAACTAGTTATCTTGTGATAGTTGCAGGAAGATTGTTGTTGTTTGGTCCGGTGGCAAGCCCATGAAGATTTATTATCTGAGGAAAAAGGGTTCATGTACGCTTTTCAGGGCAATGAATTCCGGTAACAAATTCAGAAATCCAAGAAAAAGGGGGGGGGGATAATAAAATGAATACGAATTGTATTTTCATCGGAATCCGTTCATTATCACTGAACATCTGCAAGTCCATAATTATGTGGTAGATTATTTGAATGTTTTTCTTCGAAATTTTGGAATTTTGTTTTTTCGAATAATTCAAAATTTTTTGTCAATATTGAAAGTTATTTTTCTTAAAATTGTTTCCAATTAAACACAAGGCAATTTAATTTATTCAAAATTTAGAATTTTAGAAGAAAACTACATAATTCTGAAAAACGCAGAATTTTCAAAAAATAATCGAAGTATTATAGAAGTTGACAAACTATATACAGAGGTTATTCGTTAACAGAATTACAATGTTTTTCTTATGAATTTTTTTCAGAATGTTTTTTAGAATCCCCAAATTCTTGATTGGGCATTTCTGTCGAAATTTTGTATTTCGAATTAGTTTGGTTTACAGAAAAACTTACCAGTTCATTCGTTATTTGATACTTTTTTTCGTTGGAAAAAGTCAAAATTCCGTAAAAAATTCCCAGGTATAGATTAAAATTTTTCTTCTGAAATCTAAGATTTTACGGACTTTTGAGTTTTGAATAAATTATTATGCAGTAGAAACTCAATGTAAAGTATTAATAATTATTTTCTAATTATTGAAATTCCAGAATTTCAAAAAAAAAAAATAATAATTGATGTGTTTTTACTTGGTCTACTCGCTGGTGGGCCTTTATCTGAAGATGAAGGGCTTTTTTGTGTGTTTTTCAGGGGAATTATTTAAGGGAAAAAAAAAGAAATCAGCTCCCCTTGGCACCTACACCATTCGGAGGTGGGTGAATTTCATCGACTTTGTATTGAGAATCATGAATAAACTAAATAAAAATCATCAATCCAGTCCATCACTTTAACAAGAAGAGAAAATTACATTTAGGGACCCACAGATTTCATACATCTAAAATTTTACGAAATTTTGAGTTTTAAATAAATTATAAGCAGCAGTACTTCAAGTATTTAAAATTATTTTATAATTGTTGAGATTCAAAGTTCAGAATGTTGAATAATAATAATAATAATAATAATAATTGTGTTGTTGCTTGGTGCACTGGCAGGTCCGTGAAGACCTGTTTTCTGAGGATTAAGGGTTCATGTACGCTTTTCAGGGCAATGAATTCCGGTAACAAATTCAGAAATCCAAGAAAAGAGATGGGGGGGGGGTGGATAATAAAATTAATACGAATTGTATTTTTATCGGAATTCGTTCATTATCTCTGAAAATCTGCAAGTCCATAATTATGTGGTAGATTATTTGAATTTTTTTCTTCGAAATTTTGGAATGTTGTTTTTTCGAATAATTCAAAATTTTTTGTCGATATTGAAAGTTATTTTTCTTAAAACTGTTTCCTATTAAACACAAGGCAATTTAATTTATTCAAAATTTAGAATTTTAGAAGAAAACTACATAATTCTGAAAAACGCAAAATTTTCAAAAAATAATCGAAGTATTATAGAAGTTGACAAACTATATACAGAGGTTATTCGTTAACAGAATTACAATGTTTTTCTTATGAATTTTTTTCAGAATGTTTTTTAGAATCCCCAAATTCTTGATTGGGCATTTCTGTCGAAATTTTGTATTTCGAATTAGTTTGGTTTACAGAAAAACTTACCAGTTCATTCGTTATTTAATACTTTTTTTCGTTGGAAAAAGTCAAAATTCCGTAAAAAATTCCCAGGTATAGATTAAAATTTTTCTTCTGAAATCTAAGATTTTACGGACTTTTGAGTTTTGAATAAATTATTATGCAGTAAAAACTCAATGTAAAGTATTAATAATTATTTTCTAATTATTGAAATTCCAGAATTTCAAAAAAAAAATAAGAATAATTGATGTGTTTTTACTTGGTCTACTCGCTGGTGGGCCTTTATCTGAAGATGAAGGGCTTTTTTGTGTGTTTTTCAGGGGAATTATTTAAGGGAAAAAAAAAGAAATCAGCTCCCCTTGGCACCTACACCATTCGGAGGTGGGTGAATTTCATCGACTTTGTATTGAGAATCATGAATAAACTAAATAAAAATCATCAATCCAGTCCATCACTTTAACAAGAAGAGAAAATTACATTTAGGGACCCACAGATTTCATACATCTAAAATTTTACGAAATTTTGAGTTTTGAATAAATTATAAGCAGCAGTACTTCAAGTATTTAAAATTATTTTATAACTGTTGAGATTCAAAGTTCAGCATGTTGAATAATAATAATAATAATAATTGTGTTGTTGCTTGGTGCACTGGCAGGTCCATGAAGACCTGTTTTCTGAGGATTAAGGGTTCATGTACGCTTTTCAGGGCAATGAATTCCGGTAACAAATTCAGAAATCCAAGAAAAGAGATGGGGGGGGGGGGTGGATAATAAAATTAATACGAATTGTATTTTTATTGGAATTCGTTCATTATCTCTCAAAATCTGCAAGTTCATAATTATGTGGCAGATATTCATCATAATTTGAATGTTTTTCTTCGAAATATTGGAATTTTGTTTTTTCGAATAATTCCAAATTTTTGTCGATATTGAAAGTTATTTTCCGAAAATTGTTTCCTATTAAACACAAGGCAATTTAATTTATTCAAAATTTAGAATTTTGATAAGAAAATTTCATAATTCTGAAAAACGCGGAATTTTCAAAAAATATTCGAAGTATTATAAAAGTTGACCAACTATATATACAGAGGTTATTCGTTAACAGAATTATAATGGTTTTCTTATAAATTTTTTTCAGAATGTTAGTGTCATCTCGAAAATATAAATTTTTTCAGAATCCCCAAATTCTTCATTGAGCATTTCTGTCGAAATTCTGTGTTACGAATTAGTTTGGTTTACAGAAAAACTTAGCAGTTCACTCGTTCTTCGATATTTTTTTTTCGTTGGAAAAAGTCAAAATTTCGTAAAAAATCTGGAATTCCCAGGTTTAGATTCAAATTTTTCTTACGGAATTTTGAGTTTTGAATAAATTAATATGCAGTAAAACTCAATGTAAAGTATTAATAATTATTTTGTAATTAATGAAATTCCAGAATTTCAAAATAATAATAATAATAATAATAATTGTTTTGTTTTTACTTGGTCTACACGCTGGTGCCTCATTTTCTGAAGATGAAGGGCTCACGTGTGTTTTTTCGGGGGAAAAAAAGGAACCAGCCCCCCAGTTGGTACCTACACCATTCGGAGGTGGGTGGATTTCAACTATTTTATATTGAGAATCGTGAATAAACGAACCATAGATTACGGACAATTCCAAAAATTTCTCTTATTACAGAAGAAAAAAAATGTAAATTTCTCTCTTATCGAGACCCTTTTTTTCCCTCCTCGATAGATCTAAAAAGCGAAGGTAAAACCTAAACATGCATCAAAAATATAATTACAAAGTGGGCGGAAACGTGCACGAAACGATTACGGTACTCGTTTCTATAAGGTTGTTATTATGTGGTGGCAACCCTGCAAGCATGTACATCCTGCCGCGCGCTACCGTAAAACCTCACGAACAAAGAGGATACAAAATTACACTTAACTTCACCTGAATATGATTAATTCCTTCTTTCTTTCTCTCTCTCTTTATTAAATCACTTCTGTGGCAATAAATTTTATCCAAAAATTCTTTTGATCTCACCCCCACTAACCGTATAACACTAAATTTATTGTTAGGGTAAGCGAAATACTTGTTTAATGTCCTAGAAAAGAATTTATGTCAGGGACAAGATTCTTGTGCATTTACTCTTAATTTTGTTTGTAAAAAAGAAAAAAGAATTGGCGCAAAGTGCGAACCCCTAAAATTTCATTTTATCGTTTGGTGCAATCGGCACGCAGAAGGATGAAATGACGTATAAAGAGTGTGCATGTCAGGATATCTGCTCGGGACAGCATCAGCAGAGCAAGTCTATCCAAGTGTGCGTGATCTAATGTGTGCACGTTTATTGCTTAGGGTAAATTGAAGGGGGAGGTGAGCTGTTTGATAACGATAAGAAGTGCAACCCCCTCCCCTTTAATTCAAATGTAATGCCAACCTAAAGACAATACAGTCACTTACGATAAACCGTTAAAAAACAAAGGAAAAAGTCTAAAGATCGCAGGTGGCAGGAGATAGATCATTAATGAGGCTATTTAAATGCATAACACGAGGGTTACGTCCGATCGTGGCCGAGTGATCCCGAGGGAGAGAGTGATCGCAACCCCTAGTGTCAGAAGCAGGATTTGATGACGGTGTTTTACTATCCCTTCGGTTGTTTTCATGAAGCTGCCACTGCTACTAAAATGACCTGACTTGCCTCGAAAGCCCTCGTAATGAAATGGGTGGTTTTTGTTGGAAAAGGTTATGGACTGTTTGTTTTTAAGTCGAGGAAAATGTCGCCCCCGACCCTGTTCCAATTCGAAAGATTTTATCCCTTCAACGATCTACATTGTGGCATAAATCAAATCGGTATTAGAACACTATCAACATTAGCAATCGGCCGTTAACACAGATGGTATCGCTTGTACAGAAGTCCGCGAGGGCCAATCATCCCCTAGAGACATCACTCCGATAACAGATGCGCTCCACTTCTATACCAACATTATAAAACCAAACGCGGCGGACCGGTTAAATTTTTTACAAACAGAAATATGCCTAAAACCCAAAAATTTTAACGCACCCCCTCTTGGGTACCATATAGATGGAGATGAAGGGTAAAATCCTCTGCTGAGTCCAGAGAGATCGCCCTCGGTCAACCGATCTCTTGGGATACATACGGCTCGCATTTCTCCCCCCCAAGTTTATTTTATACAGAGCGATTTTTTTTTCGAAATTGATGCATATAATT
Organism: Pyrocoelia pectoralis; assembly: GCA_036250285.1. Taxonomy (NCBI): domain Eukaryota; kingdom Metazoa; phylum Arthropoda; class Insecta; order Coleoptera; family Lampyridae; genus Pyrocoelia; species Pyrocoelia pectoralis. The sequence continues at coordinate 5,289,364 of CM070083.1, forward strand.
ATACCTACATAAATTACGAAACCATCTAGATAATTAAGTGTAAATTTATGTACTGATCGTGTGATTAAACGTCCATTCAAATAAATAATTTCCCCAACAATTTAATGAGATTAATTAGTCATTCCGTGTTAGTAATCTACGTGCTTGTCTTAAGTTTTTTGTATTCATTGTTACTATAAATAATTTAATATTTGAAAACGTTTTATTAAATTAACTTATTACACATAAATTACACACACCGTAATTCTTATAATTATGCTTGTATTACATCCAAGTTGGTTAATAATTAATTTGTTCAATCAGAAATTTGGTAATTGAACTTAATTGTCGCCTTAATTTCAATTTCACCTAAAAACAGGGGGTGTTTTCCATACTAAGGATCACAGTACACTGCGAAATATTATCAAGAAACATCAAGGACATTGGTTCCAGGACATTTCGAGGCAAAACGGGACTCCCGCGGAAATAAGGTGAAGGGAATTGAAAAAATTTGAGATTGTGACTCGCCTGGGAACCTACCGAGAGAAGACTAGAAGGTTCCATATTTAAGCAGAGCATTAGAAAAAGAAACAGTAAGGTACCATGGAGAGTTTCCATAAATTTCAGAGAGTCCCAGATTTTAAAGATCAGAAAAGAAAAACAAGAGAAAGGGCCCCTGTAAGGAGATCCCAATTTTAAAATATCCTTACAGAAAATAAAGTAAAAATATTTGCAGGTAAAAGGGGACTCCTAGGGAGGTAACGTGAAGAGCTTGAGGAAATTTCAGATTTTTTCAGTTTTGAAAGATCCCAACAGAAAGGAACAGTAAGAACTTTGGAAGGTAAAACGGGATTATTGGGAGCGTACTGTGAGAAAATGGGTCTACAAAGATTGTTATAGAAGGAAAAAGTAAGAACAACTGGAGGTAAAACAGGACTCCTAAGATGTGCGAGAAATTTTAGATTTTCTCAATTTTCAATAATATCCCTACAAGGAACCATAAGTAAAATGTAACTCCTGGGGAGTACCGTTAGGAGACTTGGAAAATTTTAGACAGTTTCATATTTTAAAGAGCTTCAGAAAAGGAAACAGTAAGAGCATTACACTCGTGTGAAGGTACCCTGGAGAGTTTCGATTTCAAATGGTTCCAGATGATAATGATTCTAAAAAAAACAAAAAGAATATATTAAGATGCAAACGTAGGTACTCCTGGAAACATACGTTAAGGAGATTGTAAAGATTCCAAAAGGTTCCGAATTTCAAATACTGAAGAAACAATAAGACTTAGGAAAGTGAAACGGGACTCCTGGGGAGGTAAGGTAAAGAGATTGTGAAAATTTCAGATTGTGCCAGTTTTGAAAGGTCCCAACAGAAAGGAACAGTAAGAACTTTGGAACGTAAAACGGGATTATTGGGAGCGTACTGTGAGAAAATGGGTCCACAAAGATTGTTATAGAAGGAAAAAGTAAGAACAACTGGAGGTAAAACCGGATTCCTAAGACGTGCGGGAAATTTTCGATTTTCGAAGTTTTCAATAATATCCCTAGAAGGAACCATAAGTAAAATGCAACTCCTGGGACGTACCGTGAGGAGGTTTGGAAAATTTTATATTTTAAAGAGCTTCAGAAAAAGAAACAGTAAGAGCATTGCACTCGTGTGAATGTACCATGAAGAGTTTCGATTTCAAATGGTTCCAAATTATAATGATTCTAAACAAAAACAAAAAGAAGATGTTAAGGTGTAAATGTACTCCTGGAAACATACGTTAAGAAGATTATAAAGATTCCAAAAGGTTCCGAATTTCAAATACTGAAGAAAAAATAAGATTATGGAAAGTGAAACGGGACTCCTGGGGAGGTAAGGTGAAGAGATTAAGAAAATTTCAGATTTTTCCAGTTTTTAAAGATCCCAACAGAAAGGAACAGTAAGGAGTTTGGAACGTAAAACGGGATTATTGGGAGCGTACTGTGAGAAAATGGGTTCACAAAGATTGTTATAGAAGGAAAAAGTAAGAACAAGTGGAGGTAGAAGAGGATTGCTAAGATGTGCGGGAAATTTTAGATTTTCTCAGTTTTCAATAATATCCATACAAGGAACCATAAGTAAAATGTAACTCCTGGGGCGTACCGTGAGGAGACTGGGAAAATTTTAGACGGTTTCATATTTTAAAGAGGTCCAGAAAGAAAACAGTAAGAGCATTCCACTCCTGTGAAGGTACCATGGAGAGTTTCAATTTCAAATGGTTCCAGATGATAATGATTCTAAAAAAATCAGAAAGAATATGTTAAGGTGCAAACGTAGGTACTCCTGGAAACATACGTTAAGGAGATTGTAAAGATTCCAAAAGGTTCCGAATTTCAAATACTGAAGAAACAATAAGACTTAGGAAAGTGAAACGGGACTCCTGGGGAGGTAAGGTAAAGAGATTGTGAAAATTTCAGATTGTGTCAGTTTTGAAAGATCCCAACAGAAAGGAACAGTAAGGAGTTTGGAACGTAAAACGGAATTATTGGGAGCGTACTGTGAGAAAATGGGTTCACAAAGATTGTTATAGAAGGAAAAAGTCAGAACAAGTGGAGGTAGAAGAGGATTGCTAAGATGTGCGGGAAATTTTAGATTTTCTCAGTTTTCAATAATATCCATACAAGGAACCATAAGTAAAATGTAACTCCTGGGGCGTACCGTGAGGAGACTGGGAAAATTTTAGACGGTTTCATATTTTAAAGAGGTCCAGAAAAAAAACAGTAAGAGCATTCCACTCCTGTGAAGGTACCATGGAGAGTTTCAATTTCAAATGGTTCCAGATGATAATGATTCTAAAAAAATCAGAAAGAATATGTTAAGGTGCAAACGTAGGTACTCCTGGAAACATACGTTAAGGAGATTGTAAAGATTCCAAAAGGTTCCGAATTTCAAATACTGAAGAAACAATAACACTTAGGAAAGTGAAACGGGACTCCTGGGGAGGTAAGGTAAAGAGATTGTGAAAATTTCAGATTTTTTCAGTTTTGAAAGATCCCAACAGAAAGGAACAGTAAGGACTTTGGGGCCGTAAAATGGGATTATTGGGAGCGTACTGTGAGAAAATGGGTCTACAAAGATTGTTATACTGGGAAAAAGTAAGAACAACTGGAGGTAAAACAGGGCACCTAAGAACTGCGGGAAATTTTTGATTTTCGCAGTTTTCAATAATATCCCTAGAAGGAACCATAAGAAAAATGTAACTCCTGTGGCGTACCGTCAGGAGATTTGGAAAATTTTAGACAGTTTGATATTTTAAAGAGCTTCAGAAAAAGAAACAGTAAGAGCATTGCACTCGTGAGAAGGTACCATGAACCATGAAGAGTTTCGATTTCAAATGGTTCCAAATTATAATGATTCTAAACAAAAACAAAAAGAAGATGTTAAGGTGTAAACGTACTCCTGGAAACATACGTTAAGAAGATTATAAAGATTCCAAAAGGTTCCGAATTTCAAATACTGAAGAAAAAATAAGATTATGGAAAGTGAAACGGGACTCCTGGGGAGGTAAGGTGAAGAGATTAAGAAAATTTCAGATTTTTCCAGTTTTTAAAGATCCCAACAGAAAGGAACAGTAAGGAGTTTGGAACGTAAAACGGGATTATTGGGAGCGTACTGTGAGAAAATGGGTTCACAAAGATTGTTATAGAAGGAAAAAGTAAGAACAAGTGGAGGTAGAAGAGGATTGCTAAGATGTGCGGGAAATTTTAGATTTTCTCAGTTTTCAATAATATCCATACAAGGAACCATAAGTAAAATGTAACTCCTGGGGCGTACCGTGAGGAGACTGGGAAAATTTTAGACGGTTTCATATTTTAAAGAGGTCCAGAAAGAAAACAGTAAGAGCATTCCACTCCTGTGAAGGTACCATGGAGAGTTTCAATTTCAAATGGTTCCAGATGATAATGATTCTAAAAAAATCAGAAAGAATATGTTAAGGTGCAAACGTAGGTACTCCTGGAAACATACGTTAAGAAGATTGTAAAGATTCCAAAAGGTTCCGAATTTCAAATACTGAAGAAACAATAAGACTTAGGAAAGTGAAACGGGACTCCTGGGGAGGTAAGGTAAAGAGATTGTGAAAATTTCAGATTGTGTCAGTTTTGAAAGATCCCAACAGAAAGGAACAGTAAGAACTTTGGAACGTAAAACGGGATTATTGGGAGCGTACTGTGAGAAAATGGGTCCACAAAGATTGTTATAGAAGGAAAAAGTAAGAACAACTGGGGGTAAAACTGGATTCCTAAGACGTGCGGGAAATTTTCGATTTTCGAAGTTTTCAATAATATCCCTAGAAGGAACCATAAGTAAAATGTAACTCCTGGGGTGTACCGTGAGGAGACTCATTCCTGGAAACATACGTTAAGGAGATTGTAAAGATTCCAAAAGGTTCCGAATTTCAAATACTGAAGAAACAATAAGACTTAGGAAAGTGAAACGGGACTCCTGGGGAGGTAAGATAAAGAGATTGAGAAAATTTCAGATTGTTCCAGATTTGAAAGATCCCAACAGAAAGGAACAGTAAGGAATTTGGGGCCGCAAAACGGGATTATTGGGAGCGTACTGTGAGAAAATGTGTCCAGAAAGATTGTTATAGAAGGAAAAAGTAAGAACAACTGGAGGCAGTTTTCAAGGAACTAAGGAACCATAAGTGAAATGTAACTCCTGGGGCGTACCGTGAGGAGACTTGGAAAATTTTAGAAGGTTTCATATTTTAAAGAGCATTAGGAAAAGAAACAGTAAGAGCATTGCACTCGTGAGAAGGTACCATGGAGAGTTTCGATTTCAAATGGTTCCAGATAACAATGATTCTAAAAAACAAAAAGAAGGTGTTAAGGCGTAAACGTACTCCTGGAAATATACGTTAAGGAGATTATAAAGATTCCAAAAGGTTCTGAATTTCAAATACTGAAGAAAAAATAAGATTAAGGAAAGTGAAACGGGACTCCTGGGGAGGTAAGGTGAAGAGATTGAGAAAATTTCAGATTGTTCCAGTTTTGAAAGATCCCCACAGAAAGGAACAGTAAGGACTTTGGTGCCATAAAACGGGTACTGTGAGAAACAGGTTCCACAAAGGTTGCTACAGAAAGAAAAAATAACACTTGTAGGTAAAACAGGACTCCTAAGACGTGCGGGAAATTTTAGATTTTCTCAGTTTTCAATAATACCCATAAAAAGGAACCGTTCCTGGGGACGTACCATGAAGACAATTTTAGAAGGTTCCATACCGTAAGAGCATTGGACTCCTACGAAGGTACCATGGAGAGTTTCGATAAATTTCATAGGGTTCCAGATTTGGAAGGTTCTAAAGAGAAAAAGGGAAAGGTTCTCAGTACCTTGCCAGAGATCCAACTCTGAAAAGGTACTGTGAGGAGAATATTTCAAAAGTTTCCAGATTTCAAATCTTCTTACGAAGAAAAAGGTAACGAGAAGAAAGCTTAAAGATTCCCACAGAAGGGAACGGTAAGCATTTAGGATTATTTGGAAGGTATGGTGAGAAAAAGGTTTCAGATGTCAAAGATTTTTATAGAAGGAGCTAAAGTGGGACAGTCTGATCATTTAGAAGGAAAACGGGAGTTCGGAAAATGTGAGAAGGTTCTGGAGTTCAGAGATATTTATACAAAGAAAGAAGGTAAAAGGGAAACTTGTCGTGGGTTCCAAATTTCAAAGAGTTTTATAGATGGAAACAATGAAAACAGTTGGAGATTAAATGGGACTCCTGGGGGGAGAGAAAATTGGGAAAATTTCCCATTTCCTCAATTTTCAAACCACAGAAAGAAAAAGTAAGGATTTGTGAATGTAAGACGGGATAACGGGGGAAGCGGGAGTATCAAGAGGTTCGGAAAATCAGAGAAGGTTCTAGATGGAAACAGTGAGAAAATTTGAATGTAAAACGGGATTTCTTTAAAGGGTACCATAAAAAGATTGGGAAAGTCTCATAGAAAAATAAAAGTAATAATAATAATATTATATTATGAATAGTCTACAATTGTTTCCTTCAGACGACTTTTGAAGGCAGACCAAGATGTGTGTCTCGTCGTTAGCTCACCTCCAGGATCGTGGTAAATCAGGATGACGATGCCCACTACGTCGCCCCTTCCCTACGGATTGTAATGGGCAGTCTCAACACCTCATACTTGAAGACGATTGATCAGCAGAGTCCTCCTGAAGATTTGTCTCTGTTCGATTAACCTATGTCCACCGTCCACCGTATAGCCCTTTAGTTCCCACTAGCCCAGGTTGTTTCCATGTATTGGAAACATTGTCCACGAAAGCCATCCTGAAGGATTATTCCATCTACATCCAAGTAGACCACTTCGGACCAGAGTTCTTCCCACATTCACATCTGTGCCCGATGCGGGAACAAACACTATTACACCCTATGCCAACCCTCTTCCTTACCAAAGTGCAATAAGCCACCTACTCCTTCCTGCGTTCGAATTCCTACCATCTCTTCACATGCTCCCCCTTCCTCTAAAAACGGCTGATACTCAATCCCAATCCTCCCTAACCGGTTCGAGCCAGTGCAGCTACTTAGGACATCTGACTTCTTTAACTCAGATTACCCTCCTACCAGACTATAACGATAAGGGGTGATACAAGCCATCGATCTCGCGTTTTTCCACTTACCTCCTACGTCGCGTCACCGGCAACGGCGTCATGTTCACCTCCTTGTGGAGGGTCTTCAAGCCTCTACACGCTACGGTCAACAGCGTACGCTCTAAACTCCCTTTCGTCCATTCACGCCCTCGTACAGACCTCAACAGGCTCCCAAACGCCTTACTCGCTCCTAATTCCTCTAGGGCTTATTAAAAACCAGAGACCTTCTGGAGTTTGCTCAGTCTCCTCGCATTACCTCCTCCACGAGTCTCGTTTTGCCTTCCTAATGACATTATTGCATTCGGTGAGTGTGGATCGGAATGAACTTCATACTTCTGTGCTTTCTGCTTTATTAAAACCTTTCCAGTCTGTATCCGCAATTGGCAAGGCACTGTTCTTGAGGTGTCTTCTATTTCGTGTCACAGCTTCTCCTCAAAAGGACTGCCGATGTCCAGGTTCGCTGAAATTTGGCCTTGGCAGCACATTTCTTGGGTTTGTTTTTAGGGTTCGCCTATAGAGAGTTCTCCTGGCATTTCTGTATGCGACCGTAGTGGTTTCGCTAATCCAATGTCAGAACGAATATGTTCATGGTTGGACTTCCAACACAGATCCAAATGTTACCTCCCTTTGTCGATTGTCGATGCCTATCTGTTATTATTAAGAATATAATGCAGGAAACCTCCTCTTTTGAAGTCGGCGCTGTGTCACCCAGTGTTTTTGGCGTCACATCCGAGAAGGCTCGACCGTCCTTTGCGCTGGCACTGGGGGTGGTATGCAAATCAGAGTTCAAGCCGTCTCTGGCCTCCAGCCAGCTCCCTTCCGCTGTTAATCACTGTCACCAGGAATTTGCCAAGGAATTCCCAGGCTATTACTGACGATGATGCACGACCCGAAACGTTGTATTTTCCAAAGGTTCGCCAATCAAGAACTGTTTGTGCCTTTTGGTATCCCCTTTCCTGTCTCCCACTCGTCAGCCATATTACCACCATTTTCAATTTCGGCCATTCTCAGGATGTCACTTTTGGCCACGATTTAGTTCATGGTACCAACCAGATAGGAATACATTCAGAGGGTGTAACTGCCATTTTGATTGTAAACACTGCTTAGGTACTCTTCGAATTTTGTGGTATAACTGTAAGATGGACGTGATTCCGACTATTAATGCTGTAGTACCTACACCAAAACTTACTTTTTTAGGTTAGAAAACCTTAACTACTTTAACAATGCCTGCAACTTAAATTTGCTCGCTAATAAAGTCACTACGTAATTACAACTGTCGCCAACTGCTAGTAAATAAAATTTCCAATTCATTGCGAAAAATTGTACGAAATTGTGCAATTCTAAATACTTAGTGGAGAAAATGCTATTTTCCTTATTCGGATTTAATTCTTTTGGCAAACCGTGTAATGTATGGGTGGATATGTGAATGCACAAAGCAACTCGTGTGTCTGAGATTAGGAAAACAATGAACATATCTTGATCGTACGAGCCTTGTATGTTACATGTAGGGAGTCGATACGATCAGGGACGTACTTGTCGATTGTTACATTAACGTATTACCGCAAATAATTGAGGTTAGGTAAGGTGCGCGAAAACGGTCGTTTGCACAACAAGTCCACCTGTTAAACGTGATAATAATCACATCAGACCAACGCAATTTTTAAGGGCGATACTTTGAATTTTCGTACAGTTCGGTCCTGGCGAATGTGTGGAGTGTCACGGACAGATAGTGTACTGAGACACACGCGGCCGTCTAGATTAGTCGAGTTAGTTCCGCCAGTTGTACAGAGGCGGCAAAACCACCCTCAGCACGTGCATGGTTTGGGGGTACGCGTGCGATATTATAAAATTAAAATGTACATCTAAAAGCGTAACGAAACAGTTTCGTGATTCAATCTGCGTGCCTTTCCTATTAAAATTACAGTAATAACAATAATAATAATAACAAAATCGCGTGTCTTGTTAGGCGCACATCAAAAATGAGAAAGTCGACGAGATCGTGACACGACTTCATTCTCGCAGGTCACATGCGACCCAATTTTAAATTTTAACACACTCATTTCTATTTCAGTCAAATATGTGAGCCACAACAGCTTAATCGAGACCTTTAAATCCAATTTAACAGATGGCGCAATATGTTTTTAGGTTAACTGGGACGTTTAGAACTTCTAAAATAAAAATGAATGTTCAGTTCTAAATTCTCGAGTTATAATAAGCTTATTTTACAATGAGAGTAGCGCCAGCTTTTTACTTACTAAAGACCTCCTAGATCCATGTCCTCCTTTGCGCAAAGCCTCTTCACGTTTTATGTTTTCCTGGCACTCACACAGTTACTTAAGAGCCTTCACACTTTATGTTCTCCTTACATCATCATACCACTGATGCAGTACGAAATCAAAGACTGGTATTCGTATTAAAGACTCTTTTAGCTTCATGTTTTCCTGATACCAATTTCTTCTTTTATAGTTTAGTTAGAAACCATCCACGCTCCATGCCCTTCATTGATCACAAACGATCCAATACCAAAGTAGACGAAGATTTGTATAGGTTATACACACGAAACCTCTTCATACTTCATGTTCTCCTGACACCAATTCTTTTCTCGCACCGTTTAGTTAAGAGGCTTCATACGATGTTCTCCTTACACCATCATATCGCTGATGCAAAACGAAAGCACAGAGAGATTGGTATCCCTATTAAATGCAAAAATACTCTTTTAACTTCATGTTTACCTGACACCAATTTGTTCTCACACAGTTTAGTTAGCCACGCTTCATGCCCTCCTTAGATCACAAACGATGCAATACCAAGTAGACAAAGACTTGTATAGAGCATACCTCGTCGAACTTTATGTTCTCCTGACACAAATGATTCTTTTTGCTTCATGTTTCCCTGATACCAATTTCTCCTCTCACACTTTAGTTTTAAAGCATCTACGCTTCAAGTCCTCCTTATATCACAAACGATTCAATACCAAAGTAGACAAAGATTTGTATAGAGCACACACACACGAAACCTCTTCGTACCTTATGTGCTCCTGACACAAATATCTACTCACACATTTTTGTTCTCCTTACACCATCATGCCGCTGATGCAATACGAAAGCACAAAGAGATTAGTATTCGTATTAAATACAAAATGACTCTTTTTGCTTCATGTTTTCCTGATACCAATTACTCCTCTCACAGTTTAGTTAGAAGACATCCACGCTTCGTGCTCTCCTTAGATCACAAACGATGCAACGAAAGTAGACAAGGATTTGGATAAATCGTACACACGAAACCTCTTCATACTTTATGTTCTCCTGACACCAATACTTTTCTTGCACAATTTAGTAAAGAGACTCCACACTTGTTCTCCTTACACCATCAAATCGCTGATGCAAAATAAAAGCACAGAGACGTTGGAACAATATGCATTAAATACAAAAAGGCTATATCTTCCTGATTCAAATTTAGTCTCTCACAGTTTAGTTAAAAAGCATCTATAGTATAGTATAGAGCTTACGAAATCTCTCCATACTTTATGTTCTCCTGATAATAATTCCTTTCTTGTTAAATTCCAGTATCGTTAAAGGGAATTCACGATCCAGGTTCTCCATTCACCACTATATCACGTAAAGTGCGAAAGAGTAGAAGTTAACTCTTCTTAAAGTAAACCTTTTTTTGCGCTTTATGTTCTCCTGATACTAATTTTACACAGCTAAGTTAAAGAGGCTCCTGCCTTCACGTTCTCGTTATACCATCACACACCCGATGCAATAGAAAACCAGCATTTACATACAAAGTCTCTTTACGTTTTATGCTCTCCTCATAATAATTTGTTAGTTAAATAACCTCCACTCTTCATGTTCTCCTTACACCACTATACCGCCCATGTAGGAAAGTTCCAATAAGTAATAAACAGAGTTTACACACAGTTTAGGTATAAAGAAGAGACACTTCATGTTCTCCTCTTTCCATCATACCGCTAATACAGTGTAAAAATGGAGACAGGTTCGTATTAAATGTATAAAGTGTGCATAGGTAAGTACGCTTTAAGAAAAGGAAGATTCAAATTAAATGTATGTATGTACCTACAGTTTGGACAAAGCCTCACCACGGTTTATACTCTCCTGCTACAAATTTGTTCCCTTACAGATTAGGTACACGATTCATGCTCTTTTTATTCCACTTCTACCCTACGTAGATGAAAATTCGTATTAAATATGTAAATTTTACAGACAATGCCCTCTTCCATTTTATGTTTCCCTAATACTAACTTCTTCTCATACTATAGTATACTATAGTACTATAGTATTGTACCACTATAGTTCTGATGTAATATAATGGTAGAGAAAGATTTGTATTAGGCATGTACAGGTTACACTGAAAATCTCTTCACGCATTATGTTCTCCTGATACTAATTTCTTTTCACGGCTAAGTTAAAGAGCTTCCACATTTTATGCTCTCCCTACACGACCGTATCAGCATGTAATGTAAGAACAGGGAAAGGTTGGTGTCAAATATATGTATAGAGCTTACACAGAGTCCCTTGATCCTTTACGTTCTCCTGATACCAGTTATTTCTCTCACAGTTTAGTTAAAGCTTCATGACCTCCTTATTTCACAATACCTCGCCATGCAACGTGAAGTAGATACAGAACCTTATTAAACATATTGTATTGACAGAATGTCTTTTTACGTGTAGGTATGTTCCCCTGATCACTAAATGAAAATAATTTGTTCATTTGTTATGCTCCCCTGATACATACTATGTATAAAATAAGCAGTTGAAGAACACACAAGTATGTACTATGCGTGCAAGGCTTATGTACAGCATTTTTATGCTCTCCTGCACAGCTTGCTCAAAATAAGTAATTACGGTTTCCGACAAGGGGGGGGTACAAAATGCGCAAAATTTATGAACAGTTATGTTTTCTTGCTACAAACTGTGCTCAACACAGGCAGTTGAGAAACACAAAAGGACGGGCGCCCATTCAATCTTCCCCAAATTGCACCCCCGCTCCCTGGAAATTATTGTATGGGCGCACATGGAACTACGTACAGTACGTCTTCATTTGTTATGTTCTCCTAATACAAATTTTGCTCAAAATGGAGGCTTCCGAAAAGGGACGTACAAAATGCGCAAAGTTTATGTACTATATTTCTTCATTAATTATGTTCTCCAAACTATTTGTTCAATCTTCCCCAAATTGCACCGCCGCCCTCTGGAAATTATTGTATGGGCGCCCATGGAACTATGTACAGTACGTCTTCATTTGTTACGTTCTCCTAATACAAATTTTGCTCAAAATTAAGTAATGGTGGTTTCCGAAAAGGGACGTACAAGATGCGTAAAGTTTATGTACTATATTTCTTCATTACTTATGTTCTCCTGATACAAACTGTGCTCAACACAAGCAGTTAAGAAACTCAAAAGGACGGGCGCCCAATTTAATTTAAATAAAACTATTTGTTCAATCTTCCCCAAATTGCACCCCCGCTCCCTGGAAATTATTGTATGGGCGCACATGGAACTACGTACAGTACGTCTTCATTTGTTATGTTCTCCTAATACAAATTTTGCTCAAAATGGAGGCTTTCGAAAAGGGACCTACAAAATGCGTAAAGTTTATGTACTATATTTCTTCATTAATTATGTTCTCCTGATACAAACTGTGTTCAACACAAGCAGTTTGAGAAACATAAAAGGACGGGCGCCCATTTAATTTAAATAAAACTATTTGTTCAATCTTCCCCAAATTGCACCGCCGCCCTCTGGAAATTATTGTATGGGCGCCCATGGAACTATGTACAGTACGTCTTCATTTGTTACGTTCTCCTAATACAAATTTTGCTCAAAATTAAGTAACGGTGGTTCCCGAAAAGGGACGTACAAGATGCGCAAAGTTTATGTACTATATTTCTTCATTAATTATGTTCTCCTGATACAAACTGTGCTCAACACAAGCAGTTGAGAAACACGAAAGGACGGGCGCCCATTTAATTTAAATAAAACTATTTGTTCAATCTTCCCCAAATTGCACCCCCGCCCCCTGGAAATTATTGTATGGGCGCACATGGAACTATGTACAGTACGTCTTCATTTGTTACGTTCTCCTAATACAAATTTTGCTCAAAATTAAGTAATGGAGGTTTCCGAAAAGTGACGTGCAAGATGCGTAAAGTTTATGTACTATATTTCTTCATTAATTATGTTCTCCTGATACAAACTGTGCTCAACACAAGCAGTTGAGAAACACAAAAGGACGTAATAACCTGTATAAACCCAAAAACAGTTTATAAAATAATTTGGAAAATTCATCAATCATACAGTGGAAGAGCTGTTACAAGAGGAAGGAAAGGATGAGGCGGCCCTCACTGTGGAGTTCGAGACTCAAGTTATATAGTACGACCAGTTCTTCGAAATGGAAGGCACATTCCAGACTCCAGACACAGAAAAAAATACACATTTGGGGCCACCAGTGAGAAGTATCCTGCCTTGGTGGAATGATCTCTAGTTCACGATGTCCTAGTGGATTGGAACGGAGGAAGATCGCAGGTTGTGAACTTCTTTAAAATTAAGATGGAGTGTGCAACACGCGCGCAACATAAAGGAGGCAGGTAAAATGGAAGATAGTGGTTCAAACCTAATGATGAGGCGATTCTTCCCGACAGTGGGGAAAAGAAGAACAAAAACCTGTTTTGGTTGCCTGCAAACTAGCAACATCTGGAATCTGGAATCTGGAAATGTCAGATATGTGTGAAAATGGGAAAAATCCGAAATAATGTAGTTCGCCCTTAAACACTGTAGACCTCCTTCAAATAATTATCAGGCTGCAAGGAAAAGACTCACTGGAGCGAAAAAACGAACTGGGATTTAGCGCAAGAATATGGAGACATCTTCACGGAGTGGATTAATGTGGGAATAATTGACGTGGTACAAGAACCAGAAGAAGAAACTGGTGTGTCTCATCATCCAGTCATCAAATCTAGCCTCATCGCTTGGAATTTGTGATGGATCAAGTTGGTTCGATAGGAAACACGAAAAACCGAATCACGTTCATTGTTAGAAAGAGGTAAAGCGTAAATCTAACTGTGGAAAGTGATCCAGGATGAGTAGTTTCTTGAGGATTTGAGGAAGATGAAAGTAAAGCTTGATGAAACAGGAGAAGATTCTGGGGTCATTATTCTAGAAGGATGAGGTCAGGGGAACAAGATTCTTGTAGTCAAAAGATGACATGGTCACTGATTCCATGAACGGCGGGATGGTGGGCTTAGGTCGGTGAAGGTAAGGACAGCTAAAGGGACGCTGGCCCATCCAATATAACGTGTATATGTCTATTGCATCGGGACAAGAACTCAGGCTGCAACAATTCCAGATGAAAGACGATGATTGCTGCCTAATCTCTACTTGTCACTGGAAAAAAACAGAGTTTTCTGAGCCTTTGTCCCTTTCGAAACTGAAGATGAGCACAATATCACTATTATTACTATTTTTTTTAGTATGCCGTAAAAGAATACGTTCTAAAGAATTGCGAGAGGGGGGGGGGGGGGTGAAAAATCTGCGTATGTTATGTAAACAAATAATATAAATTGGAACCTAACCTCACTCTTAGGGCTTTAATGAATTTCGTCACCACCATATTGAATATAAAAAGGTAACGACGTAATTACAATGATTGCGAAATGAATTTAACCCCTAACACGTGTTCATCTTTGTATAATATAAGGACGAATTTAATGTTGATCCTTAGGGAGAGCTTCTCAGTTCTGTTATGTGTGTTGAAACATCAGTGTACACAATCTGGGCGTCGCAGGCTCTAGTAGTGAGAGTAAGAGGAGCAACAGCAGCAGCAGGCGAAGAGGTGTCTGGGGACTCGATACCGGCTCAATTCAATGTAATCTCACCCTTTTCCACCCCACGTACTACACCCCCCCTATTTCGGATGTTTAATTCGATGCGCGCGAAACGATTAGAAGCGAATATTTCTATTTCAGTAAACAGAGTCGAAATTGTAGAAATAAAATAAGGTTTCGCGAATAATACTTGTCAACCCCTCGAAAATTTATTTCAAATATTTATTTGGCTTCTTTCGATTTGGACAATGTCAACTCGATTATGACGTCATCTCCGCGTACACGTGCGATGTACAACAAAAATCCCGTTGCTCACAATATCTTCGATTGTAAATGGTTTTTTTTTTTTTTTATTTATGGTGACGAGTACGTAAGCATCCCTTGTATCAATTGTAGTACAATCGAGGGCATGGCGCTTTATCAGTAAAGAAACGTGATAGTTTTTTATTACACGCGGTGAGGACCGCGTGGTGAGTTTATGGCCGCCATTATCATTTGTAGTGTGAGTTTGGCACGTGTTTGTAATGCGATATTAGATTAAACAAAAGAAAGAAAAATATCTGTGTGGTCCGTTAACGTATTTTGCGAGGTGTCAAACGAATTTTGCCAGTTGGACGAATTTCTATTCAAAGCCTATAGATATATATCCCATCGTGACGACGTCTATTCCACCCCATACCCACCTAACCACCTGTCTTTGTTGTGGTCTTCTGTTGGATTATCCAAGTATCAAAGCGCCCTCTACAATTATTATGCGGTCGGACTATTGTGTGAAAAATAAAGAAGTTAGGTAGCCATGAAATGGATATATTTTAAGGTTTTCGATGCCCTTTTTTCCTGTATCATGGGTAGAATTAATCCGGCGTGTGAGATTTTTCTATGTTAGCCGTTGTTGGGGTGGGAATTTCAACCCTAATCCTCTCATACTGAGCTTTAAGACGTGTATCCTAACTAACATTTTCACTTACCTACCCTTTACGTCAGCAAAATTACGACATACAAGACGTAGCTAAAAACACAGACTGCATTGAACAATTTTCAAAATTGAAACTCCATTATTATTATTTATAGCTACCCCCTCGATGAGGCGAGTAACGTCATAAGATGGGCTTGCACGTAAAACCATCCCCGAGACGACCCATAATGTGACAGAGCTTTGGAAATAAATCACATCCACGAGCACTGTTAACTTTTGATACGTTCGACAGACGTCCTCTAGTTGGGCTGCGCAGTGGGCGAGGTGCTAGAAGAATGAATATCTTTACCATTCAACACTGATTGCAAAATAAAAATAAAGATCACAGTATCCGTGATTACTCACCATTTCAGCTGTAGGTTGTCGTGCTTCAACAACGAAAGAAAGTGTGACGCGGAAGAAATTCAATCTGGTCCACAATGGCCAAAATTAGCCTAACACCATTTGCCCAACAATTTCCCGCACTCAACCTCGACCCAGAGCAACGTTGACTCCGATCAGGTAGACAAGTAGGCGAGAGAGCACAAATCAAATTTGATCCAAAGGCAACGCATGGCAGCAACCCAGGCATCAACAATTCATTGGGTAATCTGTTAACTAACGAGGCGGATATGTTGCAAAATCAGATGGGTAAGGTTCATGACCAACACAGGCACAACTCTAGGCACAATCAAGGCCTGAGGGTTTCCTTGACTGGTTGAAAAAAGTCTCTTGGTCACCATTATGGAAGAAATTGAAGAAACTATCTTCCAAGGTCTTGTTTGGCTGCCGTTTGTGTCTCGGGGGGAGTATTGGCTCGTCTTTCAGAAGAATCGACCTCAAGCTGTTGACCTTAGTAAAGACGCCCATCTAAACACCGGGCAAGGAAGGTAGGTTTTTGTATCTAAAAGTGAAGATTAGTAAGAGGGAGATAATTAGGCTCCAAGTATTTGGCGACGGTAATTAGCGCCGTGTCATCTGCCATCTCTACTATGGACACTCCTTTCGGCAATTATAATAACAGCAGAGGATTGTACATGGTCATCTACAGAAGCGGTCCGAGCACAGAACCCTAAGGAACTCCTCCAGTCACTCTATCGCCTTCGGTCCATCAGCTATATGGTACATGAGTACATAGGTAATTCGCCGCTATTCTCCGTAGATGCTATGGTGCATCCAATGCTTTTAACGCATCCTAAATACGCTTCCAGATCGCCGAGTTAAAGGCGTTTTTGACGTCGTGTTCAGTAACTGCGCAGTATTTCTTGGACCCTATTAGCCATCGTAGTCGCCTCCCATGCCTGTTTTACCACTGTTTTAATGGCATACGGAGTAGAGCGCTCATTTCTGAAACCAAACTGACCCTCCCCCTGTTATGAATAATCCGTTAAAGATCTTTCCGCTGGTATACGACATACTAAGCGGACGATAGGATGAAGTTTCGCCCGGTAGCTTCTTCGGTATCCCATCAATGCCCATCTTGGCAGTCGCCATAAAAATCTATTTTTCGGTAATGGATCGGATGTCCTCATCGACATACTTCTCGAGTTGGTAGCCCTCCTCGGCCTGTTAAGGGAACAAATGATCAGTGACAATATTTTTCAGCAAGGCAGTGTTCGTAGGCTGGTTTTTCAACCGAGTCATTACAATTTTGTACGCCCTGGCCCAGAGATCATCTTCGATCTCGCCCCAGCTTTACTCTGCTTGATAGCCTTTTTGAGTGTGAGCACACCACAATGTGCCATTCCGTGCTCGTCTACGTATGGAATGATTTGTAAGTAAATTTTAAAAATATTTTTGACATTGTGATATTTTAAAAATAATGCCAGAAAAAGCAGCTCAACACAAATCTTGACACAAAATAAACCGGCCCTCAAGGCCCATCAGGGTATCAAACATATACTTACTTTGAAAAGGGCGAGACAGAAAAGAGATTACTCAAAATTTGTCAGATACACTAGAATTAGCTGAGCTGGAAATCTGGAAGAATAATATCAATCGTCGCCTTTTATTTTGCTTGCAACCCTCCTAGTCCAGTCGATATAATGAAAAATAAGGGGGTAGCTGGAAAGTATTCCGAAGTTAACAGAAATTTTGACTGATGTGAGGCAGGGATGCCCGTTGAGTCTGAGCCTCGTTGTACATTGGAGATGTAGGAGAGGAGTTGCGGAGTGGTGGTAATAGGGAGCATAAAAGTGTGGGTGTTAGCATATCCGAACGTTAGTGAGAAGGAATTGAGGGGATTGAAGGGGTATTTAGGTAAGTGCAAATGTGGGAAAAACTAAAGTGATGGTGTTCCAAAAAAGAAGAGGGAGGAGGGTAAAGAAAAAGTGGAGGTGCGGGGAGAAGGAGGTGGAGAGTGTACAGTACATGAATGGAAATCTCTGGGTTGTGTATTAATATACGATAATAAGGATGAGGCGCATGTAAGAGAACTGACAAATAAGGGTAACAGGATAGTGGGGAGAGTGTGGCGAATGGGCGAAAGAGTTTTTGGGAAGGATATGGAAAAGAGAAGATGGATGTTTGAAAAGCTAGTAAGAAGTGTGATGGGGTACGGAGCAGAGATATGAGGGTTAAAGGAGTGGGAAAAAATGGATAGAGAGACGCCGGCAGGGTATATAGTGGAGGAAGAGATAAAAACCGAAAAAATAAGAGTTCAGACAGGTAAGAGAACGGTGAAGCATGAGGAAGAGGTCAGGAAGCAGAATGAAATTGTAATGGTGAATGAGTGTATCAGAGAGATGAGGAAAGAACGGATAAGGTATGGACAGGGGGAGAGGAGAATGTTTTCTGAGAGAGTGGGTTATGCGAGGGAGGAGATAGAAAGAAGAAGAGAGGAAGGAAGGAATATGGTAGAAGAGTTGGTAAGAAGAGATAAGGATGTTCAAGGCCAGGAAAGGAAAGCGAGTTGAAAAGAGGTATAATGAGAGATATCGGGGGACATGGGATTTAAGGAAAAAAGAATAGTGGCGAGATTTAAGTGCGGGAATGAAGAGAATGAAAATAGATATTGATGGGAGGACGGATTCTGGATTTCGATGGGAGGGTGGGAAAGTCCACGCGCACATAGGCCCTTTGTGCTACCTCCCTGATTAGAGTTGTTCGACCCCGCAATGTCACTCAAGCCATTCCACACGTGAGATAAACCTGGTTGACGGCGAAGCGGCTCTAATCTTACCCATGCCCGGTCAGGATTCTCCCAACATGGATCGTCTTAATTTGACAAGTACGGGACATTCACACAGTATGTATTGCGCCGTCTCGTCGTCTGTGAAGCATCCTCTACAGGATGGTGAATCTACAAAGCCCATGCGGTGCATGTGCTTGTTAAGTTTACAAGTAGCCGCAGGTTTCCTCTGGATAGCTCTCTACAGAAGCGCGCCAGGCTACGAGATGGTCCTCTGAAAGCTTCTCTCACGTGGCGGAAGCCTAACATCAAGTTCCACCTACAGTTGTGCTGGGCTTGGGTGTCTTGGGTTATTAAGTTGTTTACTAACAGTTGTTACTGCAAGTGGAAGAGTCGATTCTGGACCATAAAACGGTTGTTTTGAGGCCAGTCGGGCTAACTTATCGGCTTTTTTATTGCCTATTATTCCAGCATGCCCTTTAACCAATGCTATTGCTGTTTGTTACTTGCTCTAGTACCTGGTGACACTCGGAAACCAGTCTAGAAGTGAATTTGTATTGATCTAGTGCCAGCAGAGCGGCTCTTCTGCCACTGGAGATTATGATGATTTTATTCTTTATGCTGTGTGCATATGAATTGTTTTTGCACTTAGCGTTATGTCTGCTGGTTCTGCCTGAAAGACAGTCGAAATTTTGCCTAGTGGCTAGCTGATATGGAAGTTCAGTTTTTGGGAATAAATACCAGTACCTGTTCCTTCCATTGTCTTAGATCCATCCGTGAAGATGGTTGGGATGCCACTTCCGCATCAAAGAAGATGTGGTAGGTTTTCCCTAGTGTAAATCGAGGGATGAGTGAGTCAGATCGTTCTTCTAGTCGCTTGACTGCCTCCCCCAGAATTCGAGAGTGGCCCACCTCAGTGCCTTTTCTGTTCAACAACCCTTTATTACTCAGACGCAAGGCTTTCTCACGTGGAGATCCAGTGGAGGCAGAACGAGGATGGTTTCCATGACGGCTGTAGGGGTTGTTCGTATTGCGCGCGTGCACGCAAGTTTTTGCACATGGTTGAAAAGTGCTTTGGTTGTGGATAGTCTGGTTCTAGACCACCAAAAAATTTCTTCATAACAGAAGATGAGTCTTATCACAGCGGTGTACAGCCATCGTCCCCAAAGTCTTTCAATTGCGCGGCGACATTGCCAGAACGCCCTGTTTGCTTTCTCCGCTTTAACCTGGGTGTGCTTGCTCGAGTTTAGTTTTTTGTCAAGTGTAATACCTAGATACCTACTTCATTGACTCTGATAACTGATGGTGTTTTTGGAAGAGTAAAGGAGCTCGAAGATCCTCTATCTTCCTTTTCCTTGTGAATAGAACTACCTCCGTTTTTGTCGGGTTTAT
Source organism: Pyrocoelia pectoralis (assembly GCA_036250285.1). Taxonomy (NCBI): domain Eukaryota; kingdom Metazoa; phylum Arthropoda; class Insecta; order Coleoptera; family Lampyridae; genus Pyrocoelia; species Pyrocoelia pectoralis. Next base: position 5,309,284 of record CM070083.1, read on the forward strand.
GGACAGGGAGTGTTCCTTGCACCATTCTTCTGAGAGCTGATTGCATTAGACTGCACAGAGTAGCCTCAAATTTGCCGGTAAGGTATAGTAGCCGTTGTCGTTAAGGCGACAAAGGAGGCTGTGTACAGTTATGCTCCACAGAAGTGGTGACAGCACCCCACCTTGGGGGCCATCCTTTCACTACTGTGCACCTTAGTGTTTTGTCACCGACGCTGATGTGCACCGCTCCGAGTTTCAGCAGCTGCACAATCCAGCCTCGTACGACCTCTATCATGCCATGGTGGCGTAAAGCAATTTCTATTGATTTGAAGATTATTTTGGAGAACGAGACGAGAAGAGGGTCTGTAGAATGTGCAGGAAAGGGAGGGAATATGATGAGGGAATGTGAGGAGAAGAGGGGAGAGAGAAAAAGGTGATTCTGTGAGTGAAAGGGGTAGATGAAGGATGTGTTAGATAAGAGAGAAAGGGTGAAACAAAGGGGACAGCAGTAAAGAAAGTTTTAGAGTGGTAGTTTTTTTTTTGGTATTTTTGTGCGTTTTTGATGGGGACTTTATGTCAAATCAAATAGGTTTATTGTATTTTTTTACATATTAATCAAATAAATACATGATTCTATTCCTCATCGTAAAAACTACTCCCGCCTGTCCTTCCCCCTACTTTCCACCTTTTCCCTCCTTTCTAGCACTTCCTTCATCCATCCCAACCCTTCCCCCTTCGCTCCTAGTATCTCCTTTCTTACCCTTCTCCCTTCTCCTCGCATTCCCTTAACATATGCGCCATGCTCTCCCTCCCTCCTACACATTCTGCAAACTCTCTCCTCCTCCTCCCGCCAATACCTATTCTCTCTCTCCTCGTTTCCACACCTAAACCTCGCTAATATTCTTTTTTCCTTCAGACCCATCTCCCCTGTCAGGTACTTGGCCTTGCCCTCTCCATATCCCTCATTATACCTCCCTCCGGCTTTCTTCTCTCTCCTTTCCTGCCCTTCCACATCCTTATCCCTCATGGCCACCTCCTCTACCATCTCCCTTCCTTCCTCCCTCCTTCTTTCTACCTCCTCCCTCGCATACCCCACCCTCTCGTAATATAGTCTCCTGTCTTCTTGCCCATACTTTATCCGCTTCCCCCTCATCTCCTTCATACATTCATTCACCATTATTATTTCTGCCTTCTTCCTGACCGCCTCCTCGTACTTCACTGTCCTCCTTCCCGCCTGCACTCTCAATTTTTCCACTTTCGCCTCTTGCCCCACAATGTACCCCGGTGTCTCCCTGTCCAAACCCAGCGCCCATCTCCAATACTTCTCTTGCACCTTTTCCAAATTCTCCCACTCCTTCCACCCCCATATCTCCGCCCCGTATCCCATCACGCTCCTCACCAACTTATCAAATAACCATCTCCTCTTTTCCATGTCCTTCCCGAACACTCTTTCCCCTATCCCCCACTACCCTATTTCCTCTCTTGGCCAGTTCCCTTATGTGTCCCTCGTCCTTATTATCATATCTGACTACATATCCCAAATACTTCCACTCCTTTACACTTTCTACCTCCTCCTCCCCCCACCACCACTTTGACTTCCCTCCCCTCCCTCTTCTCTTCTGGAATACCATTATCTTCGTCTTGGCCCCGTTTACCCCAAGTACCCCTTCATCACTCCCATTGCCCCCCTCATTTCGTTCTCACTGTCTGCTACCACCACTACATCGTCCGCGTACGCGAGCGCCCACACTTTCACCCTCCCTATCACTACCCCTCCTCTTTGGTGTCTCCGCAACTCCTCCTCCAGATCCCCTATGTATAGCGCGAATAAACTTCGGCTCAACGGGCATCCCTGCCTCAGGCCTTTTGTCGTCCAGAACCTTCTTCCTTCCTCTCCACTCTCTCCGGTCACACACCTTGTTTCCTCGTACAATTCCTCTATTGCCATCACAGCTCTTCTCCTATCTCATATCTCCTCAACATTCCCCACATTTTCTCCCTGTTTACATTATCAAAGGCTGCTTTTATATCCATAAACAGCCCATACATCTTCCCCCCTCTTCTCTCCATCGCCTTATTTACCAACTGCTTCAGCACATAAATATTATCCACCGCCCTCCTTCCTTCCCTGAATCCCGCCTGCCAGTCCTGTACCAACTTTTTATCGATCACTTCCCTCTCCAATCTTGCTCGCAGCACCTCCGCATAAATCTTGTACCCCGCACTCATAATGCTTATTCCCCTGTAGCTCTTCGCCTCTTTCCTATCCCCATGGGGGGACTTTATGTAAGTATATTATTATACTTAATTATATGTTAATGTTAGAATAAGAAACCACTGTATATTTTTGTTAAGAACACAATAAATATTGAATTGAGTTGAATTGACTCAAAATTTGTCAGATAAACTAGAATTAGGTGAATTGGAGATCTGGAAGAATAACATAAATCTTAGCCTCTTTCTTTTGCTTACAACCCTCCTGTGGCAATATCCCGGATTTGTATCTTAGTGTTTCAAGTGCGTTAGTTGTATTTTCTTGATCGTTACTATTATTGTTATAGTTATGTTAATTCTGGAGGCAAATAAAAACTATTCACCCCGTCTGCACAGGTTCTTAGCGATTGTCCTGCACTTGTCCAACGAGGGAATTCTACCCGGATACGGATGCTTCTATTACCAGCATCCTTCATATCTACGCGTGGCTGTTATACAAATTCACGTCATGCGAAAATGAAAGTCGCCATTTTAATTGCAACAAACAAAAGCCTTTGTTAAAAGTAGGCACCTAAGCGAAGTGTGTTAGGGTTGATTTGACCTCAATTGATCAGAACGAGTACGTTAGCAAACATTCTTCCCCTTCGCACCCTTAACTATACAAACAAAAGACTTTATAAGAAGCTCGGTAATAAAAGTAAAGTGAATCAAATCGACAAGTGGCATGTTTTGAATAAAAAATATTACCTACCCTGTCATGAATTTTAAAAAAACAAGTCACGACGGGATCCGCAAAATAATAATAATTTAAGGGATTATTATACTATCGTACCCAAGGGAAAATGCATTAGTCTCGCGAAATTTAAAACAAAAAAAAAATTAAGCGCGAAAAAAATCGAAATTCTCATCAAATTCGCATGAATGAAAGTAAAGCAGGTTGACGGTGGCGGTGGTTGGAGGACGAAGAAGAAGAAGAAGTAGAAGAAGAAGTAACCCGAAGCTGGTATTGTTGATAGCTATCCCCGGTTACTACGGTAACGCAGATTAACGGGCCCGCGCGCCCGATGTCTATTTTGTACAAGCGCAAGCAAAATCCGGATCCAATCATTGTACACTCCGATCGAACATTTTATCTCATGAGGCTGTTTCACATTTGTTTATTCCTTGCAAGGATTAAACAATTGTTATTGGGATTAAGTGGGCCTGTTTGTTAATCGTTCGCGTAATTGTCGACGCGCATTAAAATTAATTAGACGTCCCTCTCCTTCGGACGTCTCATTATCCTCGTAAAGGATTCGAATAAGATATTTCGATAACGATGCGAGTTGAAGTGATCCGTGTCGAAAATCGGTAAATGAATCGGAAAAAATTGTATGAAAAAGTGAGTACAATATTGAACGTGCCACAAAGTTGTAGTGGTATGCTGTTACACCGCTAGGTGGCCACGGAGATAGAGCCGTCATTGGAAGGGGGACTATGCATATAGATTAGCTGCTTTGCCGCGATGCTATGTTTGGGATGTTTCGGTCTGGTTTCGTTCTGTCTCCAGATGTATGACCCCCACATATAGGTGCACAGAGACTTGTTATGTGTACTTTATCGATTGCCTTCCAATCCTTAAGATCGTAAAAAAAAATACATTTGACTGCGTAACCTGAACATTTTTCTGATCTGAATTATACATCACGCGCTAACTTTTTTAATTTTCAATTTAGAGAAGCTACACGTTAATATTAAAATTCTAAAAAAAAACTAAAAGCTTCAACTTCCCTCATCTTAAAGGTTTTCGAAAATTCTGTCAGTTGAACGTCATGGTGCGCGAGTTTGAAATTGTTTCGTTCAACTTTAATTGAAAGCAAATGTGCACAGATTTACAAAATTGGGTAACGATTTCTCGCCTACACCAAAACTGTGATGAAAGCTTGACATCTAATGTCAATTTCACACTTTCGAAAGTTGCGCATTTCGGTCAGTAGAGTTAATCGATCAATGTAAAGCTGAAAATTTTCGCTATACGTCGAAGAAATTCTAACGCAGCAACCCTACTAAAGTGTCTCGGACTGAACTTTAAATTACTGTAAAATAAACTCATTTCACAGGTTTTCCTTCACTTTAGGTAACCATAGCGAATGGAAGGTACCAGAAATCGCAAAATAGAGTTAGGGGAGCTTTTGTCTTTTGTTGAATGTTAGACTTTCATTTTCCCACCCCATTTCGTGAGCGAAGAAGTGGATGGTTTCGTTCTCCCAACAGTTTACCCACCTCTTCGATTTTTATAATTTTTTCACAGAAGTCCTTACACAAAGCTTGGCGGTTGTAATATTAAGGGGGGGGGGGGGGGGGGGTGAGAAAATGGAAAAAAAATGTAGAGAAACTAGCTGTTAAATTGCAAGGTTCAAGCTTGGATTTCTGATATTTCAAGCACTCTAACATATAAGTTTTTTGGCTCAAACTAAAGAAGTGCAAAGTTGGTAAATGAGCCTTGAATGTTAAAGTTTAAAGTGCAAATTTTGATTTTTGATCCTTCAAGCTTAAAGTTTGTACACTAAGTAAAGTGTTTGTTTCAAAGTTGATATGTAGAACCAAAATTTGAAGTTAAAAGATAAAATAATAAAACTAAGGCACAAGTTGTTCAGGTTTAAAGTTGAACCTTTCCAGTCTATAAATGTACAGTTGGTACTTTAAGTTGTACAGTTTTTGACTCAAATTGAGGTCGAAAGGTAAGGGATGAAATTGACAATTGGGCATTGAGTATTAGGGTTTATTGCTGAAGGTTTTTGCCTCAAACTTAAAATGTCCAACTAAAGTTGAAGGATAAAGGTAAAATACTACAACTAAAGTTGTAAGAAGATAAAAGTTGAATATGAAAGTTAAAATATTAGGATCAGGGTTGGAATTGAGAGATAGCATGTTAAGGTTTAGGTTTTTACCCGAAACCTAATATGTAGGGGGGGGGGGAAGGTTAATGGTTAAATAGAAATAGACATTATTCACATTTCTAATACAGCAACCCCACTAACTATCTCGGACTGAACCTTAAATAACTGTAAAACTTCTCCACTTTAGCGTTATTGGTAACGATGGCGAATGGAAGGTACCAGAAATCGCGAAATAGAGTTAGGGGAGCTTTTGTCTTTTGTTGAATGTTAGACTTTCATTTTCCCACCCCATTTCGTGAGCGAAGAAGTGGATGGTTTCGTTCTCCCAACAGTTTACCCACCTCTTCGGTTTTTGTAATTTTTCCACAGAAGTCCTTACACGAAGCTGGCGGTTGTAATATTAAGGGGGGGGGGGTGAGAAAATGGAAAAAAAATGTAGAGAAACTAGGTGTTAAATTGCAAGGTTCAAGTTTGGATTTCTGATATTTCAAGCACTCTAACATATTAGTTTTTTGGCTCAAACTAAAGAAGTGCAAAGTTGGTAAATGAGCCTTGAATGTTAAAGTTTAAAGTGCAAATTTTGATTTTTGATCCTTCAAGCTTAAAGTTTGTACACTAAGTAAAGTGTTTGTTTCAAAGTTGATATGTAGAACCAAAATTTGAAGTTAAAAGATAAAATAATAAAACTAAGGCTCAAGTTGTTCAGGTTTAAAGTTGAACCTTTCCAGTCTATAAATGTACAGTTTTTGATTCAAATTCAATATGGAGGTCGAAAGGTAAGGGATGAAATTGACAAATGGGCATTGAGTATTAGGGTTTATTGCTGAAGGTTTTTGGCTCAAACTTAACATGTCGAACTAAAGTTGAAGGATAAAGGTAAAATACTACAACTAAAGCTGTAAGAAGATAAAAGTTAAATATGAAAGTTAAAATATTAGGATCAGGGTTGGAATTGACAGATAGCATGTTAAGGTTTAGGTTTTTGCCCGAAACCTAATATGTAGGGGAGGGGGGGGGGGGGGGTGGAAGGTTAAATGTTAAATAGAAACGGACATTATTCACATTTCTAATACAGCAACCCCACTAACTATCTCGGACTGAACCTTAAATAACTGTAAAATTTCTCCACTTTAGCGTTATTGGTACCGATGGCGAATGGAAGGTACCAGACATCGCTAAATAGAGTTAGGGGAGCTTTTGTCTTTTGTTGAATGTTAGACTTTTATTTTCCCACCCCATTTCGTGAGCGAAGAAGTGGATGGTTTCGTTCTCCCAACAGTTTACCCACCTCTTCGATTTTTATAATTTTTTCACAGAAGTCCTTACACGAAGCTTGGCGGTTGTAATATTAAGGGGGGGGGAGGGGGGTGAGAAAATGGGAAAAAAATGTAGAGAAACTAGCTGTTAAATTGCAAGGTTCAAGCTTGGATTTCTGATATTTCAAGCACTCTAACATATAAGGTTTTTGGCTCAAACTAAAGAAGTGCAAAGTTGGTAAATGAACCCTGAATGTTAAAGTTTAAAGTGCAAATTTTGATTTTTGATCCTTCAAGCTTAAAGTTTGTACACTAAGTAAAGTGTTTGTTTCAAAGTTGATATGTAGAACCAAAATTTGAAGTTAAAAGATAAAATAATAAAACTAAGGCACAAGTTGTTCAGGTTTAAAGTTGAACCTTTCCAGTCTATAAATGTACAGTTTGTACTTTAAGTTGTACAGTTTTTGACTCAAATTCAATATGGAGGTCGAAAGGTAAGGGATGAAATTGACAAATGGGCATTGAGTATTAGGGTTTATTGCTGAAGGTTTTTGGCTCAAACTTAACATGTCGAACTAAAGTTGAAGGATAAAGGTAAAATACTACAACTAAAGTTGTAAGAAGATAAAAGTTGAATATGAAAGTTAAAGTATTAGGATCAGGGTTGGAATTGACAGATAGCATGTTAAGGTTTAGGTTTTTGCCCGAAACCTAATATGTAGGGGGGTGGTGGTGGAAGGTTAAAGGTTAAATAGAAACGGACATTATTCACATTTCTAATACAGCAACCCCACTAACTATCTCGGACTGAACCTTAAGTAACTGTAAAATTTCTCCACTTTAGCGTTATTGGTAACGATGGCGAATGGAAGGTACCAGAAATCGCGAAATAGAGTTAGGGGAGCTTTTGTCTTTTGTTGAATGTTAGACTTTTATTTTCCCACCCCATTTCGTGAGCGAAGAAGTGGATGGTTTCGTTCTCCCAACAGTTTACCCACCTCTTCGGTTTTTGTAATTTTTCCACAGAAGTCCTTACACGAAGCTGGCGGTTGTAATATTAAGGGGGGGGGGGGGTGAGAAAATGGAAAAAAATGTAGAGAAACTAGCTGTTAAATTGCAAGGTTCAAGTTTGGATTTCTGATATTTCAAGCACTCTAACATATAAGTTTTTTGGCTCAAATTAAAGAAGTGCAAAGTTGGTAAATGAGCCTTGAATGTTAAAGTTTAAAGTGCAAATTTTGATTTTTGATCCTTCAAGCTTAAAGTTTGTACACTAAGTAAAGTGTTTGTTTCAAAGTTGATATGTAGAATCAAAATTTGAAGTTAAAAGGTAAAATAATAAAACTAAGACTCAAGTTGTTCAGGTTTAACGTTGAACCTTTCAGTTTTTAATTATTGTACATTTTGTACTTTAAGTTTTAAAGTTTGTACCGTAAGTTATATGGGTTTGGCTGAAACTCAATATGGAGGATGAAAGGTAAAATATTAGAATCAGGGATGAAATTGACAAACTGGCATTGAGTGTTGGGAAATATTAAAATGAAATTGACAAGTAAGCATTGAGCATTCAACCTTTATACTTAAGGTTTTAGCCTTGGATGTTTCATGTTTAAAATTGTTACCCACTTTAAGGTATAGGGTTTTTTGCTAAAATTGAATATGGAGGATGAAAGTTAAGGGCGAAAAGCCAAATTTAGGATTAGAGATACAATTGACAAGTGATAAGGCGTAGTAGTGAAGGTTTTTCAAATTTTTCCAAATTTAATACGTAGGTATAGGTTTAAAGTAGAAGGTTGAAGGTAAAATACTTACTATAACTAAGACTATAATTGGCAAGTGAGCACTGAATGCTAAGGTTCAGGTTTAAGAATCAAGGTTCGTTTTTTGATATTTCAAGTTTAGTGTTTAGTGAGCGAAGAAGTGGATGGTTTCGTCAACGTTTCTTTCCCAACAGTTTACCCACCTCTTCGGTTTTTGTAATTTTTCCATAGAAGTCCTTACACGAAGCTTGGCGATTAATGGAAAAAAATGTAGAGAAACTAGCTGTGAAATTGTAAGGTTCAAGTTTGGATTTCTGATATTTCAAGCACTCTAACATATAAAGTTTTTGGCTCAAACTAAAGAAGTGCAAAGTTGGTAAATGAGCCTTGAAAGTTAAAGTTTAAAGTGCAAATTTTGATTTTTGATCCTTGAAGCTTAAAGTTTGTACACTAAGTAAAGTGTTTGTTTCAAAGTTGATATGTAGAACCAAAATTTGAAGTTAAAAGATAAAATAATAAAACTAAGGCACAAGTTGTTCAGGTTTAAAGTTGAACCTTTCCAGTCTATAAATGTACAGTATGTACTTTAAGTTGTACAGTTTTTGACTCAAATTCAATATGGAGGTCGAAAGGTAAGGGATGAAATTGACAAATGGGCATTGAGTATTAGGGTTTATTGCTGAAGGTTTTTGGCTCAAACTTAACATGTCGAACTAAAGTTGAAGGATAAAGGTAAAATACTACAACTAAAGTTGTAAGAAGATAAAAGTTGAATATGAAAGTTAAAATATTAGGATCAGGGTTGGAATTGACAGATAGCATGTTAAGGTTTAGGTTTTTACCCGAAACCTAATATGTAGGGGGGGGGGAAGGTTAAAGGTTAAATAGAAACAGACATTATTCACATTTCTAATACAGCAACCCCACTAACTATCTCGGACTGAACCTTAAATAACTGTAAAATTTCTCCACTTTAGCGTTATTGGTAACGATGGCGAATGGAAGGTACCAGAAATCGCGAAATAGAGTTAGGAGAGCTTTTGTCTTTTGTTGAATGTTAGACTTTCATTTTCCCGCCCCATTTCGTGAGCGAAGAAGTGGATGGTTTCGTTCTCCCAACAGTTTACCCATCTCTTCGATTTTTGTAATTTTTTCACAGAAGTCCTTACACGAAGCTTGGCGATTGTAATATTAAGGGGGGGGGATGAGAAAATGGAAAAAAAATGTAGAGAAACTAGTTGTTAAATTGTAAGGTTCAAGTTTGGATTTCTAATATTTCAAGCACTCTAACATATAAGGTTTTTGGCTGAAACTAAAGAAGTGCAAAGTTGGTAAATGAACCCTGAATGTTAAAGTTTAAAGTGCAAATTTTGATTTTTGATCCTTCAAGCTTAAAGTTTGTACACTAAGTAAAGTGTTTGTTTCAAAGTTGATATGTAGAACCAAAATTTGAAGTTAAAAGGTAAAATAATAAAACTAAGGCTCAAGTTGTTCAGGTTTAAAGTTGAACCTTTCCAGTCTATAAATGTACAGTTTGTACTTTAAGTTGTACAGTTTTTGACTCAAATTCAATATGGAGGTCGAAAGGTAAGGGATGAAATTGACAAATGGGCATTGAGTATTAGGGTTTATTGCTGAAGGTTTTTGGCTCAAACTTAACATGTCGAACTAAAGTTGAAGGATAAAGGTAAAATACTACAACTAAAGTTGTAAGAAGATAAAAGTTGAATATGAAAGTTAAAATATTAGGATCAGGGTTGGAATTGACAGATAGCGTGTTAAGGTTTAGGTTTTTACCCGAAACCTAATATGTAGGGGGGGGGGGGAAGATTAAAGGTTAAATAGAAACAGACATTATTCACATTTTTAATACAGCAACCCCACTAACTATCTCGGACTGAACCTTAAATAACTGTAAAATTTCTCCACTTTAGCGTTATTGGTAACGATGGCGAATGGAAGGTACCAGAAATCGCGAAATAGAGTTAGGAGAGCTTTTGTCTTTTTTTGAATGTTAGACTTTCATTTTCCCGCCCCATTTCGTGAGCGAAGAAGTGGATGGTTTCGTTCTCCCAACAGTTTACCGACCTCTTCGGTTTTTGTAATTTTTCCACAGAAGTCCTTACACGAAGCTTGGCGGTTGTAATATTAAGGGGGGGGGGGGGTGAGAAAATGAAAAAAAAAATGTAGAGAAACTAGCTGTTAAATTGTAAGGTTCAAGTTTGAATTTCTGATATTTCAAGCACTCTAACATATAAGGTTTTTGGCTCAAACTAAAGAAGCGCAAAGTTGGTAAATGAGCCCTGAATGTTAAAGTTTAAAGTGCAAATTTTGATTTTTGATCCTTCAAGCTTAAAGTTTCTACACTAAGTAAAGTGTTTGTTTCAAAGTTGTTATGTAGAACCAAAATTTGAAGTTAAAAGGTAAAATAATAAAACTAAGGCTCAAGTTGTTCAGGTTTAAAGTTGAACCTTTCAGTTTTTAATTATTGTACATTTTGTACTTTAAGTTTTAAAGTTTGTACCGTAAGTTATAAGGGTTTGGCTGAAACTCAATATGGAGGATGAAAGGTAAAATATTAGAATCAGGGATGAAATTGACAAACTGGCATTGAGTGTTGGGAAATATTAAAATGAAATTGACAAGTAAGCATTGAGCATTCAACCTTTATACTTAAGGTTTTAGCCTGGGATGTTTCATGTTTAAAATTGTTACCTACTTTAAGGTATAGGGTTTTTTGCTAAAATTGAATATGGAGGATGAAAGTTAAGGGCGAAAAACCAAATTTAGGATTAGAGATACAATTGACAAGTGATAAGGCGTAGTAGTGAAGGTTTTTCAAATTTTTCCAAATTTAATACGTATAGGTTTAAAGTAGAAGGTTGAAGGTAAAATACTTACTATAACTAAGACTATAATTGGCAAGTGAGCACTGAATGCTAAGGTTCAGGTTTAAGAGTCAAGGTTCGTTATTTGATATTTCAAGTTTAGTGTTTAGTGAGCGAAGAAGTGGATGGTTTCGTCAACGGTTCTCTCCCAACAGTTTATCCACCTCCTCGGTTTTTGTAATTTTTCCACAGAAGTCCTTACACGAAGCTTGGCGGTTAATGGAAAAAAATGTAGAGAAACTAGCTGTTAAATTGTAAGGTTCAAGTTTGGATTTCTGATATTTCAAGCACTCTAACATAAATAAGGTTTTTGGCTCAAACTAAAGAAGTGCAAAGTTGGTAAATGAGCCCTGAATGTTAAAGTTTAAAGTGCAAATTTTGATTTTTGATCCTTCAAGCTTAAAGTTTGTACACTAAGTAAAGTGTTTGTTTCAAAGTTGATATGTAGAATCAAAATTTGAAGTTAAAAGGTAAACTAATAAAACTAAGGCTCAAGTTGTTCAGGTTTAAAGTTGAACCTTTCAGTTTTTAATTATTGTACAGTTTGTACTTTAAGTTTTAAAGTTATTGGCTCAAATTCAATATGGAGGGAGAAAGTTGAAGGTGAAAAGTTAGACATTAAGTGCGAAATTTTCAAGTGAGCGGTTAATGTTCAGGTTTAAATTTCAAGATTTTATTTTTGATGTTTCAAGTGTAAAATTTGTATCGTAAGTTATAAGGGTTTGGCTGAAACTCAATATAGAGGATGAACGTTGAAGATGAAAGGTAAAATGAAATTGAGAAATAGGCATTGAGTGGGTTTATTGGTGAAGGTTTTTGGTTCGAAACTAAAGTTGAAGGTTAAAGGTAAAATACTAAAACTAAGGCTGAATTGGACGAGAGAACACTGAGCGTTCAGGTTTAAAGTTGAACCTTTCAGTCTTCAATTATTGTACAGTTTGTACTATAAGTTGTAAAGTTTTTGGCTGAAGCTCAATATGGAGGTTGAAGGTGAAAAGTTAAACATTCAAATTAAGTGCGAAATTGGCAAGTGAGCAATGAATGTTCAGGTTTAAATTTCACGATTTTATTTTTGATGTCTCAAATGTAAAATTTGTAGTACCATAAGTTATAAGGGTTTGGCTGAAACTTAATATGGAGGATGAACGTTGAAGATGAAAGGTAAAATGAAATTGACAAATAGACATTGAGTGGGTTTATTGGTGAAGGTTTTTGGCTCAAAACTAAAATTGAAGGTTAAAGGTAAAATACTAAAACTAAGGCTGAAGTCGACGAGAGAACGCTGAGCGTTCAGGTTTAGAGTTGAACCTTTCGGTCTTCAATTGTTGTACAGTTTGTACTTTAGGTTGTAAAGTTTTTGGCTGAAGCTCAATATGGAGGTTGAAGGTGAAAAGTTAAACATTCAAATTAAGTGCGAAATTGGCAAGTGAGCAATGAATGTTCCGGTTTAAATTTCACGATTTTATTTTTGATGTCTCAAATGTAAAATTTGTAGTACCATAAGTTATAAGGGTTTGGCTGAAACTCAATATGGAGGATAAACGTTGAAGATGAAAGGTAAAATGAAATTGACAAATAGGCATTGAGTGGGTTTATTGGTGAAGGTTTTTGGCTCAAAACTAAAATTGAAGGTTAAAGGTAAAATACTAAAACTAAGGCTGAAGTCGACGAGAGAACGCTGAGCGTTCAGGTTTAAAGTTGAACCTTTCAGTCTTGAAATGTACAGTTTGTACTTTAAGTTGTGGTTAAGTTTTTGGCTCAAATTCAAAATGGAGGCTGAAAGACGAAGGTGAAGAAGGTTACATATTCAAGTTAAGTGCCAAACTAGTAAGTGAGCACTGAATGTTGAGGTTTAAGGTTCAAGGTTTGATTTGTCATACTTCAAAGTGTAAAATTTGTACCGTAAGTTATATGGGTTTGGCTGAAATTTAAAATGGATGATGAAAGGTAAAATATTAAGGTTGGGGATGGAATGACAAATGGGTATTAAGTGGGTTTATTGGTGAAGGTTTTTGGCTCAAACTCAAACTAAGAGTAGAATTAGGAGGTGAATGTGGTGATTGAAGGTTTAAGTTTGACTTTTCTACTTCAAGGTTAAAATTGGTATTTACTTTAAGATTGTTGTTTAAAAATACAATATGGAGGTTGAAAGTTGAAAACGAAGATTAAATAGATACATAGCATTTGGTGTTAAGGTTTAGGTTTTTGGCCGAAACCTAATATATGTATAGGTGGGAGTGGAAGATTAAACGTTCGGTTTTTTGTAATTTTTTCACAGAAGTCCACACGTGGATGTAATATTAAAAGGTGGGGGGTGTTAAGGTTTAAGGTTCAAGTTTGGATTTTTGATCCTTCAAGCTTAAAGTTTGAACACTAAGATATAAAATTTATGTTTCAAAATTGATATGTAGAACCAAAATTTAAAGTTAAAAGGTAAAATACTAAAACTAAGGCTGAAGTTGGTCGACTTTAAAGTTGGACCTTTCAGTCTTTAATTGAACAGTTTTTGGCTGAAATTCAATATGGAGGTCGAAAGGTCTGGGATGAAAATGACAAATGGGCATTGAGTGTTAGGGTTTATTGCTAAAGGTTTTTGGCTCAAACTTAACATGTCGAACTAAAGTTGAAGGTTAAAGGTAAAATACTAAAACTAGGGTTGAAGTTGACAAAAATGCACCGATTGTTCAGGTTTAATGTTTAAGGTTTGATTTGTGATGATTCAAGTTTATTTGTACTTTAAGCTGTAAAGTGTAAGAGCATTGAATGTTGAATTAAAGTTTGTACGATAAGATATAGGGTTTTTGGCTCAAATTGACATGTGAGCATTGAGTGTTGAGGTGAGGGTTTTTGGCTCAAATTTATTAATGTAGTTTTAAAGTGTTCAGATATAAAGTTTCACTTTTGAGTCTTCATGATTACAGTTTTGTTCTTTGAAGTCTAAAGTTTTGGCTTAAACTCAATATGAAGTTTGAAAGTTGAAGGTGAAAGATAAATTATGAGGATGAGTGGGAAGGTTTAAGGTTCATTTTTTCATATTTCAAGAAACTACTTTATAACTTAACATCTGTACCTTACGGGTCTAAGGTTTTGGACCAACTTCAATATGAAGATTAAAGGTTAAATGTGATAGGTTACATATGAAAAGTGTGAAGTTGACAAGTGAACACTAGGTGTTAAGGTTTTGGGGTCAAACCAGATATGGAGGTTAGAAGTATTTTAAGGTATCCACCTAAACGCTGAGGGAGCAAGCTTTGTCTGGTGGCTACCTTCACCTTAAGGAAACGCTTGGTGGTAGAAGGACATTTCCCTAATTCAACAACCCTGGATTGAAAGGTTTATGGTACTGGACTCACAAAAACCGTTTTCGTTCATAAACGGTAAGAAAAACCTAGGATCTCCCCTTCCATTGGGGGAGATCCCCGTAATATTCGTAGCTATGTGGTGAACAGGTAGATTGCTACAGAAACGACCGGGTCAGATCACAGAAGGATTTCTTTTGAAATTAACCGTAAGGGAGACGCCCAAAGACGCCCTTCGAGTCCCGTTGATTTCCAACTCGATTATAGCGTTTTTCGAACAGAAATATCCTGTGAGAACTGTTAAGTCACCCTATAACCAACCCTGGTGGTGCAGGGCGGAGAAAGCGGCAATCCTAGCTGGACAAACTATTCAACGAACTAAGGAAGACTCGTGGAATTCATTGGTTTTTGGTTAAAGGAAAGGAAGAGCTTGGGAGGTAATATAAGAAAGATATTAGGAGGCGTCAGAAGGAGACGTGGAAGAGCTTTTTGACTATGTAAAATCCTCTTCCGCTGTATTCCACATTATAACACACTTAATCTAAGAAAAGAGCATGGGCTGTAAGACGCTCACTTTCCCGAATCCACCATTACACCATACCTGATCAGCAACAGTTTCCTTCACTTCCACGGTGGATGAATGGGCACCTGGACGGTGAAATCATTCTCACCATACAAATCACCTGGATTGGACGACCTAATACGAACACCTCTACAATCTATATCAGCTACTTCTCTTTCAGATACATACCAAAACAATTGCTTTCACACCCCCAAATCATGGGCTATCCTGGGAGCACTCATAGACATAGAATGGGAGTTTGCCAAAACAAGTGAAATTGCCTCACGCCACCATGGAGTAAGACATGTCTCTGTCCCAAGGTATTCCAGAAAGACTATGCGCACCGATATCTTGCAGTGGTAAGTAGGAGGTTACCACGTGAACATACCCCCAAAACCCTTTCACTCTACAAACTGATTTTTCATTAAACACACATAGATATGAGGCTGTATTATGAACCTTAACTAAAGTATCGAGACCACTCAGATCATGTCAATATTGGTATTCGTTGATGCGAGAAACTTAACTTTTGTATAAAACTATAGTTCACAGGTATAGGAAAGTCTTATATTGAAGAGTCCTACAATCGACGGTAGAAACGGCACTATTAAGAAAGCCTGTAAGATTAAATTACTGTATAGTTCATTATTAATAATCTCTTCATTCATTTATTCTGTTAACCCCTTTTGAGAGTCAGAACCATACATTATGTTTTCTTGTTCATCACTTGCGTGGTTTTAAAGATATTGGAACTTTAGAGGGGGTGTCATGCCCAAAAATGAGGGAAGCAATCGAAAGCCTTTCAGATACACAATAAGGTGTACAAAGTAAAGTTGAAATTTTAATGTAATAATATTTTAAAAGCACGTTAATGGGTGGGGTGGTTCATGTGACGTGATTCTAAACTTTTGGCAAATATCTGTACTTTTCGAGAGGCGACTTTGGATATGGTCCTTTTCAAAGTTTTCTCCCGTAGTTTAACGCAAACGTTCTAGTGTAACGTGTTTAATTCTACAAATCGCTGGTCATTAACTCGTCACTTTTACGTCATCTACAATTTTTTCGCCTACTTTTCGTTAACTATTCATGAAATAACCAATTAAAGTGTAACATATTATATACAATAATGCGTAACCGAACAAACTTGTTTCCGGTATTGTACAACAGGCACGAGTTGTCAGTTCCGGCTGGCGTGACGCACGTGGTCCTTCACTCAATTTTTTGACAACCCGTAATTAACCAAACGCAAACCGCGATTATATTTATCCTATTGATAGAATGAAGAAAGAAGGACCCCGCTGCGAAACTAAAACCAAAACAGGTGTGTTCTTAAAGACCCATTGTGTACAAATTTACGATTTCATATTTTGATATCTGTAGCTTAAGCGAGAAGGTTGTTTACAATCAGCGATTTCATCTTTTCACTTACGGCGAGATGGTGGCGATAGTTGAATAGTTGGAAGGTATCAGAGAGCAAATAAAAAGGAGATTTATGGTAATTCTGAAGGTGTGTGTTTAAGTTTACGGTAGCCCAAGACGGTTTGGGTGGCGCGTGGGAAAAACTCAACTGGACAATTTCAGGGACACAGACTTCAGTTAGTAACGAATAAATAAATGTATATATAATTACATTCGGGAACGAATGGGACACAATGCACGTTGCTAATTGTAAAACCGACCACAAAGGATTTGTTGATAAATACATCATTCCTTACGATTTAGAGACGTTGTTACTCTCATAACATTTAAAGAATGCAATTAAAGTCACCTCGAGTGGCTTTCATTTGGAATTTGGTCACATTTACGTCTTAAAAGTGCGACAATTTTTGCATCATTAGACGTCATTTTTACGTCACCCGCTCATTTACTTTAACTTCTCAACCCTTATCAATCGGCAATCGCATTTCTTAAATTCAACATTTCGCAGCCCTTTTCATCAAATCAGTTTGCGGGAGTCCAAAAGACTGCGTCCGATAAGAATAAAACGTGCTAATTATGCCCCACTTACTCTTAATTAGTTACTAATTTCATTTGTAGAATAATTATCTGAGCTGTGTGTGTCAAATTACAACAACGGAAGCTAATTTTCTTTCAAATTAGGTACAATTTAGTGCAAATTAATTTATTTCCAATTAGTACCCAACATATTTGTGAGCTTAAAACGTTAAGGTTTTCAAAGTTTATGATTTTAGAAATTAGAAGATTCGAAAATTTTGGATAGAGATTTCAGAAAATTTAGGTAATGTCACCAAATGACGTAAAAACGCCGTGATTTATACGTGTGGACCAGCAGAAATCGAGTAAAATCGATTCACTTAATTCTTGAAAAAGTTGACATTTAATATAATAATTGTATCATTTGTTGCTGTAATGTTGAAAACCGCATACAATGACGTCTAAAATGGACGTATCGCGTTTGTACATAGTTACCTAGCCAAGGTTTCCAAAAAAGATAATTGAAGTCTATTACATCGGTGTGAACTTTTCGAGTTCAAAAAACACTAAATTTGTCATCAGATTGTAATAATAATAATAATAATAATCAATAACCACCATGAGTTGGAACAAAAAAAACAAATAAAAATAATAGCGTTTATATAACTTTTTTGCAATTCATGTGGCACCTTATCGACCTAATTTTGACGTGTAAATCACGTTGTGGACAATGATTGATTCGTCGCAGTAAATTCTAAGTGATTTTTACGTCTAAAAAACGTCCAATCTTAGTGAAATAATTTTGTAATAATCCTAGCCGCATTGAAAATAATGAAGTAAGTTCTACGATTTATTTACTGCGCTAAAAATTAATTCGTTTCATTAGGCGAATTTACCTCGAAAAAGCATCATTTGGTTTGGATATCGGTACGGCGCCGTTTAAGGTCGATTTCACGTCCCAAACACGTCTAACTTCGATTGGAAGCACTTTATCCATGGGTGTCTAATTTTTTACTGCCACCTTTTTCGTAGTAAGTATATGACGGAGTAATGAATTAACGTCATTGAGACGTTACACTTGCGATATTACGTCTTTCGTGATTGTCTTAGCAATTCAAAAGCAGATTATTGATTTTAATACGTATCAACTTGTTAATTAACGATATGCACAAACGCAGATATTTGTCTAATGAGATTCCGTTACGTTATCCGTCGAGAGACCTTTAAACAATTTGAAAGTTTAGGTAATTTCTTAACCGCATTTGTAGTTAGGTTGAAATCAACATTTACGTCTTAAATACGTCGAGATGTACCTGCTTGTTCTGTTCGAGTCGATGTATACTTTGCATTTCGGTAGATTTCATGGTCTAGTCTCTAGTCTGGTCTGTATTTTGGTTGCTAAATACTACCGATTCACACAGAACGACCTAGTATTTTTTCAAGTCTTTAAATGTATGAACACGAAGAAGATTAAAAACGAATTATGTCATTTTTGGTCGAAAATACGTCAATTCCTTAGTTTCGATTTACATAGATATCTATAGAATTTCTTTACGTTCTCTGATTTATTCATACAAAGAATGGAGACGTTTTGAATGCATCTATTAAAGTATGTAAAGGTAATTTTTGGTCCAGATTGCGGGAGTTGTTTAACGCGGCCTACGTTAAGTATTAGGCAATTAGGCATGTCTTCCTAGTGTTGTACATGACATATTCGTCATACAGACGTCGTTAGTAGACGTCTGCAGTTTAGGACAATGTTTCTCATTACCTACCGTGGAAAAGACTTAGTTATCATTTGTTATTAAATCTAATTTTTCATACATTTGCTCCATGTTCCAGCCAACACAAGCAACTAATATGGCACCATATTAGACGTTGAAAATTGGTGAATATTGACCGGTTGCGTTACATTACTATATGTAAAGTTATAAGTACGTGATTCATCTGACGAACTGAGTAGGTACGTCAGTTTATCGTCACTATTTGGCCTTCTTTGGAGCAATAAATTCACAAACTCCATAATATCTTCAATACTATTCTATTTGCAATGAATAACTGAAATCTCATTCTATGTACGTCATAAGTAACAAATGACGTAAACGTCACGTAAGTATTACGGTTTCTTTAGGACACACGAATGCGAACTCATCACTAAGATAGCACAGGCACGGTTTCATGCCATTCCTTAGTG
Organism: Pyrocoelia pectoralis; assembly: GCA_036250285.1. Lineage (NCBI taxonomy): Eukaryota > Metazoa > Arthropoda > Insecta > Coleoptera > Lampyridae > Pyrocoelia > Pyrocoelia pectoralis. The sequence goes on from CM070083.1 coordinate 5,328,250, forward strand.
AAATGGTGGAACTCCATTCAATGTACGTCATCATAAGTACCAAATGACTTAAAAATTATTAAGGTTCCTTCAAGACTTAAAAATGTGATATTCCCACGGAGATACCTACAAGTCAGTTTAGAAATTACATATCGGAGACGTTAGATGACGTAATTTTCAAGTACGTAGAATTGCAATTCTGAGGCATCATTTAAGGACCAAAATTTACTCATGTCGTATGTGAGCTAAAATCAGCCACCGGCTCCGTGACGAGTTTCAAAAGAGTGGCACTTCATGACCGTTTGGTTTTAATTTTTATAAACTTCCAAAAGCGGACGGAAGTTGTCTATGCAAAATTTCTAGGTTCTTTCTATATCTGAAAATAGCATGTCAGGCACTTACTGTTATTTTTAGGTGGAAATTTGGCCAAAAAGGACGTCAAAACGACGTGTGTGTGTGCTGCTTGTGTACCTACATATAGGTACTTCATGTATAATCCGATTGAAGTAAAATATAACGAAAGTGATAGCGTATTCATGTTATAAAATGTTAATATAAATTCGATGTTCCAAATACGTCAGTTGATGACCTTTACTGTGATAGTTAAATTACAAGTGTAATTTTACACTCACTACCCCCAGGGCGTCTACGAATAAAGAAAAAATTGTGTAATAAAGACACTGTATCGATAATTTTTATTTCTATTTTCGGTATCCGAATTTCAAACCCAAATGTTAGCGATTGTTTTAAGATTAGCAATTTTGTTTCGTAACCTAAATGAATATTTTAAGCTAAATTCGCCTAATTCAGACTGTCAAAATTATGTCATCTATAATTTTTATAAAAAAATTTTATTGCTGTAAGATGACGTTCAGGTTGGTACCTTTTTGGTCGAAAATACGTCGAGCGATTTTGCATTACGTATTAAAGAAGTCTTAGATATAATGAAATAATCCACAACTAATAAGAAAAGGTCAATTTAGTCCAACAATAAATAATAATAATACGATTTGAATTTAACAGAGAATCTAAGGATAAAAAAAGAGAAATAACAAAAGACCTTTTGTACAAGGAAAAAAAACCTTAACGATACAGCTTCCATGCATTCCTACCGGCAAATAAGTGTAAAATGACCAGCACTTCGCTAAGAGCGTCTCTAACGCATCCATATTTAAGGCAGACAATGCCTTGGTTATTTTAATTAGGGCATATGCCAATGCCACGGCCTTCTAGATTTATAGTCTCGGAATGACTTTACTAATTTTCTTCTGTTATTTCCTAGCACATCATTAATTTATCTCTTACTGATTTGTTTTCTTTTATTTCGAAACTTATTTATTACTTTTTCGGTTAATGGATTTTTTTTTGCTCGCTCGCTTACAGTTGGCAACACTGACATATTTGAAATTAATTGGAGTTAATCAAAATGGCTACTACTTATTGTTGATATAGAAATTGATTGAAGTCTGTGTAAATTTTAATATATGTAATGGAGGCCGGACAGCACATGTTTACACCTTATTCGACAAACCAATCAGAAACCGGATGCCGCTTCTCATCTAGTAGCATGCAGGTAAGCCTATAAGATGAGTACCGACTTTTTCTTCCTAAACAAAGATAATTAACAACACAATTGCGGTAAATTCAAATCTCTTCCATACGCTACCGTTACAACTTTGTAAAATGATAAATTAATTAATTTAAGTAATTTACGTATATTAGCGACACTTACAGGGCACTAATTTGATTCAATTGTAATTGCATAACGAAATACTTATATTAAAGGGTTTATGCGACGGCCGAAAAAATAAGCCGGACGCGGTTGAACAAAGTGAATAATTAACTTTTATCTTTACGTAAGTAATTAAAAAACGTACTTATCGATTTTTCTTTAATTAAAATGCAGTAATGAACGATTATCTAAATCAAATTATAATCGGACAAAAGCAGAACTAAATTGCAATAAAAAACAATCCTATTTCGAAATTAAAACGTAGGTATTAATTCTCGTATTGGCGATTGCGAAATTACACATATGTACCTACATTACCCAATTTCTTTCTTTGAATTAATTAAAATATTAAACGTTCCACAACATACCTAAACCTTTAAAAGATATTTTATTATTTGGTTTAATTAAAACAAACTTGATGGATCTTGAACGAAATGTCGATCTACTTATTTTCAAATTAATTTTTTGGGCAAAATCTGAATAGGTACATTAGTTTGGCGATTTGGTAGTGTGTCTAATTATCCAATGAATGACTAATTTCGTAAATAAGTAATCTATACTGATATCTAATGTTTTGATCAAGCATGATTTTAATAACAAGGGCTGCACAAATTAGTTGTAATTAGCCGCAATTAGCGTTAGATTACAAAAAATTAGGCAATTAGCTACAAATTAGTACACAAAACGTGCATGCACGGTTTTAAATTGTAATCTCTGTCATAGTTCAGATACTAATTACATCAATTATCTTCTAATTACTTATCTTGGAGAAAGCCGAATAAGTAAGCAGGTCACAGTCTGGGATTGATCTCCAAAAGTTTAGATTAGACCTACGTTGTGTCATGGTAAAATCGTATGGAAACCCAGAACTAGACTCTCCACAACCACACCACTTCTTAATTATGTGCAAAGGCTAGCGTGTCTTAAGTGTACGGGGGATGGAGTCTCTTCTGGACCTGCCCAATGTGTCTTAAATAATGGAAAGAGCTGGGCCAAACAAAATGAATTTGCATATCAACCCACCAAATGTACAAAAAGTTATTATGGAACAGTAATCTGTCGGAGCGATGGTGCAAATGTGTACCAGCTGCATCGGTGATTCCATGTGATCAATGGCCAAGCGCGACTTATTTGCTCACCCAAGTGGTGGTAGTATGGTCTTGGTAGTGGTGGTCTCAGCAGATGCGGATTCAACCTCCATGTTGACGTCGAAGTGATGTTAGACTTTGGACGACCAATCTGGGAGCAAAATCACCCTTAGTTTCATAGAGAATTGCCATAACTTTGATCAGTAACAAGTCCTTTAGATCTATCATCCTAACCCCACTTCTCCTGAAACTAATTGGAGAAACACATCGAATACCACATTAGGGACGACGAACTCCTATCGTTTGAACTCCCTCTATACTGTGGAGGAAGGAAAATAAACAAAAGTATGAGAGGAATAGGAGGAAAAAATTACACTTTTACGAAAGGCGAAGGAACACTGTTGAGTACGGTTGGGAACCCATTTCTTCCTTGGTTTTTTCGAAAATACGTACATGTACTGTTTCAAATTAGTTTAAATTAGTTCAATTTAGTTGCTAATTACTTCAATTATTCGGAGAAAATCTTAATTATTATAAATAGTGGATGGTTAAGGGAAAGAGTCTACAAATTTGAAACATACCGATCATTAATTAGTTGTAACCAAGTCGTGTAACGACAATTTTCTTAAATTGAAACAAATTATTACTGCAATTACACACAAAAAAAGGGTTTTTTTAAATGGGGATCGGATAATTTTACACTAATTATATTGAATAAATTGTCGCAAAAAAATGTAATTGTATAAGTAATTAATCGTCCCTATCACTTGGCCTGGTTACTATTTACGTTTACTACTACTCAATGCGAAAAACGTAATTGTAACAATTACAAATCATTATAAATATAGACGTAATGTTGTATGATACAAAATTCAATTGTAAGAATGTGTAATTATAAATTGTATAAGTTTCAAGAAATTCAATTAGGCTTTCGATTAATGACAAAAATTTGTATAATGCAAAATTACTTTTGCTGGTTTTACTGATTAGTCGCCATTTTTATCAATTTGTGAACAGACAATTTACTAATTTAATTATCAGTTACTTAAATTAGTAAAAAAGCATGGTTGCAGGGTTAATTAAGCACTAATTATAGAAAATTATTGTCAAAATTAACTGCTAGTTAGTGCACACTGCACACTAAACTCAATTATTAATTATTTAGATCACAAAGAGTGGAATAAGTGTTTATGAATCAACAGTAGTCAATAGTCCTGATTTAAATTGAGCTCATGTTCTAAAATAAAATCCGTATGTAAGTATACCGCAATATTCTGTAATTAGATTGGTTCTAGAAATTTGGAAGAAACCTCTAATTAATCAGCTATCAGCTGCATATTTCTAATTAATGTTATTGAAAGTGGGTCATATTTCTTTTAGTGTAACTCGCGCGCCACAATCGTTTTCTTTTGCGAAACAAGGCTGGCGCTAATTGTATTTTTATTGGGCACTATTAAAAATGATTGAAGAAAAAAATACCTAGGATTCATCCAAGAAGAATACTTTGAGTAGTTTTTATGAGCTCCGTGCTCATTAACTGTTATTGCCTTGGTTCATTGCTGTCTTATTGTGATGAAAACACATCGACGATGCATGAAAACGAAAATCTAAGAAGAAGAAGAAGAAGAAACTATAGACTTGGAAATGATCTTGTGCGATAAACGGTGACCTCAACGCGAAAGTGGAGCAAGAAGTCTTACCAACCATAAAAATGGACCAGAGTATGAGTGAAAGTTGTGAGACCTTAGTTGAAAGCAAAAGTGGTGAGACCAAGGATCAGGCCAATGGAGTTCCAGACTTGTTAAGGTTAAAGGAGTGCCAAATGTTAACTCGCTATTCAGCTAGTTTAGAACGAGTTAAGTCTCTCGTTGACGGAAAGGAAGAAGGCAAAGTTCAAACTCTCATCCTTGGGATCTAAAGGAATTCCTGAAGTCACTGTATTCAGCCAGAAGAAAACAAAGTCCCAATTGCGGAAAAGGGCAAATTTTCGACCAATTTCCCTCACCAGTGTTACGTGTAAAGTATACGAAGGAATGGTTTTACCAAGACTTTATTTTGAAGACAACCGTCTTCTGCCAGGTTTCAACGGCTAGCCAACATTTTCGAACAGAAGGGTCAGGTCTAAGAAATTTACATTCAAGAAACTCTACTGAATCACTTACCGTCACTTAAGGGTGGAGCACTTTGGCTCCACAATAAAAAGTCGACATCAACAATGTTGCAACGTAATATTATACAAAGTAATTCAATGTATGAATTATATTATAACTACTGCTTACCCCGCCAGCATAATTTTGTATCATCAGTACAAGGAATTATAAATCTCTAGCCGCTTTTATACAATTGACGTGAAGAATTTAAATTCGTATCTGCCAGGTGCGTTACATCACAAGGCCAACCCACAGTTTACAAGGTGAGTTTTCGTTGGGCTGGTGGCAGCAAACTGACTAGTGGAAGATAGGGAAGCGAAACTAGGCCTGTTTTTATTCTATCCATGTTGTTACATTCTTCTACGAGACCATGGAGCCTCTTCTCTGTCACTGGAAATTCTAATTACCTTCTTCTCTCTTCTCAAACTTTGATGAGGAAGTCCAGCGGAGCTTTTGGTCCACTAAATCTCATGCGATGATTGAATCTAATAAAATGTTTGGTTCACATTTCCAAACAAACATTCTAACGACGTAAACAGGAAGTGTATGCTTTTATAAATTCAAGGAGAAAACTAAAAAATAATTTCTTATTGTGAGAACTGTTTTTTGCGATAAACTAAATTTACATTTAGCTATAAATACATATTGAGATTGTAATTGCAATAGTTTTCTATGTAGATAAACTTAGCATTCTATTGCAGTAAGAAAATGATCTTATTACTGTGCCTAATTGTCTATGGTGTCGCGGGTTTAGACTTACGTAAGGAAACTTATTGTTGAAAGTAACAAAGATGAACTTTTTACAGCGCCAGATTTTCCAAAATGTAGACGAACCGATCCGAATCTAAATGAATGTATCAAGAAAGCCTTCGCGGTTATTGTACCTAGGCTGGTGAATGGTATAGCTGCGCATTTTGGTAACGGTTCACTGAGGCTGTGTTTCAGGAATTCCCGAACTTACCCTGGATCATGTTCTACCATTAAAAGTGGACGCATTGTCAATTGATGAAGGAAGCGGAGCCGTCAAGGTGGTGCAGCACTACAAAAATGTGGAATTTCGTAATTTGGAATCTTCGGATCCAAAAAGTGTACAGTATAAGTCACGTTTGACTGTCTACGATTTTAAGAACCTTTACTTTAGGGCATCTGTTACCGATGATTACTTTAAAATGTCTTTCAATACATTCGTTCCTAACGTCACTATGTTTGCGGACTACGATTTCGATGGACATATACTATTTCTACCGATGGTAGGTAATGGAAAAGCCACGTTGACAAATAGTAAGTGAAATGTAATTTATCTGGATGAATGACTTCCAAACATTTTAGTAAACGTCACCTTGGGTATAGATATGGAGGGCGAAGTGGTTACAATCAAAGGAGAGAGATATGCGAAAATGAACAGCCTTAACATATCCATGGCTCCCGTCGATTGTAAAGTGGAGTTCACAAACCTTTTCAATGGTGATGAACAATTGGGGGCCGAAATGAATCACATTATTAATACGAATTGCCCGGCTTTGTACCACGACGTTAGGCCTGGATATGAGGAAGGCATTGCTATGGCGTCTAAAACCTTTCTAAGCCAACTATTTACAAAGGTTCCTTATAATGATCTATTTCCGTTGTAAGGGTTCCGTGATTTACCAATAAACGTTAACTATAGTTTATTTCCGACCAGAATGCCAACCTTATCCTCTACCTAGTTAAAAAATAAAAATTAACTAGTAGTAGTGGTGGTCCATACCATGCAATTGGAAACAAATCGGTTTTCGACAAGCGGAATCCGAACCTCCAATAGATTTTGTCTACGTACATACTCATTACAAAACAGTCCGTCGGTCTGTGACACTCTGATACCCGAATCCAGAAAAGAAGAAGGAAGCTGAAGGACATGAACATTCCCCTGATTTTTTGGGATTTAATTAATCTTTGCATTGCATGAACTTTAGCGTGTAAAAGAGATAATTCACTAGATGAGACTGATATTCAATAGCATCGAAAAGTGGAACGTTGGGTGTCTTTCAGGGCGTAAAAGCAAACAGATTACCGCGAAGACTTTGTTGTCTTGAGATATACGTAGTATGCTCTTTGAACCTCTGTCCACGTCCATTCCTTTTTTGATATTTCCTGTTTTTGAGCGTAGAACAATTAAACTATAGTGAGATTCCACGCAAAAACATAATTAACATTGTAAATTAAGCCAGTATCCAAAACTAACTCTATAATGAATGGTTCATGTCGTTACCAAAAAACAAACTTTACGTATTATGTAATTTACAAAAAAAGGCGAATAAATAAATTACTTTCACATCATGTATAATGTATTATTTAGTTCTTTTAAATTCTAATGAATAGCCGGAGGGGGGGGGGGGGGGGTAGAGGTAGTGTGAAGAAAGGCTGAATGTGTGTGTGTTACAGTTGGCGGCAAAATTTACTGTTTTTAAATAAGAGAAATTTTTAAGGAATTTAAGGAAGATGTAAAGTGTGGATACTGGCGTACGAGGACGATGCGGCGGTAGTGGCAAAAGATTAGGGTGAGATGAGGGGAGCAATAGGAGTTTTGAAAAGGTATTTAGAAAAATAGGATTTATAAGGGCGAACGTGAAAAAGACAAAACTATTTCATAGAAGGAGAGGAAGAAAATTAAGTGAAAAATAGTAGTGAGGGGAGGAGGAGATAGAGAGGGTAGATGAACACCTAGGGTATATGCTGAAGTACAATAATAGAGATGACAGTCATATAAGAACACTGACGAAGAAAGGGAACAAAGTGTTAGGACAGGTATGGGAGTAAGAGTATTCGGAAAGGACATACAGAAAAGAAAATGGCTATTCGAAAAATGATGGATATGTCTGGTTGGGATGCCACTTCCACATTAAAGAAGATGTGGTAGTTTTTCCTTTAATATAAATCGATTGATGAGTAAGTCATATCGTCCTATAGGTAGTCGCTTGACTGCCTCACCCAGAATTCGAGAGTGGCCCACCTCAGTGCCTTTTCTGTTCAAAAAACCTTTATTTCTCAAACGCAAGGCTACCAGTATGGCCGGCTCTCTCACGTGGAGATCCAGTAGAGGCAGACCCAGGATGGCTGTGTGTGTCCAGGAAGGGTTGTGTGAGGGTAGGCATGTCTGGTTGGGATCCCACTTCCACATTAAAGAAGATGTGGTAGTTTTTCCCTAATATAAATCGATTGATGTGTAAGTGATATCGTCCTTTTAGCATATGTAGTCGCTTGACTGCCTCACCCAGAATTCGAGAGTGGCCCACCTCAGTGCCTTTTCTGTTCAAAAAACCTTTATTTCTCAAACGCAAGGCTACCAGTATGGCCGGCTCTCTCACGTGGAGATCCAGTAGAGGCAGACGCAGGATGGCTGTGTGTGTCGAGGAAGGGTTGTGTGAGGGTAGGCATGTCTGGTTGGGATCCCACTTCCACATTAAAGAAGATGTGGTAGTTTTTCCCTAATATAAATCGATTGATGAGTAAGTTATATCGTCCGTCTAGTATAGGTAGTCGCTTGACTGCCTCACCCAGAATTCGAGAGTGGCCCACCTCAGTGCCTTTTCTATTCAACAACCCTTTATTTCTCAGACGCAAGGCTAACAGTATGGCCGGCTCTCCCACGTGGAGATCCAGTGGAGGCAGACCCATGATGGCTGTGTGTGTCGAGGAAGGGTTGTGTGAGGGTAGGCATGTCTGGTTGGGATCCCACTTCCACATTAAAGAAGATGTGGTAGTTTTTCCCTAATATAAATCGATTGATGAGTAAGTTATATCGTCCTTCTAGTATAGGTAGTCGCTTGACTGCCTCACCCAGAATTCGAGAGTGGCCCACTTCAGTGCCTTTTCTGTTCAACAACCCTTTATTTCTCAGACGCAAGGCTACCAGTATGGCCGGCTCTCTCACGTGGAGATCCAGTAGAGGCAGACCCAGGATGGCTGTGTGTGTCCAGGAAGGGTTGTGTGAGGGTAGGCATGTCTGGTTGGGGTGCCACTTCCACATTAAAGAAGATGTGGTAGATTTTCCCTAATATAAATCGATTGATGAGTAAGTTATATCGTCCTTCTAGTATAGGTAGTCGCTTGACTGCCTCACCCAGAATTCGAGAGTGGCCCACCTCAGTGCCTTTTATGTTCAAAAAGCCTTTATTTCTCAGACGCAAGGCTACCAGTATGGCCGGTTCTCTCACGTGGAGATCCAGTAGAGGCAGACCCAGGATGGCTGTGTGTGTCCAGGAAGGGTTGTGTGAGGGTAGGCATGTCTGGTTGGGATCCCACTTCCACATTAATGAAGATGTGGTAGTTTTTCCCTAATATAAATCGATTGATGAGTAAGTCATATCGTCCTATAGGTAGTCGCTTGACTGCCTCACCCAGAATTCGAGAGTGGCCCACCTCAGTGCCTTTTCTGTTCAACAACCCTTTATTTCTCAGACGCAAGGCTAACAGTATGGCCGGCTCTCTCACGTGGAGATCCAGTGGAGGCAGACCCATGATGACTGTGTGTGTCCAGGAAGGGTTGTGTGAAGGTAGGCATGTCTGGTTGGGATCCCACTTCCACATTAAAGAAGATGTGGTAGTTTTTCCCTAATATAAATCGATTGATGAGTAAGTCATATCGTCCTATAGGTAGTCGCTTGACTGCCTCACCCAGAATTCGAGAGTGGCCCACTTCAGTGCCTTTTCTGTTCAACAACCCTTTATTTCTCAGAAGCAAGGCTGCCAGTATGGCCTGCTCTCTCACGTGGAGATCCAGTAGAGGCAGACCCAGTATGGCTGTGTGAGGGTAGGCATGTCTGGTTGGGATGCCACTTCCACATTAAAGAAGATGTGGTCGTTTTTCCCTAATATAAATCGATTGATGAGTAAGTTATATCGTCCTTCTAGTATAGGTAGTCGCTTGACTGCCTCACCCACAATTAGAGAGTGGCCCACCTCAGTGCCTTTTCTGTTCAACAACCCTTTATTTCTCAGACGCAAGGCTGCCAGTATGGCCTGCTCTCTCACGTGGAGATCCAGTAGAGGCAGACCCAGGATGGCTGTGTGTGTCCAGGAAGGGTTGTGTGAGGGTAGGCATGTCTGGTTGGGATCCCACTTCCACATTAAAGAAGATGTGGTAGTTTTCCCTAATATAAATCGATTGATGAGTAAGTCATATCGTCCTTCTAGTATAGGTAGTCGCTTGACTGCCTCACCCAGAATTAGAGAGTGGCCCACCTCAGTGCCTTTTCTGTTCAAAAAACCTTTATTTCTCAGACGCAAGGCTACCAGTATGGCCGGCTCTCTCACGTGGAGATCCAGTAGAGGCAGACCCAGGATGGCTGTGTGTGTCCAGGAAGGGTTGTGTGAGGGTAGGCATGTCTGGTTGGGATCCCACTTCCACATTAAAGAAGATGTGGTAGATTTTCTCTAATATAAATCGATTGATGAGTAAGTTATATCGTCCTTCTAGTATAGGTAGTCGCTTGACTGCCTCACCCAGAATTCGAGAGTGGCCCACCTCAGTGCCTTTTATGTTCAAAAAGCCTTTATTTCTCAGACGCAAGGCTACCAGTATGGCCGGTTCTCTCACGTGGAGATCCAGTAGAGGCAGACCCAGGATGGCTGTGTGTGTCCAGGAAGGGTTGTGTGAGGGTAGGCATGTCTGGTTGGGATCCCACTTCCACATTAATGAAGATGTGGTAGTTTTTCCCTAATATAAATCGATTGATGAGTAAGTCATATCGTCCTATAGGTAGTCGCTTGACTGCCTCACCCAGAATTCGAGAGTGGCCCACCTCAGTGCCTTTTCTGTTCAAAAAACCTTTATTTCTCAAACGCAAGGCTACCAGTATGGCCGGCTCTCTCACGTGGAGATCCAGTAGAGGCAGACCCAGGATGGCTGTGTGTGTCCAGGAAGGGTTGTGTGAGGGTAGGCATGTCTGGTTGGGATCCCACTTCCACATTAAAGAAGATGTGGTAGTTTTTCCCTAATATAAATCGATTGATGAGTAAGTTATATCGTCCTTCTAGTATAGGTAGTCGCTTGACTGCCTCACCCAGAATTCGAGAGTGGCCCACCTCAGTGCCTTTTCTGTTCAAAAAACCTTTATTTCTCAAACGCAAGGCTACCAGTATGGCCGGCTCTCTCACGTGGAGATCCAGTAGAGGCAGACGCAGGATGGCTGTGTGTGTCGAGGAAGGGTTGTGTGAGGGTAGGCATGTCTGGTTGGGATCCCACTTCCACATTAAAGAAGATGTGGTAGTTTTTCCCTAATATAAATCGATTGATGAGTAAGTTATATCGTCCGTCTAGTATAGGTAGTCGCTTGACTGCCTCACCCAGAATTCGAGAGTGGCCCACCTCAGTGCCTTTTCTATTCAACAACCCTTTATTTCTCAGACGCAAGGCTAACAGTATGGCCGGCTCTCCCACGTGGAGATCCAGTGGAGGCAGACCCATGATGGCTGTGTGTGTCGAGGAAGGGTTGTGTGAGGGTAGGCATGTCTGGTTGGGATCCCACTTCCACATTAAAGAAGATGTGGTAGTTTTTCCCTAATATAAATCGATTGATGAGTAAGTTATATCGTCCTTCTAGTATAGGTAGTCGCTTGACTGCCTCACCCAGAATTCGAGAGTGGCCCACTTCAGTGCCTTTTCTGTTCAACAACCCTTTATTTCTCAGACGCAAGGCTACCAGTATGGCCGGCTCTCTCACGTGGAGATCCAGTAGAGGCAGACCCAGGATGGCTGTGTGTGTCCAGGAAGGGTTGTGTGAGGGTAGGCATGTCTGGTTGGGGTGCCACTTCCACATTAAAGAAGATGTGGTAGATTTTCCCTAATATAAATCGATTGATGAGTAAGTTATATCGTCCTTCTAGTATAGGTAGTCGCTTGACTGCCTCACCCAGAATTCGAGAGTGGCCCACCTCAGTGCCTTTTATGTTCAAAAAGCCTTTATTTCTCAGACGCAAGGCTACCAGTATGGCCGGTTCTCTCACGTGGAGATCCAGTAGAGGCAGACCCAGGATGGCTGTGTGTGTCCAGGAAGGGTTGTGTGAGGGTAGGCATGTCTGGTTGGGATCCCACTTCCACATTAATGAAGATGTGGTAGTTTTTCCCTAATATAAATCGATTGATGAGTAAGTCATATCGTCCTATAGGTAGTCGCTTGACTGCCTCACCCAGAATTCGAGAGTGGCCCACCTCAGTGCCTTTTCTGTTCAACAACCCTTTATTTCTCAGACGCAAGGCTAACAGTATGGCCGGCTCTCTCACGTGGAGATCCATTGGAGGCAGACCCATGATGACTGTGTGTGTCCAGGAAGGGTTGTGTGAAGGTAGGCATGTCTGGTTGGGATCCCACTTCCACATTAAAGAAGATGTGGTAGTTTTTCCCTAATATAAATCGATTGATGAGTAAGTCATATCGTCCTATAGGTAGTCGCTTGACTGCCTCACCCAGAATTCGAGAGTGGCCCACTTCAGTGCCTTTTCTGTTCAACAACCCTTTATTTCTCAGAAGCAAGGCTGCCAGTATGGCCTGCTCTCTCACGTGGAGATCCAGTAGAGGCAGGCCCAGTATGGCTGTGTGAGGGTAGGCATGTCTGGTTGGGATGCCACTTCCACATTAAAGAAGATGTGGTCGTTTTTCCCTAATATAAATCGATTGATGAGTAAGTTATATCGTCCTTCTAGTATAGGTAGTCGCTTGACTGCCTCACCCACAATTAGAGAGTGGCCCACCTCAGTGCCTTTTCTGTTCAACAACCCTTTATTTCTCAGACGCAAGGCTGCCAGTATGGCCTGCTCTCTCACGTGGAGATCCAGTAGAGGCAGACCCAGGATGGCTGTGTGTGTCCAGGAAGGGTTGTGTGAGGGTAGGCATGTCTGGTTGGGATCCCACTTCCACATTAAAGAAGATGTGGTAGTTTTCCCTAATATAAATCGATTGATGAGTAAGTCATATCGTCCTTCTAGTATAGGTAGTCGCTTGACTGCCTCACCCAGAATTCGAGAGTGGCCCACCTCAGTGCCTTTTCTGTTCAAAAAACCTTTATTTCTCAGACGCAAGGCTACCAGTATGGCCGGCTCTCTCACGTGGAGATCCAGTAGAGGCAGACCCAGGATGGCTGTGTGTGTCCAGGAAGGGTTGTGTGAGGGTAGGCATGTCTGGTTGGGATCCCACTTCCACATTAAAGAAGATGTGGTAGATTTTCTCTAATATAAATCGATTGATGAGTAAGTTATATCGTCCTTCTAGTATAGGTAGTCGCTTGACTGCCTCACCCAGAATTCGAGAGTGGCCCACCTCAGTGCCTTTTATGTTCAAAAGCCTTTATTTCTCAGACGCAAGGCTACCAGTATGGCCGGTTCTCTCACGTGGAGATCCAGTAGAGGCAGACCCAGGATGGCTGTGTGTGTCCAGGAAGGGTTGTGTGAGGGTAGGCATGTCTGGTTGGGATCCCACTTCCACATTAATGAAGATGTGGTAGTTTTTCCCTAATATAAATCGATTGATGAGTAAGTCATATCGTCCTATAGGTAGTCGCTTGACTGCCTCACCCAGAATTCGAGAGTGGCCCACCTCAGTGCCTTTTCTGTTCAACAACCCTTTATTTCTCAGACGCAAGGCTAACAGTATGGCCGGCTCTCTCACGTGGAGATCCAGTGGAGGCAGACCCATGATGGCTGTGTGTGTCCAGGAAGGGTTGTGTGAAGGTAGGCATGTCTGGTTGGGATCCCACTTCCACATTAAAGAAGATGTGGTAGTTTTTCCCTAATATAAATCGATTGATGAGTAAGTCATATCGTCCTATAGGTAGTCGCTTGACTGCCTCACCCAGAATTCGAGAGTGGCCCACTTCAGTGCCTTTTCTGTTCAACAACCCTTTATTTCTCAGAAGCAAGGCTGCCAGTATGGCCTGCTCTCTCACGTGGAGATCCAGTAGAGGCAGACCCAGTATGGCTGTGTGAGGGTAGGCATGTCTGGTTGGGATGCCACTTCCACATTAAAGAAGATGTGGTCGTTTTTCCCTAATATAAATCGATTGATGAGTAAGTTATATCGTCCTTCTAGTATAGGTAGTCGCTTGACTGCCTCACCCACAATTAGAGAGTGGCCCACCTCAGTGCCTTTTCTGTTCAACAACCCTTTATTTCTCAGACGCAAGGCTGCCAGTATGGCCTGCTCTCTCACGTGGAGATCCAGTAGAGGCAGACCCAGGATGGCTGTGTGTGTCCAGGAAGGGTTGTGTGAGGGTAGGCATGTCTGGTTGGGATCCCACTTCCACATTAAAGAAGATGTGGTAGATTTTCTCTAATATAAATCGATTGATGAGTAAGTTATATCGTCCTTCTAGTATAGGTAGTCGCTTGACTGCCTCACCCAGAATTCGAGAGTGGCCCACCTCAGTGCCTTTTATGTTCAAAAAGCCTTTATTTCTCAGACGCAAGGCTACCAGTATGGCCGGCTCTCTCACGTGGAGATCCAGTAGAGGCAGACCCAGGATGGCTGTGTGTGTCCAGGAAGGGTTGTGTGAGGGTAGGCATGTCTGGTTGGGATCCCACTTCCACATTAATGAAGATGTGGTAGTTTTTCCCTAATATAAATCGATTGATGAGTAAGTCATATCGTCCTATAGGTAGTCGCTTGACTGCCTCACCCAGAATTCGAGAGTGGCCCACCTCAGTGCCTTTTCTGTTCAACAACCCTTTATTTCTCAGACGCAAGGCTGCCAGTATGGCCTGCTCTCTCACGTGGAGATCCAGTAGAGGCAGACCCAGGATGGCTGTGTGTGTCCAGGAAGGGTTGTGTGAGGGTAGGCATGTCTGGTTGGGATCCCACTTCCACATTAAAGAAGATGTGGTAGTTTTTCCCTAATATAAATCGATTGATGAGTAAGTTATATCGTCCTTCTAGTATAGGTAGTCGCTTGACTGCCTCACCCAGAATTCGAGAGTGGCCCACCTCAGTGCCTTTTCTGTTCAACAAACCTTTATTTCTCAGACGCAAGGCTGCCAGTATGACCGGCTCTCTCACGTGGAGATCCAGTAGAGGCAGACCCAGGATGGCTGTGTGTGTCCAGGAAGGGTTGTGTGAGGGTAGGCATGTCTGGTTGGGATGCCACTTCCACATTAAAGAAGATGTGGTAGTTTTTCCCTAATATAAATCGATTGATGAGTAAGTTATATCGTCCGTCTAGTATAGGTAGTCGCTTGACTGCCTCACCCAGAATTCGAGAGTGGCCCACCTCAGTGCCTTTTCTGTTCAACAACCCTTTATTTCTCAGACGCAAGGCTAACAGTATGGCCGGCTCTCCCACGTGGAGATCCAGTGGAGGCAGACCCATGATGGCTGTGTGTGTCGAGGAAGGGTTGTGTGAGGGTAGGCATGTCTGGTTGGGATCCCACTTCCACATTAAAGAAGATGTGGTAGTTTTTCCCTAATATAAATCGATTGATGAGTAAGTTATATCGTCCTTCTAGTATAGGTAGTCGCTTGACTGCCTCACCCAGAATTCGAGAGTGGCCCACTTCAGTGCCTTTTCTGTTCAACAACCCTTTATTTCTCAGACGCAAGGCTACCAGTATGGCCGGCTCTCTCACGTGGAGATCCAGTAGAGGCAGACCCAGGATGGCTGTGTGTGTCCAGGAAGGGTTGTGTGAGGGTAGGCATGTCTGGTTGGGGTGCCACTTCCACATTAAAGAAGATGTGGTAGTTTTTCCCTAATATAAATCGATTGATGAGTAAGTCATATCGTCCTTCTAGTATAGGTAGTCGCTTGACTGCCTCACCCAGAATTCGAGAGTGGCCCACCTCAGTGCCTTTTCTGTTCAACAAACCTTTATTCCTCAGACGCAAGGCTGCCAGTATGGCCGGCTCTCTCACGTGGAGATCCAGTAGAAGCAGACTCAGGATGGCTGTGTGTGTCCAGTAAGGGTTGTGTGAGGGTAGGCATGCCTGGTTGAGATCCCCCTTCCACATTAAAGAAGATGTGGTAGTTTTTCCCTAATATAAATCGATTGATGAGTAAGTGATATCGTCCTTTTAGCATAGGTAGTCGCTTGACTGCCTCACCCAGAATTCGAGAGTGGCCCACCTCAATGCCTTTTCTGTTCAACAACCCTTTATTTCCCAGATGCAAGGCTGCCAGTATGGCCTGCTCTCTCATGTAGAGATCCAGTGGAGGCAGATCCAGGATGGCTGTGTGTGTCCAGGAAGGGTTGTGTGGGGGTAGGCTGTTGAGAGAGGGGAAAGTTTCCTTTGGTGTTAGCAGGAGCAGACTTGTTTTCTGGCCTTTTTATGGTTGATGTTGTACCCTGAGCTTGATTACCTTGGCAATTTATTCATGGAAGTATTTACATCCCCTGAAGTTAGCGGGGTGGGTTTTCTCCGCAATCGGAGCATCAGTTTGAGGTTTATGACAGTTAGTATACAAGTGGTTTTCTTGACATCTTACGCATCGTAGTTTTAGCCTACAATAGTTTTTGGTGTGCCCTTTGCGTTGGTATCTGTGACATTGGGTTAGTTTTTCGCTTTCGTTTGCTTTTGCATTTTCGGTAAGGAGTACGGCACAGACGGGCATGGGCGTTTTGTCTTTGTTTAAGAACCTTGTATCTCGTGTTATGGGGAGCGGATGGATGGCAAGCCCTTTCTGTAGAAGGGCGCCGCCAGAAAATGTTCCCATGGGGGGGGGGGGGGGGGCCAGTAGTATTGGGGGTTCGTGGCTCTGGCGTTTTTTCAAGATTTCGTACTTTTGCTTTTCATCTTTTTCCCGGGGGGGGGGGGGGGCAAACGCCCCCCTTATCGGCGCCCTTGTTTCTGTATGTTTCCTTCGGTGAGCGATTGCGGGACGTTTTTTATAACTACCGATAGAGGTTTGTTGTTGGGGTCTATAATATAATACATATAATGTTCTATAGTCGTTTTCGCTAGATAAGGTGATTTTCAAAAACGATGAGTTAAAGGACATCGAATACTGCCCTCGATTATTGATTTGATGTCGTTTACCACTCCTTTGACTGGGACGTGTAGAAAGATGGGTAGTATTTTGACTCAGGGTAATTCGTTAATTTCCGCTTCCTTGGGGGCAGACGGCTCGAGTTGTTCGGGTAAGTACTATTTATTTTGTTTGAGTAACGATTCTGGGTTCCATTAATATTTTTTTTGTAGGTCGATGATTGGCGGAGATAGGTGATCGGAATTTCTTTTTTGGGCGGGCAATTCACCCCCGTTTGGGTGTTGTGACTTATAGCAGTAGTGTAGTAGGGGGGGTTCTGACTCAAAAAAGTCACTAGATTTAGTAACTTTTCTAGTAACTTTTCTTAGGTTGGTAGTATTGGACACTAGAAAAGTTACTGGATTTCAAGGCCACGCCCCTGCTTTTTACCTGTTCAATACCTGTTAAATACCTGTTGCAAACCAGGGGAGTGGAATTGCAAATCTAGTAACTTTTCTAGTGGCCAATACTACCAACCTAAGAAAAGTTACTAAATCTAGTGACTTTTTTGGGCCAGAACCCCCCCTACTACACTACTTATAGCCTCTAAGAAATTTATCAAATCTCTTTGGTCGGCGTTGTATTCTTGGCATATATTTTTGAGTCGACTTTGCAGCAATACATATTTCGGTTTCTTCTTTTTGGGAATCGGCCTACATTTTGTTAATTTTGTTTTGTCGGCAGCTACCTCTTGACGCGCATTTTTAACAATTAAAGCCCACACCGTGGGATGAGTTAGGCCCACTAAATTAACGAATCGGTGTGGTTATTTGTTCTTTCTCCATCTTGTAAGGTAATATGGTAGAAGTTCCCTGCGTCTGGTGGAATATTTCGCAACCGTACTGGAGCATTGTTGTTACCCCCACCTATCCTTCTGTATGTTACACATTTATCTATGGTTAATGTAAACTAGCAGATCTTCTTGCAAATACGCAATATTTTCTCTGGGAAGAAAATCTAGTCCGTCGAGCATACTACAAAATGTTGAAAATATTGGGTCCTCTCTGTATCGACCCTCCACGCCCAGTTCCTGCACTTTCCCGTGGGAAGATGATAAAAACACCCCCTCATCTCCACATGCTGTCCAAGGACAGTATGTACTGCTTGGATGACAGTCTTCTTGAAATCCTTATGGACATGTGTTTGATCAAGATACAAGTTTCGTTGCTCGAAAATTGTTGATTGAGTCTATCCTTTGTAACAAAGGATACCTGCATGTTATAAATGTATCCCCCCAAATAGGGGTGGTGCAAGTGAATAATTTCCATCAACGAAACGTTCCCATATAGCATGTGGTGTAATATTGGTTTTTCATTATAAATATATTGGTATAATATAAATGTACAATATTGTCCCAATATTGAAATGTCAACCATTTTACATGTTGGCTAAATATTACTAAGCGATATTATTTCAATATTGGGGAAAATATTTATACAATATTGCCCCATTATTGTTTTGTGATGTGTCCCAAAATAGTAAGAAAGGGGGTGACCTGGGCCACCCTAGAGCCCTAACTGTTTCGATGGACTATTTCCGAGTGCTCCAGTGGCTCTTACGTGTAGACTAGAAAGAGATCGGTGATGCTGAAAAGCTGTTTGCTTCAAGTAGGACTCGACCCTTCTATCGCCCGGTTAGCAGTCAGCTATGATAGCATTGTACCACTGAGCTACGCATAATATAGATATCTCTAAATCGGCGCAGCGGATTTTGAGAAAGTATCATAACGTTATTCTTTGAGAATATTTTTTTCATGTTGCCTAAATATCCAGTAATATTGAAAACAACAAAATTCTTATGTTATCGACTTTATATTGTATAGTAATATTTATTAAATATTGTACACGCAATATTGGTACATTATTGTGTGTAAAATATTTGAATTTACTAAATATTACAAATATGTATGTTATCTTGCTTAAATATAGATTTTCAATATTTAGTAATATTGTAGGTACACTTAATATTGGTAGATACATTATTGTGTGTACAATATTTACTTAGGTACATGAAATAACAATATTTAATCAACATTGTAAATATTGTTCTTATATTCACTAAATACCGTATTTTCAATATTTGTATAATATTACAAAAATATATTCCCCCAATATTGGCTGCGGTTCGACAATATTGCCCCACTCTCTCTATATTGAGCCAATAATCCGCCAAGCTAACGCCAATAAACGGTGCTACATGGGTATGTACGATATTTTGGTTCCCAACATTGACCTAGCAATGTTTGCCGACGACACGGTAGTGCTAACCAAACATGAACAACTTAGAACGAGGAACTTCAAGGTGTCACCAACATCTTAAGGAGATGGTTCAAATAATGGAACCTAACAATAAATAATTCTACGTTTCGGCACTACATCCTTCATCAGGGACATCTTCTTTCGTTAAAAATGTCTCTCTGAATTCAGATTTTGCATACATTATAGTACCAAAGCCATCGTCTGGGACCACAGACAGTCTACTCTCATTCTCACAATGACACTCGCCTATTATTTATTTTTATCAATAATTTAGCAAATTCTTATTAAAATTGTTTGTTACAAAAATTTCGAATTAAATTTCCGCCAAAACTGAATGAAAATGATGACGACCGTAGATGATTAAAAACATTAAACTTTTTTTATGCAAATAACACTTCCAAAATTTTAAGAAAGTTAATTTATAAAAGGTCTACGTTTAACATCCCACATATCCTTGTCAAACATTTAAAATCTTGACCCAATCATGTCCACCTACACCTCATCATTTTAAAAATTAAAATATTTAAATACATCATAAATCAATGTGGAAAAAAAAATTTTTTTAAGGTTACGTTGTCGTGTACACCTCTTTTTTTCCTGTTCGTAGGTAAAAATGTTTAACACTTTGAAAATGAGAGGGGAAAAATGGTCATTAAATGTTGTAATAGCAAGCCGTACAACCATTTATTATCCGAAAAAAAAAATGCATGTCTAGGACCAAACGAGACCTGATAATTTCTAGTTTGATGCCTTGATTGATAGCTTTTTATCTAAACAAGAAAATCTACACGGTAGGAGGGCAACAACTTCTTGTCAATATATTCCAATCGAAACTAAATATAAAACAAAACGGGGCCCTTTTCGCCCCCCTTGTAATTAATATTGTAGGTACCGTATAAATAGGAAATTAAATTAAGGGAAATGGTACCTTAAATTATTATAGACAAAATCATTCACAAAAATCCTATTAAAATAAATCCAATAACTTTAAATATAATCAAATAACCACAAAAATATTCATAAGCTGCTAATTACAGGCCTGTCATAGAACCGTCTATTATAAAGAAGCAGAGGCGGCGCTCTGTAACGTTGGAACGTTAGGAGCGAAATATTAAAACGCAAGAAAGAATATAACATCGAGGCAAGCCGAACATAATAGAACCAAAAAAAAAAAATGTTAACTACCATTAAGTTATAAAAAGGTAGAGCGTTCCACAAATCGCGTTTATTAGATTTTACGAAATTTTCTAGTTCTTTACGTTCGAAAATTGTCGAAAAAGGCACGTTCGTTCAAAATAACGTAACCGGGGGGGGGGGGGGGTAAATTCAAAATCGAAATGGTCGAATTTGATCGGTATGAAAGGAAAAGGTCCACCATCACTGCCCTATAGACATGACGTAGGAGGGCTTTTCAAACTTTTCGGAACCTCGTCAGCCAGAGAAAGGGGTTTGGACACGACTCGGAGCTGAACGTGGAAATATTGTTAATGCTTCTTCTGAAAAATAAAGTGGAATAGTTAGTTCATCCGTCCAACGAATAAACGAATCTTCATTGGATTCGGTGGATGAAAAAAACGAGTTTAGGGAAAAAAACCTGGAAAAAAAACCCCGAAAGAAAAACCCCCGAAAATTGCAAAAAAATATACTAAACCTGCAAATCACCTAGGCGCTTTAGTGGCAATATACGTTTAAGTTTGGCATTACTTTTATTTCCAAACTTTGTTCAGTGTCATGTTGCCATTTTGTATCAATTTAAAAAAAATATACTAAACCTGCAAATAACCTAGGCGCTTTAGTGGCAATATACGTTTAAGTTTGGCATTACTTTTATTTCCAAAGTTTGTTTAGTGTCATTTTGCCACTTTGTATCAATTAAAAAAATATATACTAGACCTGCAAATCACCTAGGCGCTTTACTGGCAATCTACGTTTAAGTTCAGCATTTTTTTTTCTTCCAAACTTTGTTTAGTGTCATGTTGCCATTTTGTATCAATTTAAAAAAAATATACTAAACCTGCAAATCACCTAGGCGCTTTAGTGGCAATATACGTTTAAGTTTGGCATTACTTTTATTTCCAAACTTTGTTCAGTGTCATGTTGCCATTTTGTATCAATTTAAAAAAAATATACTAAACCTGCAAATAACCTAGGCGCTTTAGTGGCAATATACGTTTAAGTTTGGCATTACTTTTATTTCCAAAGTTTGTTTAGTGTCATTTTGCCACTTTGTATCAATTAAAAAAATATATACTAGACCTGCAAATCACCTAGGCGCTTTACTGGCAATCTACGTTTAAGTTCAGCATTTTTTTTTCTTCCAAACTTTGTTTAGTGTCATGTTGCCATTTTGTATCAATTTAAAAAAAATATACTAAACCTGCAAATCACCTAGGCGCTTTAGTGGCAATATACGTTTAAGTTTGGCATTACTTTTATTTCCATAGTTTGTTTAGTGTCATGTTACCACTTTGTATCAATTAAAAAAATATATACTAAACCTGCAAGTCACCTAGGCGCTTTAGTGGCAATCTACTTTTAAGTTTAGCATTTATTTTTACTTCCAAACTTTGTTTAGTGTCATGTTGCCATTTTGTTTCAATTTAAAAAAAATATACTAAACCTGCAAATAACCTAGGCGCTTTAGTGGCAATATACGTTTAAGTTTGGCATTACTTTTATTTCCAAAGTTTGTTTAGTGTCATATTGCCACTTTGTATCAATTAAAAAAATATATACTAAACCTGCAAGTCACCTAGGCGCTTTAGTGGCAATCTACGTTTAAGTTTAGCATTTATTTTTACTTCCAAACTTTGTTTAGTGTCATGTTGCCATTTTGTATCAATTTAAAAAAATTATACTAAACCTGCAAATAACCTAGGCGCTTTAGTGGCAATATACGTTTAAGCTTGGCGTTACTTTTATTTCCAAAGTTTGTTTAGTGTCATGTTGCCACTTTGTATCAATTAAAAAAATATATACTAAACCTGCAAGTCACCTAGGCGCTTTAGTGGCAATCTACGTTTAAGTTTAGCATTTTTTTTTACTTCCAAACTTTGTTTAGTGTCATGTTGCCATTTTGTATCATTTAAAAAAAATATACTAAACCTGCAAATAACCTAGGCGCTTTGGTGGCAATATACGTTTAAGTTTGGCATTACTTTTATTTCCAAAGTTTGTTTAGTGTCATGTTGCCACTTTGTATCAATTAAAAAAATATATACTAAACCTGCAAGTCACCTAGGCGCTTTAGTGGCAATCTACGTTTAAGTTTAGCATTTTTTTTTACTTCCAAACTTTGTTTAGTGTCATGTTGCCATTTTGTATCAATTTAAAAAAAATATACTAAACCAGCAAATAACCTAGGCGCTTTAGTGGCAATATACGTTTGAGTTTGGCATTTTTTCCGGGTTTTTTTCCTGGCGTTTTTTTTTTCCGATCCCCGAAAAAAACTGTCACCTTGAACCGACCTCATTTCACCACCAAAACTAACTCCGGAAAGTCCGATTTCCCTCAGAAATTCAATACCGCCACACTCAAGGGAAGAATGCAGAAGGGCACTGAGGCTGCACAAATTGGTGAAGAACGAGATAATTCGCGTCAGTTTGGAAACGTTTGGACAAAGCTCAAAGATCAGGAGGGAATAGGAAAAGTGGCAGTTTTTACGATTATTGGCAGATCAAATTTGGCAGTTAATAAGTTGTGATGAGATGTGTCAGTTGTTACCGAATGGTTTGAGAGGTGAGATGATGATGGTGGAGGAGGCTTTTTCATATTTGGAGGAGGAAGTTTGTGACAATTGTAGAGTCCTAATCTCTTGCCCAAGGTGCTCAGGTGCCAACATCTTCTCTAACTTATCCACTATCGTATACATCTACTACTGTCGTCGTTGCTTCACTTATTTGCACATTTTCACCATTTCTTCCAGTTTTCCTAACCTCAATAAAAGGAACACTTGCTATTCTTTCTAAATATTATCATCAAGGATTTATCCACTTGGTACACATACATCGAAGTATACGCTCATGCCCCTCAGCGGCACTCAACAAAAGTACTTACTTATCCCGATGATCACATGCTCGTTCGCTAGGAACAGGGTGTGTCATGTGAAGCTGAGGCTAACATTATTTGGATGAAACTGCTGAGGCTCTCGCTGAGCTGGACGGACGCTTAAGATAAGTGATACAGGGGCGACTCCTCGCGCACTGTTGAAGGATGAACAAGATCAAGGGTAATAATGACGATGGATCCCTGGAACCCAATTCAGTAGAGCTGACATCTTGGTATATTAGCTTAGTTCCCAAATCACTATAATGTCCATTTTGAAGCCAACGTCACAAACGTGTTCCTGAAAAGGCTTTAAAAGGGTACGGGCTGCAGATTATTATGCAACTGGCCGAATAAGGCTAAGGAACAAGAGGAGCAGAAATGGTGAACCTGTGGATTGGGAGCCCATAACTGACATAAGCAGAAAATTAATTTGGCAAGTAGTTTATTTTAGTTTCTTGCCTATCACATAACACCCACCTACCTGCGTTAGCAAGGAATCTCCATAGGAACTGGCTGCTCAGATCTGGTACAGAACACTGGATTCAGCGTGTCAAGTTGGGAATTATAAATTCGTGTCTTGTCACACCTGGAGGTAGAGTTTAATACAGACGGCTCATCATTTATCTACTGACTCCAGGCAACATGCGCACTCCCCCTTGACTTTTGGCGACTTCTTTTCTCGATGATCATATTCTCGTGCGCTAGGAACAAGGTGTACTTCGTGAAGGTGGGGAGAATGGATGGGGGTTCCCAAAATGCAGAGGTTCTCGCTGAATTCGACAGATGCCTCCTGGGATGGTTAAGCTATATGATTCATGGTAGAAACCACACGCGCTGCATAAAAATGAACAAGGATTAGAGGAATGACGATGTGTCTGTAAACCACCACCTCGCACTGGAACCCAGTTGTTTCTCTTTCCTTTGGTCGTAGTTGTTGGCTAATTGAAGACGTTGGCCACATAAGCAGCACTTCGAGATTGTTTTCGGCCTGTTTCTAATCGAGTTCTTCACTTCCACTTGCGTAATCACCTGGTGCTCGTCTTTTGATGTATTGTTGTGCTGTGTTCACTGGCTTCTTTATGTTATATCTGATTAATATCGAAGGGTGGAAGGCAACAAGCCTAGTTTTTCACTGCCCACCAAGTTATAATTTGGTTAACTATCTGACGATCATAAACCCAATGCCCTATTGTATCCTCTTAAAAATGGTTCCAGAGCTTTAGATATAGGGTTTCCTTTCAAAGTCTCTGTATAACTCCCATCACTTTTCTTTTGAAAGATTCTTCCCTCTGATCGTCCTCTTTAGAGTTTTCTGTAATTTTGCCTTCTTATTAGCCGTTTTTATCATTTTGCCCCCAAATCCGAAAATTGAGAAATCGCGTTTCAGGCTGTTGCTTGTTGTACGTTCTCTGCAAATTATTTGTAAAAACCTGTACGTCAAGTTACAATCTACAAACCTAAGGTTTCAGGTTTCATCGAAACCATAAATGAGCATAATCAGTTTCATTTATCAAATTGACTTAGGATGTTAGGTTCCAGGTTGTACTTTTGGTTTTAGGTTCCAGAGTTTTAAAGTTTACACGTAACGTGAGAGATTCCTTATTCCAGGTAATAGAGTTTCAATGGTTTTGTTTTAGGTTGCAGGTCTGAAACTTCAACTTTGGAACCCATGCACATGTTAACATATCAACGAGAGAAGTTATCATCTTAAAATTTCCCTCTGCGTCCGATGAGAAAACGACTTGGACGATTGCATGCAGACAGAAACCCTCTTCAGATCGGAGATCTTTCTAGGCTTGGCTTCAAATGTTATGTGCCGTCTTCAAACTCAAACTTCAGTGTTGAAATCTGACACTTTAGGACACTTCGATTCACATTAATCGTTCAGAAAAATTGCTTTTGAGGCAGTTGCCTCCATGGAAATGGTTTACGTTTCAAACTCCCCTTTCTAACTATCTACCACCCCCTCCCCATTTTTCCCCCAAAGTAGCATTAATTACCGTTCCCAGCCAGTTGTGTTGTGTGGGAATCAACCCATATGCGACCACAATTCAGTCAATACCACTTAGTCTATACCTTTGTTTACGGTACAATGGCGGGTAGTAACGTACCCCCCCCCCCCACCGTTAGTAATGCCTATTATTATTTTTACAAAAATACAAGAGCCTACGTACCCAGTTAGCACTAGCACGATTTTCAACAACACAAATACACAACAGTCACTAAATATTAAACAACACATAACACATCATATCACAGCGAAGTCGCCCACGAGACTATACGTATACAAAGACCTCGTTATTTGCGATAAGCGTATTCTCGTCGAACACGGTAAACCGGTACCATTCGAGTGGCGGCAATTTCGAAAATGAAAGAGAGAGAAATACTTCGACCCCGTACAATATAACTAACGAATTGATTGTAATCTAGAGAATGCAATGCAATTACATGTAATTAATTAAATTGTAATTAGGCGAACATAAATTTAGGTTTATGGTCTTGCACTTGTTCGAGTATGTCAAACAATTGCCTTAAACTTGAGATTTCAGTTTTGAAACTTTGGGTTGCAAACTTATGATTGCACATTTCAGGTCACTGAAATTAGCACTAAACTCCTAGTTTTACATCGATCCTTTAGACAAAATCCTTTCACCTTCAACATGAGTATTCTAGGGCGTAGTTTAGAGATTTTAGGCGAAAAACTTGACGATTCAGTGGTCTCATCAGAGGTAGTGGAGATCGGCCCAAGGACGTATTTTTGAAATGTTAGGTGTAGATAGCAATCTTCAAATGCAAAGTTTTAGGTTTCAGGCATCACATTTTTGATCTTAGGTTCAAGGTTTAGACGACAGGTGTCAGGGTTCACCTTGTCAGTTGTAACTTTCAGAATTAATGTTTCATAGCACAGATCTTAAGTTTTATGTCAATAAAAGTGTTAGATACCTTATTATACTACCTTAAGAGAAGGAGGCGAGGGAGTAAAATGGGTGGAAGAGCTAGGGGAAAAAGGATGGAGGATTATAGAGGAGGAGAAGGAATGGCAGGGAATTTGAAAGTGTAAGGGCCAGTTGCACCAGTAAATTTAACTGACGGTTAAGCTAATCTTCGGTTAGTTGCTATGGATTAGCCAATCAAAGGCACAGTTTCCTAACCTGTGATTAGTTTAACCCATAGTTAATTTTAATGGTGCAACTGGTCTTAAGTGGATTTTTTAAATTAGGATAATGAATAAGAAATCTTTTGTTAAAATTGTAAATATTGTAGCAAAATAAAAGAGACATACATACATACTGAGTTACATAGAAGTTGCAACACCAAGAACACGACGACGGTCGAATGAGAGTCAGAAGAAGACGGAGTGAACGACGTAATCTTCAATTTACGTTTACCGCATTGAAGGTGTTATGGTTTGGGGTGCGATTTTTTATGACAATAAGTCTCCTTCGGTGTTCATTCGAGGCAATATGACAGCACGACGGTATATTGCGGAGGTGGATGGAACACATCCTCTGCCTCACTCACCTCGAAGAACCAGTAAGATAACACAGGTAAGATCTCTTGCTCTGACCTCCAAGATCTCCGGTCCCACTGAACATGTCCTATGGGACAAAATGGTTAGAAGGTTGCGAAACGTGCAGCGTCCTTTTGACTTTCAAGACATGATGTGCAACTTGTATGGGAGGCAATACCTCAAGACAAGATAAACCCTGATTCAACATGGGCGCCCATACAGCAATTTCGAGGGGGGGGGAGGGCAATTAGGAGAAGATCGAACAATTAGTTTTATTTAAATTAAAAGTTTCGTTACTTAAGAAATTATTACTGGTTAGAATCCGAGTCTGCCCCCCCCCCCTCTTATGGGCGCCCATGTTATTCAATCAATGCCACGGCGTGTAAATGAATTTGAAAATCAGAGAGGCCGCACCACACGTTATTAAAAATCATAAAATTTTGCTTAACTAATGAAGATTTTCCTCCCAAATTTTCATCATTTATTACTAAAACATAAGTGAATTTCATCCGGAAATTCTTAGTGTTGCAATCTCTATGTCCTCATATACAGGGCGATTCACCTAGCGCTCGGCGAAAGATTACGTGTGAACGACCAGAGATAGAGAAAAAAATCAAAGGAAAAAGTTATACGAATTTAGAGGAACCACAATACCAAATTAGTTCCTCTTATACAGGGTGTACTGGTAAAGCGCCACAAAATGAAATTTCATTTTTATAAATGGAACAACCTATATGTTTAATAACATTTTTGGATTGGTGATGGAAAACGAAATTATTGTTTTTTTTTTGCTAACTACCTTGCTTGCCGAGATATTGCCCATAATGTCAAAAAAATTGAATTTTTCTCACTTGCTCCGTGGTTAATTCCCTCAATCTGCAAAAAAGATCCAAAGTAGATTATTGGTGAAGGTACCCTACATAATATCTCCTAGGAGCTAATGAAACTGTTTTGTAATAAATAGTAGAGGGCGTCCGTGTAGTCTCAGTCAAAATGGCGAACTTCAAACATATATTATTGAAAATTCTCATATTGCAGATTCGAACAGTGCAGATAATGATATAACACTTAATATAGAAAAATACAGCCTCCCCTTTAATAATTATAATATGATTGGCGCATTTAAATGGTTGCAACACGATGTAGCACCTACCCATTACCTATAGCGTCGCAGCCAGATATTATTTAAATGACAATATTAATAACAAATGGATTAGCAGAGGAGGGACAATTCCATGGCGAGCGAGATCGCCAGACTGGACCCCTCTGAATTTCTTTTTACAAAGAAGAACCTACAGCTCCTGAAAATGTGAGGGACAACTTGCGCGTCAACACCCCCCTTTAAATTTCTGTTCGAGATACATTAATAAAAAGAATTACACCTTTTTTGTAGGAAATGTGCACTATTCGAACCTGGGTGCCTTTTGAATAACGTATGTTTGAAGTTCACCATTTTGACTGAGACTGCATGGATGCCCTCTACTATTTATTACCAAACCAATCTTATCAGTTCGTAGGGAATATTATGTAATATCTTTTATTCTTTCCTTTTTTTCTATCTATCTTATTAACCCCCTAATGTACTATCTTATCTTCTTTTTCTTTGCTTCTTTCCTTTTCTTCTATCTATATTATTAACCCGGAATGTACTATCTTATCTTTTTTTTTCTTTGCTTCTTTCTTTTTTTCTATCAATCTTATTAACCCCGAATACTTATACTATTTTTTTTGCTTCTTTCCTTTTTTTCTATCTATCTTATTAACCCCGAATGGACCATCTTTTTTTCTTTGCTTCTTTCCTTATCCCCGGAACAAAAACAAAGAATTTGATGTAATGGCTGCTGAATGAAGAATTGAACATGCTACTAGATACAATCTCACTTAATACACGCCGATTAATGTGGTTGCAACACGACGGAGCACCTGCTCCCTCATTACCTACAGCGTCGCTGTCAGAAATTATTTAAATGACAATTTTAATAACAAATGGATTGGCGGAGGAGGGACAATTCCATGGCGAGCGAGATCGCCAGACTGGACCCCTCTGGATTTCTTTTTACAAAGAAGAACCTATAACTCCTGAAAATGTGAGGGACAACTTGCGCGTTAGCACTCCCCTTTAAATTTCTGTTCGAGATACATTAATAAAAAGAATTACACCTTTTTTGTAGGAAATGTGCACTATTCGAACCTGGGTGCCCTTTGAATAACGTATGTTTGAAGTTCACCATTTTGACTGAGACTGCATGGATGCCCTCTACTATTTATTACCAAACCAATCTTATCAGTTCGTAGGGAATATTATGTACTATCTTTTTTTCTTTGCTTCTTTCCTTTTTTTCTATCTGTCATATTAACCCCGAATGTACTATCTTATCTTTTTTTTCTTTGCTTCTTTCCTTTTCTTCTATCTATATTATTAACCCCGAATGTACCATCTTTTTTTCTTTGCTTCTTTCCTTATCACCGGAACAAAAACAAAGAATTTGATGTAATGGCTGCTAAATGAAGAATTGAACATCCTACTAGATACAATTTCACTTAATACACGCCGATTAATGTGGTTGCAACACGACGGAGCACCTGCTCATTACCTACAGCGTCGCTGTCAGAAATTATTTAAATGACAATTTTAATAACAAAAGGATTGGCAGAGGAGGGACAATTCCATGGCGAGCGAGATCGCCAGACTGGACCCCTCTGGATTTCTTTTTACAAAGAAGTCCCTACAGTTCCTGAAAATGTGAGGGACAACTTGCGCGTCAGCACCCCCCTTTAAATTTCTGTTCGAGATACATTAATAAAAAGAATTACACCTTTTTTGTAGGAAATGTGCACTATTCGAACCTGGGTGCCTTTTGAATAACGTATGTTTGAAGTTCACCATTTTGACTGAGACTGCATGGATGTCCCCTACTATTTATTACCAAACCAATCTTATCAGTTCGTAGGGAATATTATGTAATATCTTTTATTCTTTCCTTTTTTTCTATCT
Organism: Pyrocoelia pectoralis; assembly: GCA_036250285.1. Classification (NCBI taxonomy): domain Eukaryota; kingdom Metazoa; phylum Arthropoda; class Insecta; order Coleoptera; family Lampyridae; genus Pyrocoelia; species Pyrocoelia pectoralis. The sequence goes on from CM070083.1 coordinate 5,357,995, forward strand.
ATCTTATTAACCCCGAATGTACTATCTTATCTTTTTTTTCTTTGCTTCTTTCCTTTTCTTCTATATACATTATTAACCCCGAATGTACTATCTTATCTTTTTTTTCTTTGCTTCTTTCTTTTTTTCTATCTATCTTATTAACCCCGAATATACTTTTTTTTTGCTTCTTTCCTTTTTTCTATCTATCTTATTAACCCCGAATGTACCATCTTTTTTTCTTTGCTTATTGTAATTGTAATATATATTGTGCTATCTGAATACAATAGTATTCTTACACTTGTCAATAAACAGAAAAAACAAAATAACAAATATGACTAGTATACATATTTAAGAAAAATATTTTTAGTACTAAAATACAATATTAAAACAAATAAATATTACTATCTAGGCCAGTCTAGTGGAGTTTAAGTAATCACCAACACTATAAAATGATTCATTAATTAAAAATGCTTTTAATGTTTTTTTGAACTGGTCCTTTGGTTTATTTCTAATTGAAACTGGTAGTTTATTAAATAAGTTTACTGATATGCAGTTTGGACCTCTTTGCGATTTGCTTAATCGGCAATACGGTGCTGAGTAGTTGTCATTGTATCTTGTTTCATAAGTGTGAACATCCTTTTGCTTAGTCCATAAGTGCAAGTTATGTTTAGCATATAACAAACTGTCCAAAATAAACATAGAAGGTAGAGTCAGAATTGACAATTCGCAGTATGCCTTTTTGCAGTCATCTCTATAGCCCAAATACGCTAATATTCGAACTGCTCGACGTTGAAGTTTAAATATCCGTTCCGCATGAGCGGAAGATCCCCATAATAGAATTGCGTAGGAAGCATGGGAGTGAAACAGAGCAAAATAAGCTGTTCGCAGCACAGTACTAGAAACTTCATTTTGAAGACTTTTTAAAAGATAGATGTTACGGGATAATTTTTTGCACAATGAGTTCACATGATGCTCCCATGTTAATTTGTGATCAATTATTACTCCTAGAAACTTCGTTGTATCTTCTGTATTAATTGTAGTTGAGCATTTTCTTAGTGATAATAACATTTTAAAAGTCTTGTCATTATTTAAGCATAGTTCGTTTGTGGAAAACCAGTTATATGCTTTATTTTGAGCTTCTTCACAGTCATTAATTAGGTTATTAATCACACTGTTGCTTAGAGTAAGGGTAGTGTCATCCGCAAAGAGAATTGTATTTATGTTCTTCATGTTGCTCATATGTTTGGGGAAATCGTTAATGTATACCAGAAAGAGAAGGGGTCCCAATATTGAGCCCTGGGGAACGCCTGTAGTTATTGGCTCTTTGGAGCTTGTTGATTGCCCGATTTGAACATATTGAAGTCTGTTTTCAAGATAAGAGCGTATGAGATCTACGCTACTGTCATTAAACTTGTATTCTCTGAGTCTGAGAGTCAAGATTTCGTGTGAGACACAATCAAAGGCTTTACTCAAGTCGCAGAATATCGACATTGTATAATCGCCTCTTTCAAAGCCATCAAGAATTAAGTTAACCAGATTCACAATTGCATCAGTGCAGTTACGGCCCTTCCTAAAACCATACTGATTACTATTGAAAATGCCGTTTTCCTCGAAGTAAGATGATATCTGCATATATAACAGTTTTTCAAATATTTTTGAAATAACTGGTAAGATGGCAATAGGCCTATAGTTACTAGGATTATCGATCTCTCCAGACTTAAATAGAGGCAAGACTCTTGCTATTTTTAAACAGTCAGGAAAAGTGTTTAAGGATATACATTCACTAAATAGTAATGTCAAGGGACCAACTAAGTAATTGATTTCTTTCTTGATTAGTAGTATGTTCAAATTATATACATCTCGGCTTTTACTATTTTTTAGCGACATTATTGCTTTTCTGGTTTCATTGATTGATACAGGTTTAAAGTTGAATTGTATTGGTTCATTCAGATCATTGTAGCACTGACTTATTACAGATGTCCTTGATAAGTTAAGCTTATTTTTAATGGACGATGCAATTGAACCAAAAAAGTTATTAAACTCACTGGCAGAGATTGTAGATTCTTTCCTTATCCCCGGAACAAAAACAAAGAATTTGATGTAATGGCTGCTGAATGAAGAATTGAACATCCTACTAGATACAATCTCACTTAATACACGCCGATTAATGTGGTTGCAACACGACGGAGCACCTGCTCCCTCATTACCTACAGCGTCGCTGTCAGAAATTATTTAAATGACAATTTTAATAACAAATGGATTGGCAGAGGAGAGACAATTCCATGGCGAGCGAGATCGCCAGACCGGACCCCTCTGGATTTCTTTTTACAAAGAAGAACCTATAACTCCTGAAAATGTGAGGGACAACTTGCGCGTTAGCACTCCCCTTTAAATTGCCGTTCGAGACACATTAATAAAAATAATTACACCTTTTTTGTAGGAAATGATGTGCACTATTCGAACCTGGGTGCCTTTTAAATAACGTATGTTTGAAGTTCACCATTTTGACTGAGACTGCATGGATGCCCTCTACTATTTATTACCAAACCAATCTTATCAGTTCGTAGGGAATATTATGTACTATCTTTTTTTCTTTGCTTCTTTCCTTTTTTTCTATCTATCTTATTAACCCCGAATCTTTTTTTTCTTTGCTTCTTTCCATTTTCTCTATCTATCTTATTAACCCCGAATGTACCATCTTATCCTTTTTCTCTTTGCTTCTTTGCTTTTGTCTACCTATCTTATTAACCCCGAATGTACTATCTTATCTTTTTTTCTTTCCTTCTTTCCTTTTTTTCTATCTATCTTATTAACCCCGAATGTACTATCTTATCTTTGTTTTTCTTTGCTTCTTTCCTTTTTCTCCATCTATCTTATTAACCCCGAATGTACCATCTTATCTTTTTTTCTTTGCTTCTTTCTTTTTTTCTATCTATCTTATTAACCCCGAATATACTATCTTTTTTTCTTTGCTTCTTTCTTTTTTCTATCTATCTTATTAACCCTGAATGTACCATCTTTTTTTTCTTTGCTTCTTTCCTTTTTTTATATCTGTCGTATTAACCCCGAATGTACTATCTCTATCTTTTTTTTTCTTTGCTTCTTTCCTTTTTTCTATCTATCTTATTAATTAATTAATCTGATATAGTTATAGCTATGATGGACGAAAATAAATATTATTATTATTATTATTACTATTATTAACCTCGAAGCAAATCACGATTTTGACATTATGAGCAATATCTCGGCAAGCAGGGTAGTTAGTCAGAAAAAATCTTAACAACATTAACTTTATTTTCAGCAACTAATCCACAATGTTATAGGGTGTTCCATTAAAAAATGAAATTTTGTTTTTTGGAGCTTTACTGCTACACCTTGTAGATTAAGTGAAACTAATTTGCTATTGTGGCTCTTCTAATTTCGTATAAAACTGTTTCCATTGGTCGTCGTTCAGAAGTAATCTTGTGACGAGCCCTAGGTGAATCACCCTGTTTATACTAACACATGAATTACAACATTCCTAGAGGATTTCCCGATGGAAATCGAGTGTAGGAGAAATTCGCGAATCAGTTTCTTCTCGTAGAGATCTACATGAAATTAACTTCTTTGGTTTTCGGTTCGTATACAATCAAGTCCAAACCAGATGAGCCTAAAACAGATAGTATTGGGCGTGGTCCAGGTACAGAATTACATGAATGATGAACTTTAGCGGACTCTAACTTATTAACTTTTTTTTTCTTCCCCCTCGACGGTTAGTATACATATATAGATATATACGTGCGGCTTTAATGCATTTTTAGATAAATCATATTGCGTACCTTATGTCATTAACGACGAATTTATTTATTAGATTAAAAGGAAAGACTCGCATTCCTTTCTCTCACAAGAAAGTATCCCTTCTGTACTCATTGATCAGGAGTTCTCTTGGACGAACAATTTTATTGCCTCGACTTTTCAGTGGCAATGAATTTATATGTAAGTATAATATAGAGAAGCGTCGCTTGGTTATTCTCGTATTCATAGCCTAAAGCTCTCTTCAAGAAATTGTTGTGACGTTAGCAGGCATAAACTTGATTTATAGATGAGTTGTCTGAGCGCGAGGTATCTCCGATGAAATATGTTCAGTAGTTCTTACGACCCTTTTTGTATAGTATGTATAGGTACTATTGCGCGATGGATCATGAAAAAAAAATTTTTTTAAAGCCGTAACAGGAAACGAAAATCATTAAAAGTTCGAGAATCTAAAACGGAGTACTAGAACAAGGAGCAAGGAACTCAGTGGGCCCTGACGACTTTCGAGCGGCGGGGAGCAACCAATCTTAGCACTTTTGACATGTAACAAATCGACGCGCATCAGTCATCGCCAGATAAATTATTATTCCCAATCAAATCCTGGTAGGCTATCCTAAAATACATAAATAAAGCGCCGTTTATTGTGCATTGTTTAGTTTATATTATAACGCCGCGCCGATCCGATTTTGAGGTTATGTCAATCTTAGGGAAACCGCAATTAATTACCCCAAGAACAGTTGCAGCGTCACCTTTTTAACAACAAGTGTGGCCAATTCGACTCCTTTTAAACAATAGAAAGGCGAGTCATACTCAAAGCTGCACTATGAGGTGGTCATGGAAGAATAAAATTTGAAAGTTACCGCACACGGTGTGTGCCAGTTTACAGCTGCCGTTAATTAAGACATAAATTATGCATTAACTTAGATACGCGAACGTAATTAAGATTTTACAATTGTACAAATCATCGCGCAGGCATTCGCGATTTCATTCAGGTGCGATTTTTTTCGATTCAGAGCTTCGATTATAATACGAAATTTCCGTACAAATCAGCAGTCACCGGCAGCATATGGTTAGTAGGCGCACGGAAAACAAATTGCTTTCCGTTAACTTCAATTTTAGAAGAAGAAAAAAATCAATTTAATCTCGTTAACGAGAACGAGCATGGAAGGATTGAAAAAGTTGGACATTTGGCGCACGTGCTTTCGATATAAACGAAATATTAATTATTTTTCCGCGTTAATTGATTGTTCTTAGATTTCTCGTTGTATATATTAAAATTAATTGCCATTCACTTGCAATTAGACGATGAGATTTTTACTGTGACTTAAACATAACTTTATTTAGTGCCATTTGATCAGTTATCGTTTCGAAATCACCTTGTGTGATCCTGTGAAGCCGAGGGCAATAAACGGTCCAATATCAAAACGTGAAAGTGACCATAAAAATTCGCAAAGGGAATGATAAGCATAAATAATAACTGAATGTGGACAAAAGATTAAAGGTAACAAGATAAGCGAACTGTTTCACGTTACAAAACTAAACATTCTATTCACTAGCTAAAGTAAGCATACTCATAAAGTGAAACTAGATTAGCCAGTAAAATATGACCAAGTTAATGCCCACTTAACGTTTGCAGTTAAATTGGTTACTAGACAGCGTGTATTGTCAAATAAGGTGGCGGATCTAATAAAAAGGAACGCTCAATCGAATCCATATAACGGGGTTCGACTAGAAACCTTCGCACAGCGATGCTTGATAGTGCTGCGGAATTGTCTGTGGGGTTGGTGAGGCTAAAAGATCGAATCTAGAGCAATAAACGCTTACCATAACAATAAATTTAGTGTTATACGGTTGGTGGGGGTGAGATCAAAAGAATTTCTATACACATACACACAATTAGGCATCAGCAGACGTTCGTTGCAACGAATTTCTGGGAAAGATTTAAAAATTGACCCCTACAAAGTGCCTGCTGACCGTTGGACAAGGTTAACTTACTGCCATACTCTGTTAAACTTAGTGCAAGAAGAGGATGATTTCATATCAAAAATCATAATGAGTGACGAAGCCCATTTCCACTTAAGTGGCACAGAGAATCCACATGAAATGCATGAAGAGCCATTGCATACCCTCAAAGTGCGGCATTCGCAGTGGAAAAGTAGTTGGCACCACAGTAACCGTAACTAGTGAGCGTTACAGGTAGATACTAAAAGATTTTTGTTTGCCGATTATTGTTGGTTCCCACAGGATGGAGCAACCGCTCACACAGCTCGGGCAACGATCGAGATTTTGAAACACCAATTTCCAGGTCGAGTGATCTCCCGTTCTTCCTTGGGGTTTTTTTAAAATCTCGCGTTTACCACAATAAACCACGAACCTTGCAAGTCTTCAAAACTAACATTGAAGAAGACATCGCCAATTTGGAGCCAGATGTTTTAGTAAGAATTTATTGTTTTCACTTTCACAGTACTTAAAATGGTTTCCATCTCGTTGCTGTAAGGAAGTTGCCACAACAAACCTCGAAAGTTAAATCTACGGTCGACACGGAGCTCTAAGAAACTCTTCGCTGTACGAAAAACTACCATCCCAAGATCTGTAACACAAACGAATAAGCCGAGGGCAATAAACGGTCCAATATCAAAACGTGAACGTGAACATAACAATTCCTGAAAAGAACGATAAGCATAAATAATAACTGAATGTGGACAAAATATTAAAGGTAACGAGATAAGCGAACTGTTTAACGTTACAAAACTAAACATTTTATTCCATTCTATCTATTCACTAGCTAAAGTGAAACGAGATTAGCCAGGAAAATATGACCAGACCAAGTTAACGTCCACTTAGCGTTTGTAGTTAAATTGATGTGAAATCATTGCTACTAGACAGCATGTATTTTCAAATAAAGTGGCGGATTTCCCAAAAAGGAACCCTCAATCGAATCCATATAACGGGGTTCGACTAAAAACCTTCGTATAGCGATGCTTGATATTGCTGTGGAATTGTTTGTGCGGTTGGTGACGCTCAAAGATCGGGAACGAATGTAGGACATTAAACAAGTATTTCGCTTACCCTAACAATAAAATTAGTGTTATACCGTTTGGTGGGGGTGAGATCAAAAGAATTTTTGAATAAAATTTATTGCCACAGAAGTGATTTAATTAAGAGAGAGAGAGAAAGAAGGAATTGATCATATTCAAGTGAAGTTAAGTATGGTTTTGTATCCTCTTTGTTCGTGAGGTTTTACGGTAACGCGCGGCAGGATGTACATGCTTGCAGGGTTGCCACCACATAATAACAACCTTATAGAAACGAGTACCGTAATCGTTTCGAGTACGTTTCCACCCATTTTGTAATTATATTTTTGATACATGTTTAGGTTTTGCCTTCGCTTTTTAGATCTATCGAGGAGGGAAAAAAAGGGTCCCGGTAAGAGAGAAATTTACATTTTTATCTTCTCTAATAAGACAAATTTTTGGAATTGTCCGTAATCTATGGGTCCCTAAATGTCTCTTCTTGTTAAAGTGATGATTTTTATTTCGTTTATTCACAATTCTCAACACAAAGTCGTTGAAATCCACCCACCTCCGAATGGTGTAGGTACCAAGGGGGGCTGGTTCCCTTTTTTTCCTTAAATAATTTCCCTGAAAAACACGCATGAGCCCTTCACAAAAAGAGGCACCAGCGAGTAGACCAAGTAAAAACACAACTATTATTATTATTATTTTTTGGAAATTATGGAATTTGAATAATTAGAAAATAATTATTAATACTTTAGATCAAGTTTTATTGCATAATAATTTATTCAAAACTAAAAATTCCGTAAAATCCTAGATGTCAGAAGAAAAATTTGATTCTATACCTGGGAATTCCAGATTTTTTACGGAATTTTGACTTTTTCCAATGAAAAAAAAGTATCAAATAACGAGTGAACTGCTAAGTTTTTCTGTAAAAAAATTCGAAATACAAAATTTCGACAGAAATGCCCAATCAAGAATTTGGGGATTCTAAAAAAATTTAGATTTTCGAGATGATCCCAACATTCTGAAAAAAAATTCATAAAAAAAACATTGTAATTCTGTTAACGAATAACCTCTGTATATAGTTTGTCAACTTCTATAATACTTCGAATATTTTGGAAATTCTGAGTTTTTCAGAATTATGTAGTTTTCTAAATTTTGAATTTTGAATAAATTAAATTGCCTTGTGTTTAATAAGAAACAATTTTAAGAAAATAACTTTCAATATCGACAAAAAAATTTAGAATTATTCGAAAAAAGATCTTTTCTTGGAATTCTGAATTTGTTACCGGAATTGAATTTTTTTTGCAGAGTTTTGAGTGTGGAATTTAATATAAACATGAGCCCTTTATCTTCAGAAAATAGATTGCCACGGGCCCGCCAGTGGACCAAGAAACAACACAATTATTATTATTATTATTATTCAACATTCTGAGCTTTGAATCTCAATAGTTATAAAATAATTTTAAATACTTGAAGTACTGCTGCTTATAATTTATTCAAAACTCAAAATGTCGTAAAATTTTAGATTCTCTTAGTGAAGGTGATATCATCCCAACGTACTGAGAGACTTTGCTCGAAGTCGCACGTGTGGGGGTCAGGTATCGAAAGGTTGGTTAGGAACAGACCTAGGTATGGAGGATAGGTAATAGGGGCAAAGCTTCAAACCTCTTAAAACCTATAGAGACACATGCATCTGAGTGAAGCGAGGAAAAGTTGGAAGAAATTTCCGGAAACCTACACTAGGATAAAGATTAGTTCTGTAATGGGTGTCGCTAATCTCCTCTGCGGCAATACGGCACTGAGAAAAATCTGTTGGGATCTCACTTAGACCCTGGTAAGACTAAGCCATATTTGAAGTGATTGAAGTGGACTTTCACGTGACATCAGAGCAGCAAGTGGTCATACGAGAACAATGATTTCAAGATGCGGAGGCCAAAGACCAAGACAAGATAAAACAAAAAAGTCCGTGGGATTGGGGTTCAATGTGAAGACAAGGGAACATTGCCACGAACAAAAAGTAACGGGAATTGGGGTTCAGTTAATTAGAAAGACAGAATAAGATTCCTGGGCGACGAAAACTTGTGAGAGTGAAAGACTAAAAGACTTAAAAGAGTGCTATAGGTGATTCTCTGAGTCCCATTCCAACTGCAAATGGAAGAGGATCGTTTCTAGTCCGTCATATAATTAAGCGTACAAATTCTCTAGGATGGATAGAATCTTTCCTGATCTTGCTTGGAGTTGCTGCCCACAATACAAAGATACGTAAAGTTCATCTCATATCTAAATCTGTCCGAGATGCAGCTCCAGAAGCTGAGTTTGACCTTTTTGCTCTTGAAATTATTAAGGAGAGCCGCTCAACGATGACGACTTTGATCTTCGGGAACAGTGTCTGCGTAACTCCCTCGACCGGAAAGTTTGCAGTAATAATTCTTCTCGAACTTGCTGATGATGACAGCCGCCAAAATGCGTTTCTGGCTTTTGGCGTCTTAGGCTTCAATTCAACGTACTCAGTAATACAGCAAAAGAAAAGGCAAAAGATATTGAGTTCATACCGAACCGCACTCAAAGATTTTCATGTGCAGCAAATTGAAGCGATGCAAGAGAGGGTCCTACAGAAAAACAGGGGAGATAGATCCAATCGTAATTCAACTCTTACCGAAGTCTGTAGGAACCCAAACTGAAACTCAAACTCAAAAATAGTTGAAGTTTAAACTAAAATAATTATTAATACTTGAGATCAAGTTTTACTGCATAATAATTTATTCAAAATTCGAAATTCCGTAAAATCTTAGATTTCAGAAGAAAAATTTGAATCTATACCTGGGAATTCCAGATTTTTACGGAATTTTGACATTTTCCAACGAAAAAAAGTATCAAATAAGTTTTTATGTAACCCAAACTAATTCGAAATACAAAATTTCAACAGAAACGCCCAATCAAGAATTTGGGAATTCTGAAAAAAATTAGATTTTTGAGATGACCCCAACATTCTCAAAACAATTCATAAGAAAAACATTGTAATTCTGTTAACGAATAACCTCTGTATATATAGTTTGTCAACTTCTATAATATTTCGAATTTTTTTTGGAAATTCTGCGTTTTTCAGAATTATGTAGTTTGCTTATCAAAATTCTAAATTTTGAATAAATTAAATTGCCTTGTGTTTAATATGAAACAATTTTAAGAAAATAACTCTCAACATCGACAAAAATTTGGAATTATTCGAAAAAATAAAATTCCAGTATTTCGAAGAAAAACATTAAAATTTTGATAAATATCTGCCACATAATTATGGATTTGCAGATTTTCAGAGATCATGAACGAATTCCGATAAAAATACAATTCGTATTAATTTTATTATCCACCTCCCCCCCACCTTTTATTGAAATTCTGAATTTGTTACCGGAATTCAATTTTTTTCGCAGAGTTTTAAGCGTGGAATTTAATATAAACGATGCATCGTTGCCCTGAAAATTGTACATGAACCTTTCATCTTTACAAAATAGATCTCCAGTGGACCAAGCAACAACACAATTATTATTATTATTCAACATTCTGAACTTTGAACCACAACAGTTATAAAATAATTTTATATAGATATTTAAAGTACTGCTGCTTACAATTTATTCAAAACTAAAAATTTCGTAAAATTTTAGATTTTCGAGGAAAAATTAGAATTTTCCTACAACTATCACAAGATAACTAGTTTTAGACTTATCACTTTGAAGATGGAAGCTGCAATGTTTTACGAAACGTCAGAACTTTTAGTTTCACAATCAGCATTCAGACCTGGCAAACCTGGACTTAACAGCTCACCACCATAGGGAGCTAATCATCCCAAAAATCCTTGTTTTGGCTCACAAGGAAAATGGCAAAGTAAGCCTTGCAACGCAGGCTGTGGAACAAATATAACGACGCGGCCGAAAACTAGTTATCTTATCAACTCCCAGAATAATTTTGTAGTACGTTTTTTTCCTGGAAAATTCCCATTTTTGGGCTCCGGTGGTTCCTTCTAGAGGACGTGTCGACTTGGTGATGCTTCAAGTAGGATTCGAACCATCGATCACCCGCTTAAGAAATCAGCCCCGAAACAAGTGACCCACGGAAACTTATATAATTTTGGAATTTAACGTTGAACACTATAAAATATTGAGGAGGGCGTGCATATTATATTTTGATTATTTTGGTATCTCTAAATCGGCGAAAATTCACATTCGGCGGATTTTGAAAAAGTATCATAACGTTATTATTTATGAATATTTTTTCCATGTAGCCTAAATATGTCATTTTAAATATCCAGTAATATTGAATATTGTTATTGATAAATAAATATTGAGTTTATATTGCATAGCAATATTTACTAAATATTGTAAATATGTATGCTATATTGCTTAAATATCGATTTTCAATATTTAGTAATATTGTATACGCAATATTGGTACAATATTTGAATTTACATTGAATATCAATATTTACTTCATATTAGAAATATGTATGTTATATTGCTTAAATATAGATTTTCAATATTTAATAATATTGTAGACGCAATATTGGTACATTATTGTGTGTACAATATTTGAATATAGATTAAATAGCAATATTTCCAATATTTGTATAATATTACAAAAATATATTCACCCAATATTGGCGGCAGTTCGACAATATTGCCCCAATATCTCTCTATATTGCGCTAATATTCTGCCAAGCTAATGCCAATAAACGGTGCTACATGGGACACTGCGATTATTAACCTCATTTAAGAGAACAATGACGCCAACATTCATTTTTCTGAGCTCCATTGGGTTGGTTTTTCTTTAGGTAAGCCCAAAGAAAGTTAAGTGGTTTCAAATTTGGAATGTTTTTTACCATTACGCCATTTTTACATTTCCTTTTTTTCAAAAAACGTGGACCATACAATCTTCAAAGCATAGTGTTGCTTCTTAATAAGCGCTTGGAGATCATCTGTAGCCTAACGGTGTGTATTTTGTTTCTTAAACACATTCTCCACTGTGTTGGTTATCCTCATCTCATCCAACAAATGTTAGCCTACTCCACTTGGAGGCATCTGTAGGCGGTCGTGTACCTGTTGAACTTGTTTGAACTGAGCGTCTAATTGAACTTTAAGTTGAATATTTTACACTCAATATTGAATCGAGTTGAAGCCTACATTCTGAACTGGAACTGTTACTGAAGATGAAGCTTTTTAAAAATTTCAAGAGTTCACTGCAGGCAATATTGCGTCGTAAAGGTGCAACGGTTCTCCAGACATGAGATTGATGGAGGGAACGTCGCGAATTTGAGCCATAACGACGATTTTTTTTAAACAAAGTAGCCCCGTTGTGAGCAAACGGAAAGTGGCCGTTGAGAACTAAGTGAGCATGATGAACACATCAAAAATATTTGTTGTGGGACGTTAAGGCAAGTTTCTGGAATATCTCCAAAATCGGAATGGTGAAAGGAATTATCCTGGTTAGGACTGGGAATCGAACTCGGGTCATCCGACCACTAGATTACTCACCTTTATGCTTTTATGGGTCAAAGAGCCTCGTGGTGTAGGAGCCACAATTTCTACCCCATTCACAATTAAGTGAAAATCAATTGTAAAACAGCCCTGGAGTTCAATTAAAAAAAAAACCTGTATTGTCTTGAAAATGTTACAAGTGTAAATTAAAGTTTAAAGGAACAGAACTCTTCCCTTAAGGGAGTTTTACTCAAGAAAGCCGTCATTTTCAGATCTCTTTGGCAATGAAATTTGAAAGAACTTCAGCCTTTTTCCATTCTAAATTGAAGGGACACGTCTTTAACAACATCATGTATGTGTCATGTGTGTGCCTGTGAGTGAGAGAGCGTATTGAAAAGTTCGAAATTGCTTTTTCTTTTTAATAGCTTTTGAATTTTAAGCTTTTCTTTTATTATTTCGTAATGAATTTCTCTTTGTGCGGTTTTAAACTTGTCCTTTGCGTAACGTATAAAAATGTAACATAAGACTCTGAAGGAGTTTTCCGGTTTAATCTCCTGTCTTTACAACCTCATTTCCCGTAGACGCCTTTTACTCAAGGAAAAATATATATGATTTTCAGATTTGCGTGTATTTAAAAGAAGAAAAATCAATAGGAATGTTAAGAAACTCATTACCGAGGCGGTTTCTTTTCCTCTTTAATCGTCAAGGATCTTCAATTTTCCAACCAACCCCGTCGATCGAGGGAGATATATATTTTTTTTTTCTACTGTAATTTCTGTCTTATTTAGGTCGGGTTTATTATTCATGGTTGTTAATAAGCGCGCAGGGAGCTGCTTTACATCTTAAATTCATTCCGCACACTTTTTATGAGATATTCATGAATTCATTTCGCTCACATTCTCTTAGATGGAAAAATATTTTAGTTTTTATTCAAATTTGGTGCAATAAGAATGTCAATTCGTCACTTAGATGAAGCGATGTATCTATAATATAATTATTAGCGGAAAATCTTGCAAATCAAGAAAACTTAATTATTAATCCCATTTGCTATGCTGTGTCACCTGGCCATTTCATTTCCTGAAAATCGGAAAAATTCGCTCCACTACCGTAATGAATTTTGTATTTTTTTGCTTACATTTCTAAAAAAATAAACGTAAGGAAACGGTGTTCGAGGACTGAGAACGAAAAGTTTCTAGTGGAAATGAACTGTAGAAAATACAGTCGGATATTAAAAAAATTCTGCCAAGTATTGCCACGAGACTTCCCTCGCATTAACACTTTTTTCAAAAAATAAGTATAGCTGAATTCAGAAAAAAATACTCTTAAACTACATAAAAAAAACTGCAACTTTATCTTATAAAAAAAATGAGTGCCGCCATTTTAGCTTATAACGGAAGTGACGTCATCAAAGGTAATATCAGCATTTTCGTCTTTGGCCCGAATGCAATCCATTGACGAAAACCGCATTTCGATAACTTTAATAGTTTCTGAGTATAGAGCGTTGCAAAAAAATGTGTACGGACAGACGACGGACAGAATTTTTTTTTCATTTTTTGAGTCTACGTATTCAGAAACGCAAAGGGAAAGATAAGGAATGAAATGGAAAAATGGAGTCGAGGTGATCGAAGAAGGCAAGATGGGTCGCGAAAAAGATAGAGACGAAGAGCAAAACTCTCTTGACAAACATGAAGGAAAGAATAGATACCTCCAAGGAACCAAATTCATCACGTGAGGAACACTGGTGGGAGGAGAATGTCGCACTGCATGGAAGCGCGCCAGAAACAACAAAAAGCAGGAAGAGGCGTTGGAGAATCAATCTGGATGATGGGCCGAGAATACAGGGATCTAAGAAAAAAGCATAACATTCCGACCCAAAGAAGGTCTTTGAAAAGGTCCGGACTCTTTAGCAAATCAGTATTTGTGTTTAGGAAGGGCCACAGTGGGATTGTGGAGGATCAGATGGGTGGTGATTCTGACATCACTCGATATGAGAAATTAAGACCAGTTTAGAGAGAAAAATGTGTGCACCACTAAGGAAGATCCGTATGGAAGTCGAGGCCATCTTACCATCTTGCTGGGGTTGCAGGGCCGTTTCGATAACGGCATCTGACAAACAACCGGAACGGCCCAACAAAAGAGTTAATAGTGCAAGTGACTGTGTTATGAAAGCATCTATAATGGCGAGATAACGAAACGAAAAATTTTACAAATTAAGCACGTACGGAAAGTTCTATTTCTTCCTCGAGATTTCAAAAGTTTCTTCGACGCCTATTTATTGGAAGCACAAACCAAGAAATACCAAAAAAGTCATAAAAACATTTCAAATATCGGACGCGTTTCAGTCGCAGTATCATCATCATCATCATAATCAGCGAACGGCGGTTTTTTTTTTTGGTTCAACGGCTATAGTGCACGTCCCATCGATTTCAGCTAATTTAATTGTTGTATTTGCTAGCTTTCTTTCGGAATGAACATGTATGAGTTACCCTTAGTTTCTTACGAACCCGTAAAGTGACTTTGTAGTAAAACCATCAGAGTATCCATCCCGATCATTTCGCTTCCGAAGGTTTTCTGTCTTATCATCGTCTAATTTTGAAAGAGTTTCACTCGAGCCACGCCCGAGTTAGCCCCTCGTGCTATCATGGTACTTTCAATGAAGTTCTCTGTTTCTCCAACGATCGAATTGATATCGGATTGCTTTAAAATTTGTTACTTTGCTATTAGGTGAATCCTGTTCAGCAGAATTACAAAAATTTCAGCATCAAAATGGGTAAGGTGACCGTTTCATACTTCTTGTGGTTTCTGCATGTATATGTTGAGTAAGTTTAAATGGATCTCCAATAACTGTTAGTGAGGGTAATAAAGCTTAGAGTCCATAGCATCGAGCTTTACCGTGATAAAAATTTGTTAGCCTTTTGGGGCGTTTAAGTAAAGATTTCCACAAGACAACTACATGGTTGGTGTCCTAAAGCTCGATGGTACCGTATCAAATACTACAATATATTCTCCCATTTAGTTTACTATCTACACGTCCCAAAAGCTATTCGAATCTTCACCAACGTGTACAACGATTCCACTACAATCACTAGATCCTGCCTTCTTTGCTCAAATGACCAATTGAGAAACATTCTGATTTTGGAGTTGTCTATGAATTTATTTACGTTTTGTGCCCCCCCCCCCCCCCCAATTTCCCACAGCTATCGAACGTACATGTTTGGCATAATAGAAATGAGATTATCGACGTATTCTGTAACTACACAACATGCTTTTAGACCTTGAAAATTAGTGCCATTATCACTACACATGACACTCACTCTTCCATATATTGGAATTCCGGTTTGGCATCAAGCCATCAACATCCCAATGCGTCACTTTAACTCAAGATAAAAATCGGAACACTTGTGGCCAATCCCAAACCGCCATAATATCCTATTTGAACAGCATCAACTGCTGATGATGATGGCCTTGCAGTTCAAACGCTTAAGTTCTACTAAGATATTATTGTGGTTCTTGGTGTTTGCTGTGTTGATTCTTGATTTAAGAATTTAATATTTCACCCTTAAATTGCATATTAGAAGCAAAATTCTCGCAAAGTCCACGATAAATGACGGGTAGTTTGTGCCCGCTATTGGTACTTTCTCCACGCACATTTGTACCCGCCCCACTTTCCGCCGATATTCCCCGAATTCGTAATTTTCTTGACCTCTACGACCTCTAGTTGTTTCTCCCAGAACTATGGATTACTCCATTCAAGCATCCCTTTACTTCTTCCTTTAATTCCTCAATTTGTTTTTTTTCTATTAAGACTCTTGTTTTTTGAACATCTTACGATTCTATACAGACGCAGTGAAAACGAACAAGTTAAAAAGCTTAGCTTGCATTGCCTATTATGGATTACGATGGGAGGGTGGTCAAAAGTCCACTCGCACATAGCCTATTGATAATGCAGTCCAAAGTTATGGTTTCTTGTATATTAGCTTCTTTAACTCGAAGATTTTCAACCAGCAATTCATCCAAACACGCAGGACTTTCTACGAGTCTGATCGAAGGACCATGTTGTTAAGAATGACGTGTAACCTTCCAGTAAAGTAGCCGACGTTCATAATAGCCTTTTCACACTTGCGCCACTTTTCCCAGGGCGGCAAGCAACATCTCCCTATATTAAAAGTAAAGGAAAAGGCTACTGTTTGACAAAAAACATGTAGGTACTATGTTCAAAAAAGAACGCTTAAACTTACTGGATAATGCAGTCCAAAAGTTATGGTCTCTTATGCAATAGCTTCTTTAACTCGATGATTTTCTATGAGCAATTCATCCACAAACGCAAGACCATGATTTTCTACGAGTCTGATCGAAGGACCATGTTGTTAAGAGTGACGTGTAACAGTCCAGTAAAGTAGCCGACGTTCTTAATAGCCTTTTCACACTTGCGCCACCTTTCCAAGGGCGGCAAGCAACATGTCCCTATATTAAAAGTAAAGGAAAAGGCTACTGTTTGACAAAAAACATGTAGGTACTATGTTCAAAAAAGGACGCTTAAACTTACTGGATAATGCAGTCCAAAAGTTATGGTCTCTTATGCATTAGCTTCTTTAACTCGATGATTTTCTATGAGCAATTCATCCACAAACGCAAGACCATGATTTTCTACGAGTCTGATCGAAGGACCATGTTGTTAAGAGTGAAGTGTAACAATACAGTGAAGTGGCCGACGTTCTTAATAGCCTTTTCACACTTGCGCCACCTTTCCAAGGGCGGCAAACAACATTTCCCTATATTAAAAGTAAAGGAAAAGACTACTGTTTGACAAAAAACATGTAGGTACTATGTTCAAAAAAGGACGCTTAAACTTACTGGATAATACAGTCCAAAAGTTATGGTTTCTTGTGCATTAGCTTCTTTAATTCGATAATTTTCTATGAGCAATTCATCCAAAAACGAAGCACCATGGTTTTGTAGGAGTCTGATCGAAGGACCATGTTGTTAAAGCGTGACGTGTAATAGTCCAGTAAAGTAGCCGACGTTCTTAATAGCCTTTTCACACTTGCGCCACCTTTCCAAGGGCGGCAAGCAACATGTCCCTATATTAAAAGTAAAGGAAAAGGCTACTGTTTGACAAAAAACATGTAGGTACTATGTTCAAAAAAGGACGCTTAAACTTACTGGATAATGCAGTCCAAAAGTTATGGTCTCTTATGCATTAGCTTCTTTAACTCGATGATTTTCTATGAGCAATTCATCCACAAACGCAAGACCATGATTTTCTACGAGTCTGATCGAAGGACCATGTTGTTAAGAGTGAAGTGTAACAATACAGTGAAGTGGCCGACGTTCTTAATAGCCTTTTCACACTTGCGCCACCTTTCCAAGGGCGGCAAGCAACATGTCCCTATATTAAAAGTAAAGGAAAAGACTACTGTTTGACAAAAAACATGTAGGTACTATGTTCAAAAAAGGACGCTTAAACTTACTGGATAATACAGTCCAAAAGTTATGGTTTCTTGTGCATTAGCTTCTTTAATTCGATAATTTTCTATGAGCAATTCATCCAAAAACGAAGCACCATGGTTTTGTAGGAGTCTGATCGAAGGACCATGTTGTTAAAGCGTGACGTGTAATAGTCCAGTAAAGTAGCCGACGTTCTTAATAGCCTTTTCACACTTGCGCCACCTTTCCAAGGGCGGCAAACAACATCTCCCTATATTAAAAGTAAAGGAAAAGGCTACTGTTTGACAAAAAACATGTAGGTACTATGTTCAAAAAAGGACGCTTAAACTTACTGGATAATGCACTCCAAAAGTTGTGGTTTCTTGTGTATCAGCTTTTTTAACTCGATGATTTTCTATGAGCAATTCATCCAAACACGCAGGACCATGACTTTCTACGAGTCTGATCGAAGGACCATGTTGTTAAGGGCGACGTGTAACAGTCCAGTAAAGTAGTGGACGTTCTTAATAGCCTTTTCACACTTGCGCCACCCTTCCAAGGGCGGCAAACAACATCTCCCTATATTAAAAGTAAAGGAAAAGGCTACTGTTTGACAAAAAACATGTAGGTACTATGTTCAAAAAAGGACGCTTAAACTTACTGGATAATGCAGTCCAAAAGTTATGGTTTCTTATGCATTAGCTTCTTTAACTCGATGATTTTCTATGAGCAATTCATCCACATACGCAAGACCATGATTTTCTACGAGTCTGATCGAAGGACCATGTTGTTAAGAGTGACGTGTAACAGTCCAGTAAAGTAGCCGACGTTCTTAATATCCTTTTCACACTTGCGCCACCTTTCCAAGGGCGGCAAGCAACATGTCCCTATATTAAAAGTAAAGGAAAAGGCTACTGTTTGACAAAAAACATGTAGGTACTATGTACAAAAAAGGACGTTTAAACTTACTGGATAATGCAGTCCAAAAGTTATGGTTTCTCATGCATTAGCTTCTTTAACTCGATGATTTTCTATGAGCAATTCATCCACATACGCAAGACCATGATCTTCTACGAATCTGATCGAAGGACCATGTTGTTAAGAGTGACGTGTAACAGTCCAGTAAAGTAGCCGACGTTCTTAATAGCCTTTTCACACTTGCGCCACCTTTCCAAGGGCGGCAAGCAACATGTCCCTATATTAAAAGTAAAGGAAAAGGCTACTGTTTGACAAAAAACATGTAGGTACTATGTTCAAAAAAGGACGCTTAAACTTACTGGATAATGCAGTCCAAAAGTTATGGTCTCTTATGCATTAGCTTCTTTAACTCGATGATTTTCTATGAGCAATTCATCCACAAACGCAAGACCATGATTTTCTACGAGTCTGATCGAAGGACCATGTTGTTAAGAGTGACGTGTAACAGTCCAGTAAAGTAGCCGACGTTCTTAATAGCCTTTTCACACTTGCGCCACCTTTCCAAGGGCGGCAAGCAACATGTCCCTATATTAAAAGTAAAGGAAAAGACTACTGTTTGACAAAAAACATGTAGGTACTATGTTCAAAAAAGGACGCTTAAACTTACTGGATAATACAGTCCAAAAGTTATGGTTTCTTGTGCATTAGCTTCTTTAATTCGATAATTTTCTATGAGCAATTCATCCAAAAACGAAGCACCATGGTTTTGTAGGAGTCTGATCGAAGGACCATGTTGTTAAAGCGTGACATGTAATAGTCCAGTAAAGTAGCCGACGTTCTTAATAGCCTTTTCACACTTGCGCCACCTTTCCAAGGGCGGCAAACAACATTTCCCTATATTAAAAGTAAAGGAAAAGGCTACTGTTTGACAAAAAACATGTAGGTACTATATGTTCAAAAAAGGACGCTTAAACTTACTGGATAATGCAGTCCAGAAGTTATCGTTTCTTGTGTATCAGCTTCTTTAACTCGATGATTTTCTATGAGCAATTCATCCAAACACGCAGGACCATGACTTTCTACGAGTCTGATCGAAGGACCATGTTGTTAAGAGTGACGTGTAACAGTCCAGTAAAGTATCTGACGTTCTTAATAGCCTTTCACACTTGCGCCACCCTTCCAAGGGCGGCAAACAACACCTCCCTATATTAAAAGTAAAGGAAAAGGCTACGGTTTGACAAAAAACATGTAGGTACTATGTTCAAAAAAGGACGCTTAAACTTACTGGATAATGCAGTCCAAAAGTTATGGTTTCTTATGCATTAGCTTCTTTAACTCGATGATTTTCTATGAGCAATTCATCCACAAACGCAAGACCATGATTTTCTACGAATCTGATCGAAGGACCATGTTGTTAAGAGTGACGTGTAACAGTCCAGTAAAGTATCTGACGTTCTTAATAGCCTTTTCACACTTGCGCCACCTTTCCAAGGGCGGCAAACAACATTTCCCTATATTAAAAGTAAAGGAAAAGGTTACTGTTTGACAAAAAACATGTAGGTACTATGTTCAAAAAAGGACGCTTAAACTTACTGGATAATGCAGTCTAAAAGTTATGGTTTCTTGTGTATCAGCTTCTTTAACTCGATGATTTTCTATGAGCAATTCATCCAAACACGCAGGACCATGACTTTCTACGAGTCTGATCGAAGGACCATGTTGTTAAGGGCGACGTGTAACAGTCCAGTAAAGTAGTGGACGTTCTTAATAGCCTTTTCACACTTGCGCCACCCTTCCAAGGGCGGCAAGCAACACCTCCCTATATTAAAAGTAAAGGAAAAGGCTACGGTTTGACAAAAAACATGTAGGTACTATGTTCAAAAAAGGACGCTTAAACTTACTGGATAATGCAGTCCAAAAGTTATGGTTTCTTGTGTATCAGCTTCTTTAACTCGATGATTTTCTATGAGCAATTCATCCACAAACGCAAGACCATTATTTTCTACGAGTCTGATCGAAGGACCATGTTGTTAAGAGTGACGTGTAACAGTCCAGTAAAGTATCTGACGTTCTTAATAGCCTTTCACACTTGCGCCACCCTTCCAAGGGCGGCAAACAACACCTCCCTATATTAAAAGTAAAGGAAAAGGCTACGGTTTGACAAAAAACATGTAGGTACTATGTTCAAAAAAGGACGCTTAAACTTACTGGATAATGCAGTCCAAAAGTTATGGTTTCTTATGCATTAGCTTCTTTAACTCGATGATTTTCTATGAGCAATTCATCCACAAACGCAAGACAATGATTTTCTACGAATCTGATCGAAGGACCATGTTGTTAAGAGTGACGTGTAACAGTCCAGTAAAGTATCTGACGTTCTTAATAGCCTTTTCACACTTGCGCCACCTTTCCAAGGGCGGCAAACAACATTTCCCTATATTAAAAGTAAAGGAAAAGGTTACTGTTTGACAAAAAACATGTAGGTACTATGTTCAAAAAAGGACGCTTAAACTTACTGGATAATGCAGTCTAAAAGTTATGGTTTCTTGTGTATCAGCTTCTTTAACTCGATGATTTTCTATGAGCAATTCATACAAACACGCAGGACCATGACTTTCTACGAGTCTGATCGAAGGACCATGTTGTTAAGAGCGACGTGTAACAGTCCAGTAAAGTAGCCGACGTTCTTAATAGCCTTTCACACTTGCGCCACCCTTCCAAGGGCGGCAAGCAACACCTCCCTATATTAAAAGTAAAGGAAAAGGCTACTGTTTGACAAAAAACATGTAGGTACTATGTTCAAAAAAGGACGCTTAAACTTACTGGATAATGCAGTCCAAAAGTGTTATGGTTTCTTGTGTATTAGCTTCTTTAACTCGATGATTTTCTATGAGCAATTCATCCAAACACGCAGGACTATGACTTTCTATGAGTCTGATCGAAGGACCATGTTGCTAAGAGCGACGTGTAACAGTCCAGTAAAGTAGCCGACGTTCTTAATAGCCTTTTCACACTTGCGCCACCTTTCCAAGGGCGGCAAACAACATTTCCCTATATTAAAAGTAAAGGAAAAGGCTACTGTTTGACAAAAAACATGTAGGTACTATATGTTCAAAAAAGGACGCTTAAACTTACTGGATAATGCAGTCCAGAAGTTATCGTTTCTTGTGTATCAGCTTCTTTAACTCGATGATTTTCTATGAGCAATTCATCCAAACACGCAGGACCATGACTTTCTACGAGTCTGATCGAAGGACCATGTTGTTAAGAGTGACGTGTAACAGTCCAGTAAAGTATCTGACGTTCTTAATAGCCTTTCACACTTGCGCCACCCTTCCAAGGGCGGCAAACAACACCTCCCTATATTAAAAGTAAAGGAAAAGGCTACGGTTTGACAAAAAACATGTAGGTACTATGTTCAAAAAAGGACGCTTAAACTTACTGGATAATGCAGTCCAAAAGTTATGGTTTCTTATGCATTAGCTTCTTTAACTCGATGATTTTCTATGAGCAATTCATCCACAAACGCAAGACCATGATTTTCTACGAATCTGATCGAAGGACCATGTTGTTAAGAGTGACGTGTAACAGTCCAGTAAAGTATCTGACGTTCTTAATAGCCTTTTCACACTTGCGCCACCTTTCCAAGGGCGGCAAACAACATTTCCCTATATTAAAAGTAAAGGAAAAGGTTACTGTTTGACAAAAAACATGTAGGTACTATGTTCAAAAAAGGACGCTTAAACTTACTGGATAATGCAGTCTAAAAGTTATGGTTTCTTGTGTATCAGCTTCTTTAACTCGATGATTTTCTATGAGCAATTCATCCAAACACGCAGGACCATGACTTTCTACGAGTCTGATCGAAGGACCATGTTGTTAAGGGCGACGTGTAACAGTCCAGTAAAGTAGTGGACGTTCTTAATAGCCTTTTCACACTTGCGCCACCCTTCCAAGGGCGGCAAGCAACACCTCCCTATATTAAAAGTAAAGGAAAAGGCTACGGTTTGACAAAAAACATGTAGGTACTATGTTCAAAAAAGGACGCTTAAACTTACTGGATAATGCAGTCCAAAAGTTATGGTTTCTTGTGTATCAGCTTCTTTAACTCGATGATTTTCTATGAGCAATTCATCCACAAACGCAAGACCATTATTTTCTACGAGTCTGATCGAAGGACCATGTTGTTAAGAGTGACGTGTAACAGTCCAGTAAAGTATCTGACGTTCTTAATAGCCTTTCACACTTGCGCCACCCTTCCAAGGGCGGCAAACAACACCTCCCTATATTAAAAGTAAAGGAAAAGGCTACGGTTTGACAAAAAACATGTAGGTACTATGTTCAAAAAAGGACGCTTAAACTTACTGGATAATGCAGTCCAAAAGTTATGGTTTCTTATGCATTAGCTTCTTTAACTCGATGATTTTCTATGAGCAATTCATCCACAAACGCAAGACCATGATTTTCTACGAATCTGATCGAAGGACCATGTTGTTAAGAGTGACGTGTAACAGTCCAGTAAAGTATCTGACGTTCTTAATAGCCTTTTCACACTTGCGCCACCTTTCCAAGGGCGGCAAACAACATTTCCCTATATTAAAAGTAAAGGAAAAGGTTACTGTTTGACAAAAAACATGTAGGTACTATGTTCAAAAAAGGACGCTTAAACTTACTGGATAATGCAGTCTAAAAGTTATGGTTTCTTGTGTATCAGCTTCTTTAACTCGATGATTTTCTATGAGCAATTCATACAAACACGCAGGACCATGACTTTCTACGAGTCTGATCGAAGGACCATGTTGTTAAGAGCGACGTGTAACAGTCCAGTAAAGTAGCCGACGTTCTTAATAGCCTTTCACACTTGCGCCACCCTTCCAAGGGCGGCAAGCAACACCTCCCTATATTAAAAGTAAAGGAAAAGGCTACTGTTTGACAAAAAACATGTAGGTACTATGTTCAAAAAAGGACGCTTAAACTTACTGGATAATGCAGTCCAAAAGTTATGGTTTCTTATGCATTAGCTTCTTTAACTCGATGATTTTCTATGAGCAATTCATCCACAAACGCAAGACCATGATTTTCTACGAATCTGATCGAAGGACCATGTTGTTAAGAGTGACGTGTAACAGTCCAGTAAAGTATCTGACGTTCTTAATAGCCTTTTCACACTTGCGCCACCTTTCCAAGGGCGGCAAACAACATTTCCCTATATTAAAAGTAAAGGAAAAGGTTACTGTTTGACAAAAAACATGTAGGTACTATGTTCAAAAAAGGACGCTTAAACTTACTGGATAATGCAGTCTAAAAGTTATGGTTTCTTGTGTATCAGCTTCTTTAACTCGATGATTTTCTATGAGCAATTCATCCAAACACGCAGGACCATGACTTTCTACGAGTCTGATCGAAGGACCATGTTGTTAAGGGCGACGTGTAACAGTCCAGTAAAGTAGTGGACGTTCTTAATAGCCTTTTCACACTTGCGCCACCCTTCCAAGGGCGGCAAGCAACACCTCCCTATATTAAAAGTAAAGGAAAAGGCTACGGTTTGACAAAAAACATGTAGGTACTATGTTCAAAAAAGGACGCTTAAACTTACTGGATAATGCAGTCCAAAAGTTATGGTTTCTTGTGTATCAGCTTCTTTAACTCGATGATTTTCTATGAGCAATTCATCCACAAACGCAAGACCATTATTTTCTACGAGTCTGATCGAAGGACCATGTTGTTAAGAGTGACGTGTAACAGTCCAGTAAAGTATCTGACGTTCTTAATAGCCTTTCACACTTGCGCCACCCTTCCAAGGGCGGCAAACAACACCTCCCTATATTAAAAGTAAAGGAAAAGGCTACGGTTTGACAAAAAACATGTAGGTACTATGTTCAAAAAAGGACGCTTAAACTTACTGGATAATGCAGTCCAAAAGTTATGGTTTCTTATGCATTAGCTTCTTTAACTCGATGATTTTCTATGAGCAATTCATCCACAAACGCAAGACCATGATTTTCTACGAATCTGATCGAAGGACCATGTTGTTAAGAGTGACGTGTAACAGTCCAGTAAAGTATCTGACGTTCTTAATAGCCTTTTCACACTTGCGCCACCTTTCCAAGGGCGGCAAACAACATTTCCCTATATTAAAAGTAAAGGAAAAGGTTACTGTTTGACAAAAAACATGTAGGTACTATGTTCAAAAAAGGACGCTTAAACTTACTGGATAATGCAGTCTAAAAGTTATGGTTTCTTGTGTATCAGCTTCTTTAACTCGATGATTTTCTATGAGCAATTCATACAAACACGCAGGACCATGACTTTCTACGAGTCTGATCGAAGGACCATGTTGTTAAGAGCGACGTGTAACAGTCCAGTAAAGTAGCCGACGTTCTTAATAGCCTTTTCACACTTGCGCCACCTTTCCAAGGGCGGCAAGCAACATGTCCCTATATTAAAAGTAAAGGAAAAGGCTACTGTTTGACAAAAAACATGTAGGTACTATGTTCAAAAAAGGACGCTTAAACTTACTGGATAATGCAGTCCAAAAGTTATGGTCTCTTATGCATTAGCTTCTTTAACTCGATGATTTTCTATGAGCAATTCATCCACAAACGCAAGACCATGATTTTCTACGAGTCTGATCGAAGGACCATGTTGTTAAGAGTGACGTGTAACAGTCCAGTAAAGTAGCCGACGTTCTTAATAGCCTTTTCACACTTGCGCCACCTTTCCAAGGGCGGCAAGCAACATGTCCCTATATTAAAAGTAAAGGAAAAGACTACTGTTTGACAAAAAACATGTAGGTACTATGTTCAAAAAAGGACGCTTAAACTTACTGGATAATACAGTCCAAAAGTTATGGTTTCTTGTGCATTAGCTTCTTTAATTCGATAATTTTCTATGAGCAATTCATCCAAAAACGAAGCACCATGGTTTTGTAGGAGTCTGATCGAAGGACCATGTTGTTAAAGCGTGACATGTAATAGTCCAGTAAAGTAGCCGACGTTCTTAATAGCCTTTTCACACTTGCGCCACCTTTCCAAGGGCGGCAAACAACATTTCCCTATATTAAAAGTAAAGGAAAAGGCTACTGTTTGACAAAAAACATGTAGGTACTATATGTTCAAAAAAGGACGCTTAAACTTACTGGATAATGCAGTCCAGAAGTTATCGTTTCTTGTGTATCAGCTTCTTTAACTCGATGATTTTCTATGAGCAATTCATCCAAACACGCAGGACTATGACTTTCTATGAGTCTGATCGAAGGACCATGTTGTTAAGAGTGACGTGTAACAGTCCAGTAAAGTAGCCGACGTTCTTAATAGCCTTTTCACACTTGCGCCACCTTTCCAAGGGCGGCAAACAACATTTCCCTATATTAAAAGTAAAGGAAAAGGCTACTGTTTGACAAAAAACATGTAGGTACTATGTTCAAAAAAGGACGCTTAAACTTACTGGATAATGCAGTCCAAAAGTGTTATGGTTTCTTGTGTATTAGCTTTTTTAACTCGATGATTTTCTATGAGCAATTCATCCAAACACGCAGGACTATGACTTTCTATGAGTCTGATCGAAGGACCATGTTGTTAAGAGTGACGTGTAACAGTCCAGTAAAGTAGCCGACGTTCTTAATAGCCTTTTCACACTTGCGCCACCTTTCCAAGGGCGGCAAACAACATTTCCCTATATTAAAAGTAAAGGAAAAGGCTACTGTTTGACAAAAAACATGTAGGTACTATGTTCAAAAAAGGACGCTTAAACTTACTGGATAATGCAGTCCAAAAGTGTTATGGTTTCTTGTGTATTAGCTTTTTAACTCGATGATTTTCTATGAGCAATTCATCCAAACACGCAGGACTATGACTTTCTATGAGTCTGATCGAAGGACCATGTTGCTAAGAGCGACGTGTAACAGTCCAGTAAAGTAGCCGACGTTCTTAATAGCCTTTTCACACTTGCGCCACCTTTCCAAGGGCGGCAAACAACATCTCCCTATATTAAAAGTAAAGGAAAAGGCTACTGTTTGACAAAATACATGTAGGTACTATGTTCAAAAGGGACGCTTAAACTTACTGGATAATGCAGTCCAAAAGTGTTATGGTTTCTTGTGTATTAGCTTCTTTAACTCGATGATTTTCTATGAGCAATTCATCCAAACACGCAGGACTATGACTTTCTATGAGTCTGATCGAAGGACCATGTTGTTAAGAGTGACGTGTAACAGTCCAGTAAAGTAGCCGACGTTCTTAATAGCCTTTTCACACTTGCGCCACCTTTCCAAGGGCGGCAAACAACATTTCCCTATATTAAAAGTAAAGGAAAAGGCTACTGTTTGACAAAAAACATGTAGGTACTATGTTCAAAAAAGGACGCTTAAACTTACTGGATAATGCAGTCCAAAAGTGTTATGGTTTCTTGTGTATTAGCTTTTTTAACTCGATGATTTTCTATGAGCAATTCATCCAAACACGCAGGACTATGACTTTCTATGAGTCTGATCGAAGGACCATGTTGTTAAGAGTGACGTGTAACAGTCCAGTAAAGTAGCCGACGTTCTTAATAGCCTTTTCACACTTGCGCCACCTTTCCAAGGGCGGCAAACAACATTTCCCTATATTAAAAGTAAAGGAAAAGGCTACTGTTTGACAAAAAACATGTAGGTACTATGTTCAAAAAAGGACGCTTAAACTTACTGGATAATGCAGTCCAAAAGTGTTATGGTTTCTTGTGTATTAGCTTTTTTAACTCGATGATTTTCTATGAGCAATTCATCCAAACACGCAGGACTATGACTTTCTATGAGTCTGATCGAAGGACCATGTTGCTAAGAGCGACGTGTAACAGTCCAGTAAAGTAGCCGACGTTCTTAATAGCCTTTTCACACTTGCGCCACCTTTCCAAGGGCGGCAAACAACATCTCCCTATATTAAAAGTAAAGGAAAAGGCTACTGTTTGACAAAAAACATGTATGTACTATGTTCAAAAAAGGACGCTTAAACTTTCTGGATAATGCAGTCCAAAAGTTATGGTTTCTTGTGTATTAGCTTCTTTAACTCGATGATTTTCTATGAGCAATTCATCCACAAACGCAAGACCCATGATTTTCTACGAGTCTGATCGAAGGACCATGTTGTTAAGAGTGAAGTGTAACAATACAGTGAAGTGGCCGACGTTCTTAATAGTCTTTTGACACTTGTGTCGCCTTTCCAAGGGCGGCAAGCAACACCTCCCTATACCAGAAGCAAAGGAAAAGGCTACTGTTTGACAAAAAACATGTAGGTACTATGTTCAAAAAAGGACGCTTAAACTTATTGGATAATGCAGTCCAAAAGTTATGGTTTCTTGTGCATTAGCTTCTTTAATTCGATGATTTTCTATGAGCAATTCATCCAAAAACGCAAGACCATGATTTTCTACGAGTCTGATCGAAGGACCATGTTGTTAAGAGTGAAGTGTAACAATTTAGTAAAGTAGCCGACGTTCTTAATAGTCTTTTCACACTTTTGCCACCTTTCCAAGGGCGGCAGTAACACCTCCCCATATTAAACGTAAAGGAAAAGGCCACTGTTTGACAAAAACATGTAGGTCCAATGTTCAAAAAAGGACGCTTAAAATTTCTGGATGACGCAGTCCAAAAGTCATGGTTTTTATTGTGTATTAGCTTCCTTAACTCGATGGTTTTCTACGAGCAATTCATCCGAACACGAAGGACCATGGTTTTGAACGAGTCGGATCGAAGGACCATGTTGTTAAGAGTGAAGTGTTAACAACCCCAGTAGAGCTGCCAGTCTTTTCACCATTGTTTGTCTCACTTGTCAGAGAGGCAAGCAACACCTCCCTGTATTAGAAGTAAAGG
Organism: Pyrocoelia pectoralis; assembly: GCA_036250285.1. Taxonomy (NCBI): domain Eukaryota; kingdom Metazoa; phylum Arthropoda; class Insecta; order Coleoptera; family Lampyridae; genus Pyrocoelia; species Pyrocoelia pectoralis. The sequence continues at coordinate 5,386,439 of CM070083.1, forward strand.
ACAAGGCTACTGTTTGACAAAAACATTTAGGTACTATTATTCAACAAGGGACGCTTATAACTTATAACTTCACCCCTAATAATAATTACATAAAGTAAGACCTTAATAGGTTTATTTTTCATACAAAAAGTATGTACAACGAGATGTGAAAGAAAGGATGAACTTTCCAAAATGTTGAAAAGAAAATTTAATGTGATCCATTAAAATTTTAGGGTTTAACAGGTGCTGAACTGTCCCAAGTCCAGTTTCGATCCGTTTAAATCCGGGATTATGAAACTGTCATCGGGATTAACCCCTTTACACCGCCATAAAATATATACACAAAACGGTACGGAAAACGCACGTATGTAGAATAAATTGATTGGTCGTAAAAAAAGGAAGTCTTATTAATGCCCGCGGCTAGGTCACACTGTAACTGTAAATAATTTTGAGTTAATCGATTTGTAACTCATCGTCAATTTCGAAACAGGAAAATCGAGCGTATCAATAAGTGTGATAAAAAAAAGTACCAACACGTCATTAAATCGACACCTCTCTCTCTTGCTCTAAAAATTAGTGAGAGTGTCGCAAATAATAATTGCCACCCTCAACATTTATTTTTGTAATTAATTAATCGAGTGCATTTTTTAGTCCAACTACCATTTACAGTAGTGTTAAATCGGGCGTATAGGTACCCTGTCAGGTGAGGCATTCAACAATAAAGGGATTTTGACTTCTGCCTAAAAATTTCAATAACTCTCTGGGTGGCGGAATGTACGATTTTAGTTAGTATGCAGACTGCGCCAAACGGCTTAAGTAAATCCGGATTTAAAATGAATATATGCCAACCACAAAGTAAGGGTACGCAGTTTTAACCCTCTAACTGATATTATACACGAACTGAATTTAAATATACAAATATTCTCATTGGAATCTTTCCCACCCTTTCGCCATTTTTATCAAGTAGTACATATTTTTAAAATTCTCGCACGAAAGAAAAATATAGTAGAAAGTATAGCACCGCACGCGGCCATATCGCCAAGTGTTAATTCTTTAGACGCAAATATCTGATTGGCGGAGAAAATTCTCGACGAAAATTGATTTTGGTGACGTCAACAGACGTAAGGGGAAAAACCTCCCTTGAGTCAAGATGTTTTAAGGAAGAATCTTTGCTTTTTCAATTTGTTTTAGACGAGTGAAAAAAAAAACTAGAATTTTCAAGGTATTTTCGAGTTTTACCGGTCACCATTACAAATTTGTTATATGCGACCATATAAGTTTTCTTTATACGTAGGTATATGTATGCGACACTTTTAAGTATGCCCTATACCTAAACAAACCGTTTTGTTAGATATTCATAATTCAAACGTTCTACTTGAAATAACAATTTTCCTTCAGAACATATGATATTCAACACAAAACGTTCCTTCTAACAGAAGTAATTTAATCTTTAAAATCCTGCTACGTGTTTTTGGATCTCGTCCATTGCTCTTACACACTCTAGAGCCGATATCCTTACTGGTTTGTGGAACCGTTTCAACTTATCCCTTTTGGAATTATCTTGTTAGTAGGAATGTCCTTCCTGCACCTGTGCTGCACGTTGCTAACTGTCTGTATGTTCCTTTAAGAGAAGGAAGAAATTTTAAGTGAAGAAAAAATTCAAAATGAAGAGGAAAAGATTCTAAATTGCGAGACTCACAAGAAAATGTGAATTTTTAGAAAAACTCCGAAGACAATCTGAATTTTCTAGAATTTAAAAACTCACGACGACTCTTGACAAAAACATTAATCATAGTGAAAAAATAACTTGAGATCCATGAAAATTTGTTACAGTTTTTGATTTGGTTCTAATTTTTTACCTTTGTCGTAAGTTGTCGTGCTACACGACTTTCAAGCTATATCTACGAAGATTTCTTCCAGAATTCTAAGAAAAAGTTTCACAACTCCAAAGGAAAATCTCACAACTCGAAGAGGAAATTGTAGAATTGCGAGAAAAATCGCAAAAACCCTAGGAAAAATTCACGAGAAAAATTTAGAATGAATTTTCTAGAGTTTAAAAACTCACGACGTACTCTTGACAAGAACATTAATCACAGTTAAAAAATAACGAGATCCATGACAATTTGTTACAGTTTTTGCTTTGGTTCTTATTTTTTACCTTTGTCATAAGTTGTCGTGCTACACAACTTTCAAGCTATATCTACGAACATTTCCTACAGAATTCTAAGAAAAAGTTTCAGAATTCCAAAGGAAAATCTCACAACTCGGAGAGGAAATTTAGAATTGGGAGAAAAATCATAAAAACCCTAGAAAAAAATTCACGAGAAAAATTTAGAATGAATTTTCTAGAATTTACAAACTCACGACGTACTCTTGACAAAAACATTCATCATAGTTAAAAAATATCTTGAGATCCATGACAATTTGTTACAGTTTTTGATTTGGTTCTAATTTTGTACCTTTGTGGTAAGTAGTCGTGCTACACGACGTTCAAGCTATATCTACGAACATTTCCTCAAAAATTCTAAGAAAAAGTTTCAAAATTCAAAAGGAAAATCTCACAACTCGAAGAGAAAATTTTAGAATTGGGAGAAAATCATAAAAACCCAAGAAAAAAATTCACGAGAAAAATTTAGAATGAATTTTCTAGAATGTAAAAACTCACGACGTACTCTTGACAAAAACATTAATCATTGTGAAAAAATAACTTCGAATCCATGACAATTTGTTACAGTTTTTGATTTGGCTCTAATTTTTTACCTTTGTCGTAAGTTGTCGTGCTACACGACTTTCAAGCTATATCTACGTACAGTTCTTCCAGAATTCTAAGAAAAAGTTTCGGAATTCCAAATGAAAATTTCACAACTCGAAGAGGAAATTTTAGAATTGCGAGAAAAATCACAAAAACCCTAGAAAAAAATTCACGAGAAAAATTTAGAATGAATTTTTTAGAATTTAAAAACTCACGACGTACTCTTGACAAAAACATTAATTATAGGTAAAAGATAACTTGAGATGCATGACAATTTCTTATTTTTTACTTTGGTTCTTATTTTTTACCTTTGCCATAAGTTGTCGCGCTACACGACTTTCAAGCTATCTACGAACATTTCGTCCAGAATTCTAAGAAAAAGTTTCAGAATTCTAAAGGAAAATCTCACAACTCGAAGAGGAAATTTTAGAATTGGGAGAAAAATCATAAAAACCCTAGAAAAAAATTCACGAGAAAAATTTACAATCAATTTTCTAGAATTTACAAACTCACGGAGTACTCTTGACAAAAACATTAATCATAGTGAAAAATTAACTTGAGATCCATGACAACTTGTTACAGTTTTTTTTGATGTGGTTCTAATTTATTACCTTTGTCTTAAGTTGTCGTACTATACGACTTTCAAGTTATATCTACGAATAGTTCTTCCAGAATTCTAAGAAAAAGTTTCAGAATTCCAAAGGAAAATCTCCCAACTCGAAGAGAAAATTTTAGAATTGGGAGAAAATCATAAAAACCCAAGAAAAAAATTCACGAGGAAAATTTAGAATGAATTTTCTAGAATTTAAAAACTCAGGACGTACTCTTGACAAAAACATTAATCATAGTTAAAAAATAACTTGAGATCCATGACAATTTCTTACAGCTTTTGCTTTGGAAAATTTCGAAATTGGGAGAGAAAATTTTAGAATCGCGAAAAAAATTTACAATGAAAAAAAAATTCAAAATGAAGAGGGAAAGATTTTAAATCTCGATAGAAAAATTCCAAGTTAAAAGAAGAACATTCAAAATTCACAGCAAAAAAATTAAAATTGCAAGAATTCCGAAAAATGCCGCTTTTGTAGAATTTAAAATTTTATCGACGTACTCTCGGCAAAAACATTAATCATAGTCAAAAAATTATTTGAGATCCATGATAATTTCTATCTAAGAAAAGTCAGAAAAGGAAAATTTCAGAACTCCGAGAGAAAATTTTAGAATTGCGAAAAAATCTTAAAAACCAAAGACATCCGAAAAAACTGTTTTTCTAGAATTTAAAAATTCATCGACGTGCGTTTGACAAACACATTAATCGTAGTTAAAGGTAGCTTGAGATCTCGTGGAAAATTTTCAAAATGCCAAAGGAAAATCTCAGAACTCGGAGAGAAAATTTTAAAATTGCGAGAAAAATTTCAAAAGCCCAAGAAAAACATTCAAATTCGGAAGGGAACTTACAATCAGATTTAATTAGTACTTGGAATTCGGGAGTGAAACAATTTTACAACAGGTTCCCCTTTAAAGAATTACGATCTAAATAATAGTACGTGAATTACTAATACTAATTAAAATTGGGACTAATTTCATGTTACACTTTTTAGTCGTTTGCCATTTTATATAGAAATAGCGCTTACAATTCAATTTACGCCCACAGAAAAAGTGTAACAGCTAATTAATTACAAAATTAATATAATTATTAAAAGATCACGTTAGTAATTGTAAATTATTAATTACGTCTTCTAATTATGGAATCACTATAATTATAACTTTTATGAGTTCTTAAACTAAAATAATGATTAAGCGCATTATACTATGCAAATCTATAAATTCCTATAAGTTAATTACTTAAACTGAAAATAATTTGAGTTTTACGAATGCAATAAAATAATAACGAGGCTCACTTCATCTTCTGCAGGTGCCTTTGTGTACCTAATTATCACTACCTAAAGCACTACGTCCTGTAATTTTTGTATTTCATGTCCACTTATTTTAAGACTTTCGTAGCTTAAGGTAATTGAAGTTTTCAAGATTGAATTACATTGTACCACCATTTGACTTGTTAAATTAGATTAATTTACTCTCACCCGTCAAATAATCGAAGGTGGAATATAACAAAACTAATTGGTTAATTAATTAATACGGCTAAACACTAACTGGTATGAGGTATTTTGGTCATTCAAAGTACATAAATTTAAAAATTGCGATTTTTATGCCCTAAATTACTTAAGAAACATGTGAAAATCCATTAAGGCAGTATACAGACATTTTAAAATTTTAAATTTGTTTTCATTACAGTTGAGTAATTCGGTCTTAATTTTCATTCAAAGAATTAGATTTTTGCAGTTATTTCTCTGTGAGTAATTATTCCGTTTTGTGGCAGATAACACATTCTACATAAAAAATTATTTTAAAACAATTTAGATGCCTTACAAATTAGTGAATTAGGCGTAGATGGTTTAATTGAAAAAATTAGGCGCTTAATTATGTTATTCTTAAGCCATATGTAATTAGAATATCAAATAAACTAGAAAACTTGGCATTTTGGTAATCAATCGTACACACACGAACTAAATGCAGAGATTCTGTAATGGAACAATCATACTAATTGTAATTGGTCAACCAAAGCACAACCTTCTGTAGGCTCTTGCTGACAGAGTTTAAAGAACTTAAAAGCTTCAAACGTTCAGGAATATTTTACGTGGTGTCATTTTGCTCCACAATTACACCCTCTAAAGTACTAAGAGAAAACTTGTAACACAAAAAATATTTATTGTCATTTCCATATCTTTGGGCCACTCAAAAAGGTAACCGTTTTTAGGCAGACGCAGAAATGAAAAACGCTGTGAAAGAATTCTTCAAGCAGCAGCCACAAGAATTATTTTGGTTCGTGAACAATGTGCCTTAATTGTGAATATTGTGATGGTAATTGTTGTAATTTATTTATTGTCGTTCCCATATCTTTGGGTCACTCAAAAAGGTAACCGTTTCCAGGCAGACGCAGAAATGAAAAACGCTGTGAAAGAATTCTTCAAGCAGCAGTTACAAGAATTCTTTGAGTACTGTATACATCGGTTCGTGAACAATGTGCTTTACGTGTAGTAGTAATTTTTTGGATTTTATGAATATTTATTGTCATTTCCATATCTTTGGGTCACTCAAAAAGGTAACCGTTTTCAGGCAGACGCAGAAATGAAAAACGCTGTGAAAGAATTCTTCAAGTAGCAGTTACAAGAATTCTTTGAGTACGGTATACATCGGTTTGTGAACAATGTGCCTTACGTGTAGTAGTAATTTTTTGGATTTTATGAATATTTATTGTCATTTCCATATCTTTGGGTCACTCAAGAAGGTAACCGTTTTCAGGCAGACGCAGAAATGAAAAACGCTGTGAAAGAATTCTTCAAGCAGCAGCCACAAGAATTATTTTGGTTCGTGAACAATGTGCCTTAATTGTGAATATTGTGATGGTAATTGTTGTAATTTATTTATTGTCGTTCCCATATCTTTGGGTCACTCAAAAAGGTAACCGTTTTCAGGCAGGCGCAGAAATGAAAAACGCTGTGAAAGAATTCTTTAAGCAGCAGTTACATGAATTCTTTGAGTACGGTATACATCGGTTCGTGAACAATGTGCTTTACGTGTAGTAGTAATTTTTTGGATTTTATGAATATTTATTGTCATTTCCATATCTTTGGGCCACTCAAAAAGGTAAACGTTTTCAGTCAGACGCAGAAATGAAAAACGCTGTGAAAGAATTCTTTAAGCAGCAGCCACAAGAATTATTTTGGTTCGTGAACAATGTGCCTTAATTGTGAATATTGTGATGGTAATAGTTGTAATTTATTTATTGTCGTTCCCATATCTTTGGGTCACTCAAAAAGGTAACCGTTTTCAGGCAGACGCAGAAATGAAAAACGCTGTGAAAGAATTCTTCAAGCAGCAGCCACAAGAATTATTTTGGTTCGTGAACAATGTGCCTTAATTGTGAATATTGTGATGGTAATTGTTGTAATTTATTTATTGTCGTTCCCATATCTTTGGGTCACTCAAAAAGGTAACCTTTTTCAGGCAGACGCAGAAATGAAAAACGCTGTGAAAGAATTCTTCAAGCAGCAGTTACATGAATTCTTTGAGTACGGTATACATCGGTTCGTGAACAATGTGCTTTACGTGTAGTAGTAATTTTTTGGATTTTATGAATATTTATTGTCATTTCCATATCTTTGGGTCACTCAAAAAGGTAACCGTTTTCAGGCAGACGCAGAAATGAAAAACGCTGTGAAAGAATTCTTCAAGTAGCAGTTACAAGAATTATTTTGGTTCGTGAACAATGTGCCTTAATTGTGAATATTGTGATGGTAATTGTTGTAATTTATTTATTGTCGTTCCCATATCTTTGGGTCACTCAAAAAGGTAACCTTTTTCAGGCAGACGCAGAAATGAAAAACGCTGTGAAAGAATTCTTTAAGCAGCAGTTACATGAATTCTTTGAGTACGGTATACATCGGTTCGTGAACAATGTGCTTTACGTGTAGTAGTAATTTTTTGGATTTTATGAATATTTATTGTCATTTCCATATCTTTGGGCCACTCAAAAAGGTAACCGTTTTCAGTCAGACGCAGAAATGGAAAACGCTGTGAAAGAATTCTTTAAGCAGCAGCCACAAGAATTATTTTGGTTCGTGAACAATGTGCCTTAATTGTGAATATTGTGATGGTAATAGTTGTAATTTATTTATTGTCGTTCCCATATCTTTGGGTCACTCAAAAAGGTAACCGTTTTCAGGCAGACGCAGAAATGAAAAACGCTGTGAAAGAATTCTTCAAGCAGCAGCCACAAGAATTATTTTGGTTCGTGAACAATGTGCCTTAATTGTGAATATTGTGATGGTAATTGTTGTAATTTATTTATTGTCGTTCCCATATCTTTGGGTCACTCAAAAAGGTAACCTTTTTCAGGCAGACGCAGAAATGAAAAACGCTGTGAAAGAATTCTTCAAGCAGCAGTTACAAGAATTCTTTGAGTACGGTATACATCGGTTCGTGAACAATGTGCTTTACGTGTAGTAGTAATTTTTTGGATTTTATGAATATTTATTGTCATTTCCATATCTTTGGGTCACTCAAAAAGGTAACCGTTTTCAGGCAGACGCAGAAATGAAAAACGCTGTGAAAGAATTCTTCAAGTAGCAGTTACAAGAATTATTTTGGTTCGTGAACAATGTGCCTTAATTGTGAATATTGTGATGGTAATTGTTGTAATTTATTTATTGTCGTTCCCATATCTTTGGGTCACTCAAAAAGGTAACCTTTTTCAGGCAGACGCAGAAATGAAAAACGCTGTGAAAGAATTCTTTAAGCAGCAGTTACATGAATTCTTTGAGTACGGTATACATCGGTTCGTGAACAATGTGCTTTACGTGTAGTAGTAATTTTTTGGATTTTATGAATATTTATTGTCATTTCCATATCTTTGGGCCACTCAAAAAGGTAACCGTTTTCAGTCAGACGCAGAAATGAAAAACGCTGTGAAAGAATTCTTTAAGCAGCAGCCACAAGAATTATTTTGGTTCGTGAACAATGTGCCTTAATTGTGAATATTGTGATGGTAATAGTTGTAATTTATTTATTGTCGTTCCCATATCTTTGGGTCACTCAAAAAGGTAACCGTTTTCAGGCAGACGCAGAAATGAAAAACGCTGTGAAAGAATTCTTCAAGCAGCAGCCACAAGAATTATTTTGGTTCGTGAACAATGTGCCTTAATTGTGAATATTGTGATGGTAATTGTTGTAATTTATTTATTGTCGTTCCCATATCTTTGGGTCACTCAAAAAGGTAACCTTTTTCAGGCAGACGCAGAAATGAAAAACGCTGTGAAAGAATTCTTCAAGCAGCAGTTACAAGAATTCTTTGAGTACGGTATACATCGGTTCGTGAACAATGTGCTTTACGTGTAGTAGTAATTTTTTGGATTTTATGAATATTTATTGTCATTTCCATATCTTTGGGTCACTCAAAAAGGCAACCGTTTTCAGGCAGACGCAGAAATGAAAAACGCTGTGAAAGAATTCTTCAAGTAGCAGTTACAAGAATTATTTTGGTTCGTGAACAATGTGCCTTAATTGTGAATATTGTGATGGTAATTGTTGTAATTTATTTATTGTCGTTCCCATATCTTTGGATCACTCAAAAAGGTAACCGTTTTCAGGCAGACGCAGAAATGAAAAACGCTGTGAAAGAATTCTTCAAGCAGCAGTTACATGAATTCTTTGAGTACGGTATACATCGGTTCGTGAACAATGTGCTTTACGTGTAGTAGTAATTTTTTGGATTTTATGAATATTTATTGTCATTTCCATATCTTTGGGCCACTCAAAAAGGTAACCGTTTTCAGTCAGACGCAGAAATGAAAAACGCTGTGAAAGAATTCTTTAAGCAGCAGCCACAAGAATTATTTTGGTTCGTGAACAATGTGCCTTAATTGTGAATATTGTGATGGTAATAGTTGTAATTTATTTATTGTCGTTCCCATATCTTTGGGTCACTCAAAAAGGTAACCGTTTTCAGGCAGACGCAGAAATGAAAAACGCTGTGAAAGAATTCTTCAAGCAGCAGTTACAAGAATTCTTTGAGTACGGTATACATCGGTTCGTGAACAATGTGCTTTACCTACGTGTAGTAGTAATTTTTTGGATTTTATGAATATTTATTGTCATTTCCATATCTTTGGGTCACTCAAAAAGCTAACCGTTTTCAGTCAGACGCAGAAATGAAAAACGCTGTGAAAGAATTCTTCAAGCAGCAGTTACAAGAATTCTTTGAGTACGGTATACATCGGTTCGTGAACAATGTGCTTTACGTGTAGTAGTAATTTTTTGGATTTTATGAATATTTATTGTCATTTCCATATCTTTGGGTCACTCAAAAAGGTAACCGTTTTCAGGCAGACGCAGAAATGAAAAACGCTGTGAAAAAATTCTTCAAGTAGCAATTACAAGAATTCTTTGAGTACGGTATACATCGGTTCGTAAACAATGTGCCTTACGTGTAGTAGTAATTTTTTGGATTTTATGAATATTTATTGCCATTTCCATATCTTTGGGTCACTCAAGAAGGTAACCGTTTTCAGGCAGACGCAGAAATGAAAAACGCTGTGAAAGAATTCTTCAAGCAGCAGTTACAATAATTCTTTGAGTACGATATACCTACATCGGTTCGTGAACAATGTGCCTTAAGTGTAATAGTAATTGTTTGTAATTTATGAGTATTTATTGTCATTTCCATACCTTTGGGTCACTCCAAAAGGTAAAAAATTTTAGTTAGACGCAGAAATGTAAAACGCTGTGTAAGAATTCTTCAAGCAGCAGTTACAATAATTCTTTAAGTACGGTATACATCGGTTCGTGAACAATGTGTCTTATTTGTGGTAGTAATTCATGTCATTTCCATATCTTTGGGTCACTCAAAAAGTTAAACATTTTTAGTCCGACGCAGAAATGCAAAACGCTGTGAAAGAATTCTTCAAGCAGCAGCCACAAGAATTCTTTGAGCATGGTATGTATCGGTTCGTGAACAATGGAGCCTTAATTGTTTGTAAATATATTTCTTGATTAATTTATTGTGAAATAAAGATACGTTTCAATTGAACAAACCTTGTAATTCAAAAATATTTAACGTTAGGTATAGGGAATGTTTGCGTGACATTCAAAGTGAAAATAGGGCAAACAAGAATAATTCCGTGATCACTACATTAACACTTATGATGAAGTCAAGACGACGAAACGCAGAAGAAGAAAAGGATAGCTGCGAAGAAATTTGTAAAACCGATTCGAAGATACCAAATAATGTCAGTTGTTGAGTGTTTGTGCGCTAATTTAGTAGGTAAAAGCTAATAATAACGCTTCGTTGAAAATGGCTTCCTCGAACGAACAATGAAAGTCAACTTCGGCAGAAAAGAATTTAATACAAAAATCAAAAGTAATATAGTGGGGCTTGAATGATTAATGATTTTATCGTGAACAAGCACATGTTTACTTCTTGTAATCTCAATCTTTTTATACACATTTTTTTTTGTATTCGGATCTGAAACTTAATTGCAAATGGCGTTCAACACGGGAACCAATTTTTTTTTGTTTCGTTACGTCCGTTGACTGGTTTTTTGGTATTTGATAATAATAAAGGAGTAAATCGAGCGTGAGTTTAACCCTTTTGCACATTTAAACAAAGTTCCCTTGTGAAAGGGTTGCTCGGGATTAGCCTTTTAACTTAAGAGTAGTTGCTTGTACCCGCTAAGTGCACGCTGACTGGTATCGCGACGCGTACAAGAACAAAAAAAAAAGGTAAGGGCAATAAAATGAAAAACAAATCAATCTATCAGCATCTCAATAGGGGGTGCTAATGTTACCTGTTCGAGCCGACAAAAGCAGTGTTAGACGATTTTAATGCGATGTGGGGGCCCTTCGATCATGATCATCATCATCAGGTGGTTGTTCCGTTTGCTAACTTTGTTTATCAATCTTTTTTTTTGCGAAAAAATCCTCTACCTCGTCGACCAACTTTGTGTTCGGTCACGGGGTGCACCCGTCGAGCTCTTGTGTTTCGGCAAGGGCCTCCGACTTAGGGGGCGCCATTATCGCAACGGGGTATTCTTCTGCCGTTCCGCCCCCGTCTAGTTTCCACTAAAAAGTCAAGGGTAAGATGATTACTATTTATTATCGAATAATAATCGGGCGACAATGGCCATCCCCCTAAAGAAATCGTCTTAAAATCGAAAACACGCGACGGCAACTCCATCAAGTGCCCTCTTAAATGGGAAACAAGAAAACACATGTCACATATGTACATTGCAGTGATATTTACAATTGTAAATCATATTAGAGTGTTAAACACAAGCATCCACTTGGTTAGTGTCACTAATAGGATCCCCTGTGGTGCCCCGTAGGGGGCGAGAAAGACACATGGGCGCACGCGAGGGTCCAACTATACACCACATGTCATTACAACTCCTACAAGCACTCCGTTTTAAATTTTGTTTGGTATTGTTTTCGTGTTCCCTTTAAGCACAATTTTCCACCCCGTTTATAATAAGTATACGAGCGTGTTTGCGTTCACAAACAGAATTTGCGCCGTTAATTCTTCAGCGGTCACTTAATTAGTCGCTAAAGGAGTAAATTTTAAAATTTGTGCGTAAATTAAAGTTGACAATTGTGTTTACTGTTAGGGGTAGTTACTGTCCAATTCCAAACCCCCGATAATAATAAATGTCGAGTTAAATTAGATTCTTTCACAAAATCGGTCTTTACCTTTTTGATACTAATTTTCAAGGGCCTCCTCAGCGTGTTACCTTGACGTGATTGTGGGTATCGAATGGTTCAATCATCAAACAACGTTGGGGGATGCGAAATCCAATGCTCAATTCGACGTAAGACGACCCCAAGTAACAGTGGATGATCGAATCTTGGAAACGATTACAGAATGAGCAGCACTACCAAGGGGAGGGATGTGCCAGAAAGGTGACTGATGGTAGTCGATCGAGCGATGGTCCAGCTACAAAAGAGCATTCGAATACTAGGGATACCTACTGGTTGACAAAGAGCGGTTGTAGCCTGTAGGTGCTGATAGCGGAGAAAACCACTAAGGCCCTTGAAAATATCTCCAAAAAAAATGCAGGATAATCGGCGTTCAAGAGGAGGATCATAAAAACGGCCGTACAGAACCTAAGTAAGCTATGGAACGGAAATATGGGGTTGAGCATAAAAATATAGAGATGCTAGTATAAGGACGAGGGACACATAAGGGAATTGGCTAAGAGTGTTCGGGAAGGACATGGAAAAAAGGAGATGGTTATTTGATAAGTTGGCGAGGAGCGTAAAGCCGTAAAGCGATACGGGGCGGAGAAATGGTAGTGGAAGGAGTGGTAGAGTTTGGAGAAGGTGCAAGGGAAGTATTGGAGATGGACGCTGGGTTTGGACAGAGAGACACCGGGGTACATTGTGGGGGAAGAAGTGAAAGTGGAAAAATTGAGAGTGCAGGCGGGAAAGAGGACAGTGAAGTACGAGGAGGAGGTCAGGAAGAAAGCAGAAATAATAATGGTAAATGAATATATGAAGGAGATGAGGAGGAAGCGGATAAAGTATGGGCAAGAGGACAGGAGACTATATTACGAGAGGGTGGGGTATGCGAGGGAGGAGGTAGAAAGAAGGAGGGAGGAAGGAAGAGATAAGGTAGAGGAGATGGTCAGGAGGGATAAGGATGTGCAAGGACAGGAAAAGAGGGAGAAGATAGCCGGAGGGAGGTATAATGAGGGATATGGGAAGATCATGGCAGAGGGCAAGGCCAAGTACCTGGCGGGGGAGATGGGACTGAAGGAGAAAAGAATTGTAGCGAGGTTTATGTGCGGAAACGAGGAGAAAGAGAATAGGTATTGGCGGGAGGAGGACAGAGTTTGCAGAATGTGTAGGGAGGGGAGGGAGAGCATGGCGCATATGTTAAGGGAATGCGAGGAGATGAAAGAAGAGAGAAGGGAAAGAAAGGAGATACTAGGAGCGAAGAGTTGGGATGAATGAAGGAAGTGCTAGAAAGGAGGAAAAAGGTGGAAAGTAGAGGGAAGGACAGGCGGGAGTAGTTTTAGGATGTGGTGTAAATGAAATAGAATCTTGTACTATTTGATTAATTTGTAAGGATACAATAAACCTATTTGATTTGCTAGTATTTTGGATTCTGGATTACGATAGGAGAGTGGACCTCGTTCACGCGCACGTAGGCTTCAAATTCGAGCCTTTTGTAGCGCCTCCCTAACTAGAGTCGTCTGACTTCACTCAAGCCATCACACGCGCGTGATGTACTTGAGGACACTGGAAGAGAATGTGGCTCCAATCATAGCCATGTTCAATCAGGATAGGCTACAATGGAAGCTAAATCTTAGAGTCGTGCCAGGTTGCAGCGAAATCTGGATATCTGGACAATAGTGGAATTTACCTCCATTATTGAAGGATGAACAAGGGACCGGGTAAGAAGGAGGTCAGAAGGCGAGCAGCAGAACTGACAGTAATGGACAAGCAGTGTCCTCAAAGATGTCGTAAATGGTCAAACATAAAGTATGACGATTTGGAGTACTATCAAAAGGCCACTGGGAGAACCTCCGTAGTAACCAAAAGGTGACCGACATAATCTACGTGGGGAGTGCGCTGAGTCGACCAGGGCCACTATATTTTGGAATACTTAAGATGGGTAGTAGAAATTATAGAGACAACACTGTTGACCCTATGCTGAATAGCAACGAATCCAAGGTAGTCTGTCTGCCAGTACTAATCCTTGGGGGCAGTATAGTGACTCTCCCGGGGAGACCACTTGGTGGTGGCCAACCTCCCCTTTAAAAAATATGTATAAAAGTGGCAACAGAGTGATGAGCGAAAAGTTAGCCTGTTATATTCTTCTAGTAGTCCTGACCACTTGTTACGCTCCGGGGTGAGTAGAGAGCTAGAAAAATGAACTACAGAGAAAGCGTCTCAGAGTGTTCCTCAATCTCAGTTGCGGGTCGTATGGTCTCAATAAGCAAAAAATGAAAGCAAAGTAAAACCAAACTAGCCCAAATTGGCTTAGTTCAAACCTCACATCCGGCAACCTTCCGCGACTCACCTCGAACCAGAGGAAGACTCCTAGAGCTGACTCTAACCAGGAAGATAAGCGGGTGGGAAAAGGCGAAAAGGTGCGGGAATTGTACAATGAAATTACGGTTTAATCTCTGAAGAAGAAGGGTCAACCGCATCCCTAATCAACAGAGGGCAGCAGTAAAGCTGTTCCATACCGCAACCGCAGCTAATAAGAAGCTACCGACAGGAAACTAACGGTAACAAGAATGAACATTAACAATTCACTGGGAAGGCTTTTGGCTAAACAGGCATCAGCATCCTTTTGCGTCAAAATGCATCCATTCTCAGGGAATGGAGATACTTGGACGAGCTTCTAAGGATCTTGTGATTGAGTGATAGAAAAAGGTGCGTGGTAACCTCCCACCCGGGGTTCCGAAAAAACCCCTAGAAAAAAAACCCGGAAAAAAAACCCGAAAAAAAAACCCGCGAAAAATAATTATAGACGGCTGTGAATAAATATATAAATATACAATGTTTGGAAATAAAAGTAATGCCAAACTTAAACGTAGATTGCCACTAAGGCGCCTAGGTTATTTGCAGGTTTAGTATATTTTTTTTCAATTGATACAAAATGGCAACATCACACTAAACTAAAGTTTGGAGGTAAAAAAAATGCTAAACTTAAACGTAGATTGCCACTAAAGCGCCTAGGTTATTTGCATGATTAGTAGTTTTTTTCCGGTTTTTTACGAGGGTTTTTTCCAGGTTTTTTTCCTAAACTCCTCCCACCTACCACCTTTACATACACAATAATGTCAAACTGACTTTTAAATATCATTTTCCTAAAAATTCGGTCTATTAAAACGATTTTCTGTTTTTCTGCTAGTTCGGTCATTATTGGGGTGGAGCAACTTCCAAAGGTGCGAGATCACTTTGGCCAGAACGGGAAGATGACGTTGGCTGTATCGGCAGGTGGGACTGCCTATTATGTGAGCTTTGCACCTTGCCGTACTCTATCCAAGGAAATGCCGCACGATGATGCTTGGGGGAGAGACCACTTGAACCACTTGCCGGTGGCAAGATATATAGTTAAAAAAGTGGCGGCCGATTGAAGAGCGAAAGGTACACCGTTTTTCAACGACCTATTCGTAAGCGTCTTCCTCTCATACCCCTGCACACTTGTGGTCTTTGTGGTGAGTAGGAAGCTTAAACTTTTTTTTACTGCTCAACATGGAGGATAAAATAACAATAAGCGCGACGGAAGCTCATTAGCGACGTATAGCAAATGGGAATGAAGAAAGTCAAACTGACTTAGTTTCAACCTCCAATTCAACTACCCACCGCGACTCACCCTCGAACCAGAGAAAAATATCTAGGGCTGATTCTGGTGAGGGAGATAAGCGGGCGGGCGAAGACGAAAAGAAGCATGAATCGGACAAAAAGCTTTACCTCAACCTAGGAAGAAGAAGGGCCAACCGAGGGAGGGCAACAAAGCCCGCAACTGCAGATGCAAAGAGGCTGGCGAAAGATAGACACCAATGCTTAACTATAGCACCCGCCGTTCTCAAAGAATGGAAGCACTTGGACGAGGTCCTAAGAATCTCGGGTAAGAACAACCATTTCTTTGAGTGGTAGGATAAGGTGGATGGCAACCTCCCACCATTATAATATACTATATAATTTTTAAGGACCTCCTCGGTGTGTTACCTTGACTCGATTGTGCGCTTGAGTGGGTCAGTCATCAAGCAACGTTAGGGGATGTAAAATCTTACCCTCAACTCAGTGTATGACGGACTCAAGGGGATGATCGATTATTGGTGGTTGAGTTATCCTTGGGCAGAACGGGAGATTAAGCTTTTGTGGGAAATGCTCGATTTGAGGATAGATAAGATTACTTAATGGACAGTGAAACACAAGCAGCATTACTAACAGGAGGAAGATGCCGGAAAAGTGGCTAAAGGTGGATCAAGCGAATAGCATCGTCAAAGCAAATATTTTGAGAAAATAATTCAGTACCATCGGTGGACAAGAGGATGGTGATGACAACAACAGAACATAGCAATTTAGCTTCATAATCAAGGGCCGAACAAGGGTTGGGGTAGGAAGAAGGTCACGAAGGTCGGTCGAGTGGCATAACAGACAGTTATGGACAAGCAGTGTCATCAAGGATATCAATAAATAGTTAAACAGGAAGTGCTACTGCGAAAATGGCGTATACATCAATAGGATCCCAAGGAAAGCAACGATCTACGTGCGGAGTTCGGGAGATTTTGGAATGCCCAAGATGGGACAACATTCATGATGATATGATTGATAGAAAGGGAAAGTGAGACAAGTGGAGGTCACGAGAACCAAGAAAGTAGAGGGAACAAACCTAGGCGGGGTAATCTGTCTGCCAATGCTTTGCTGTACTCGATTCAAATGAATTTTGCACAATGATACTTGGGGGAGTATACACTTGCGTCTCTTGCAGGTCGTCACTTCTCAACAACTAAAAACAGAAAAGCGTATTTACCGGTGGGAGCAAAAGAAATCCACACCTGGTTCAAATACTTGTCAAATTATACAACTTCTTCCACCAATCCTACCACCTCCCGCTAATCGGTCTCGAACCAGAGTCAGGCACCTAGAGCTAGCTCTGGTCAGGAAGGCAAGAGTGTGGGTGAAACAGTGATAGGTCAAAATTAGCCCCAACCGACTAAGGGCAGCAGCAAGGCTATTCCAAACAGTCGGATTATTGCAAACCAATCATCTTAAAGTTCTGAATGAGCATCTTTTTTGGATCAAAATGCTCCACTTAGCAACCATTCTCAATGAATGAAAATATTTGGGCGTACTTTCAACCAAGACCCTGAGCCTTGAGCCTTGATAGCACAAAGGATGCCTAAATTGAACTGAACTATCTAAAGCACTGATATTAGGTTTAAAACTCTGTACTTGAGTTTGAAAGCTGCAAACCTTCTGAACTCAAATTTCAAGCTCAATAACGTTGTCATTTTTTGAAAGCAATTTTCCATCTTCTCTTAATGATCATAATGAGCTCTCAGACTTCAGGTTTCCAGTTAACGCTTCAGCTTTTAGGTAAGTGGTAATTATACACACATCAGGTTCAGAGGTTGCAGATTTTTGGTATAGGGTTTGACATTTCAGGCTTCAGGTTGTGAGAGCAAGAGTCTGTGGTTTCAAACCTACGCACCTGACAATAGGCCAAGTCTTCACAGCCTAACGATTTCAGGTTCGTTTTCTACCTAAGAATTCTACCAGTATTCAGAATATCTACTCCTGACTTCAAGCTTCAAAACGGTGTACCTCAGTTACCTAACTTCCGTTTGGTTGTGTCGTAGGTAGTTCGTTTTTCAAAGGTAGATCTACATACTACAGTTTTGCACATTGCTGATTGTAGTTAGGTTTTAGTCGTAACATATTTGAGGTTTCTATTTGCAAGGTGAGGGTTTCAGACTGTTGATCTCATGTTTCAAACACAAGTCGCAATCTACAAAATCAACGATCTAGGTTTCAGGTTCTTGCTTTAGGTTCTAGGTTGCATGTTTGGTTTTTTTTCTCAGATTTCAGTATCAGGTTTTTTCCATATAAATGTGAAGGTGATTGTTTCCTTTATTGATCGATTTATGAACTTGCAAGCTTTCACTTTTGATTGGAAAGAGAACATTTCTAACTATAACGTCTATTGGTAAATATACAAGGTAGTGCATCATTTATGATGGCAATAATAGTAAACGTAATCGAATAAAAAAAGGAATGTAATTTATTTCTTTGTTCGGTTCAGAAAGTATAGGGAAGAGGGAGAATGTAGAGATTGATACATGCGATTATACGGTGTACGAATTCGACAGTTCCAAATCTAATTTTGCGATTTAATTTCCACGGAATGGGTTTGTAATGAAGTTTCGATTAGTGTATCGTTGCCCTTAGGAGCGCGTACGAAATCCCTTCGGCGCCGCCATCCGGACAACATTCCAACATTTAAATATTCATGACGGCAAAGAGAAACAAAAAGAAGGAAAACTTCTTATTTTCGAAGCAAAGTAAGAAAAATGAAGGACCTGTGTGTCGTTCAGCCACTAATTCTCCCAAACTCTATTTCGCGTTTGACTGGCTACCCTCGTAGTGTTTACCACCCTCGAGTATATCCAGGGGTTTTTCGTTTTCATTTTGGTTAGATTAGCAAGCCAGTAAGGGCGAATATTCAAACTTTGACAACGACAAATAGTACGCGCAACTTTTTTTTTCTTCGCTTCTTCGTAAATATTTTTTTGAATGTTGTACTTGATCGAAATTATAACATGGGGGTTTGAGCTACCCTAAAAGACAAAGGGGTGCTAAAAATTGGTTAAGTAATAGGCAATGTTACGATACGTTAACTTAATAGTTGACCATGCAAGGGTTGTTTATTTATGAGAATAAAATGGGACGCCGTGATAAATCCGTGTCTAAAAATTTGCATACGCCGCGCCGTGCGCGTCTTGTGACGTTGCAATTTATAAAAATAAAGTCCACATTAAGGGCCAATTTCATTGTAAACGCTATAAATTATTCATCCCGTTCAAATGATATTCTAAAAAAGAGTCATGAAAGTGAAATTAGAAATGGGAATACAATTAATCCTTTGAGGGTGATCATCATCAGGAAACTGAAAAGTTTCAAAAATGAAACTGTGAACAATATAAAAAGCGCAAGAAATAATTAAAACCTTAATAGATAAAATCAAGGAATGCTGAGGTCTTTAATTACCCTTCATTTTTTTTGGAAACTTAAGGGTTCTCAAGTTGACTAAACCTCAATTATAACATTTTTGATAAATTACACCCAAATAGTGTTCCCAAACCTGTAAAAACCTATTACATAAATTTCAACGATAAAATATGCAGTCTAGAACCCAAACCATGAAGACTGAAACCTAGATGGTAACCTAGAAAAAAAAATAAGGTAGATTAGGATGAAATATAAAACCTAAAGTCACAACAATTAACCTGAAACTTTAAGTTTGGCTTCTGCAAATCAGTCTGTTAAGTCAACGAGGACAACCTTTGACTGTGAAGCCAGCATCTATCTGAAACTCAAAACCCTAAGTTTTCAAATTTTACCATTAAATATCTGATTTAAAACCTGAAACCAAAAGTCCTGAACGTAACTATGATTATTACTCCTACTTGTCTTAATAACTTCGTACAATCATTGAAAGTAGATATACATGCAGATACGTATGGGTTTAAAAATGTTAGATACATTTAGGTTTGCAAACCTGAACAAAGCTGAGGCTAAAATCTAATTCCTAAACCCTAGCGCCCGAAACCTGAAACCTAAAGCGTGAAGAGTGAAACCTAGATTTACCATTCTCTAGATTTCAACAAAATTGATTTTAGATGTCATAAAAAACCTTAAAATTGGTGACGAAATAATACATTTAGGTTTGCAAACCTGAATAAAGCTGAGACTGAAATCTATAATTCCTAAACCCGATAAACGTACAACCTAGTGCCCGAAACCTGCAACCTAAAGCGCGAAGAGTGAAACCTAGTTTTACCATTCTCTAGATTTCAACAAAATTGATTTAAAGTGTCATAAAAAACCTAAAAATTGGTGACGACATTCGAGTTTGCATCCTGCAGACTACAACCTAAGACATGAGACCAGCAATCTGGAGCCGGACGCCTACATACTACAACTGAATCCGTGTGATATTAACGTCTAACTGAACTTGAAACTGAAGGTAGAAATTGCAAACTTAGACTGTAACCGACGCATATTCAGATGCCTAGGTTTGAAACCTCAGATTTGTATTTTAACTCTCAAGAAACTATTGTTCTGCAATCTGAAGCTACAGCCTAAATTTTGGTATTTCAGACTTGTCTTGCAAAAACCTAAAAAATTCAAGGGAAAGGTTCTCCGATGTTTTCTCTAGTGAAATGGTTTAGAGTATCAAGCGCCTAAGCTCGCGAAACAATGGGCCTTCGACCTAATGTGTCAGTTTACAACATGAACCCTACATCTTGAAACCTACACTCTAGGCCTTGAAGTGAAGAGGTGCAACTGTAAGTAGACAGATTCAGTACCGTAATCTAAACAGTTGCAATAATAGTACGTTGTCAGGTTGATCTGCTATTTACTACCAAAACCTCAAAATGGTAGGTCGAATATCTGCAAGCAAATGTGTAAAGCCTAAAAGTTGCACCTTGACATGTGCAGAAGAGGGAAACCCAAAACCTCAGCTTGAAACCTTCGATACTATAATTAGTCTTGATTTCAGTCAATGTGTGCCAGATTGAGGACCTCAAGGCTCTGTATTAGAGGAGGAGCAGGTTTTAAGCTTAAAGGGTCGACAATACACACTTTTAGCATTAATTTCATACCCTTAGGTTTGGGTTTAGTATCTCGGGTGCTAAACTTCTGGTTTCAGTTTCCAGTCCATACGTTATCTTCATAGTTTAGGTTCTCATTATAACGTAAAAGGTTCTAGGTTCTAGGTTCAACACGTTTGTTTTAAGTTTCAGGTCACAAACTGAACGATTAAGGTTTTTGGTTCCATACCTAGTGGGGCATTAAATTTCGAAGATAGTCTTCTCAAGCTTTAACCTAATAAAATGTCTAATATTTACATATTTCAGGTTGCGACCTATAAAGTGGAAGACCTAGTTCTCATGATTTAGATCTCGTGCATACGTTGGGTTTATTTAGCCACCGGATACGATCATTAAGCTTCAGGTATTTGGTTTTTCCAGGTTTAACGATCTATGGGAAATTACTATGCTTACTATAAATTAATAAGAGTTAGGTTAGGTTCACAGCGCGAGATATCAAGTTTAGTAATTTCAGGTTGCAAATTTCAAGTTTCAAATTGACCCACCTGCCCAAAAGCCAAACTGCTACTTTTGACTTTTGACTTTTACCACATGATTAGGCGTATTCGCCTCATAAATGAAGCTATTGGCACAATCAATGAGTTTACAAACATCAGGTTCTGCAAATTTAAAAGTTTTTAGGCTTTGAGCTTTATTTTTTATGTTTTTTGGTTGCGGTTGATTTTTTAGGTTTTAGGTACCAAGGTCTAGTGTTTTAAGTTTCCAGTTTATGATTTCAGGTCCTAGGCCTCAGGGTTTGGTTTTTAATTATAGACGTCAGGTGCCGCGGTTTATCTTATCCATACCATAGATGCTAGGTTTTACGTTAACATAATTCCTATATAATTACGGGTCTTTACTGGAAGAAGTAAAACCCTTGTGGCTGTTGAACACAACACCCGGTACCAAAAGCCACAGCAAAGATATATCAAATCGAACTCGATATTCGCTGATGATGACAGTTATACTACAGAAACGAATCCGATTTGATACACTTTTGTTGTGGTGTTCGGTGTTGTGTTCAGTACCTTCATTTTATAAGTTACAGTTTCAGATTGACTGGATTTATCAATTCAGATTGTAGATTGTTCAATACTGGTTTTATTAACTTCACACTTCAAGGTTCAGCTTTAATATGCAGGTTCCAGATTTCTAATTTCTGGAAGCTAACTGTAGTTTTCTGATTATTACGTAAGAAATTCTAGATCCCACACTGGGAGATGCAAGTTTTTGGTTCCATAGCTTAGCGAGGGCATTAAATTTCGAACGGTGCAGGTAAATTGTTCGAATTCAATTGTTCGAAATCAATTGTTCGAAATCAGTTGTTCGAAAATCAATTGTTCGAAAATCAATTGTTCGAAAATCAATTGTTCGAAAGTAAATTGTTCGAAATCAATTGTTCGAAAAAAAAGGAGAATAATTTAGTTGGGTTTGCGACTATTCGCCGTCGCCTATTCGCCTTCGCCGATTCGCCGTCGCCAATTTGCCGTCTGGGTCAGAGGTAGGTTTAGTATATTTTTTTTCAATTGATACAAAACTGGAATATGATACTAAACAGCATTTGAAACTAAAAAAAATGCCAACCTAAACGTATATTGCCACTCAGGCGCTTAGGTTAGAGGTAGGTTTAGTATATTTTTTTTCATTTGAAACAAAAACGAGAATGTGACACAAAACGGCGTTTGAAACTAAAACGAATGCGAACCTAAGCGGAGTTTCATGCGAGGTTAGAGGTAGGTTTAGTATATTTTTTTCAATTGATACAAAACTGGAATATAATACTAAACAGCATTTGAAACTAAAAAAAATGCCAACCTAAACGTATATTGCCACTCAGGCGCTTAGGTTAGAGGTAGGTTTAGTATATTTTTGTTCATTTGAAACAAAAACGAGAATGTGACACAAATCGGCGTTTGAAACTAAAACGAATGCTAACCTAAGCGGAGTTTCATGCGAGGTTAGAGGTAGGTTTAGTATATTTTTTTCAATTGATACAAAACTGGAATATGATACTAAACAGCATTTGAAACTAAAAAAAATGCCAACCTAAACGTATATTGCCACTCAGGCGCTTAGGTTAGAGGTAGGTTTAGTATATTTTTTTTCATTTGAAACAAAAACGAGAATGTGACACAAAACGGCGTTTGAAACTAAAACGAATGCGAACCTAAGCGGAGTTTCATGCGAGGTTAGAGGTAGGTTTAGTATATTTTTTTCAATTGATACAAAACTGGAATATAATACTAAACAGCATTTGAAACTAAAAAAAATGCCAACCTAAACGTATATTGCCACTCAGGCGCTTAGGTTAGAGGTAGGTTTAGTATATTTTTGTTCATTTGAAACAAAAACGAGAATGTGACACAAATCGGCGTTTGAAACTAAAACGAATGCTAACCTAAGCGGAGTTTCATGCGAGGTTAGAGGTAGGTTTAGTATATTTTTTTCAATTGATACAAAACTGGAATATGATACTAAACAGCATTTGAAACTAAAAAAAATGCAAACCTAAACGTATATTGCCACTCAGGCGCTTAGGTCAGAGGTAGGTTTAGTATATTTTTTTTCAATTGATACAAAAACGGGAATATGTATAAAGCCTGTATAAAGTGTGAAGGGAACTGTTTTATTTATTAAAAATATAATAAATATTACATTGTACAAACTTAACATCTTTCTATCAAATATGTCCGTTCGAACAATTTACTTTCGAATAATTAGATTTTCGAACAATTGATTTCGAACAATTGATTTTCGAACAATTGATTTTCGAACAACTGATTTCGAACAATTGATTTCGAACAATTGAATTCGAACAATTTACCTAGATCCAATTTCGAAGGCGCTCATCTTAAGCTTCAACCTAATAAAATGTCAAATATTTTTATACTTCAGGTCACGACCTGTAAACTTAAGTTCTCATGCCTCAGTTGGGTTTCTTTCCCGGTTTATCGTCCAGATTTAACCACCTGATTCAGGTATCGAGTTGTAGGTTTTTCAAGGTTTACTTTTTTTAATGAGTTAGGCTTGATCAGTTGTTGGTTCCTAACTTTACGGGTTATATATGGTTTTGATTGTTCAAGATTGGTTTTGTGAACTTGACACTTAAGGTTCAGCTTTAATATGCAGGTTTCAGATTTCTGATATCTGAAGGTTATCTGTAGTTTTCTGATTATTACGTAAGAAATTCTAGGTTCAGTGATTATCTTTAAGTTGCAGGTCCCAAATTGGGAGATGCTGGTTTTTGGTTCCGTAGCTTAGCGTGGGCATTAAATTTCGATGATGCTCATCTTAAGCTTCAACCTAATAAAATGTCAAATATTTTTAAACTTCAGGTCGCGACCTGTAAACTTAAGTTCTCATACTTCAGTTGGGTTTCTTTCCCGGTTTATCGTTCAGATTTAACCATCGGATTCAAGTATCGAGTGGTAGGTTTTTCAAGGTTTACTTTTTTTTAATAAGTTAGGTTTTATCAGTTTTTGGTTCCTAACTTTACGAGTTATATATGGTTTAGATTATTCAAGATTGGTTTTGTCAACTTGACACTTCAAGGTTCAGCTTTAATATGCAGGTTCCAGATTTCTGATATCTGAAGGTTATCTGTAGTTTTCTGATTATTACGTAAGAAATTCTAGGTTCAGTGATTATCTTTAAGTTGCAGGTCCCAAATTGGGAGATGCTGGTTTTTGGTTCCATAGCTTAGGGTAGGCATTAAATTTCGAAGGCGCTCATCTTAAGCTTCAACCTAATAAAATGTCAAATATTTTTATACTTCAAGTCGCGACCTGTAAACTTAAGTTCTCATGCCTCAGTTGGGTTTCTTTCCCAGTTTATCGTCCAGATTTAACCACCGGATTCAGGTATCGAGTTGTAGGTTTTTCAAGGTTTACTTTTTTTAATGAGTTAGGCTTTATCAGTTGTTGGTTCCTAATTTACGGGTTATATATGGTTTAGATTGTTCAAGATTGGTTTTGTCAACTTAACACTTCAAGGTTCAGCTTTAATATGCAGGTTCCAGATTTCTGATATTTGGAGGTTATCTGTAGTTTTCTGATTATTACCTACGTAAGAAATTCTAGGTTCAGTGATTTTCTTTAAGTTGCAGGGCTCAAATTGGGAGATGCAGGTTTTTGGTTCCATAGCTTAGCGTGGGCATTAAATTTCGATGATGCTCATCTTAAGCTTCAACCTAATAGAATGCCAAATATTTTTATACTTCAGATCGCAACCTGTAAACTTAAGTTCTCATACCTCAGTTGGGTTTCTTTTCCGGTTTATCGTCCAGATTTAACCACCGGGTTCAGGTATCGAGTTGTAGGTTTTTCAAGGTTTACTTTTTTTAATGAGTTAGGCTTTATCAGTTTTTGGTTCCTAATTTTACGGGCTATATATGGTTAAGATTGTTCAAGATTGGTTTTGTCAACTTGACACTTCAAGCTTCAGCTGTAATATGCAGGTTCCAGATTTCTGATATCTGGAGGTTATCTGTAGTTTTCTGATTGGGAGGTTCAGTGATTATCTTTAAGTTGCAGGTCCCAAATTGGGAGATACTGGTTTTTGGTTCCATAGCTTAGCGTGGGCATTAAATTTCGATGATGCTCATGTTAAGCTTCAACCTAATAGAATGTCAAATATTTTTATACTTCAGATCGCAACCTGTGAACTTAAGTTCTCATACCTCAGTTGGGTTTCTTTCCCGGTTTATCGTCCAGATTTAACCACCGGATTCAGGTATCCAGTTGTAAGTTTTTCAAGGTTTACTTTTTTTAATGAGTTATAGTTGCGGGCTTTATCAGTTTTTGGTTCGTAACTTTACGGGTTATGGTTTAGATTGTTCAAGATTGGTTTTGTCAACTTTACACTTCAACAGGTTCTAGATTGCAGGTGTCAAGTTTAGCGGACTTCAGCTTTTAGGCCTTCCGAATCTCAGATCTCAGAGTTCAGCCATTCGCGAAAGTTTTGTTTTATAAGATTCATCATGAATGTGGGCTTCTCTTTCAGATTTTGTATCCTGAAAAGTTCTTCGAGCCCCCCCCCCCCCGCGGGTAAGCGTACCGAAAGCTTTAACGCTCCCACGATTTGAATGGAACTAGATTGCGATACTTTACCAACGATTCGCTTATATAACATTCTTTCATTCAAGTGTAAATAGGAAAATACGCAAGAGAGGAAGTTGTAAAAAAGATATTATATATATATTTCAAAATTTACGTTTGTGAATGTTGATCGAACCATCTGTTGAGTAGTAAGCAATAAGCGGTAAATGTCAGTCGGCACTGTAAAACGAAGGGACATCAATCAGAACAGGCCACGTTACGGCTTATGGACACATTCCTGCGGTTGTCGTAAAACCGCAGCCGGCAGCTAAACCTTTAACCTATAACCCTCCAGCCGCCGACACGTTCAGTGTTTCTCAGCATTTACGGCGTACCAATAAGAGAGGAAAAAATTTGCGTTTCAAAATATTAAAAAACACGTAAGACGCGAACAAATGGGTTGTAGGGGTTGCAAGTGTCGTGTGTTTGGTGTTGTGAATCACATTATGAGCATGGGGAGGCGTTCCCTGGGGATTCGTAGCGAGGGCCGTTGCTATTGAAGCGACAACGTTCCCTGTAGACAGATGAGCTCGTATCGTCCGTGTGCGCATCTCATGGGACGAGGATTTTACTATCTCTTCTAATCCTTATTAAATCTCGCATTTATTTTCAAACGATTTTATTGTGTTCTTATTTGAAACATTATCCTTGCCACTGGAGGAGGACATTGCGATTTTTCTTACGTAAAAATTTATGGCTCGTCGTATAATTTCACGATCCGACGCCCTTTTTGTCTCTTGTTATTTCTAACGCGACGACTATATAATAAGATGGCACTAGCAGAACGGACGATGATAACAAGAAGTTCTATTTCGAGGACGAAAAAAAAAATCTTCTCCGACAAATTTAGAAATTTCAGTTATTTCAGTTACTTCCGCAAACAAATAAGAAATCTTTCGTCAACCCGCGTGTTTTGGCATCTAACAAATTAGCGGTAATTTTTCAGAGAGATAATTAAGTTTGGTGTTGACGAGCCGTAACTTTACACATTCAAGCGGATATATGCCATGTATGTCACCCTTCAAAAATAAAAAAAGGGGGGAAGAAATCGGTTACCGTGTAATATATAGACATTCCATAGTTGTAAATATTATGTATTAACTGGAAATAGAAAAGAGATACTTGTTTCAATAGTTCTCATTTGAAAAGTTAATGGTTTCAAATGAAACACAAAGAGAACTTATTAAACTTGAAATTTACGGTGAAGGTTTCAAAAGCTTCTCAAGTTCAAATTCTACATTTTTGTGTTATATTTTAAATTAAGAAATCTAGAAACTTGAAGCTAAAAGTCTAAACGCTTTTGATACTTAGAACAGGAAAGATTGAAGTCCATAAACTACATATTATGTAACGTAGAATAGTTGAAGATAAATTGTGTACGATTCCAATTTAGGCAATTTCAAAAATTTGAAAGCAAGTGAAACAGCTCGAATTTCAAATTTTGTATGAATTAAAGTTGAAGACTGAATGCAAGCAAAACTACGAGAGAGACTAAAGTATAGTTCAACACTTGTAACGCACAAAGATTAGCAATAGAAATTTAAAAATATAATTTCAAAATAGTGTATGATTAAAATAATTTTTGAAAATTGAAGCTTAAAGGCAAGTAAAGCACGTTACTATAAATTGAAAGTTCTGTAACTTAAGCATGAGTAAAATTGAAGCAGACACTCAATATTTTTTACTCTACTACTATAAATAATATTAAAGCTGAGGGGTGCAATTTGAAATTTTTTTTAATCGTTTAGCATAAAGTAGGTAAAATCTGTTATTTTAAACTCAAATTTTTGAAACTTGATCATCACAGAGAATCAGTCTTAATTTATTGCAATTGTAAATTTGGTAATTAAAGCGTACGGGTGCACCATATTTCAAATTAAAAAAATTTGAAATTTGAAGTTGAAACGCAAGTAAAACATATTTGTAATTAAAGACATCGCAAACGTGAGTGTGAGAGAGATTGAATTTTAAATTTGTGCATTATTCAAATTTAGAAATTTAAAATTTCTCCAAATTTAAAGCCTAAAGGCAAGTGAAACTTATTGCTACAACTCGAAGCTTCCGTGAAACTTCGAAGATAAAGGAGCTTGAAATTAAAATTTAATCGTTGGCAATTGGGGTCTATAAGTCAGATACGAAATTTATGTATGATTCAAAATTTTAAAATTTCAAAAATTTGAAGGTTTGAAGAAATTTTGGAAATTTAAAGCCTAAAGGCAAGTGAAACTACAAATTACAACCGCAAGTTTCTGTGAAACATGAGGATAAAAGATATTGAAATTCAAATTAAATTGCGACAATTGAAGCTTATCATTCAGATTTAAAATTATCGTATGATTTTTGCAAATTTTAAAACTTGGAGTTTAAAGGCATGCAAAAAATTTGAAGATAAAGGACCTTGAAATTAAAATTTAATCGTTGGCAATTGGGGTCTATAAGTCAGATACGAAATTTATGTATGATTCAAAATTTGAAAATTTCAAAAATTTGAAGGTTTGAAATTCAAGGAATTACACGGCTTGAGTGCGAGAGAGAGAGATTGAAGTTTAAATTGAACGTTAGAGGTAACATAGAAGTGTAATAAATTGAAAGATAAGGTTGTGATTTCAAATTTGTGTATGATTCAAACTAAGAAATTTAAAGCCTAAAGGTAAGTAAAACTACAACTCCAAGCTTCTGTGAAACTTGAGGATAAAAGACCTTGAAATTTAAATTAAATCTTTGTCAATCGAAGCCTATCATTCAGATTTAAAATTATCGTATGATTTACAAAATTTAAAATTTGCAGCTTGAAGGCATGCAAAAAATTTTAAGATAAAGGGCCTTAAAATTAAAATTTAATCGTTGGCAATTGAGGGATCCGAAATTTATGTATGATTCAAAATTTGAAAATTTCAAAAATTTGAGGGTGAAACGTAAGTGAAACTTAGGTATTGTTTGAAATTCAAGGCATCACAAAGCTTGAGCATGAGAGAGATTGAAGTTTAAATTCAACGTTAGAGGTAACGTAGCAGAGTAATAAATTGAAAGTTAAGGTTGTCATTTCAAATTTGTGTATGATTCAAACTACGAAATTTTGGAAATTTAAAGCCTAAAGGCAAGTGAAACTCCAAGCTTCTATGAAACTTGAGGATAAAAGAGCTTGAAATTCGAATTAAATCTTTGGCAATTGAAGCCTATCATTCAGATTTAAAATTATCGTATGATTTACAAATTTTAAAATTTGCAGCATGAAGGCATGCAAAAAATTTTAAGCTAAAGGACCTTAAAATTAAAATTTAATCGTTGGCAATTGAGGGATCCCAAATTTATGTATGATTCAAAAATTGAAAATTTCAAAAATTTGAAGTTGAAACGTGAAATTCAAGGCATCACAAAGCTTGGGCGTGAGAGAGATTGAAGTTTATATTCAACGTTAGAGATGACGTAGCAGAGTAATAAATTGAAAGTTAAGGTATTGATTTCAAATTTGTGTATGATTCAAACTAAGAAATTTTGGAAATTTAAATCCTAAAGACAAGTGAAACTCCAACTCCAAGCGTCTGTGAAACTTGAGGATAAAAGAGCTTGAAATCCAAATTAAATCTTTGGCAATCGAAGCCTATCATTCAGATTTAAAATTATCCTATGATTTATGCAAATTTTAAAATTTGCAGCTTGAAGGAATGCAAAAAATTTGAAGATAAAGAACCTTGAAATTAAAATTTAATTGTTGGCAATTGAGGCCTATAAGTCAGATCCGAAATTTATGTATGATTCAAAATTTGAAAATTTCAAAAAGTTGAAGGTAAAACGTAAGCGAAACTTATTATTTGAAATTCAAGGCATTACAAAGCTTGAGTGTGAGAAAGATTGAAGCTTAAATTCAACGTTAGAGGTAACGTAGCAGAGTAATAAATTGAAAGTTAAGGTTGTGATTTAAAATTTGTGTACGTTTCAAGTATAGAAATTTTGGAAATTTAAAGCCTAAAGGCAAGTGAAACTACAAATTACAATTCCAAGCTTCTGTGAAACTTGAGGATAAAAGAAATTGAAATTCAAATTAAATCTTTGGCAATCGAAGCCTATCATTCAGATTTAAAATTATGGTATGATTTTTGCAAATTTTAAAATTTGCAGCTTGAAGGCATGCAAAAAATTTGAAGATAAAGAACCTTGAAATTAAAACTTAATCGTTGGCAATTGTGGTCTATAAGTCAGATACGAAATTTATGTATTATTTAAAATTTGAAAATTTCAAAAATTTGAAGGTGAAACGTAAGTGAAACTTATTGTTTGAAATTCAAGGCATCACAAAGCTTGAGCGTGAGAGAGATTGAAGTTTAAATTCAAGGTTACAGGTAACGTAGCAGAGTAATAAATTGAAAATTAAGGTATTGATTTCAAATTTGTATATGATTGAAACTAAGAAATAATCCTAAAGACAAGTGAAACCACAACTCCAAGCTTCTGTGAAACTTGAGGATAAAAGAGCTTGAAATTCAAATTAAATCTTTGGCAATCGAAGCCTATCATTCAGATTTAAAATTATGGTATGATTTTTGCAAATTTTAAAATTTGCAGCTTGAAGGCATGCAAAAAATTTGAAGATAAAGGACCTTGAAATTAAAATTTAATCGTTGGCAATTGAGGCCTATAAGTCAGATCCGAAATTTATGTATGATTCAAAATTTGAAAATTTCAAAAATTTGAAGTTGAAACGTAAGTGAAACTTATTGTTTGAAATTCAAGGCATCACAAAGCTTGAGCGTGAGAGAGATTGAAGTTTAAATTCAACGTTAGAGGTGACGTAGCAGAGTAATAAATTGAAAGTTAAGGTTGTGATTTTAAATTTGTGTGTGATTCAAACTAAGAAATTTTGGAAATTTAAAGCCTAAAGGCAAAGTGAAACTACAACACCAAGCTTCTGTGAAACTTGAGGATAAAGAGCTTCAAATTCAAATTATATCGTTGGCAGTTGGGGCCTATAAGTCAGATCCAAAATTTATGTATTATTCAAAATTTGAAAATTTCAAAAATTTGAAGTTGAAACGTAAGTGAAACTTATTGTTTGAAATTCAAGGCATCATAAAGCTTGAGCGTGAGAGAGATTGAAGTTTAAATTCAAGGTTAGAGGTAACGTAGCAGAGTAATAAATTGAAAGTTAAGGTATTGATTTTAAATTTGTGTGTGATTCAAACTAAGAAATTTTGGAAATTTAAAGCCTAAAGGCAAAGTGAAACTACAACTCCAAGCTTCTGTGAAACTTGAGGATAAAGAGCTTCAAATTCAAATTATATCGTTGGCAATTGGGGCCTATAAGTGTCAGATCCAAAATTTATGTATGATTCAAAATTTGAAAATTTCAAAAGTTTGAAGTTGAAACGTAAGTGAAACTTATTGTTTGAAATTCAAGGGCATCACAAAGCTTGAGTGTGAGAAAGATTGAAGCTTAAATTCAACGTTAGAGGTGCCGTAGCAGAGTAATAAATTGAAAGTTAAGGTTGTGATTTTAAATTTGTGTGTGATTCAAACTAAGAAATTTTGGAAATTTAAAGCCTAAAGGCAAGTGAAACTACAACTCCAAGCTTCTGTGAAACTTGAGGATAAAGCGCTTCAAATTCAAATTATATCGTTGGCAATTGGGGCCTATAAGTCAGATCCAAAATTTATGTATTATTCAAAATTTGAAATTTTCAAAAATTTGAAGGTAAAACGTCAGCGAAACTTATTATTTGAAATTCAAGCCATCACAAAGCTTGAGCGTGAGAGAGATTGAAGTTTTTAAATTCAACGTTAGAGGCAAACGTAGCACAGTAATAAATTAAAAGTTAAAGATTGTGATTTCAAATTGGTGTCTTATTCAAATTTATAAATTTTGGAAATTTAAAAGTGAAAAGCAAGTGAAACTAACAACTCCAAGTTTCTTGAGGATAAAAGAGCTTGAAATTCAAACTAAATCTTTGGCAATTGAAGCCTATCATTCAGATTTAAAATTAGCGTATGAATTTCAAAATTTGCAGCATGAAGCCATACAAAACTTACTACTGTAAACTAAAGCCTCTGAAACTTAAGTACCAATTTGAAATTTGAAACGTAAGTGAAACTTATTATTTGGAATTTAAGACATCGCAAAACATGAGTGTGAGATTGAATTTTAAATTGAAGATTAAATTGTGTATGATTCAGATTTGGAAATTTAGAAGTTTTTGAAATGTAAAGCCTAAAGGCAAGTGAAACTACAACTCCAAGCTTCTGTGAAACTTGAGGATAAAGCGCTTCAAATTCAAATTATATCGTTGGCAATTGGGGCCTATAAGTCAGATCCGAAATTTATGTATGATTCAAAATTTGCAAATTTCAAAAATTTGAAGGTAAAACGTCAGCGAAACTTATTGTTTGAAATTCAAGGGCATCACAAAGCTTGAGCGTGAGAGAGATTGAAGTTTAAATTCAACGTTAGAGGTGACGTAGCAGAGTAATAAATTGAAAGTTAAGGTTGTGATTTTAAATTTGTGTGTGATTCAAACTAAGAAATTTTGGAAATTTAAAGCCTAAAGGCAAAGTGAAACTACAACACCAAGCTTCTGTGAAACTTGAGGATAAAGAGCTTCAAATTCAAATTATATCGTTGGCAGTTGGGGCCTATAAGTCAGATCCAAAATTTATGTATTATTCAAAATTTGAAAATTTCAAAAATTTGAAGTTGAAACGTAAGTGAAACTTATTGTTTGAAATTCAAGGCATCATAAAGCTTGAGCGTGAGAGAGATTGAAGTTTAAATTCAAGGTTAGAGGTAACGTAGCAGAGTAATAAATTGAAAGTTAAGGTATTGATTTTAAATTTGTGTGTGATTCAAACTAAGAAATTTTGGAAATTTAAAGCCTAAAGGCAAAGTGAAACTACAACTCCAAGCTTCTGTGAAACTTGAGGATAAAGAGCTTCAAATTCAAATTATATCGTTGGCAATTGGGGCCTATAAGTGTCAGATCCAAAATTTATGTATGATTCAAAATTTGAAAATTTCAAAAGTTTGAAGTTGAAACGTAAGTGAAACTTATTGTTTGAAATTCAAGGGCATCACAAAGCTTGAGTGTGAGAAAGATTGAAGCTTAAATTCAACGTTAGAGGTGCCATAGCAGAGTAATAAATTGAAAGTTAAGGTTGTGATTTTAAATTTGTGTGTGATTCAAACTAAGAAATTTTGGAAATTTAAAGCCTAAAGGCAAGTGAAACTACAACTCCAAGCTTCTGTGAAACTTGAGGATAAAGCACTTCAAATTCAAATTATATCGTTGGCAATTGGGGCCTATAAGTCAGATCCAAAATTTATGTATTATTCAAAATTTGAAATTTTCAAAAATTTGAAGGTAAAACGTCAGCGAAACTTAGTATTTGAAATTCAAGCCATCACAAAGCTTGAGCGTGAGAGAGATTGAAGTTTTTAAATTCAACGTTAGAGGCAAACGTAGCACAGTAATAAATTAAAAGTTAAAGATTGTGATTTCAAATTGGTGTCTTATTCAAATTTATAAATTTTGGAAATTTAAAAGTGAAAAGCAAGTGAAACTAACAACTCCAAGTTTCTTGAGGATAAAAGAGCTTGAAATTAAAATGTAATCGTTGGCAATTGATGCCAATAAGTGAGATACGAAACTAATAGGTATATGATTCAAATTTTTAAAATTTCAATAATATGAAGGTAAAAGATAATAAGTGAAACTTATTATTTGAAATTCAAAGCATGACAAAGCTTGAGTGTGAGAGAGAGATTGAAGTTTTTAAATTCAATTTTAGGTAACGTACCAGAATAATAAATTGAAGGTTAAGATTGTGATTTAAAATTTGTGTATCATTCAAATTTTGAAATATTGGAAATTTTAAGCCTAAAAGCAAGTGAAACTACATACTACCTACAACTCCAAGCTTCTGTGAAACTTGAGGATAAAACAGCTTGAAATTCAAATTAAATCTTTGGCAATTGAATAAGTATGATTTTTGCAATTTCAAA
Source organism: Pyrocoelia pectoralis (assembly GCA_036250285.1). NCBI lineage: Eukaryota > Metazoa > Arthropoda > Insecta > Coleoptera > Lampyridae > Pyrocoelia > Pyrocoelia pectoralis. The sequence continues at coordinate 5,420,204 of CM070083.1, forward strand.
TTTGTGCATTATTGAAATTTTGGAAATTTTAACAAAATTGAAACTTAAAGGAAAGTAAATCAAATTTCTGTAAGTTACTCGTAAGTATGAGAGAAATTGAAGATTAAACATTTTTAACACATATTTCAAGAAAAAAAGCTACTATTTCAAATTCAAGTCCTGGAAATTTGAGTATGAGAGGGAATCACTTGCAACTTGTAATTTGAAGCCAAATAGTCAAATTAAATCATTTTGCATGTTTAAAATGTTGAAGAATTCAAAATTTGAAACCTGAAAGCATGCAAATCTTATTATTGTAAACTATAGCCACTGTTAAACTCAAAACTTTGTAATATCTTTATGAGAGAGGACCAAGATTAAATTGTTGAAATTGTAACGTAGAAAATTTAGTAATTCAAACACTTTGACTTAAGGCAAGTGAAACTTGAAGATAAAAGAGTTTGAAATTCAAATTAAATCTTTGGCAATTGAAGCCTATACTTCAGATTTAAAATTAGTGTATGATTTATATTTTGTAATTTTAAAATTTGAAGCCTGAAGGAATGCAAAATATATTATTAAAAATCCCTGGAACCTAAGATCGAGAGAGACTTAATTATAGTTCAAGAGTTGTAATGCGCAAAGATTTTATTGCACAGTTGAAGCCTAAGTAATTAAATCTTTTTTTAGTCTAATTAAATTTTGTGGCGTCATCACTAAAGAAATCTTTGTAAGGATTGGGATTTGTTGAACTGGTTCAATAGAAACAGATTTTGGTCAGCCCTTACCGCTTCCATTCCAACATACAAGCAGTAGTACACTCTCGATTCGATTTTCTGTACTAACGAAGCACTAATTAGTCAGTCTATCGGATTTAATGGAGGGATAGTATTTTTCAACCCAATAAGACTGAAGAAACATTGCCTCCGTAAAAGTGAGCAGTGCACTATTGATCTGATTTTCGGGACGAATAAAGCACTAATTGTAAATCTATTATCTAACATTTTGGATTGAATAAGGGGATTGTATTTTTTAACCCGATAACACAAACGCGACCTAACCCCCGTGAAAATAAGTGCATTATCGATCGGATTTTCTACACTAAAGAAGCACTAATTAGTAAGTCTACTATCAACATATAGGTATATAGGAATTAATGAGAGATTGTATTTTTCAGCCCGATAAGACTAAAGTGACATTGCCTCCGTAAAAGCGAGCAGTGCACTATTGATACGATTTTCGACACTAATAAAGCACTAATTGTAAATCTACTATCTAACATTTTGGTTTGAATAAGGGGATTGTATTTTTTAACCCGATAACACAGACGCGACCTAACCCCCGTGAAAGTAAGTGCACTATCGATCGGATTTTCTACACTAAAGAAGCACTAATTAGTAAGTCTACTATCAACATATAGGTATATAGGATTTAATGAGGGATTGTATTTTTCAGCCCCATAAGACTAAAGAGACATTGCCTCCGTAAAGGTGGGTGCACTATTGATCTGATTTTCGACACTAATAAAGCACTAATTGTAAATCTATTAATTAAAAAAAAATTAAATATTAATGAAGCACTAATTAATAAGTCTACTATCAACATATAGGTATATAGGATTTAATGAAGGATTGTATTTTTCAGCCCGATAAGACTAAAGAGACATTGCCTCCGTAAAAGTGAGCAGTGCACTATCGATCGGATTTTGGACACTAATAAAGCACTAATTGTAAATCTATTATCTAACATTTCGGATTTAATAAGGGGATTGTATTTTTTAACCCGATAACACAAACGCGACCTTACCCCCGTGAAAGTAAATGCACTATCGATCGGATTTTCTACACTAATGAAGCACTAATTAGTAAGTCTACTATCAACATATAGGATTTAATGAGGGATTGTATTTTCAGCCCGATAAGACTAAAGAGACATTGCCTCCGTAAAAGTGAGCAGTGGACTATCGATCTGATTTTCGACACTAATAAAGCACTAATTGTAAATCTATTATCTAACATTTTGGATTGAATAAGGGCATTGTATTTTTTAACCCGATAACACAGACGCGACCTAACCCCCGTGAAAGTAAGTGCACTATCGATCGGATTTTCTACACTAAAGAAGCACTAATTAGTAAGTCTACTATCAACATATAGGTATATAGGATTTAATGAAGGATTGTATTTTTCAGCCCGATAAGACTAAAGAGACATTGCCTCCGTAAAAGTGAGCAGTGCACTATCGATCGGATTTTGGACACTAATAAAGCACTAATTGTAAATCTATTATCTAACATTTCGGATTTAATAAGGGGATTGTATTTTTTAACCCGATAACACAAACGCGACCTTACCCCCGTGAAAGTAAATGCACTATCGATCGGATTTTCTACACTAATGAAGCACTCATTAGTAAGTCTACTATCAACATATAGGATTTAATGAGGGATTGTATTTTCAGCCCGATAAGACTAAAGAGACATTGCCTCCGTAAAAGTGAGCAGTGGACTATCGATCTGATTTTCGACACTAATAAAGCACTAATTGTAAATCTATTATCTAACATTTTGGATTGAATAAGGGCATTGTATTTTTTAACCCGAAAACACAGGCGCGACCTTAGCCCCGTGAAAGTAAATGCACTATCGATCGGATTTTCTACACTAATGAAGCACTAATTAGTAAGTCTACTATCAACATATAGGATTTAACGAGGGATTGTATTTTTCAGCCCGATAAGACTAAAGAGACATTGCATCCGTAAAAGTGAGTGGCACTATCGATCGGATTTTCTGCACTAATAGAGCATTAATCCGTAGATATGCTGTAAACTCGTGACTGGCGGTTGGATCGTACGTCATTGCCTCGTTATTTGTCACATTTCCATAAACGTTAGTGCATTAACGATGTTAGCACTAACTGTTAAACAGGAGAACTGTCCGATTATGTGCTAATAGTTAGTTTGAAATGCATGGCTTCGTTGTGATAACCGTCTAGACGCCCGAAACGTCAAGTAAACTCCCCAAAAAAAAAAAATAATGAGGTCAAATTCGCGACGCAAATTCCCGAATAAAAACCGCCCCATCTTATACGGCTCATTACAACATCCCGTTTCGATAATTAACACATAATTAATACAAATCGAGGCACGGCACGCTCGACACATGTATAAAGAGGCAGCGCAATTTTCGACGTGCTCTTACGAAATTCTCGTACAAGCTTTATCTGTTTCACATGTTTAAACATTAATCTTGCAAAATTATAGTAAAACAGATTTGTTGTGGCAGCATCTTCTCTCGATATACAAAAAGCTTGTACTTCTCACCGCTGACGGTCGTTAAACTTCTGTTTGTTTATAGATGTACTCGACGATTTTCGAACAAGGAAGGCCTTTTATGTACGCAAATAAGTTTCCTTTTTTTCCTTCCATTTATAGTTTATGTGCGAGTTTACTGCATAGAAATCAAAGCCGACTTACGATAGCCACAGCGTGTGTCTTGTAGTTCATCGAATTCCCGCTGTTAGGACTTGTCGACACTTTGTCGAAACCGATGCGAAAGAAAAGGCACGAATAAATTCATTTATTAACGTTGCGAGACGTAAATTATTTTAGTTTCTAGGGATTTTACGGGAACCGTCCGTTGTTTTTTTTTTTTTCGATTTTGGCATGAAAAATGATCGGGTGAATCTAACCGTGCCTTCCTTTTGTTCTTGGGTGGCGAGAAATGTCTAATGATGAGTCAATGATCCTTTTTCTCTCTTACACTTTTTTTTAATATAATCTATTTAAAGATATTATGTAAATGTACTCACTGCTGTGAAGCTCACGTATTGAACTTATGATTACATCTATTGGATCTGTTCATGAGACTCTTCTCACGCTATTAATTACTCGCAAAAATTTCGATAATTGGATGATTCATAAGCATTCTGGCAGTGAAATTAACAGCGATTTGTGTACATGGCAACATTGCATATTAAGTCCCGCCCCCTAAGATTATACGAGGGCAGTTCAAATTTGACATGTATTTTATTACTCTAAGTATTTTACATACACGAGTTTATTACGAGGCTTGTTCGATTGAAACGTACTTTTGGTTAGGTTATCCTTGAAGTTTTGCAACATTGGTAGTGTTATTTCGTTCCAACTGTGATGCCGAAAATTCATGAATGAAAAGGAGCAGACGAATGATAAACTGCGACCTGGTGCATTATAGATTGCATCATTAGCGAAAAATGTCGAATATCTGTCAGAACAGCAGTGAAATTAGCAGCGATTTGTGCGAATGGCAACATTGCATATTAAGCCCCACCCCCCCTAAGATTATACGAGTACAGTTCAATTGAAACGTATCTCTGGTTATAGTTTCTGGCGACGAAACCTGGTGTCATTATTTCGAACCATCCTGCAAGAAACATTCACAATCGCCACCACCACAAAAAACCAAAACAGGACCTTTTGCAGACAAGATCAACCATAAAAAACCCTTGGTGATAGAGTTTAAAGTGAATATTAATGCAAACACGCTTCGTCACTCCATAGGCGAAAACTCCGGGAATGGTTTCACGTGGTGTCATTTTGATCCACCACAATGCTCGACCTTGTACGCGTTGAAGTGTACAACACCGAAAACAACAAAATCCACAATAAAAATGTATCAAATCGCAAGGAACAATTTCATCAGCGAAGAACTAAAACTAGAATTTAAGCTGAACGTGACATAACTAGTGATGGTAAAAGTTTCTTACAAGACTAACCCGAATCATCGTAATTCATTAGAAAGCGCTTGTTTTTGTGAATTTATAAACTGTTAATGCTTATTATTTACTTCCTTAACTTAGAAAATATTTTGTGATTTTCAAGCATATGTAGAGCAACAGCAGATTTATATCAACGAGGTGGCCCAAGTGCTCTTTAAAACGAATTTTAAGTGATCTTTCAGTTTGCCCAATATTGCTTGGTTACAGTCTTTACAGTTAATGACACCAGTTCTTCTGTAATTTGATGTCTAAATTTAGTGCTGCTGTAAGGGTTTTCGACGATTTTGCGTAATATGCCATTATTATTTTACGAAAAATAGAGTATTAAGAGCTTTACTTCCTTCCGAGTTATGGAAACCTTGACGTTTTGTATAAGTTCACTTTTGCCACACTGGATATTAGTTTTTATAAGGATGCCTCAACATTTAACGCTAAAATTACCAAAGAAATTTAGTTATTGAGGTTAAGGATTTGGCATCATACATCCCTCCTTCAGGGTTAGGAGAATTTCGATGTTCCGTATCAGTTGATATTTGCCACACTGGCATTATTTCTTTGGAATGTGTCAAGATTCAACGCTCAAATTTGACACCATGTGCCTAGTTCTCATTTGCGTCTATAAGTGGACACCAATTGGAAATACAGTGCATTCCTAGTTCATTAGTATTCCACTAAAATTTACATTTTAATTTTAAATGGACAAACCGATGAAAACATTTGGAATAATGCCAAATAATTTATTTTTTCCTAATTTAATTTACTAATTAGAAAGTTTTAATTCTCTATACCTCAGAAATTAATCGTATTTGTCAATAGCAATAGCTTATTACCATCTAATTTCTTGAAATCTACACTATTTTTGCTTAATATTAATTAATTAGTACATTTGCTAATTGTGGGGCCTAATTGGACGAACTTGACAGACTCTTTGAAAATCAATGTTCGAGTTGTCGAAATATAAATGATTAAATAACAATTTCAAATATTCATTTTCACCTAATTGCAACTAAATTAACGCAGAACTACACGCTCCCCGTTATAAATACTTGCTGAAAACCTTAATTCATACGAACTTTGTAACATTTAGGTACGTATATGAAGCTAGTTTAATGTCATTCAATTTTTCAAACAAATCGTAAGCGTTAAAGGCCATAATTATACCTAATTATTATGCGAATGTATTTTTATGGCATTTCAGTTGCACTTCGTGGAAATTTTTGAAATTGCAAAATGCTATTTTAGTATTATTCTCTTATAAGGAACTTAACATTCTTACAGAAAACTAAGCACAAATTAGGAATAACTGATGAAACTAATCGTCATATTATTATTCACCTCAGAAAGGAATAAATTGGAAAGGTGGCTACTTTTTGAGAATTCACAAAATTTTGCCATGTCTCTTAGCTATCTAACAATTTACTTTAAAAGTGCCTGACATGTTAATACCTAAACAATCATCAATTAAAGCAAAATGAAACTTACTCAGAAGTATTCCAAATTATTTTGGATTAATTAATTAGTAGGTACATTTTCTTATTTATTACCTATCGGCGCCTAATTAAGGACTGGCAACTTGCCAGGAGAAAATCTTCAGTTTCAGCGATTAATTAAACGTGCGCCTAATTCTTTGATTTCTGCGACTTTCCCCAAGGATTAAGTTTGAAAGGTTGCCTAATTTTATGTGGATTTGCGAATTATCAACCGTAGATTTTTGAAAGCCGATGGTCCAAACCGTTTGAGTGTGTATGAAATAGTACAATTAATCGCATACAATGACCGATAATATGTTTCGATGAAATTGTCGTCAATTTAATTAGCTTGATTGATAAAGGAAGTGCCTAATTACGATGAAATTAGTAGCTAGTGAGTTAATTAGTAAACTATATGTACAAATTGGTGCAAAAATACTACATAGGCAATTATGGCAACGGTTTTTTAAATGTTCAATCAAAAGGAAAGGAAATCTGATGGAATAAAAATTTATAACAAAAACTAATCAGTTGATGACCTAATAATGACTAAATGTGCCAGTGTCTTCATTTTGTAATTTCTAATAATACGAATCGAGAAAGGGCTTTGTGTAATAAATTTAGTAAAGCGATCAGAACTAATTCGTATATTACAGTCGGTTGCATAAGACATTTTGCGGTTAATTCAATTATAAATTATGCACATTCTCCGCCCAAACCGAAAGCAAAAAAAAATTCTACATCAATAATAAAATACAAGATGTACACCACAAAACGACTTGTAAACTATAAAAAAGGAGCTGCTTCGAAAAGCCGCAGGTTGATTACAGAAACTACCTGCAGCAGCATTATCATCATCATGGAGGACGAGCGAGTGAGTTTCGAAACACTGTTCATCACCTTAATTACCATACTAATGAACTCTTGCCACAAAACAACATTCAACCCGAAACTAACATTTTGACTACCACTGCAAGTGCACGTTTGAAAATATATCATGATTAGAATGTGAGTTCGTCTACCGGGAATGAAAGGTATCTAAGTACGGTCGGATGTTCTGTGGCCGATTCCCATTTTTCAGTGTCCGAAGTATACAAATGATGTATTACCTCGCTTTTTTTGCCGACAGAACTGCGTCCCTCGTCTTCGATTTTCTAAAAATCCCCACCACCCGCATTCTAACAATACAATTAACTGTATAAATTCAAATCACGTACGTAAACAGCAGAAAAACGTAACCACAGCGGCGGTCCCAGGGCCGAACCTTGCGGCGCGCCTAATTAGCGTTTCGAGCGATACGCCATTCGCGCAATTAAAAGTAAGTACGTAAAAGATCGGGAACGGTGAAATATTTTCAAGCTGAAAATGTACGTGCGGCTTGTAGGTAAACACAATTCGGATTCGGACGAATGTGAACGTGAATGTATTTCACGGGAATTAGCAAGCTTGTTTGAATAAGATTAGCGCGATGACTGTTTTATCGGCCGAGACGAAATGATTTAAATTGAAATAAAATGATGTGACGCTTTTGTTGGGGAATAAAGAGCGTTGTAACTTAATTTCGATCACTCGTTATGCGAAAATGGCGGCGACAATTTTACGGACGGTCGATTGCACCACCTGAACTCTTGTCGCAACTTTTATTTAATGTAATCATCCCCTTCCAATGCTACTTTAATCATCCATGAACTAGTACAATTACCAACGGCCTCACAAAGTTGGCATTTCTGTACCAACCACCTCCAGAACACTTGTTTCTTCATAAAAAACGACCCCGAAATTAAATGGAAAATTAGGCGCGTTTCCGAAAAGAATGGATGGCAAATTGTAGGTGTTAATTAGGTTCATTGTGTACATTTAAACACAAATTAGGTGTACCACAATCGCAGCGTTTAAGTAAGGCCACATTATAATAGAATTGTATTAAACCATAAATTAGGCGCACTTCATCACTGCAATTGAATTATAACTGGAAGTTGGGAGCATTGCTTCGCGTCTGTTTATTTGAAAGAAAAGCTACCACCACGTGATTTGCACGCGCACAGTTTACTTTTGTATGAAAATGTAGCTAATTTGGCAATACATGAACGGCAAATTAGGTGCACTTACGCAAATTTTTACGAATAGAAACAGTTTGCACAGATTACGTCTGTGGATCAACGTAAAAGCGATTTTTCAAAAGATACCGCTTCATAAATCCCCACATACCGTTTGTAAAAAATGTGATTTAGGTGCAAATTAGGTTCATTTGTGCCCTTTCGAGATATTTAATTGCAAGTTTTTTTCTAAAAATACAAACTAATCTGCTCCATTCGCTAAGACTTACTTCAAAAACGTAATTGAAAATTAGGTGCAAGTAGAAGTACTGGTTTTAGGCCGTAGTGCTGTTTCATGTAAAGCACAGAAAATTATACTTCCGTCTCCTTTTAATAATTAGATGCGAACGGTTTTTTTTTTTATAATTCGATGATCCGCTACGCTAAAGAAGCTTTCGTTGAAAAGGAATAATAATTAAGTGGCAAAAATCTAGTCAATTATCGTTTTAGCATGTCTTCGTGTCAGTAACTAAGTACAGATCGTAACTGCATTAACATGAAAATCAGATTTGGTGCATTTACAATTAGGTGCTTCTGGGTTAAATTTCACTCTTAATTTAATACAATTGTCTGAATTTAGGTCCAAACTGATGGATCATTTTAAGATTTTACTTGGAAGTATTTTACGATTCTTGTTTAATTGAACTAGCGCGACTAATTAAGGGAAACATTTCGACAAAAATTATTCGTATGTACACTTAAAACCATATTTTGTTTCACACTGTGTTTTTTTAATACTGAAAGGAAGGAACGAAAGTTTCCCAGTGAAAGATTTAATTACTAATTAGATACCTTTCGTAATTAAGCTGTTATGGCTATTAAGTGCGTTAATTAAAAAAATTGTTTATATTTAAATTAGGTGTTTTATTAATTAGGTTGACTCTACATATTAGCATGCGAATCGTTCAAATTATACTAATTGATATAGTTGACATTAGTTTAGAATTCTTCAAACCAAATTTTTCCATTATTCCAGTTCAGTTAGTAATTAGGCTTGTTCTTTCGCCGTTGAAATATTAAATTTTGCTATAATAGAGTTCTTTCACAAAAGAAGAGTCAGAAAATGATCGAAAATTAAAATTAGGCTTGGTTTCACTTAAAACTACTTTCGGAGTATAATTCCTTTTTATACCTAAGTCGGTAATTAGGCTCATACGGGTACTAATTAGGCACTAATTCCCTGCTAAATAGGTATCTACCGTCTTTCAATGTTGTAAAAAGACTTCGTGTTGTAATATTTATTAAAGACAAGCTTGTTACTTTATTATGCTATAATAATTGTGAGAGAGAATTTAATTAAAACCACTTTTAAGCCAATTTGATTTCAAGAAATTAGACGCACGTCTCATTTAGTTTAGTTTAGTGTAAAATACTCATCTTAGAATAATGAACAAAATTTCCAGTAGCAATTGGCAATTATAGGTCATCTATTTCAATTTGATTACTTTAGTAAAAGCTCTCACTACTTAACTAGAAATGGAGTAAATTAGACAACTGTAACTCATTCAAAGTGGCAACTAGATACAGCGTGAATCGATAGCTTTTGGAAATTAGGTGCGTTGTAATCTTCATACAATTAGATTTTTTTGTCGTAATTAAATGATTTAACAAACTTGTATGGTTTTATAAATAATATACATAATTAGGCAAGCTGGGTTAATTATCCCAAGTGTAAGCACACAAGTGTACAATTTCATTTCAATAATGCGGCGCTAATTAGTCCTTTGTTGTTCTCGGTAAATATAGTTGGAATTATTTGAAAATGAATATTTGAAAGTTCTCTAATCAGTTTTACTTTGCCAATTAGAATGGAAATCAAAACAAATTAGTGAAATTAGGCGTCGCAATTCCAATCAATTAAACGTAAAAAATTGCGAAAATTTACATTTTATAGTGGATAATAAATCAGTAATTCCTCATTGATATTTACAAATACAATTTGTATCCAACATATAGAGAATTAATTACATTACAGCTAGTACGTTAATTAAAATTAAGTGAATAATTTGGTATTATTGTAGATTGAATCGTTTGATCGCCAAAAGCTGACCATTATGGCATTATGTATAAACAAACTCCTTTCATCTCTCTTACAAATTCAATAAGGCAAGTACCAAGCAGTTGCTAGTTAAAATTAGATAATTAGATACCAACAACAATAATAGACAGTTATTTGACTCACTCACAAAACCGTATTTGACATTGTCTTATAGTTTCTGAGAAACATACTGCTTTGGCCTCTAATATTTGCATTTGCAATTGTCTAAGTAATAATGTGTGCTTAAGTATCCCAATTTGAGTGCAAAGCTTCCACTTTACAAAAGAAATCAGTTAATTACTTAAGGTACTGAAACTAATTTGTGCAGTCTGCTTAATTTGGTAATTGCGTGTGAACAAAATGTTTTCCGTCGAAAACAATGCAAGAATTCACAAATAGAATTAGGCGCCACTTGTAAGACTGTAATTGTAGCGCGAGCACAAACATTTCCCTTGTTTTATAGAGCTTTAAACTTGTTAATCGCCTTGTTTCTATTTTTCTTTGGATGCCTTTAAATTTTAGAATCCTATATTTTCAGGAGAACTGGACGCGACGATAAATAATTAATTAAAGGTTTTGATTACCTTAGAAACTGAAATAATACGAATTGAGTATCGCTTTCAACTAATTAACATACGGAATTACGTCATTTAAGAAGTTTTAATGAAGATAACATAAATTAATAAAAACACAATATTGTAAGTCTCTTACGAATATATTACTTCGTTGATGCCCATTATACACTGACAAAATTGCGAATTATTTGTGCGCAAATTACATGACAGCAAAAAAGACAATTTTTGATTATCTCTGTAAGTAATTAAGCTTTATTGCAATAATAATTTGAACTTTAATTACATTTCCTTAATTCCTTGTTCGTAAAACTTTTAATATATTCATAAATTAGTGGCGTTTAATGCAAATTTATGTAGAATTGTTGACCTAATATTAATGTTCAATGTGCTAATTAAGCACTCTTTTATACTTTATATTGTAGTTATGCTCCAATTGACATATAAATTTGAAAACACAGCTAAGTGAAAAAAAATCACAGAAAGCATATGAATCTGAAATATTAGTTCGTTATAATTAGGCGGTACACACTTGTAATTAGTAACCCATTAGTTCAGTAAGGCAGACAAATTAGTGTTGTTTAGAAACATTTAGTTATAAGTCTCTTTTTTAATTCCAGAATTAACAAGAATCTTCGTCGTTTAAAAAAAAACTCTAATAAACTCTAAGCTGTTGCCGTTTGTTATGAGGCTTTTGACAACTAAAAGCAATAGAACCGTGCCAACGGTTACGGTGATAGGAAAAGACCCAGATTGCCATAGCAACGCATGTTGATTTTCAGTTGATGAAATAAGGACCACGTTGAAATTAGGTGCCATTTGGTTAAATGAATTAGGCCATTTAGTTTGAAAACTGTGTGTGATCACAAGTAACTTCTGTTCCAACGCATTTTATAGTTATTGAAGTTTACGATGCCAGTGTAATTAGACACCAACTACTATAATTAATTAAACCGACTAATTGTTGATTATAAATTACATTTTTGAAAATGAATTGGAATTGAGGCTGCCACTTCTGGAGTTGCTAAGATCGAAATTCCATATTTTCTCCTGAAACTCCAAATTAGCAGGATTTTATCAAAACGCATCACTACACTTCAAATGACAATTAATTATCACAGAAACTATGAGCACATCTAACGTCTACAATAATCTGTGTTCCTATTTATGTACCTACCTATTTACATATTGAGTTTGGGAACGGTATGTGATCGATCACAAGCAGCTTTCGATTGAAAAGCGTTTTATTGTAATTGAAACTTACATTGCGATTGTAATTAGGCACCAAACTTTACAATTAATTAAATCGAATGATTTTTAGCAGTATAGGTACCTACACCAGATTTTTGATATATTACTTATGTGAAATTGAAACTTTTTTCAGAAACTCCTCATTTTAGTTTCTCTCAGAAGTTGACAATTAATTAAATCCGAATTTTGAAATTATTGTATTGAATTGGCAGGCAACTAACGGCCTCCTAATTAGCTTAACTTTTGCACTTCGATACGAAGCTTAATTTAATTACTTAGAATGGAACACAATTTTGATAGTCATAGGTGAATAACTAGGCATAACTGTGACAATTAGGTTCCAGTAACAGTGTATTTTTACCTATGGCGTATATAATATAATTACTGAATAATTTTGGACAGTAATTAGGAGCTTTTTATCACAATACATAGTGTGATGCAAAAATCTAATTTACGTTATGTTTTTGTTGCAGCAAATAAAAATGACATATTAATTAGGCCCCCTAATTAAAAAATTTCAAAGTGTTTTAGGTATGGTAATTTAAATTTACGATCTTCAATCTTTAAATTTCACTATTGTGACACAATGTTACATTTAATTAAATTGGAAAAATTAAAAACAATGTTGAAACTTATCAATTTATTTATTCAGAATGATCATAATTTTGAATTGATATGAAAAAGTTCTTACTTGCAAACAACATAAAAGTTGCTAACTTAAATTAGATAATTAGGTTATGGAATAACAATGGAGTTGATACTGATGAGCATGTACTGTGATATCTATATTTTAGGATTGAATTACAGACGCTAAAAATTGCTTATTTACTTACTTATACCTACATATTAATTAGCCTCTCGCCGTTTAATTTGAGAACATGTATGTGACTACGAAGTGCTTCTCTACTAAAGTGTTTTATGATAATTTAAATTTATGTTCTCAAAATAATTAGGCGCCAACCTTTTATAGCTAACTAAACAGAGTAATTATTGTTAATTGTAAATCGTACTTTTGAAATTAAACGAAATTGAGGTGGCAATTTTTCGGACTGCTAACATTTCATTTCCATGCTTTCTCTTATATCTACCTACTTTAAAATTTTACCATATTGCGACAGATGTTACAATTAACTAAACGAGCCAAATTAAGTGCTAATGAGTTCAATTTCTTCACTACAATTGCAAATTGAGGCGTAGGACCTTATGGATTTATTAATTCAAAATAATTTTTTTTAACAAAAGATGGAGTGTAGGTAAGTTGAATTGGATAATTAGGTTCCGATGACAATGAAATTGATACACAGACTTGCAGTTTATTATGAATGTTGGGCAGTAGGTAAGTGGGAGCCTTTTATCTCAATACGAACACTGAACGGTCACATTGTACAAAAATGACTCATTTAATTAGGTTCCTTAATTTGAAAATTGCATGTGACTTAAAAAGGCCTCTTGTCTAAAGTGTGTCTTATTGGTCGCTTAAATTCACGTTGTAGGTTATTGGAATTAGCCACCAACTCTTAGCAAAATTAGCAAAATCGACTAATTGTTAATTACAAACCACATTTCCAAAGTTGAATGGAATTGAGGATGTAATTTCTCGTGATGCTAAAATTTATTTTAGTCGCTTCCTCTTAAATCCTTAAATTTTACCTTTTCAGAAGGTTTACAACTAATTAAGCTGGCTAAATTACAGTAATTTTGAAAACGATTTAGCTACATTAGTTGTGTACTAATTCGCGTCGTCACTTCAATTGTGGATTGAGCCGTAGATGAATACATTGTAAGAAATTGATCGATTTATTTAGTCGGAATGATCATAATTTTTGTAAAAAGCTGTGCAAATAAAATAAAGTATCTACTAAGTGTAGTTACAAACTTAAGATAGATAATTAGGATCCGATAACAATGTAATTGAAATTACCTTATAATTTTATAGAAAGACTTTGTGCAATAATGAGGGGTTGGTTATGGACACATTGAACGTCTACTATTACACTTTTTTACGGTCGTACTGCAAAAGCCAAAAATGGCTTATTTAGTTATAGATTAATTAATAATTAGGTTCCAATTTGAATAAACTGAATAAAGGGCCTCTCGTTGAAAGCGTTTCCTGGTCATTCAAATTCACGTTGTTGGTGTAATACCTAATTAGGCACCAACTCTTATATAGTTAGAGAAACCAACTAATTGTGAATTGCTAACGACATTTTTCTAATTAGGTACATGGAATTAAGGTTGTAATTTTTAAAGATAATAAGATTTAATTTCCTTCCTTTCTATAAAGACCTTAAATTTGAACATATTTGCATGATGTTACAATTAATTAAATTAGCTAAATTTAAAATTGAACTAGCTACATTAGTTGTACATGCTTATTTATTTATACTTATACCTACTGATTGGGCTCTTTAATTTAGAAACTGCATGCGGTTTCAAAAGGTTTCTCGTCTATAGTTCGTTTTGGTAACTAAAATTCAAGTTAGGCACCAAGGCTTATAGTTAGTGAAACTCGCTAATTGTTAATTGCAAACCATACCTTTAAAATTAAGTGGAATTGAGGATGTAATTTTTCCTGCTGTTAGCATTTAAATCCTTCTTTTCTCTTACATCCTTAAATGTTATCACTTTGGCAATTAATTAAATTGGCTAAATTGGAACTAATTTTTAAATTGAATTCGCTATATTAGTTGTGTGCATAAATTCTAAGAATATATCATAATGTTTGCAAAAAGCTAGAGTTGTTATTTGCAAATAAAGTAAAGGGTAGTACTAAGTAGTTGCTAACTTAAGATAGATAATTTGTATCCAATAACAATGTAATTGATACTGCCGTATGAGATTTTTCGTCTAAAGTGCAGTTTTTTGATAAAATTAAATTTACGTTGCTAGTGTAATTAGGAATCACAAACCGACCAATTGCTAATTAAGGTTGCAAATTCTAAGATTTGGTTTTCTCGACTTCCTAAAACGCCAAGTTTTTTACTTTTCAATTAAGACCTGAAAAATAATCTAGAATTACAGTGCCCGTGTGGTGTTTTGCTATTTTTATTTACATTCTCTTACGTAATTACATTAATTAGGCGTCTAATTAGTAACCGTCCACAATTATCCGCTGTAGATAAAGTTCTGTGAGCGTTAAAAAAATGTTTTCCAATTCTGTACGCATCGGTTACGATATATCAATACGAGAAATTACCCCGATATTATAGTTTAAATTGAAATTAAAGGTATGCGAAACGAGTGCGGCATAAGATGAATGAATTTTGGCATCCGTAACGTCCGCGATCAGTTCAAAATAAATAAAATCGAACATGATTTATTGCTAATTTCTTGTACATTTGAATTGCGAGAGAGTAACGCGTTCGTTTTGTAATTTATTACCTTATCGGACATTTTTGCGATGCGTATCGCCTCTCGCCATTTTTTTTTTTTTTGTAAAAAAAAAAGCTCGCCATGTACAATTTTGATCAAAGTTGTTCGTGTATATAGTTGAACTAAAATTCAATTACGTATACGAATTATCGGAAATGAATCGATTTTGTTCGTTAGCATTGTGTAAGTACTAAAGTGACAAATATTTTTTAATCAAAACCTCGCGGATTTTGTAAATCTAAACATAATTAACGTTTTGATTACAAGTGAATGGTGTTTTGATTTCGTTATTTAATTTATGCTCGTGTGGTGTTTCTGTATAGATTGTTCTCATGCCTTGGGCGCGTAGAGTAGGTATCGGACGCCATTTTTCTCTCGGCTCGTACGTTATTTTTGCATATATCGAATGAAAAAATATCTACCTATCGGTAATTAATTTATCGAATTTTGAAAAAGAAAAATTTTTAGGAACGACGTCGCACGTCTCACCTTAAAGGTGAAACAGGCATAAAAATGCAAAACAGTAGCAAAAACCGAAAAAAGGGATAAGAAAAATATTTGTAAGGGAAAAGAGCCTTTCCGATCCTCTTGTATAAGTACGCAAGCAGTGCCGTAGGTAAACGATAAGCATCACAAGCTGATGGCTACCAGAAGGAGGTGCGTTTAATGTGGGGCGTTATTGAAGCTTCCAATTGGCGAACTAAATTGGTGGGGAGAAATCAATGGAAAACGAGGGGGTATCGGCGCCACTGGAATGGTTTGCCAGTTTGTTACTAACAACGAACGTGAGCGATCGCGACAATCGAACATCGCATTGAAAAAAAAAGTCGCGAAATTCGCGCGCGTGTTCTATTCAAAATATACGAATGACACGATTTTGATTAACCAAAACGCGCGCGTCACTGTACAGTATTTGAAAATCGGACTAAGTGCGTGTGTGCGCTTTCGAGACCCGAAAAAAAAACGATCGAGGGGTGTATAAGTGCGTAGTCAAATATTTTGTGGGTGTAAAGTGTATTTTTCCAGGCTGGCTGCGTACTTGGACGGGGGGCCCGCCTGTGCTTCCGTGGGGGCCCTAACCCTAAGGGCCGGATTGGCTCATGTACCCCTTGGGCCTAATTCTTCTTTTATACATCACACACCACACAACATAGGTATGCTCAATTCTATTTTACCGTCCCGCTCCCGCGCGCGACGGAACCCAAACCATACTTAGTACCTATACAAATTAGCTTACTATGGGGGAGATAATTACGCAAATCCCAATTTGTTTATAACACGTAATTTCACTTGTAAAGGTACAAATTTTCCCGTTTGTAAAACTAATTACCTACGGCTACTTTACATGTAATCCCCGAAGATCCTGTAATTAAGCAACAATTACGTACTTAACCTTGAGAATTGTAAATGAGTTTTGATTTTTATTACCTGCAACCCTAATCGTCGCAATTACACCAGAAGGCGAACAAAGGAATCTGATGGTCCCCAGTCATTATTGAATTGAACTGAGACTAATTGCACGAAATAAGAGACTAATTAGAAATTAGGCGTCGAGGAAGAAAATTGGACGACAATTTAACCTGGACAGGGCGTAAAACTTTACGAATACCAAAAGCATAATTTTACTTCACAGGTGTTCCTCAATTACTTAAGCAAAATTTGTACAATACTCATATAGGTAACTAAGTGCTAATTAGTAGATAATTATACAGGCCACACAATCTTGCATTTTAGTAATTTTCGAAATACGTACCGCAAAGAAATTCTAGCGAGATAACACGAATTTCGTAAAAACCAAATAAAATTTCTTGAAAAACATAATTCAGTTTCAGTATCTAGGTATATGGAGGGGGCAATTTTCTTACTTTTTTGAAATTCAGAACAGACGAAAGTGATATATAGAACAATCGACAAACGCTTACTTTTCTTGAAAAAAATAAGTATCTCTAGGTACAACTTATTCATCAATTTCTCTTGTAAAAATTAATTAAAACACAAAATGGTCGCGTTTTTGATTTTCGTAATTATTTGTCCCTTAAGTAATTTAAGATTGAAACCATCATTAAAATAAAAAAAAATTTAATAATTTTTTTCCCGTCGGCTGTCTCCGAAGTTTGTCATGAATTACATTATTTTATTATTACTTATACTGCAAATCAATCAGTTTTTCATCAAAGTAATATGAAAAATCCAACCTGTAATTTAAAAAAAATGTAGAAAAAGTTTATGCAAATTGTCCAGCAATGAAAATAAGAATAATAGGGGTTAAATCATTCAAATTGTTATCCTTTGTGTTATTTTCACTAAATAATTACACAAATCTCAGGTTACACCCTTTGAGCACAAACGGGTTGAAATTGTTTAATTCAATTTCAAAAACTTCGTAGCACTACCTACTAATATCTAGAACAGATAAAAGATACTATGAAAAAAATAAGTTGCATATATTATAAATAAAATGAAAATAGTGAAAATAATTACAACCTTTATTTTTTTTATTTTTTTTTTCTTCAAAAAAGGGACGTTATAAAATTAATAGAGGAAAATCGAAAATTTTAACACTTATGGAAAATTATGCGTTTGTTAAAGGTTCAAATTACAAAAATATTTTGCAAAAAATTTATGTAAAATGAATCTTGGTTGCTAGAGTCCTTTAGGTAAGTGACAGGATCAAATTTCAAAAAGAAAATGTAATTTAATAATTTTCATGTTCCGTCGGGAGTCCGTCTCCTGTTATAGATAATCTTGGAAATGGGCTATGCAATTTATATTGTTTATTTATTAATAATTAAAAGTTTTTTGTTGTAAAGTTTTGCAAAATTCCCTCCACTCCGACCACCACAAAGCTACCAAAAGGACAAAAATTTTACTAAAACACTGGCGTGTCTCAGTTTTGCCCCTTTTTCGAAAAAGCTTTGTGCTGTGGTCAGTTCCTAATTTGGAAAAATAAATTTATTAGAATTTTTGTTATAAGTACGCGCACCCCCAGTAATTTATCAAGTGCACTTAATGCAACGAGGTAGATGGCCAAAGTTTTATTTGTAAATGTCTCTCATCATCATATCTAGGTATAACACACATCCTCACCAAGGTAGAATAATGCCCGATGAGTTTTTTGGTTGTACACACCGAGGTTTCTTGTCCTTATCTTCTATGGTTTCGATTAAATCAGCATAACCCCCCGGATTAAAAGGGGTTGGTTTAGTGGCTTTTGGTATATTGTTGGTGTTTTGTCCATTGACTTTCTTTTATTTTTGCCCCCTCTTCCATGGTTCCCTTTCGAGTTTTGGATTTTGGACGACGGATAACCTTCCTTAGTCACATGATGGCCGTCCTCCTTTCTTCTTATTTACAGCCGCTTTAGACATTACTTAATTGTTATTGTGTTTACGTTCGTTTCCAATGAGCTACATCACCAAATTTTTTTTTGTAAGATTTGACCTTTAATTACATGTCTGGAGTTTCGAAGTACGAACCTTCGGTATCCAAAATGTGTAAGAGATTCAATTTTTGTCTTGTAAATCTGCAAATCTTCTCCTTTGCAAGACTAATTATACGCGACCTTACATGTCGGAAGGAAGTAACAAAGTTGTCACCGAAGATCGTGTAATTAAGTAATAAATGCGTAACCTTAATAATTTTACCTGCACCCCAATAATTACCGCATGACGCTACAGTAGAAGGTTGGGCTCTTCTTAGTTAATTTGGTATGATACTGCCAAAATTAATTCTATTTTCTCGCGATGTTCAGACGTACGAGACTAATTATTGTAATTGTGGATTAATTGGAAATTATCGGTCGATCACAGATATTGCTTAAGATTTAGGTGACAATCTCGGGAATCAATTAATTGCAATAAATTTGTGTAGATAATTAAAACGACAACTTATACTTTGCGAATAGGTACTAATTATAATTACTTATATAGGTGTATCAGGCATTTAATTTTCGAAATTCCCCCAATTGCTTATTGTAACAAGTTGGAAATTGCATTTCGAAATTTTTGCACTAATTAGAATTTTTCTGACTTAGGCAAAATTGATGAGTTTTGCAAAGTTCCTAATACATAACGAGATGGAGTAGAAAAACGATGTAAGGGTTGAATTAGTAATTTAATTACTCTACAAAAACTTTGTATTGCGGCTTTTTTTTCAATTTTCAATATACAGATAAGACAACAAAATTCAACGCTTTTAAAATAAAATAAGGGGAGGAGGCATGCATAATTTCTAATTTTTGTCGAAATTCAAAACAGATAAAAAAGTTGTAAAAATGGCGTGGGAAAACTGACAAATTTTTGGCCTTTATAAAAAAATGAGTAAAATTTACTCGCACAGTATCTCCTGCAAAAAATAATTCTATTTTCTCGCGATGTTCAGGCGTACGAGACTAATTGCATTTGTGGATTAATTAGAAATTATCGGTCGATGACAGATAATTGCTTAAGATTTAGGTTACAATCTTGGGAATCAATTGCAATAAATTTGTGTAGGTAATTAAAACCACAACTTATACTCTGCGAATAGGTACTAATTATAATTACTTATAGGTGTATCAGGCATTTAATTTTCGAAATTCCCCCAATTGCTTATTGTAACAAGTTGGAAATTGCATTTCGAAAGTTTTGCACTAATTAGAATGTTCCTAATACATAACGAGATGGAGTAGAAAAACGGTGTGTAAGGGTTGAATTAGTAATTAGTCTACAAAAACTTTGTATTGCAGCATTTTTTTCAATTTTCAACATAGATAAGACAACAAAATTCAACGCTTTTAAAATAAAATAAGGGGTGGAGGCATGTATAATTTCTAATTTTTGTTGAAATTCAAAACAGATGAAAAAGTTGTA
Organism: Pyrocoelia pectoralis; assembly: GCA_036250285.1. Lineage (NCBI taxonomy): Eukaryota > Metazoa > Arthropoda > Insecta > Coleoptera > Lampyridae > Pyrocoelia > Pyrocoelia pectoralis. Next base: position 5,440,591 of record CM070083.1, read on the forward strand.
AAAATGGCATGGCAAAACTGACAAACTTTTAGCCTTTATAAAAAAATGAGTAAAATTTACTCGCACAGTATCTCTTGCAAAAATTAATTCTACTTTCTCGCGATGTTCAGGCGTACGAGACTAATTGCAATTGTGGATTAATTAGAGATTATCAGTCGATGACAGATAATTGCTTAAGATTTAGGTTACAATCTTGGGAATCACTTGCAATAAATTTGTGTGATTAAAACCCCAACTTATACTCTGTGAATAGGTACTAATTATAATTACTCATAGGTTTATCAGGCATTTAATTTTCGACATTCCTCCCGTTGCTTATTGTAACAAGTTGAAAATTGCATTTCGAAATTTTTGCACTAATTAGAATGTTTCTGACTTAGGCAAAATTGATCAGTTTTGCAAAGTTCCTAATACATAACGAGATGGAGTAGAAAACGGTGTAAGGATACTGAATTAGTAATTAGTCTACAAAAACTTTGTATTGCAGCTTTTTTTCCCATTTTCAACATAGATAAGACAACACAATTCAACGCTTTTAAAATAAAATAAGGGGAGGAGGCATGCATAATTTCTAATTTTTGTCGAAATTCAAAACAGATGAAAAAGTTGTAAAAATGGCGTGGGAAAACTGACAAATGTTTACCTTTATAAAAAATGAGTGAAATTTACTCGCACAGTATCTCCTGCAAAAATTAATTCTATTTTCTCGCGATGTTCAGGCGTACGAGACTAATTGCAATTGTGGATTACCTAATTAGAAATTATCGGTCGATGACAGATAATGCTTAAGATTTAGGTTACAATCTTGGGAATCACTTGCAATAAATTTGTGTGATTAAAACCACAACTTATACTCTGTGAATAGGTACTAATTATAATTACTTATAGGTTTATCAGGCATTTAATTTTCGAAATTCCCCCAATTGCTTATTGTAACAAGTTGGAAATTGCATTTCGAAATTTTTGCACTAATTAGAATGTTTCTGACTTAGGCAAAATTGATCAGTTTTGCAAAGTTCCTAATACATAACGAGATGGAGTAGAAAACGGTGTAAGGGTTTGAATTAGTAATTAGTCTACAAAAACTTTGTATTGCAGCTTTTTTTCCCATTTTCAAAATAGATAAGACAACACAATTCAACGCTTTTACAATAAAATAAGGGGAAGAGGCATGCATAATTTCTAATTTTTGTCGAAATTTAAAACAGATGAAAAAGTTGTAAAATGGCGTGGGAAAACTGACAAATTTTTGCCTTTATAAAAAAATGAGTAAAATTTACTCGCACAGTATCTCCTGTAAAAATTAATTCTATTTTCTCGCGATGTTCAGGCGTACGAGACTAATTGCAATTGTGGATTAATTAGCAATTATTGGTCGATGACAGATAAGTAATAGTTAAGATTTAGGTGACAATCTCGGGAATCATTTGCAATAAATTTGTGTAGGTAATTAAAACCACAACTTATTGTAACAAGTTGGAAATTGCATTTCGAAATTTTTGCACTAATTAGAATGTTTCTAATACATAACGAGATGGTGTAGAAAAACGGTATAATTAAGGGTTGAATTAGTAATTAGGCTACAAAAACTTTGTATTGCAGCTTTTTTTTTTCCATTTTCAACATAGATAAGACAACAGAATTCAACGCTTTAAAATAAAATAAGGGGAGGAGACATGCATAATTTCCAATTTCTGTCGAAATTCAAAACAGATGAAAAAGTTGTAAAAATGGCGTGAGAAAACTGACAAATTTTTAGCCTTTATAAAAAAATGAGTAAAATTTACTCGCACAGTATCTCCTGTAAAAATTAATTCTATTTTCTCGCGATGTTCAGGCGTACGAGACTAATTGCAATTGTGGATTAATTAGCAATTATTGGTCGATGACAGATAAGTAATAGTTAAGATTTAGGTGACAATCTCGGGAATCATTTGCAATAAATTTGTGTAGGTAATTAAAACCACAACTTATTGTAACAAGTTGGAAATTGCATTTCGAAATTTTTGCACTAATTAGAATGTTTCTAATACATAACGAGATGGTGTAGAAAAACGGTATAATTAAGGGTTGAATTAGTAATTAGGCTACAAAAACTTTGTATTGCAGCTTTTTTTTTCCATTTTCAACATAGATAAGACAACAGAATTCAACGCTTTTAAAATAAAATAAGGGGAGGAGACATGCATAATTTCCAATTTCTGTCGAAATTCAAAACAGATGAAAAAGTTGTAAAAATGGCGTGAGAAAACTGACAAATTTTTAGCCTTTATAAAAAAATGAGTAAAATTTACTCCCATAGTATCTCCTGCAAAAATTAATTCTATTTTCTCGCGATGTTCAGGCGTACGAGACTAATTGCAATTGTGGATTAATTAGCAATTATCGGTCGATGACAGATAAGTAATAGTTAAGATTTAGGTGACAATCTCGGGAATCATTTGCAATAAATTTGTGTAGGTAATTAAAACCACAACTTATTGTAACAAGTTGGAAATTGCATTTCGAAATTTTTGCACTAATTAGAATGTTTCTAATACATAACGAGATGGTGTAGAAAAACGGTATAATTAAGGGTTGAATTAGTAATTAGGCTACAAAAACTTTGTATTGCAGCTTTTTTTCCATTTTCAACATAGATAAGGCAACAGAATTCAACGCTTTTAAAATAAAATAAGGGGAGGAGGCATGCATAATTTCTAATTTTTGTCGAAATTTAAAACAGATGAAAAAGTTGTAAAAATGGCGTGGGAAAACTGACAAATTTTTAGCCTTTATAAAAAAATGAGTAAAATTTACTCTCACAGTATCTCCTGCAAAAAATAATTCTGTTTTCTCGCGATGTTCAGGCGTACGGGACTAATTGCAATTGTGGATTAATTAGAAATTATCGGTCGATGACAGATAATTGCTTAAGATTTAGGTTACAATCTTGGGAATCAATTGCAATAAATTTGTGTAGGTAATTAAAACCACAACTTATACTCTGCGAATAGGTACTAATTATAATTACTTATAGGTGTATCAGGCATTTAATTTTCAAAATTCCCCCAATTGCTTATTGTAACAAGTTGGAAATTGCATTTCGAAAGTTTTACACTAATTAGAATGTTCCTAATACATAACGAGATGGAGTAGAAAAACGGTGTAAGGGTTGAATTAGTAATTAGTCTACAAAAACTTTGTATTGCAGCATTTTTTCAATTTTCAACATAGATAAGACAACAAAATTCAACGCTTTTAAAATAAAATAAGGGGAGGAGGTATGCATTAATTTCTAATTTTTTTCGAAATTCAAAGCAGATGAAAAAGTTTGTAAAAATGGCGTGGGAGAACTGACAAATTTTTACCTCTATAAAAAAAATGAGTAAAATTTACTCGCACAGTATCTCCTGCAAAAATTAATTCTATTTTCTCGCGATGTTCAGGCGTACGAGACTAATTGCAATTGTGGATTAATTAGAAACTATCAGTCGATGACAGATAATTGCTTAAGATTTATGTTAAAATCTTGGGAATTGCTTGCAATAAATTTGTGTGATTAAAACCACAACTTATAAGTACTCTGTGAATAGGTACTAATTATAATTACTCATAGGTTTATCAGGCATTTAATTTTCGAAATTCCCCCAATTGCTTATTGTAACAAGTTGAAAATTGCATTTCAAAATTTTTGCACTAATTAGAATGTTTTTGACTTAGGCAAAATTGATCAGTTTTGCAAAGTTCCTAATACATAACGAGATGGAGTAGAAAACGGTGTAAGGGTTTGAATTAGTAATTAGGCTACAAAAACTTTGTATTGCAGCTTTTTTTTCCATTTTCAACATAGCTAAGACAACAAAATTCAACGCTTTTAAAATAAAGTAAGGGGAGAAGACATGCATAATTTCTAATTTTGTCGAAATTCAAAACAGATGAAAAAGTTTGTAAAAATGGCGTGGGAAACTAAGTAATAATTACGTAAATTAAATAATTAATATAAGAAAAACCGAAAAAACCTACCACCTTTGGTAATTGGGCAATTGTGTTGCCAAAATTGATTCCACGTTCGAGCAACGTTCATACAATTGGGGAATAAGTAATTAGGGATTATGTGTAGGTAGATGAAATTATAGGCATCCAATTAATGTAATTATAACGATAATTTAACTTGAGTTACATACAAGGTTGGACGTCCTTATCGCATGAAAGAGCATCGAGGGAAAAAAATGACAAACTTTTGTATGAACGTGCAGTTGTCATTACAAAATAATAAAAAAAAACCACTCAGACTAAGGAGAGATGGTTGAAAAATAATTATCTCGACTTACTACAGGTTAGATTCCTTTGAGATTTAAAAGAGACAAAAGCGATGCCAGGAAAAGCAGAAAATCTCTTTAACCTCATGAAAAATCAGCTTCCATTTCTTCAAACAAAAAATACAATTTAATAATAGTTATTTTATTACTAATTTTTTCATTCGTCCTTTTAATTAATTTGGAAATTGTAGTATTTATGCGTAACGTGGCTAACCGCAATTACTGGGGACTTATTAGTGATTGATTAGGATTGAAAAAAATGCGCCAAAATTTCGTGTTGTGAAAAGTATTTGGAATTCGAGTGGCATTTACGAAATTGAGACTTAATTACTTATTTCACATCACAGATTCACTAGCATTTGCAAAATTTTGGAATTAGGAATCTTTGTTGTGATTTTGTGAGGTTCACACATTCTTTTCCAATAGGTACCTATCCATTAGTGACCCAGACTAATTTCACGAATGATAGTAGCTTTCATTAAAGGTAGTGATTACTAATTAGGCTCCTTCTTGAGATGGGAAAATTTTGAATTTTTTAATTTGATGGGAATTTCAATTTTGAAAGACGCAAACACTTGATAAAATTCACTTTGCGCACAATGTATTCAAATTGTTGTAATAATGGTTCGATTTTCAATTATCTTTCTGGAATTTGAAATACTTAAAATGTATAGAGATTCCATTTTTGCTTCATAAATGTGCAAATGCCCCCTTTGTTAAACTAATTATTATTTTATATTAGATGCGGGAAGCAAGCTAGCAAGGTAATCCCCGAAGATCCTGTAATTAAGTAATAATTACGGAATCTATGTATAAGTAATTCAGCTTTGATTTATTAACTGCACCACCCTAATCACCATATGACACTATGTGGGAAAAACCGAAAAAGCATACAAGGCTCAAACCTCAAGTCTTCTTGCAATTTGGGGGGGGGGGGGGGCTTTGATTTAATAGAAGTTTTCAATGAATTAGTGTAATTATGCAGACAGCTTAATTTGGGCTGCATTGAGTGACCAAATCCTGTAGTAAAACTTTGGAAGGATTCAAATAAAATTTATACAATACTTAATAGCTAAAATCGGCATAATTTTGAATTTTAATTGTTTCAATCTTGGTTCAGGCCTCACTTGTTTCGGGATAAAATGAAATTTGTATCTACAATTTTTCTTTTAAAATTGCACTCAAGAAGAAATGAAAGCTTAAAATTTAATTATAAAAACTCAAAAAAGTTATCTAGTATAAAGATAAAATAACCATTCACAACTTTATTTTTTATTGGAGACTCAAAACAGTTAAAAAAACGTAAAAACCAAAAAAATTGTAACTATCTTCACGATAAATCATAAGCTCGGTACGAACCTTCTATGTTCCTGTGTAATAATTTACAAAATTAGTAAAATTAAAATTTACAACAAATTTACTCTCTTTATACAGTCCTTTAATCCTTTTCAAAAAATTTATGTACAGTGGCTCTTTAATGGTAATTCCTGGAATTTTCATGTATTTTTTTAGAAACATGAATGTATGGTAAGCGAGACTTACTTTGAGACAAAAATTGCAATTTAATAAATTTTGTTTATTGTTACTTTAATTGATTTTTATTTTATTATTCAAAAATCGTTCTAAGTAACAGCATCACAAACGTCACTAATCTTGAAACAAAAATTGAAATTTAACAATTTTTTTTATTATTATTTTAATCGATTTTTATTATTTTATTTGTTGTTATATTGTAAACATAGAATTTATTACAATTTTTTGCCCTTTGATGCCGTTCCCGGCACTAGAGTTTAATACCCTTACATTCTGCACTGAAATAGATAAATAAATCAATAGAAACATAATTTGTTAAGTATCAGCTTCTTAAAAAATAGATAAAAAAATAAATATCGAATAAAGGGGGGAAAAACTGAAAAATTGAAAATAATGGAACACACTGTTCGTAAACCTTGGCCAATAAGTAAATAAGTAAAAAATAAATGGATTCTTATATTCGTAGAACAAACAGATGGTTTTCAATGTTCCATTTCCTTCAACTGTCATGTTCCTGTTGGTACCTATATGCACTTTATATTTTCTTTTATTTTTTCCACTTCATCCATGGGTTCCTTAGTTGTGTTTTATTCTGCAGGACGAATACTTTCGGCTTTTCTTACTCGCATCTTATAGTTGTACACTTTTCTTCAATTGCATATTTAAGTAAATGTTCTGATCTTCGTTCCTTATGAGGGTTGTCGCTTTTTTGGTAATTTTTTTTCGCTTTGTACAAACTAGAAAATAATATCTATAAGGATCCAATTACAAGATTAAGATAAGCTGGAATTTCAAATTTTACAAGGTAATCCACGAATCAAGTATTAATTACGTAGCCTTAATAATTTTAATCAGTAATTCACCTTTCATTTGTTACTTGCACCCTTATTGCTCATATGGCGCTATAATAGCAGAAGATTCCAAAGGGATTATACGAAGAAAACTTAAAGCCTCCTTAACTAATTGGGTAATTGTAGAGCAATAACTAAATTTAGACGAGACTAATTGCAATTGCTGACTAATTTGAAATTAGTCGTCGAAGAAGAGAAATAGTTAAAACGTAGGTTATAATTATTATACTCCGAGATCATTTGCAAAAAATTTATGTAATTTTAACCACAATTTAATTTGTAATGCATGAAAAATGTGTGGTGCTTATTGCCGTTTACTAATTATTAGAAATTAGGCGACGAAACAAACAAATGGGTCATTTGCAATAACATTTAAGTATATAGGAGTTAATAGTATAATTTTACCCTAGGCTGCATTAAAAGTTTATCGCGCATAAAACTTTACGAATACCAATAATAATTTATTTATAGGTGTATTGGGTAATTAATTACAAAACTTCTCACAATTACTTATTGTAAAAAATAGGAAATCGCGTTTCCAAATTTTTACAATAGGTAATTAGAATGTTTCTGAATTAGGCAAAATTGGTGAGCTTTGCAATGTTCCTAGGTAACGAGGCTGAGTAGAAAAAGGGTACATACTAATTAGTAATTAGGCCACAAAAACGTTGTGTGCGTAACACAGGAAAAGTTCATACATTACGTAAACGCCTTTAAAACAGAACACTGGGTTTTAAGAAAATATCTTGGAAAGAGTAACTTTATTGTCCTCTTGTTACAAGCCCAAAATATTTTCCCAAATAAAATTATGTAAAAAAGAATCTTGCTTGCGACAGGATTAAAAACGCTACTAAATTTGAAAATGAAATAATTTTCAATTTCCGTTGAAGGTCCGCGCAATCTTGAAAATCTATTGGCGTAAAATATGTCATGAATATTTTATTTTACTTGAAAGATTTGAAAGACACAAAAGATAGGAAAAGCGGAATGAAAAGTCACCTCCAATTTACAATGATCGCATTTTATTTAATTTGATGGGGGTTTCCAGTTTTCCAATTTTTGAAGAAAAATTTGTAAAATTTTACATGTGGTTTATTTACATTAGTTTACATAATTTTTTTTAATTATAACTTTAATTGATTTTTACCTTTTTACTCAAAAAATTGTTTATTTTTTCCAAAATATCTAAAACTAATCATTGTAATTTGTAAGAGGCTTTAGATAAATACATATTGTATGTACTAAGACGAAATAAATAAATGTAAAAAATTATTTATTAAATCTCAGAATAAATATTGAAAGGCTTTGTACTTACGAAGAAGAAAGTGAAGAATTAAAAATAATAATAAAAAAAATATTACATTCTAAAATAATTACGTGTTATTTCTGCTGCAATCTTTTTTTTAGTAGAAAGCTGGTAAAGGTAGGGAAAGCTTTATCTCTACGAAAAATCATTACAAATTTATACATAATGGCTGTTTCATGGTGGCGTTTGAAATGTTATAAACCGTCCTAAATTTCTTAATATTTTAAAATGAAAACGTGGTAAAGTGGTGCATAAAAAATAAATAAAATTTTCCGTTTCTCCAGTAAAATTCAAAAAGCATTTTAGTAATTTCTGTTTTCAAAAAAGAAATATGATGGTCACAAAATAAAAAGCCTCCTTATAGCTAATTGGGTAATTGTAGTGCAAAAATTGATTTTTGCGAGACTAATTGCAATTGGGGACTAATTACCTGCACCCCTATCACCGTATCACACCTTAAGCCGAAGCTCTTATAGTTATCTGAAAGGTTCAAAATTTTACAAATTATCACAAGATCTGTAACGAGGTCGGTAGAAGAATTCTCGAAACTAAAAAGTAGTGCCTTCCAAAATTCGGCCAAATAATTTATTTGATTTTATAATTATTTAAGAAATCCACTTCAATTTTTATATAATTCAAACGTGTTTCTACCATTTTCCATCGTAATATTATTAGGGGGGTTGGCTCCGATCTTTATCGTCGTGAAAAATCAGTCCCGATGATGCTTTTTAAGGGTTCAAAGATCCAGTTTTTACACAAAAAAAGAAATGAAATACGTTTCCTATAAATTTATGTAATAATGGCGGCATATGGCCCTTATCGCATAGTGGCAGACGCGGCCAGTAACGAGATTAATTTCAAAAATGACTATCTGCGCCCATACAGTAATTCCCGGGGGGAGGGGGGTGGGAGGTCAATTTGGAGAAGATTGAACAATTAGTTTTATTTAAATTAAAAGTTTCGTTATTTAATAAATTGTTATTGCTTAGAACCCGAGTCCAAGCCCGGGGGGGGGGGGGGCTTCTCTTGGCCTTCCTTATGGACGCCAATGAGAATGACAGTAGTTCTACATTGAGGTGCTAATTACTAATTCGGCGACAATATATAAAAAAATTTTAATTCAATGGAGGTTGGGGAGACTATGGTTGTTGGAGCCTTATCTCCAGGAGGCAAACCCATGTGTGGGTTATTTTGAAAGTAGATCGATAAAAAAATCAGACTAACATTGCATCCTGGTTATCTTCATTCATTAAATAAGCGAAAACCGTAAAAGAATTTTCCAAAACACAGCAATTTAACATCTTAGAAAAAAGAGAATTTAATTGAAACAGGGGGGGGGGGGGGGCTTAAAGTAATCTCACATATGTACTAAAAACAACACTAAATAGAAAAAAAATAAATAATGGAACAAATTTGCACTCAAGCGAAGAAACATTGAAGAATTAGAAAAATAATAAAATTCATATGATCGTGCACCTGACAAATTCAGAATTATAGATAATTCTTTAGGTAATAGGATCAAGTGGAGAATTGTGGGCAAAAAAATGATAAAAATGTAGAAGATTTGTTGAAAAATAATAGTGAGAAGTTTGCTAAATTTTTATGAAGCTTTCACATTTTTATGATTTTCATTTGTTTTGAACCTCAAGGAAATAATGAAATTTCCTATAATATAATATAATTATTTTTAAACCGCTTTTCTTGAAAGTTGGTAGTAAAGTTAATATAATTAAGTAAATAATTTTCCGCAAGATATTTGATTATATTTTAGAGGCCGCTCTCAATTGCTTTTATTAGAAAACTAATAGCGTTCGAGGGGGCCAATTGAACGTAATTGGTATATAAGTATATAAATGGTTTTGTCAAAAAAATACGCAAAAAAGCAGAATTCGTGTAGTTTGCCCGTGACTTTTTTGTTTATGTTTCAAAAAACTAAAAATAATAAAGAATAAAAGAATTAGGTACAATAACAGACAACTTGGTCATTATTTTTCACTTATTTACTTTTAAAAAAATTAGCAACTTTTTCGAAGGTGAAACTCAAAATTTGTAACTTATGATTCATAACGAAAATGTGGCTCGGTGTGTCCGGCAGGGAGGTAATACACATAAAGGACCCGAATGAGAGGCCTACGTACTGTTTACGCCTCGAAAGCTAAAATCCTTTCAAATTTGCCACTCAAAAGTTCAAAAGTTTGGTAAAACAGGATAACTCAATTGCGTATTTTTGAGACTCAAATAAATTATAGTTAGAAAAACTCAAAAAGCGTACAACAATATTTTGTTGAAATTTTAAATACTGCTCGCCTTGCAACAAAATGTTACCAAGGTCAAGAGAAAAAGATGAGAAACCTGTCAAATTGCAACAGTAAATGCTTCAAGTCATTGAAACTCAATCAACATATTTTGATAATTCAAGAGCAGAACTTTTCACGACATCCTCAAAACAACATCAAGTAGCAACGGTGAAGGCGCACTGCTCTATCACTGAAGTTAATTTTATTAATTACAACAAAGGCTCCAGTTGCGAACAGTAAATGAAATTCATCTCTAATTAGGATGAATGCCTGAAAGAAACAGAAAAACCAAATTGCAATTTACATTTCAAATTTCAATTACAAACCTCTCGTCATTGTTACAACAGAATGTATATCGTAGCAGTTAAGAAATTTACGAAAATAATTTAACGCCTCAATTAGAATTTTGAAAAATTTAATTACAATCAATACAAAAGGATAATTAGGAATATACGTAGCAAGAAATTACCTTAATTTAATAGGTGATTTAATTTTAATTTTTACCTTCAGATTGGCGAATTAGAAACTTAAATTTAATTCAATTTAAAAGCGTAGAAAGAACAATTTAAAATTATCTTGCTGTTATTTAGTAAATTAGAATTATAGTGGAGCGTCGTTCAAAAATTGTCTACAACATAAAAATAATAATTTAAAATTTCCTACAGAATAACAAAATTTATTAACGCAATTTTCTGGAATTTATCGGATTCATAACGGTACTTTAGTAAATTTAAATTAGAATTAAAGATAAATTTAAGGGCCTAAAATCGAAAACATGTTTTAAAATCATCTGCAAGATAAAAAAGTTTTTCAATTTCCAAGGCAATGAAAATTTATAGAAGGTAATTTGGAAAATTTCAATTATAATTAGTAATTTAATAGTGTAGATTTAATATTGGCGAGTTCAATTTAATTATCTGTAACTTAAAAAAATTGTTCAGTTTCGTAGGCAATTTATTGCGTTCACAATGTTAATTTATTAAATTGGAAGAACAAATGTAAGGGTTTAGGTTAATAATTAGGTACATTTCATAGGAAATTTCAATTATAATTAAAATTAAATTTAAAGAAACAGAAATAATAATTTAAAATTCCGTGTAGAACAAAAAAAATGTTCAATAGAAAATGGAAACTCGTGGTAATTGCTATGTACTTGACGTTCATAAATAAATTACAATTAAGCACAGTTAGAGACAAATTCAAGGGTTTAGGTTAAATGTCTCGCAAGATTGAAAGATGAAATTAAATCTATCTTGAAGACAAACAAATTTGTTCAGTTCCATGTGTAATCAAAATTTATGTAAATTATACAATTCACAATGTTAATTTTATGAGAAACGGAAGTTAATGGTAATTACTTCGTTCGTGATGTTAATACAATGAATTACAATTATAATTAACGGAAAATTAAAGGGTTTAGGTTGACTAATTACCTACATACATGATCGAAAGAATCTTTTAAAATCATCCACATGGAAAAGAAAATTTTTCAATTTCATAAGCACTAAAAATTGATTGTTAGATAGCATTATTTCGTGCATAGTGTTAATTCGCCAAATTTAAATTATAATTAAAGCAAATTTAAGGGTGTAGGTTAAAAATTGCTTACAAAAATCATCTGCAATGCAAAGAATGTCATACGCAATGGAAGATAATGTTATAGTTAACGCGTTCGCAATGTTAATTTATTAAATTTCAATTATAATTAAGACAAATTCAAAGGGATTAGGTTAAATATTGACTGCAAGACAGAAAGATGAAATTAAAATTATCTTAAAGAGAAAAAAGTTTTTCATACCATATGCAATGGAAATTTATGATAGCTATTGGCCTACGTAGGAAATTTAAACTAATTACTTTGTTCTTGACGCTCATTTAATAAATTGCAATTATAATTAAATACAAATTTAGGTTAATAATTACCTACAAGATCTACAGAATCTTTTGAAATCATCTACAAGATGATAAAATTGTTTAATTACATAGGCAAATTTTGTACAAGATAATGTTAATTTAGTAAATTGCAATTACAATTAAAGACAAATTTAAATTATAAGTCAATGTAGAAGAATCCTGAATTTTACATCATAGATTACAAAAATATGGTAAATTTCAAAGTGTACTTTAGTAATTGTCTACAGAATAAAAAAATAATTTAATTTTCTACAGAATATAAAAATTGTTCAATTTTTAGGGATAAAGATGAATTAAATGTGTAATTTAAAAATTGTGCACAAAAGTAATGCAAAATAAACTGAAAATGGTAAAAAATGATTAATATGTAACTAATAAAAATTAATTGTAATTGCTTACGTAGTTTTAATTTAGTGAATTATAATTGTTGAATTATATACAAATTTAAGAGAGCAGGTTGAATAGATAATAGAAATTAAATGTAATTATCTGGTAAATTAATAATTTTTTAATTTCAAAGGCGCAGGTTAATTATTTTTTAATTTTGTGGATATGAACGTCAGAATTATCTGCATTAATTAATTTAAATTTTTCATTCACGGTTAATATGAAGGATCATTTGCTTAAAGTCCAGATATATTCGGTCGAAGGAAAATTGTGGAATCTTTAGAAAATTAGTTTTTGTTTCCCCCAAGAGAGGTATCTAAATTTATTTTCATTTTGAATTAAATTTATCAAAATTTAATTCAAGTTATAATTAAGTAAAAATAATTCGGCTTTCATTTGCAATTAAATTTTGAAAATTTGAAACTCTTTTCATTTCTTTGCATATTAAGCTTCCAAAATTTCGTGTGCAAGTCCCTAGGGGAGGATTATACTAGAAATGCAATTAAATATGTAAACTTCGATTTTAAGTCTCAATTTTTAGTTTAATTTATCTAGAGATTTTTTTAATTTTTATTTTCTTGGTTTTTAGTTTTGAATGGTCCAAAATTCTTATTGACAGAACAAAAAAAATTATTTCATTTTATTGATAATAGAAATTAAATGTAATTATCTGGTAAATTAATATTTTTTTTAATTTCAAAGGTGCAGGTTAATTTTTGTTTATTTTTGTGGATAGACATGCACACGTCATTTAGAATTATCTGTTGAAGTTTAAATTTACTAATTTAAATTAATTTATAATTTTAAAAAAGGGTGCACTATATTTCGTTCCGTACCTATCTGATAAGTGCTCCGAAGCCCAAAAACATTAATTTTTGTCGTGAAAACCGAAAATTGAAGTCAACAATCCAAAAATATAAACGATTTAAAAGATTACCATCTTGAAGTAATTAAGAGAAGTTTACTTAAGCGTACAAAAATGCAGTTTCTAGGAAACATTTAACGTAACAACAATTATAGTATAATAATGGGCTATTAGCAAAATAGCTCTACTTAAACAATACTAATTATACACATCTATGACCGCAACCATTTTGTGTTAGCCCTCCGGGTAATTATGCTATTTTTGTGTGTAAACAGTAAGGGACCAACAGGTAATCCTTGTGTTCGTCGCCATGCCCCCCGCTCCCAACCCTCGTCGCATTTCAATTTTACATTTAATTTACGATTACAGTTGTGCTTTTTTGTTTTGATTTTAAGGTCGAGCAGAGCCAGCCGCCGGGATGCTGATTGCTTGCGCCGGCTGTAACAAACCTATACTTGACAAGTTCCTACTAAATGTTCTTGAAAGGACGTGGCATGCTGATTGTGTAAGGTGTTTTGATTGTCATAAACCACTCACGGACAAGTGTTTTTCAAGAGAAGGAAAACTTTTTTGTAGAGACGACTTTTTTAGGTAAGTCGAGATTCAATTTTGCAATATTTATTTTTACTTTAAAATTCGACGAAATTAAAATAAAAACATCGAGCTGACATTTTCATATTATTCTATTAGACGAAAAAACAGAGAAAAATCAAATTTTCAAATTTCAAATTTGGATTTTCTTAATTTGAAGTTTTCAGATGAGGGGGAATTATTATTTTTAACATTAGCTTTTAAAAATTTTTAAAAATGTCTTTTTTCGGGTAAGAAGGAACAAATGCAATACTAAGCAATTTTGCAATTTTTTGAAAAATTTCAAAAATGAGGTTCTTCGATTTTTCCTAAACCGACACCTTTTTTGAAATTTGAGTTGTATTATCAGCAGTTTAACCACAAAATTCTAATTAAGTAAGCGCGAGGTTTCAAAAATGATTACCAGATTGACGTAATCTGTCACATTCATAGTGAAAATACCTTATTATAATTTTTATAATTTTAGGGAGTTGCAACGATTATTAGACGTACTCTCACATTTTTCTTTTTAATTTTAATTTAGTTATAATTTCGTTCGGTGCTTTTGGGCACAAGAGAATCACAAAAAATTAGATTGACTCATTTATTATTTCTTCTTTTTAAGTATTAATATTTAAGTTCGTTTTTTATATTTATGTTCAATACACATTTAATAAATTCTATTAATTTTCTACGTCCTCCAATAAATAAATATCAATAATTGTAATAATATAAGTAAGTAAATTTAAATTAAATTAAGTTAGTGGAATTACATGTTTATATTATTACAAATAAGTGTCTGTGGAGTTCCACAAAGAAAATTTATTATAAATAAATATTTATAATCCCAATTATAGGAAAATGTATTTGAAAATGACTTTATTAGTTTGAGAAAAATCTCAATTTTAAACATAAATATAAAATTTAAATGAAAAACATTTTTTATATTTTTTCTGTAATTTTAAAAATTAAAAAAAAAAAATTCAAAATTGCGCATTTCGTGTAACTTTGTGGCGAGAGGTAACGTGAAAAAAAGGCACCTGGTGAAATAACTGCGAGATTCCACAGAAGGTTTTAGGAAATATCTATTTTGATTTTTTAAATTAAAATTTTCGTATCGTTTCTTTACATTTTTGAGTAAAATAATTTGTAAAATAACTTTTTCAAAATTCAAGGGAGAAGAATTTATTTAGACTAAACGAATTTACCGGGAACCTTTTTGGTTCTTTTACAAGCATTTCACATATTTGGAAGGATTTTGGGCTTAATTTTCAGATAGGAACACTAATTAGAAATCTGACGGACGTGTCAGAACAACTGAAATTGCGTGGAATAGGGATTATCTTGAGATTTTGCCCATGGTTGCTCATTTCTTCTGCTACGAGTAGTAAATAGAAATTTTGTGGCAGTCTACTATTTACAATCTATTTCTTAATTTATTTTTTTATTTGATCAATATTTTTTAAATTAATTGTTTTCCAAGAAACGGTGCAAACTCTTTATTTCCAAAGAATTTTTTTAAATTGAAAATTTTTGCCTTATGTTTCGCAAAAAACGTACATTTTTAGAAGTAGGTTAACAAAGGCAATATTTTTCGAATTTTGGAAAATTGGAGTTTCCTTTTGATTTAAATTCGCCCTGAATCGAGATATATTTAAATAAATAAATAGGAAATAAAAATAGTTTAAAGAAAATAATATTTAAAAAATAAATACCGGTGGTTTTTCTGATTTATCTCTTAACTCAAGATTCGCCTTTTCGCCTACTATAAGAAGCATACAATAATGTCAACTGGCGAAGAGCATAGTGGTCCCAAAAAATTCCCAAATTTCATTTTTTTAATCAAAATTTCTTCACCTCTTTTCAATAATAATTTGACAGCCAAACTAGTCGGGAACACACCTGGAATCGTCACGACCTCCCTTTTAAAGGAAAACGAAATCCTAAACACTAACTATAGAACCGATATGTATTATTGTTAGTGCTACTTTGATTCAAAGCATCGTAGGTACCGGTAAAACTGTTACTGATTTGTAAGTATCTACTGATGCTTCATATCTGGAACCATCACGTTCTTCCCTAAAAACACTAACTCCGAAGACGACTACGTATTGTTAGTGCTTCCCAACTTCCATCAACACGATCGTAGTGCTTTAAAGCACTAATTACAGTGACGATTCCAACTGTTAGTCCTTCATTACTGCTCATTGATATTTGAAATCGTCGTGACCTCCTCTTTGCATAAAGCTGTTACTCTACTCCTTGGTAGAGCACTAACTGTAAAACGCATTATTAGTGCTTTTCTGGTGGTTTTGTTAATTCCTAACGATCTGCTATTGTGTCCTCTTATCTATACTAAGCGCACTAACTACGGGAATGCTACGTATTGTTAGTGCTTTCAGCTTCCATCAGCATAGTCTTATTCTGATTCACAGGAATAACGACGCTATCCATATTAGTTCGCCAGTGATGATTCTTCATATCTTGTAACATCACGTCCTCCGCTTTGTAAGAAAACGATCCATTAATCGATTTTATACTGACAGCACTAACTAAAACTTTCGGCTTTCATCAACACGATCATTGTGCTAGTCTTTTACTCTGATTCAAATCACTAACTATAGTAGATACCTGTACAAAGTGTTAGTGTTCTGGTAGTGCCTACTGAGGAATTATCATGTTCCACTAAAATCCTTCTTATACTAACAACATTAATTAAGGGTACCGTTACATATTGTTAGTGTCTTTCAGCTCCCATCAGCACGATCTGGATTCTTACTGTGATTCAAATCACTAACGACAGTGACCGAACAAACCGTTAGTGCTTCGTTAGTGCTTACTGGATTTTCATATTAGATAAGTAGAAAGTGCGGTTCCATAATTAACATCATTTGTGGGTGCAAACTAAGCACTAATTGGTCGCAGCTTGGTATAACGTAAGGGTGACCAAGGGAGTGAATTTAAATCATAAAGGTATAATTAATTTTCTCCAATCGTCCGCATTTCATTTTTATTTTTCCCTATCCACCGTCTAAAAGGAGCACCCCATCTGGGGCTGAGCAAAATTCCTATCCTTTTAAGCATTTTTTATTGTTGTGGGGGGGTTAAACGCTACAAAAGGCCTTTCTCTGTTGTTTGACCTCATTCTCTTCTTCAACCATAGCATTAAAACCAGTAAAACTACCGATTAACTCACGAAACCCAATACCAATAAACGCAATCGTAATTTCGAAATAAAGATACATCTCTTAGCTAACTGAAAATAATAAATTAAAGCAAAATTTACATAAATTTTTGCAATTTTTGTGTTATTTCTCGTAGTGAAAGGGGGGGGGGGGGGAGCGGGCCCGTTATTTTACAATTTGCTCACTAATCCAAATAATTTATCGCCAAGTTATGAATGAAATTATAAAAAATGCAAAGCATAAAATCGTTTAAATTTTGATTTATTTTCGTATAATTTAAATTTCAAATTTTATTTAAATTTCACGTGATTACTTAGGAATAAATTCGAAACTAACCTTATTGGGTTCAACCGTATAATTAAAAAAATTATATTTTGTTTCTTTTATGTGAGTAAATGACCTAAAGGCGTTAAAAAAATGACATACGGTAAAAAAAAATTTCAAAGTCACTCTAATTTCCGAACGAATTTTAAACAATTCATGATTAAGACATTCTAGATTTAATTTAATTATTTTTTTACAACTACAGTTAATAAATTACAGTTATATTTTGTTATATGTGAATGTATGTATGTATGTATGTATATTTTTTTGGTTTTAAAAATTAATTAATAATCGTATTTTTTTTTAATTTGGGAAAGATCGTGCATGAAGGTCGTATTCGCGCTATTATCGTTTCGGTTGATTTAATGCTTCATTGCTGCTGTAGAAAAATACGGTTGAACGAGCACAATTTTTTTTATATACTGTTAAGTTTCTGTAGGTAAACAATTTGAAGGATTTGAAAATTATTCACCGTGAAAAATTCTTGTACGCATTAAATCATGCAAAAGTTTCTTCGAAAAAATGAGGAAAGCAAGAATATACCAATATACCCTTGCGGCAGGGACGGTTTAAATAGCACCCTTAATTAATAGTTTGTAGTTCCAATTTTACCAGTTTCGAGAATTGTCAGATCATCTATTAGTTGGCATAATTAATTCCCACAGAAGCTGTTAATTTTGTTCAATAGCAGTGCACTTGCTATAGATCCCTGAGGAACTCCACTATTGCGGTATGTCTAGTATTGTCGTTTATCGAGATCGTGTGGATGATCACTTGATGCTTAATGGAATTACTCACACGATCATTATTCCTGTTTCACACGAACTTCGGTTAAAGTCGATAGTCGATAGAAACATGTAACATTAATTGACCATTCTTCAGGTACATTCGATGGACAAGGATTTGCCTATGTCGATCAAATATAATTTTACTGCTGTCTGAAACACGATATTTATACTGGAAAGCTGTGCCAGCTGAGTTACCAAGGTATCACCGCAGTGGAGTAAAGGACTGCGGTTCAAATTCCAGCCAAAGTTTCACTTATTTCGTGCATACAATTACGAATCCATTTAATAATCTTTAAGACCACAAATACGTTGTAACTTAACATTCAAAACCCCGAATGAAAGGTCCATCGCAAAGAAAAGATCAAAAGTGCGTGGCAGTATTGTAATTAGTTAAGTTTTACTGTAATTAGGGATGTTAATTACATACAAATGATTAATAAACGCATTTTGTTACATAGACTTAGACTGACTTAGATTTGTGTAATTAAAAAATTGTCTGAATACTCGTACCTATAAGTAAATTAATAATAATCACTTTCAAGTAGGTACCTAATTAAAATTTAGCTTCGGGTAAACCGTAAGTAGGTAATCGATATTTTGAAAACCGTTGCAAAAATTACTTATTCTGTTTATCTTAAGGCGCCTTATTTGGACAGGTTTTAGATGAGATCGCCTAATTCTTAATTAAGCATTTAATTTGTTACTAATTACGGTGGAAGTTTTTAGTTCTACATTATTGAAATGACAACTTCAGTGAAAAATAGAAGAAATTTGTGAGGATAGAAACCAACAAACTGTAGGCAAAATAAGTTACCACTTTCGTTCAGAAAAAGAGTAGTATTAATACTAATTTCAATTAAACAATTTAATAATATTGTTTACTGTAATTAGTGGTATGACCATCCTCCATCACCTTATAGTGATTAATTCATTGGTATCACGAGTGACGTTTTTATATTATATCCACAAGACATTTAATTATCATGTAATTAGCAATTGTCGGCTTCATTATTTTGCAGAGGTACCAGTCGATGTAACGTAATTGGGGCCAGATTAGTCATCTTTTATGATAGATGTCCTCCCTAAGATGTTGATTAGGCTTACATAATTATTCTGATCGAAATAGCCCGCCTAGATTTTGAAAACGCACCAAAATGGCCCCCTCTAGTATCGTACTGCGTTCTACCATTGTGGATTTTCTGGATGAGAGGTTGATTGCATAATTATTTTGTGTCCGACTGAGTGATTAAATCTATAATTATTATAATTTCCTTGTTAAGATCGTCTACCAGATTCTGGTAGGCTCTCCATATGTAAATAGCATCAGTGTAATTAGTAATCAAATTACAAACGCAATAGTCGATATATCGTAAATGTGGCCTAACTAACGAACAAAGAGGTACAATTACGGTAGGATTTCTGCTAATTTGTATGAATCGTGTGTAGTTAAGATACAACTAGGTTCAGAATTAGTAGCTAATTATCGCACTTATTTCAATTAGCGGCCATCCTAAGTAAATTTTGTAATTATTGCTTAATTTTACTCATAATGTGAAATAAATTAATTGTTACAAAATGTACAGATGAAAAGGCCTAATTGGTAATTGGTAGTAACCGGGGTTATAATTAGTCGTAATTTTTGAGGAGTTTAGAAATAGTTAGAATGAGGTCTTCATATAATCAAGAGTAACTAATAATCGTGATAACACTCAATTAATTAAATCAAACATAATTATAATTAATTTCGAATCCATCCAATTTGAAAATATCCAAAGAAGCAATGTATTTCAGATTTAACTACACTTAGATGTCATAAGTGTGCTTATTAATTACCAATTTTTTTAAAATTTCATATACGAAATTAACCTGTGTTTGATGTTAAGTATAATGTTTCAAACTAAATTTAGAAAATCATCTATAATTAAAACATTTGGTGTGTGAGACTAATTCAATTAGACCTAATCATTTCTATAATTTTACATTACTTAGTTTCATACATTATCACCAGGTCGATATAATTTTAAATGTATGTTCACTGAAGACCACAATGGCGCTCTCAGACTACAACAATTTCGATTTAGCATCAAAATTAGCACAAGGTACCGTATTTATATAAAATACTAATTTGGGTTCCAAGTACTTAATATTATTTGAGGTTAAGGTCTTAAGTGACTGGGAACGATTGGATAATGTTCCTTACGTAAGTATAGGAGTAGCTATCAAGTTCATTGGAAATCTGGATTGAATTAACGCAGGAATATGAACAATTAGGCCGGCCACACATTGAGCGCAGCACAACGCAGCAGAGGATTTTGTAAACCATGGAATTAAAGCGAACACCGCATATTGCACGCAGCCGAGACGTAGTAGCGGCGGAGGATTATTTCCATTTAATTCCATGGGTTACAAAATCCTCTGCTGCGCTGTGCTATGCTGTGCTGTGCTGTGCTGCGCTCAATGTGCGGCCGGCCTTACGCCTAAAAAAATTTCTTGGCTGAAAGTTGATTCCTAAGCTTCAAACGTGTACCGGATCCAAAATCTTCTATTATGGATTTCCTTACCAAAATATTGATACTCCAGTTCCAGAATCATTAAAAAATTTTCAGTATCCTGCGATCTAGTATGTTGAACGTTCTGGCCGAGATGTTGATTCCATAATTGTTCCGATCTCCTTGTCTAAATCTCCAGAACCAAAAAATCCCCCCCACACTCCCATATTGATTCGTTACTGAAACGTTTTAGAATCTTGAAGATTCTTCTACTATCTTTCATTGTGGACGTGATGGCAGATGTTGATTTTCTAAAGGCGTTTCACTCTCTCACACTTTTAAAGAATGCCCAAAATCTTGAAGGTTCTTCCAGCATCCTTCAGCGATTTTCTATTATAATGTCCTGGAATTCCATACAATCATATTTTCGAAAACGTTGGAAAATCTAGGATATCCAGAAAGGCGTTCTACACCCCAAGCTTTCAAAAACGTTCCAAAATTTCAAAGATTTTTCCGGTATTCTTCTTCGATCTTCCATTGTCTTCCACTCTCCAATATTTTTGGAAATTGTCTATAATCCTAAAAATTCACCCAGTATCCTTCTACTATGTTGTCGCTGAGAGATACATCGTATAATTATTATAATTTCCTTGTTCAGGTTTCACTAGATCAAAAAAGGTTGTTGTTTCGAAAATCATCTTGAAGCTAGAAGATCCTTCCAATAACCATCTGCGATTTTCTCTTCCAGATCCTTCTGGGATCTTCTGTTATAAATGTTCTGGCTTAAATGTTGATGGCATAATTGTTCTACATTCTCATACTTTAGGGAATCTTCTGATATTCTTCTGCGACCTTCTGTGATGGTTCTCCAGGTGTAGATGATCATTCTCAGTTATTTGTTCATATCTCGATCCTTCTACTACCTACATTCCCATACTTTCGAAAACTTTCCAGATACCTAAAGTTTCTTCTTCTTCTTCTTCTATTACGAACAACGGAATCTACAGCCCTTTTTCGTACATCGTGCAAAATCTACTTTCATGTCATCTACTGACTAGATGAGCGGAAAATCTTTTATAAAACATCAAACTTACCATTTTCCAACATTTTCCCATTTTCCAATTTCTCACCTTTATTTTGCTACATATATTTTATTTTGGAATTTCAGATGAAATTTGGTTTATTCTCACAAAGTCCGTTTCTTGTCAATTCTTTTCGTAGATTTCCCCATTTTTTGGTACTTTCTCCATTGACACAGGAGAAATGCATGCCCGCACATTCTTCGGATCTTTAATGGACAGTTTCCCCTGTTCTATGCTGTTGGTTTATCTTCATCAGGTATCCTCCTTTGCGAAGAACGAGGTGTTCAGCGTGAAGATGAGGAAGGACCAAATGAAGATGTTGAAAACAAATCAAACTCGCCAAAGTAAAGAAGAAAACAAAATGGAGATCGTTCTCACTACATCTTTATCGTCGCTAATTTATTTTCATTCCACTTTTTTTTTGACCACATTAAGAATTTATAATGTTGTTTTGACTACAAACTTAAATATTTATTGTTGTATAGGTGCTGACTTGTTTAAATATTATATTTAAAAAAAAAATCCGCCGTAAGGTGTAGAATTCGAATAATATACAAGCGTTAAAATACCTGTTTTGTGCTCTATTTGCAACGTCGTCGTCGCCGTCGTCCTCATAGTCGTCATGGGTATTGATCGTTCAAGCTCCACGTTTTACGAACTTGGCAATAGTCGACGTCGACGTGCGGTTACGGGCTTTGAAAACAGAAGCCAATAACATCGGAATAAACAAATTTTTATCTCCCACCACGCCGAACATTAATTTAATCGATACTTTAATTAACTTTAACACGTTTTCTTATTAACGTCATCACAATATATAGGTAAGTGACGAACGTCCCCGTTTTAAATGGTTGTTATGAAAGTGAGTTGAATTAAGGGTGTAAAAGTTATCGTTTTAGAGGTGCTACGGGACCGTTTTATGTTTGAATTTCATTACGCGTATCACGTTACAAGCAATACGGCTTTACGTTTCACTCTCAAATTCTATTACCTACCTGCCCGTGACTCTTTGTTGACACTTTTTCTTCATTTTCTCGCCCGAAACAATTAAGGTCGTTTGATGACTTATGTTCCGACTCATTGGGGGCGAGTCTCACTTTACCCACTTGACAATTGGACCGCGAAATTATTTTGGCAATCGTTTCCAAATTCAAAAAGGCAGAAGTCTCCCTTTGGGTCGAAATGGTACTTCTTTGTCAATTCAATTAATTGTTTACATCAGCCTAAAAAGCAAAGCGTAAGCAATCTTATTCGTTATGGTGCTTTTTTATGGTTTAAAATGTATTGTTTGTTTGGTCAGGGAGAGACATTCATAACGCTACCAGTGCTTTCATTGCCTATCCTCAACACCACGAACTGCATTGTTGGCGCCATCTCATTCTGACAAATGTATCAATTTCTCCTACGGTTAAAATGTCTTTAAATTGATAAATATCGATTATCGTATTTTCCTTCCATAACAAGATGATGATAATCAAGGTCTTTGTTCAGCTATATAATCTTCAATAAAAGCTGGCGTTTGATTTGCAAGAATTTGGAAAGACTGAAGGGATATGAAGGCAAGGTGAAGCGATTAACGAGACAGCGGATTTGGTAATGTCAGAACTGCGGAAACTCAAGCAACGAGCAAGAGTCAAAAAGCCAGAGAAACAAGCTTCATCTTCCTAGTGTTGGTGTCTGAAAGTGGCTGCAGCAGTTCTGAAGAAATTGATCCATGATTCCACTGTTACCTCCCTGATTTCCATTTTGGCTTTGCTTCGTAGCCTTCAGGTCTTTTTGTGGTCTTCCATTCGTATTTCGTCCGTCCATCATTCGGTCCTACACACATCGTTATTTGGTATTTTTGCTTTGCTTATACTGCTCTTGATGTGTCGATATTATTGTTTGCGTTTTTTTCTTTATCTCCCAGTTTTATTTCTTTTTCTTATAAATAGCCTCACCCCTTTCCTTTCCCATGCATTCCTACATTTCTCTATTGATTAAATTAATTAAACCTGTTATTTTATTTCCTTGTCCGTTAACACTTTGCTTTTTTTTCGTCTTCATTTTCACCAAGTACTGGTATTATTGATCATAATTCTTCTTCCACCAATTTTTCCTTTTCTTTTATTACCTACTCCTGACGAAGATAGCCAGTATTTTCTGTAACACTTGCTTTTTGTCTAAGTTTCTGTGATGCTATAAGTACTTCCTTTTTTTGGCTTATCATTATTTTATTCCACCAGTTCTTGTTTCGTTATCCTATTACTTCTCAGGTTAGACGGCTCTATTCTAATTTTCCTTTACATTTTTTGCCTGCTTTGCTCTTCTTCTCCCTTTCTTCATTTTTCACTCTATTTTTTGTTTTTCCCAATATTGCTTTGGTCGCCATAATTAGGTCAATTCCCATGCCAATCTACAATCGAGGGAACCGTTGTGCTCCCGCTTTCCTTTTTTAGTCAGCTCCTTATATTATCATGTCCACTCACGGCAACATTGACTTGATCAGGGCCCTTGTTCAGCAATTTCTTTTGGCCCACTCTGCTTGTACCCTTCCACTCTTCTCATTACGACGTTGCAATCATTTACTAGGAGGATGTTATCCCGATCCGTACAACTTTATTTGGAGCTGCTGTGACCGATCTCCACGATATATGGTATTGTGGAGCACATCTTTCGCCCCCCCCCCCCCCCCCCGCTTGGTATCTTCAGTATTTTAGGTGCTTTATGAATGTTGCACTCCGTAACTAATATAAGGGGGCCCAATTTGGGCAATACTATTTAACATAGCTCTAGATACGGTTATTGTCCAATATACGGGACTAATATAAGTACCACAAAAGACATCAGTACTTGGCACTTGGGAAATTAAAGAATTATACAACGAACCAGACATAATAGAAGAAATAGGAACACGGCGATTAAGATGGATGGGGCACGTGAGGAGAATGACAGAGGAACGTCTCCCAAAAAAGTCTTGGAAAGTGAACTGGGTGGGCCTAGAAGAAAAGGAAAACCAAGGTCGAAATGGAGGAAGGGGGTAGAGGAAGACCTAAGGTAACTAAAAGTCGATGGAGAGATAAAGCAATTAACGGAAAGGAATGGCAATGGCCTGTAGAGCTGACTGATTCAATTTTAATTCTTTTAATTTAAATCGTGAACTTGATGTTTTAATTTAATTTAAGTTGCAAGTTTTAAATTTCAAACTTAAAATTGCAACTAAGTATATGAAAGATTGGGAATTTTTCCAAATGTTTCAAATGACAAAAATAAATACGAATTTTAAATATTCACGTTTTAGACCCCGCTTTTGTAGTGGCAGGTTATAAGATTCAAATTAAACTTTTAGTTTTAATTATTTTAATTTTCAATTCGTTGACATCATATTTTAATTTTTAGTTTCAAGATTTAATCTGCACCATTTCTGATGATTTAAATTTCAACTTAGCTAAGTAATTAAATTAAAATTTTTGTAATTTTAATCGTTAACTTGAAGTTTTGTTTAAAGTTTTAAATTTAAAATCGAAAATTAAAATTTTGTGAAATTTTAGAAATGTTAAAAATTCCAAATGAGAATAATAAAAGGGAACTTTAAATATTTTAACTTCCGTCTTCAATTTCGAATCATAAATCTTTAACTTTTCATTCTTTAGCGCCATTTTAATTTTCAATTCCTTAGCATCATATTTTAATTTTAAGTTTCAAGGTTTAATCTGTATGATTTTGAAGTAGTACGTTTTGTAATTTATTTCGTGAACTGGAAGTTTGGTCCCTTAAATGGCAAAATAAATTTCACCTGTATGAAATTTTTGCAGTTTTCTGTTCCAAATAACAAGAATAAAGAATAATTTTAAATATTCAGGTTTTAGACTTCGCGCGTACAATTGTAGACTTAATGTTGTGAATTAATGTTGAAGTTTTAACTTAAATTTTGATCCATTTGTAATCTATAAAGGTCCTAGATCTCTATTTTTTCATCCCAAAAAAAAATGTTTATATTAGTTTCTCCTAGTGTGACAACTTCAGTCTTCAATTTCAAATCTGACATCTTCAAGCTTTCAATTCATCAGCATCGTATTTTAATTTTAAATTTCAAGATTCAATCCGCACTATTCTTGGTAATTTAAAAGTTTAACTTAAGTGATTAAATTTAAATCGTGAACTTGAAGTTTTAATCAACCTCAACCTTTGCATTGAAAGTGTTAAAAATTTCAAACTTAAAATTACAACTGTATGAAGAATTGGGAATTTTTTCAAATGTTTCAAATAACAAGAATAAATAAGAATTTTAAATATTCAGGTTTTAGACTCAAATTAAACTTTTAGTTTTAATTATTTTACTTAATTTTCAATTCGTTAGCATCATATTGTAATTTTTAGTTTCAAGATTCAATCTGCACCATTTCTGGTAATTTAAATTTCAACTTGACTAAGTAATTAAATTTAAATTTTTGTAATTTAAATCGTTAACTTGATGTTTTGTTCAATCTCAAGCTTTAAAGTTTTAAATTTGAAACTTAAAATTAAAATTAAAATTGTATGAAACGTTAGAAATTTTAAAAATTCCAAATGAGAATAATAAAGGGTCAAGCTTTCAATTCATAAGCATCGTATTGTTATTTTAAATTTCAAGATTCAATCTGCACCATTTTTAGTAATTTCCAGTTTAACTTAAATGATAATTTTTCCAAAAGTTTCCAATAAAAAGAACAAATAAGAATTTTAAATATTCACGTTTAGACTCCGCTTTTGTAGTGGCAAGTTTTAAGACTCAAATTCAACTTTTAGTTTTAATTCAATTTTAAATTCATAAGCATCATATTTGGATTTTAAGTTTCAAGATTCAATCTGTCCAATTTCTGGTAATTTAAATTTCAATTTAATCAATTAATTACATTTAAATTGTTGTAATTTCAATCGTGAACTTGAAGTTTTATTCAACCTCAAGCTTTAAAACTTTAAATTTGAAACTTAAAATAAAAATTGTATGAAACGTTAGAAATTTTAAAAATTCCAAAATGAATAAGAAAGGGTAACTTCAGTCTTCAATTTCGAATAATAAATTTTTAACTTTTCATTCTTTAGCGTCATATTTTAATTTTAAGTTTCAAGGTTTTAATCTGTATGATTTTGAAGTAGCACGCTTTGCAAATTAATTTGGCGAAAAGAATTAAATGACAGTTTAAAATTGCACCTGAGTATGAAATTTTTGCAATTTTCTGTTCCAAATGACAAGAATAAATGACAAGTGTTAAATATTCAGGATTTAGATTTCTGGTATAAATTAATGTTTTAGTCTCGTTTTTTTCCATCCCAACAGAAAGATTTTATGTTATAATCTTCTAGTGTCTTCAAATTCAAATTTGAAATCTTCAAGTTTTCAATTCATAAACATCATATTTTAATTTTAAGTTTCAAGATTCAATCTGCGCAACTTTTAGTAATTTAAACTGATTGAATAGATATTTAAATGTTTGTACCTAATTGAAATCGTCAACTTGAAAGTTTTGATCAGCCTCAAGCCATAAATTGCAAGTTTTAAATTTTAATTTAATTAATTAACGAAGTTTAATTTTTTTAATTTAAATTGTAAACTTGAAGTGTTATTCAATCTCTAGCTTTAAAATGTAAATTAGGTATAAATTTATAGATAATTTATAATTGAAACTGTATGAAACATTGTCAATTTCCCAAATTACGAATGAGAATAATAAAGAGAAATTGTAAATATTAAGGTTTACTGTTTTAAGATTCATCTATTTGTCCCAGATATCTATTTTTCTATCCCCAAACAAATTTTACGTTATATTCTTCTAGTGGCATCTTCAATTTCAAATCTGTAACTTTCAAGCTTTCAATTCACATGCATCGTATTTTAATTTTAACTTAATTTTAAGATTCGGCCTGTACTATTTTTGTTAATTGAGATTTTAACTTAATTAATTAAATTTAAGTTTGATAATTTACATCGTCAACTAGAAATTTTAATCAACTTCAAGCTTTAAATTTCAAACTTAAAAGTTGCAACTGGTAGATATAAGTAATTTTTTAGTTTTAATTCAAATTACAACCCATCTGTAATTGAAAAGGTCCCAGATCTTTTCCTATTTTAGCAACAACTTCAGCCTTCAATTACATAGGACTAAAAATTTTCAAATTTTCAATTCGTAGGCGTTCTATTTTAATTTTAAGTTTGAAGGTTCAATTTGTACCATTTTTAAGTGGAACGTTTTGTAATTTAAATTGTAAACTTAAAGTTTTATGCATCCACATTCCACAAACTTCAAATTTCAAACTTAAAGTATGGAATATTGGCAATTTTCTATAAGTTCCAAATGGCAAGACTGAGGAGGAATTTGAAATATTCATGTTTTAGGGTTCGCTTCGCGTTCTACAACCTTCTACAGTTGTAGGTTTTAAGATTCAAATTACAGTTTTAGTTCAAATTTTAAACCTTAAATTGTCACCTTTCTAATGTTGTTTCAAGTTTCAATTAAGTAAGTGAACACACAAGCAATAGTTTCGCAAATCTAAGGTTCATTTGGTTCAAATAGATCTCAAATTTTGATAAGAGCGAAACTTAAATTGGAAAACTCAAATTTAAACCGTGGTTGGAACTTGTGGGAATTGATGTCAACCCCAATTTCAAAATTGAACTTAAAACTTTAGGGCCTAAACTCTTATTGAAGTTATTATTCCAATTACAAGCGTGAAATCAAATTAAATTGAGTACTACTTGAATACTCAAGTCGATCAATTTCAACCCTTACGCATCCCTAAACTCAAGCAAAAAGTTGAAATGAAAGTTCAAAAATTTGAAATTTCTAAATTTAACTTTTTGGGTTGGTTCCTTGTGCGAAATTTCTTCAATTTTGGACTTTGAAAGGATTTCGAAAATCTGAATCGCGATAAAATTTATGTATTAACAGAATGTCTCGAACACATGATCTCATTAACTTCGATGCTATCTACCATTAAGATAAACGAATGGAAATAATCAGAATGCTTAATTAAATGAAACTAATTGAATTTTTTTTTTGAAAAAAGCGTTACTAATTATGAATCTTATCGAAAATACAAAAAAAACACTTGCTATTGATATATACATTTAAAGATAAGAAGGTAAACGTCTACGTGCATTTAAAAAAAATGAAAAGTTAAAAGAAGGGGGTTCGTGCACCCTAACAATTACCATAAATAAATGAAAGTGCACTTATCTCCATGAACAGGCCACATCAAAGTCGACTGGGACCACCATTTAAAACCTTATCTAATTTTAAATGGGGGGAGGATTTAATACCAGTGGCGTCGATTACGTGTAGGTATATAACAGACATGTTTGCGAGAGGTTAACGAGTGTGTGCGGTAACGTTGGTATTTTTAAAGTAAGTCGAGTCGTAAATTGTAACCGAGCACCATTTCGGCCGTGACGAATTAGATATTCGGTGCGACCGCTTTTACATTATTGTTTTTTCGGTCTTGACCTAATCGAAGGTTAAATTTGTACAATTAAAATTGGAGAGAATTATTGTAAAAACCGCATTTTTTTCTGTTTACAGGAGATACGGTACAAAATGTGGCGGTTGTGGTCAAGGAATATTACCGACTGACCTGGTAAGGAAAGCGAGAGACAAAGTGTTCCACATCAATTGTTTCACCTGCATAGTCTGCCGAAAGAAATTATCGACGGGCGAGGAACTCTACGTCCTCGACGATAATAACTTTATTTGTAAAGAAGACTATTTAGCTGGCAATAAAAACACAATGCCCGGTTCGCATCACGGTAAGTTCGCTTGTCAATACTGTGATTTTATGTAGGTCAGACGGGAAAAACCACCAAAATATTATATTCTTTAATAGAAATAAAAAAGGAGGGTGGGGGATTAAACGCGAGGGGTTTTGACGCATCGCTCATAGGATTGGTCGCGGGAATTATGGGCGGAGTTTCGATCGACTTCGGCGCATTTTGACAACGTAAAACGCATTCGCTGATGCACGCGACTCAGTTGCAGTCGAATTAGTGCCCATAAATCGAAAACTATTCGAAAGGGCGACCCGAGAACGTCTAGAAACGGATGAAATCCCCCCTTGTAGCTGTATATAAGCATATGATCCAAATCGCATCTCGTTTCAATTTCACTACACAAACAAAGCGGGAGCTTTTGACAAAGCCCCAGGCTTGAGACAACATATCATCTGTCGAATGCATGCTGAGTACCTACAACAAGGGCTCGTTGTTTGCTTCCCCTCTTTGTTTTACATTTTTACCCCTTTCTGTTACTCCTTCTCCAACTAAACAATGTACAGGTAGCGCCATCATCCGTAGGTACCTACCTATACGCAATGAAGTCGAGAAACTTAATTAAGTCGGATTTGGTAGAACCATAATCGTTTGTTAATTACCGAATCCTGCGCCACCTGAGGGTAATCTGTTAATCCTTTTTTTTTCTTCTTAAACTTGGACGTAAAATTTTACGATTATGCCTGAAGATGTTAATTTTTACGTATACGCAAAACTGGTCCGAGAGGTAATTAAATCACTTTTTTTTCTCACCGTATAATCTAATTCTGTTACCAACTGCTAATTAAATGAATAACTTTATCGAACAAGTCAAGATTTTAGAATAGGTTAGATAATAATTAATAGATTTCATTGCGTTTTCCAGCGCACCCACAACCGATTGAATCTTCAGGCGCGGTTTCAATAATTAAAAGTTTTTTCTACGAAACATTTCAACAATTTAAGTGTATGTGAAGCAACGAGTTGTAAACAAACCGTAACAAACCTGTATAGGTACTTACTTATTAAGTTTATTTCCTGCAAAAGGTTAATACCCAAAAGTGTGTACGTAGAGGAAGGAAATTTACATTCATTACGTTGAGGCAAATAATACCTACCCTAATTCAATTTAAGTTTAATATAAATTAAAAAATTAACGTAAAGATAAATCGAACTCAAATTGCTTCAAAATTACAACTTAAATACTTAAATTCAATCGCAAATTTGAATTCTAATTCAAATTGCCAGAGAACTCGAACTCAAGCTGGAGTAGATCTCGATGACAAAGCTCAAGTCAAGCTCATTACGATGAGGCATATTATACCCTAATTCAATTTCAGTTTAATAAGAATTTAAAAATTAACGTAACGATAAATCGGACTCAAATTGTTTCAAAATTAGAACTTAAATACTTAAATTCAATCGCAAATTTGAATTCTAATTCAAATTGCCAGAGAACTCGAACTCAAGCTGGAGTAGATCTCGATGACAAAGCTCAAGTCAAGCTCATTACGTTGAGGCAAATTATACCCTAATTCAATTTCAGAATAATAAGAATTTAAAAATTAACGTAACGATAATCAAATTGTTTCAAAATTAGAACTTAAATACTTAAATTCAATCGCAAATTTGAATTCTAATTCAAATTGCCAGAGAACTCGATCTCAAGCAGGAGTAGATCTCGATGACAAAGCTCAAGTCAAGCTCATTACGTTGAGGCAAATTATACCCTAATTCAATTTCAGAATAATAAGAATTTAAAAATTAACGTAACGATAATCAAATTGTTTCAAAATTAGAACTTAAATACTTAAATTCAATCGCAAATTTGAATTCTAATTCAAATTGCCAGAGAACTCGATCTCAAGCTGGAGTAGACCTCGATGACAAAGCTCAAGTCAAGCTCATTACGTTGAGGCAAATTATACCCTAATTCAATTTCAGTTTAATAAGAATTTAAAAATAAACGTAACGATAAATATAACTCAAATTGTTTCAAAATTAGAACTTAAATACTTCAATTCAATCGCAAATTTGAATTCTAATTCAAATTGCGAGAGAACTCGAACTCAAGCTGGAGTAGATCTCGATGACAAAGCTCAAGTCAAGCTCATTACGATGAGGCAAATTATACCCTAATTCAATTTCAGTTTAATAAGAATTTAAAAATTAACGTAACGATAAATCGAACTCAAATTGTTTCAAAATTAGAACTTAAATACTTAAATTCAATCGCAAATTTGAATTCTAATTCAAATTGCGAGAGAACTCGAACTCAAGCTGGAGTAGATCTCGATGACAAAGCTCAAGTCAAGCTCATTACGTTGAGGCAAATTATACCCTAATTCAATTTCAGTTTAACCAGAATTTAAAAATTAACGTAACGATAAATCGAACCCCAATTGTTTCAAAATTAGACCTTAAATGCTTCAATTCAATCGCAAACTTGAATTCTAATTCAAATTGCGGTATAGAAAATAAAGTTTTAGATGTGAAAATTTCGCTAGGGTTTGAACTAGAACTCGAACTCAAGCTAGAGTAGATTTCGATGACAAAGCTCCAGTAAAGCTTACTATTACGTTGAGGTAAATTATACCGTAATTCAATTTCAGCTTAATAAGAATTTAAAAATTAACGTAACGATAAATCGAACTCAAATTGTTTCAAAATTAGAACTTAAATACTTCAATTCAATCGCAAACTTGAATTCTAATTCAAATTGCGGTATAGAAAATAAAGTTTTAGATGTGAAAATTTGGCTAGGGTTTAAACTAGAACTCAAACTCAAGCTGGAGTAGATTTCGATGACAAAGCTCAAGTCAAGCTCATTACGATGAGGCGTATTATACCCTAATTCAATTTCAGTTTAATAAGAATTTAAAAATTAACGTAACGATAAATCGAACTCAAATTGTTTCAAAATTAGAACTTAAATACTTAAATTCAATCGCAAATTTGAATTCTAATTCAAATTGCCAGAGAACTCGAACTCAAGCTGGAGTAGATCTCGATGACAAAGCTCAAGTCAAGCTCATTACGTTGAGGCAAATTATACCCTAATTCAATTTCAGTTTAATAAGAATTTAAAAATTAACGTAGGTAACGATAAATAGAACTCAAATTGTTTCAAAATTAGAACTTAAATACTTATTTCAATTCAATCGCAAATTTGAATTCTAATTCAAATTGCGAGAGAACTCGAACTCAAGCTGGAGTAGATCTCGATGACAAAGCTCAAGTCAAGCTCATTACGATGAGGCATATTATACCGTAATTCAATTTCAGTTTAATAAGAATTTAAAAATTAACGCAACGATAAATCGAACCCCAATTGTTTCAAAATTAGACCTTAAATGCTTCAATTCAATCGCAAACTTGAATTCTAATTCAAATTGCGGTATAGAAAATAAAGTTTTAGATGTGAAAATTTCGCTAGGGTTTGAACTAGAACTCGAACTCAAGCTAGAGTAGATTTCGATGACAAAGCTCCAGTAAAGCTTACTATTACGTTGAGGTAAATTATACCGTAATTCAATTTCAGCTTAATAAGAATTTAAAAATTAACGTAACGATAAATCGAACTCAAATTGTTTCAAAATTAGAACTTAAATACTTCAATTCAATCGCAAACTTGAATTCTAATTCAAATTGCGGTATAGAAAATAAAGTTTTAGATGTGAAAATTTGGCTAGGGTTTAAACTAGAACTCAAACTCAAGCTGGAGTAGATTTCGATGACAAAGCTCAAGTCAAGCTCATTACGATGAGGCGTATTATACCCTAATTCAATTTCAGTTTAATAAGAATTTAAAAATTAACGTAACGATAAATCGAACTCAAATTGTTTCAAAATTAGAACTTAAATACTTAAATTCAATCGCAAATTTGAATTCTAATTCAAATTGCCAGAGAACTCGAACTCAAGTTGGAGTAGATCTCGATGACAAAGTTCAAGTCAAGCTCATTACGTTGAGGCAAATTATACCCTAATTCAATTTCAGTTTAATAAGAATTTAAAAATTAACGTAGGTAACGATAAATAGAACTCAAATTGTTTCAAAATTAGAACTTAAATACTTACTTCAATTCAATCGCAAATTTGAATTCTAATTCAAATTGCGAGAGAACTCGAACTCAAGCTGGAGTAGATCTCGATGACAAAGCTCAAGTCAAGCTCATTACGATGAGGCATATTATACCCTAATTCAATTTCAGTTTAATAAGAATTTAAAAATTAACGCAACGATAAATCGAACCCCAATTGTTTCAAAATTAGACCTTAAATGCTTCAATTCAATCGCAAACTTGAATTCTAATTCAAATTGCGGTATAGAAAATAAAGTTTTAGATGTGAAAATTTGGCTAGGGTTTAAACTAGAACTCGAACTCAAGCTGGAGTAGATTTCGATGACAAAGCTCAAGTAAAGCTCATTACGTTGATGTAAATTATACCCTAATTCAATTTCAGTTTAATAAGAATTTAAAAATTAACGTAACGACAAATTGAACTCAAATTATTTCAAAATTAGAACATAAATGCTTCAATTCAATCGTAAACTTGAATTCTAATTCAAATTGTGGCATAAAAAATAAAGTTCATTACGTTGAGGCAAATTATACCCTAATTCAATTTCAGTTTAATAAAAATTTAGAAATTAACGTAACGATAAATCTAATTCAAATTGTTTCAAAATTAGAACTTAAATGCTTCAATTCAATCCTAAACTTGAATTCTAATTCAAATTGTGGCATAGAAAATAAAGTTTAAGAAGTGAAAATTTGGCTAATGTTTAAACTAGAACTCGAACTCAAGCTGAAGTAGATCTCGACGACAAAGCTCAAGCTTATTACGTTGCGGCAAATTATACCCTAATTCAATTTCAGTTTAATACGAATTTAAAAATTAACGTAACGATAAATCTAACTCAAAGTGTTTCAAAATTAGAACTTAAATACTTCAATTCAATCGTAAACTTGAATTCTAATTCAAATTGCGGTATAGAAAATAAAGTTTTAGATGTGAAAATTTGGCTAGGGTTTAAACTAGAACTCAAACTCAAGCTGGAGTAGATTTCGATGACAAAGCTCAAGTCAAGCTCATTACGATGAGGCGTATTATACCCTAATTCAATTTCAGTTTAATAAGAATTTAAAAATTAACGTAACGATAAATCGAACTCAAATTGTTTCAAAATTAGAACTTAAATACTTAAATTCAATCGCAAATTTGAATTCTAATTCAAATTGCCAGAGAACTCGAACTCAAGTTGGAGTAGATCTCGATGACAAAGTTCAAGTCAAGCTCATTACGTTGAGGCAAATTATACCCTAATTCAATTTCAGTTTAATAAGAATTTAAAAATTAACGTAGGTAACGATAAATAGAACTCAAATTGTTTCAAAATTAGAACTTAAATACTTACTTCAATTCAATCGCAAATTTGAATTCTAATTCAAATTGCGAGAGAACTCGAACTCAAGCTGGAGTAGATCTCGATGACAAAGCTCAAGTCAAGCTCATTACGATGAGGCATATTATACCCTAATTCAATTTCAGTTTAATAAGAATTTAAAAATTAACGCAACGATAAATCGAACCCCAATTGTTTCAAAATTAGACCTTAAATGCTTCAATTCAATCGCAAACTTGAATTCTAATTCAAATTGCGGTATAGAAAATAAAGTTTTAGATGTGAAAATTTGGCTAGGGTTTAAACTAGAACTCAAACTCAAGCTGGAGTAGATTTCGATGACAAAGCTCAAGTCAAGCTCATTACGATGAGGCGTATTATACCCTAATTCAATTTCAGTTTAATAAGAATTTAAAAATAAACGTAACGATAAATATAACTCAAATTGTTTCAAAATTAGAACTTAAATACTTCAATTCAATCGCAAATTTGAATTCTAATTCAAATTGCGAGAGAACTCGAACTCAAGCTGGAGTAGATCTCGATGACAAAGCTCAAGTCAAGCTCATTACGATGAGGCAAATTATACCCTAATTCAATTTCAGTTTAATAAGAATTTAAAAATTAACGTAACGATAAATCGAACTCAAATTGTTTCAAAATTAGAACTTAAATACTTAAATTCAATCGCAAATTTGAATTCTAATTCAAATTGCGAGAGAACTCGAACTCAAGCTGGAGTAGATCTCGATGACAAAGCTCAAGTCAAGCTCATTACGTTGAGGCAAATTATACCCTAATTCAATTTCAGTTTAACCAGAATTTAAAAATTAACGTAACGATAAATCGAACCCCAATTGTTTCAAAATTAGACCTTAAATGCTTCAATTCAATCGCAAACTTGAATTCTAATTCAAATTGCGGTATAGAAAATAAAGTTTTAGATGTGAAAATTTCGCTAGGGTTTGAACTAGAACTCGAACTCAAGCTAGAGTAGATTTCGATGACAAAGCTCCAGTAAAGCTTACTATTACGTTGAGGTAAATTATACCGTAATTCAATTTCAGCTTAATAAGAATTTAAAAATTAACGTAACGATAAATCGAACTCAAATTGTTTCAAAATTAGAACTTAAATACTTCAATTCAATCGCAAACTTGAATTCTAATTCAAATTGCGGTATAGAAAATAAAGTTTTAGATGTGAAAATTTGGCTAGGGTTTAAACTAGAACTCAAACTCAAGCTGGAGTAGATTTCGATGACAAAGCTCAAGTCAAGCTCATTACGATGAGGCGTATTATACCCTAATTCAATTTCAGTTTAATAAGAATTTAAAAATTAACGTAACGATAAATCGAACTCAAATTGTTTCAAAATTAGAACTTAAATACTTAAATTCAATCGCAAATTTGAATTCTAATTCAAATTGCCAGAGAACTCGAACTCAAGCTGGAGTAGATCTCGATGACAAAGCTCAAGTCAAGCTCATTACGATGAGGCATATTATACCGTAATTCAATTTCAGTTTAATAAGAATTTAAAAATTAACGCAACGATAAATCGAACCCCAATTGTTTCAAAATTAGACCTTAAATGCTTCAATTCAATCGCAAACTTGAATTCTAATTCAAATTGCGGTATAGAAAATAAAGTTTTAGATGTGAAAATTTCGCTAGGGTTTGAACTAGAACTCGAACTCAAGCTAGAGTAGATTTCGATGACAAAGCTCCAGTAAAGCTTACTATTACGTTGAGGTAAATTATACCGTAATTCAATTTCAGCTTAATAAGAATTTAAAAATTAACGTAACGATAAATCGAACTCAAATTGTTTCAAAATTAGAACTTAAATACTTCAATTCAATCGCAAACTTGAATTCTAATTCAAATTGCGGTATAGAAAATAAAGTTTTAGATGTGAAAATTTGGCTAGGGTTTAAACTAGAACTCGAACTCAAGCTGGAGTAGATTTCGATGACAAAGCTCAAGTCAAGCTCATTACGATGAGGCGTATTATACCCTAATTCAATTTCAGTTTAATAAGAATTTAAAAATTAACGTAACGATAAATCGAACTCAAATTGTTTCAAAATTAGAACTTAAATACTTAAATTCAATCGCAAATTTGAATTCTAATTCAAATTGCCAGAGAACTCGAACTCAAGTTGGAGTAGATCTCGATGACAAAGTTCAAGTCAAGCTCATTACGTTGAGGCAAATTATACCCTAATTCAATTTCAGTTTAATAAGAATTTAAAAATTAACGTAGGTAACGATAAATAGAACTCAAATTGTTTCAAAATTAGAACTTAAATACTTACTTCAATTCAATCGCAAATTTGAATTCTAATTCAAATTGCGGTATAGAAAATAAAGTTTTAGATGTGAAAATTTGGCTAGGGTTTAAACTAGAACTCGAACTCAAGCTGGAGTAGATTTCGATGACAAAGCTCAAGTAAAGCTCATTACGTTGATGTAAATTATACCCTAATTCAATTTCAGTTTAATAAGAATTTAAAAATTAACGTAACGACAAATTGAACTCAAATTATTTCAAAATTAGAACATAAATGCTTCAATTCAATCGTAAACTTGAATTCTAATTCAAATTGTGGCATAAAAAATAAAGTTCATTACGTTGAGGCAAATTATACCCTAATTCAATTTCAGTTTAATAAAAATTTAGAAATTAACGTAACGATAAATCTAATTCAAATTGTTTCAAAATTAGAACTTAAATGCTTCAATTCAATCCTAAACTTGAATTCTAATTCAAATTGTGGCATAGAAAATGAAGTTTAAGAAGTGAAAATTTGGCTAATGTTTAAACTAGAACTCGAACTCAAGCTGAAGTAGATCTCGACGACAAAGCTCAAGCTTATTACGTTGCGGCAAATTATACCCTAATTCAATTTCAGTTTAATACGAATTTAAAAATTAACGTAACGATAAATCTAACTCAAAGTGTTTCAAAATTAGAACTTAAATACTTCAATTCAATCGTAAACTTGAATTCTAATTCAAATTGCCAGAGAACTCAAACTCAAGCTGAAGTAGATCTCGATGACAAAGCTCAAGTCAAGCTCATTACGTTGAGGTAAATAATATCCTAATTCAATTTCAGTTTAATAAGAATTTAAAAATTAACGTAACGACAAATCGAACTTAAATTGTTTCAAAATTAGAACTTAAATGCTTCAATTCAATCGTAAACTTGAATTCTAATTCAAATTGTGGCATAGAAAATAAAGTTTTAGAAGTGAAAATTTGGCTAAGGTTTAAACTAGAAGTCGAACTAAAGCTGGAGTAGATCTCGATTACAAATCTCAAGCTCATTACGTTGAGGCAAATTATACTCTAATTCAATTTCAGTTTAATAGAAATTTAACGTAACGATAAATCTAATTCAAATTGTTTCAAAATTAGAACTTAAATACTTCAATTCAATCCAAAACTTGAATTCTAATTCAAATTGCGGTATATCTAGAAAATAGAGTTTTAGATATGAAAATTTTGCTAGGGTTTAAACTAGAACTCGATCTCAAGCTCGACGACAAAGCTCAAACTTACATTCAATCTCGATCTTAGAATTAGAACAGAAAAATAAATTAAAAGTCATTTCGAGCATCTCAAATTTAAACTTTATGCGCTCGAATTAAAATACAGAGAGCAAAAGTTTTAATAGCATTTAAACTCATATTTGGGCACATATTTGTGTATGTGTATGTAATTATAACTTAAATTATACCTAACTTCAACTTTGAAGCTTGACAAAGAGTTCAAGCGAAAAATAAAATTTAGAACTTAATTTTTATTTCAAATACTTATTTGAAGTTATAGTTAATTAGAACTCAAATTTGAACTCGACATCAAACGTAAAGTTAATACTCGATCACGTAATTGAAACAAACGATCAAGCTTACATTCTATCTCCACCTTAAAGTCAGATTTCGATTTTGAATTAGAACAGAAAAATAAAGCAAAATTCATTTCGAGCATCACACACTCGAATTAGAATATAATTGAGACTAAAGTGCAGATATTCTGCGCTTGAACCCAACCCTTAACCGGAGTTAAACTCAATATACAAGACTTAAATTTAATTAAAACACAAGGCTCACACTCATTATACTGAATTATAACTTAAATTAGTTCGAAACTCCACAACGGGCACAACCTGTACGTAGAAGAAAATAAAATTTAGAACTCAAATTTCCTTTCATATGTAACAAATTTGAAATCATTAGAACTAAAATTTCAAAACAAATTCGTGCTTTAGATCACTTTGGATATGAAAATTTAAATGAGGCTCAAATTTAAAATTCGACTTCAAGCTGGAGTTCGAACTCCAACGTAATTAAGCTTATATTCGATCTCTATTTTAAAGCCCGGTTTCGATTTTGAATTAGAACATAAAAATAAAGCACAATTCACTTCGAGCGTCCCAAACTTAAATCTTGTACTCGAACTAGAAAAAAATTGAGACTAAAAGTTTTAACAAAACAGTATTTAAACTCATATCTGAGAACAGACTTGCATATTTTCACATGAACCCGAACATTAATTAGAGTTAAATAAACTGTACCTACACTATTATGAAATTGGAACTAGAGCTTTCCGAATCATGAGCTGACAGGAATTCCAAACGAGTCTTAAATGTTAAACAATTGGGACTTAAATGAGAAAGCTGCAAACTCAAATTTCATCTTGAGTTAGAATTCGAAGTTATAGGTAGATATCTGAACTCAAATTAAACGAATGAAAAGAAATACGCTTTACCCTAAATTTGAAATTGTGTTAAACCCAAATCGAAGTACAGGCCTGAACATTTGCACTCTAACACGAATCTTAATCGGAGTTTTAAACTAAATTTCAAACTTATTTCACACTCAACAGCCAGAACTCAAATTCTACTAAAACTCAAAGTTGTGATCTAAGCTCAGGATTATTGTACTTCACCTTTGACTTTAATGTACTTACGCTTAAATTCAAACTCCAAATTCAAGTTCCAAACTCGACGATCCAACAACTTGAATTCGAATCCAAAGGTATAGGTAAAAAGTCTACTCAAACTCAAATTCGTACTTCAAACGGAAGGCAACGTATTTCAAACCTATTTTAAACTCAAACACCGAGACTTAATTGAGCTAGAACCCTATACTCACGCTTTAATCTTTAATTATAACTTTAAGTTCGAAACTCAACAGTGCTCAAACTCCATCTTAAAGTCTGGTTTCGATTTGGAATTAGAACAAAAAAATAAGCTCGAACATAAATTTCATAAAATAATGTTTAAATTCTTAATCTTTTAATTTCTTAAATTTCCAAGACACGCAAAATCCTAAATTCTTAAGTTATTAAATTCCTAAATTACTAAATTTTAAATTCTTAAAGAAAACATT
The DNA here is from genome assembly GCA_036250285.1 of Pyrocoelia pectoralis. Lineage (NCBI taxonomy): Eukaryota > Metazoa > Arthropoda > Insecta > Coleoptera > Lampyridae > Pyrocoelia > Pyrocoelia pectoralis. The sequence goes on from CM070083.1 coordinate 5,481,054, forward strand.
GAATCCTATTGAAAACTCGAATTCTAACAAGTTCAGAATCTTTAAAACAAACTTAAAATCGTATGTAGATGCAAACTTGGACATAAATTTGTTTTTCGATCCTGATTTTAAGTCAAGTTCAAAATTTAATTTCACATTCAACTTAAACTCAACGGCTGGAGTTTCAATTAATCAAAACTCAAAGATATTACTATAAGTCATAACAAACGATCGAAACTCAGACAGGGGCTCGCTTAAATGTTAGTAGAAAATAATATTATAGCCCAAATTTCATTTCAAATGTAACACATATTCGAACACAAAAACCAGTTTTGCTCTAGAAAATTGAATGAACTTAAGCTCGAACTCAAGCAAGAAACCATTTCAATATTATTATCAACACTCAATCGCATCGATCTCAGTCTTAAAGTCTGAGATCTAATAAAATCAGAAAAGAAAAGTAAAGCACATTCATTTTGAACATTTCGAACTTAAAACTGAAGCTTAAAACGCGAATTTCATCGAACTCAAAGTCAAATTCTAACGGAAGCTGAAGCTAAAGTGAACAAGTGGATATTAACATGTAACTAAAAATCGAATACATACTTCAACTCAACCGAAAACTTGAGTTCTAATTGAATCTTCAGCTCGAAGTCAAAGTTAAGCTCAAACTTATTGTATTGAATCTTTAAGTGACAATTCAAGTTTGAAACTCAATTTGTAGAATGTAACTTCGACGTTAAATTTAAACAGTAAACAGTACTTTAGAGTAATTGTGATCTGAAAATTTGGATGAGGACCAAACTCGAACTGGGGACGAGCTCAAATTGATGTCAGGACCCGAATCTTAAAACTAGAATTTCAAACGTGTTTGAAACTGAACACTAAACTTCTATTTAAACTAAGACATATTATACTTCGTCTCTTTAGTTGTAGAGTCCTTTAAGTTTCAAATACACTTAAATTTGAAATAAAATTCAAATTGAATACTCAATATAATGTACGGTTCCGTTATTATCAAGAGTACTGAAAATACACTATATACCTATCCAATTTAAGTGTTTGACGCCATTTTGTACATAAATTTTGTTATATTATCTAAAGGCCTGCAGTGACTAATTCATAAATTGGCACTTTCTATCTTTGAATGATGACACTATATCCCTTTCATCACATAATATTTGAATTTATTGTCATGAACCCAACATAACAAGCAATTAAAGAATTATAGAAGGAATAACAACAAAATGACTTACCCATAGTGATGCCATTATCAGTTTTTCCTGGGTCCACCAACTGTAACTAAACAACATTTAAATATAGTAATTGTGCAGGCATAGATGTTTAAACTCAAACAACACGAACGGGATACCGAACAGCAATTTAGAAATTAATTTACCTAACCGCACCCCCTACCACCACAAAAGTCGTCAATGCACTGATCGGTAACATTCAATTACCTACAGAACGTCGTTAATATCGTTATCAATTTTATTTAGAAAAAATGGTTACTTTCACTTTTTAGCAAGAATGTCGACTTGAAGATTCATGTAAAATTTTGAATCAGGTGATGTGATAAGACAAAAAATGTCAACAAATTGCCATTATTTAAAAAATTAAAAAAAAATTATCCCAGTTGTTATTGTAGTGAAATTAAACATTTTCCGATTGATTTTGCGTGTTTTCGAGTTTAAAAACCTTTTCTTACAAACATTTTTCGAAATTCGCTAATGGTACAGTGGCGCTAGGTTTTTTTAAAACGACTATAAGAAAGTCGATATAGTCACTACCGACTTTGTAAGAAATTTGCAAAAATCTTTTGGATTTAAGGCCCAAATAAAAGCCAAAATGCATGATATGAAATATTAGGATGACGTAAGTTCGAAATTTATAAATAAAGTTACTGATCGTTTCACACGAAACATTTTGGGAAAAAATCCATTGGGGCTGGCTTAATTTTTCTGATGGACCCATGAGAGAATAATGGCTGTTTTTCATAATAATAATACATAATAATGGACACGATGATCTATAATATATTTAATTAAACAACAACGTATACTTGAACACACTTTCAAATTGGGGCTTTGGCTTAATTTCGAATGTAAAGTAAAGTTACAATTTGAGTAAGACACAAAGGTAAACTTTATACTCAATCGTATGTAAATTCAAATCCGAACAAAGGCTTGAACATTTCGAACTCATTTTGAACACAATAAGCAAAACTCAAAATGTGACTAATTGTATGTTGCAATTTCACTTTTAATTACTACTGCGACTTAAAGGAATTAGAATCATTTCGGACATTATAATTAAAGCAAAATTAGTGCCTATATTGCAATTTAATTAACGTAGTTTATGGTGAGGTTTAATTAAAGAAACGTTTAATCATCAGATACGTAGCATAACTTAAAAAATTAAACCAATCTCAAATTTATACGAATTATTTACGCCAACCAATTAATTATTTGGATTGTATTATTAAAACCAATTTAAGTGAAAATTTAATGTTGGTAGAATGTATCCTCATGGAAGTGTATCCTAGACTTTACCAAGAAATCTAATTTAGCATTTTGCCGAATCTTGCGCAAATTTCCAATTATCCCGCCAACTAACACATAATTGAACTTTACCTTCCTTGCAATATCGTGTACGATTCACTTAATTTTACGCATAATCCTACGGTGGGAACGGTAATCACGTTTTTAACAGAAATTTGCGTAAAATAACAGAATAAATAATAAAATTACGTTACATTAATTAATTAATTAGTAGAATTACTTGTACGATTACGTGCACGATTCGCTTAATTTTACGCAGAATTTTAATGTAAAGTGCACAAATTTATTAGTCAATGCGCGTAATGATATTACATAATTTTAGTATAACTTCTGTACGGTGGTAATTAGTTAATTATTTCTAATCTTATACTTTGTAGAACTTCATAAGTTAGTGTACTTAATAGTTTGTATTTATTATTATCTACGTAATTAGTTTGTTTAATTTTTAATTATGATGACATAAAGTAATGTCAAATATTGCGACTAACTTATTTTTATTGTGGTTCCAAATTTCGAAATTAATTTGGACTAATTTAAAATCTAAATTGAATTATGAATTAATTTGCGTTCACATTTTTGCTTAATTCTTATTGCCAGGATAAGCGTCCACTTTTATTGATTTAATTAATGAAGTGCATCCTTAAGTAGAAATGAAATTGTGACCCCACGTCGCTACTATTAAATATTGTGTTATTCGTATTAAATAATAAGAAATTGTAATGTCTAATACAGTTTAAGAAATTATTGATTCGTAATTAGTCCTTGAGTTGACAAATAGATCGATATTAAGGTGATGATCTTTATATAATAATTGTAATTTAAATCATTCAATGTAAGCTAACTAACAATAATTTTAAGACACAAGGTCCAGAAAACCTCACGTCGCGCCGTTCAAATGTGTCCTACAAATTAGCTGTAATTAGGGGCACCGAAAAAAATAATTTTAAATTATTAGTATTCTTTGATGTCATTATGAATTGTTGCAGGAATAATTGATTGATGGAATAAGTAATAAGTTCAATTTACATTATTTTTGACTTTTTAATTATAATTATGTTCTAATTCACTCTATTTAATAAAATACCATGGAGTGGAATGCAAGATAAAAATGCTTCTTAATTTTACCGTTTTTAATTAATTTAGTGTGTAAAACCAAAGTAATCAAACTGAACACTTATAGTAGGAGGAATAATCTGTAATTAGTAGCCAAGCAAATACTAATTAGACCTCGAACTATTTGATTTAATTGGGATCTAACGTAAGGGACAAGGAGTTAAATTTACTTTAACTTATTTGGCAAATCTGCAACATGTTAAAATATCAGACCTACAGCATAATTTAGAAATGAACCAAAGTCAATTTTAAAACGGATTATTTTCGCACAAAGCGCGCAAATTAATTGTTTCGATTGTATCAAAAGCAATTTGTGCAGAAACAGAACGATGGTAGAGTACTCCCACGAAATTTCGTTTGGCACTTGTACAAATGTCAGTCGAATTTTGTGCACTATTCACTTAATTTTCAGTACAATTTCGGGAAGAACTATAGCATCTTTAGTATAAATTGGTATGCGCTTAAATAACACATTACCTAACTAGATGAATTAATTTCTGAGCCAATTACTCTAAATTACACAAAATTAGTAAGCCCAAAATGATTTAATCTATTCATAATTAGGCTGGATCGTAATTAATTAAAGTAATTTCTAATTGTGGCGTTGTAAGGTAATGTCAAATACTGTGATTAACTAAGTACTAATTTAATTTAATTAATTTGCGTTAATATTTCTCTCTTAATAGTTACTACTAAATTTCAGTTTACTATGGCAGCTAAATTTTAAGCTTACTTATAATCATCTTCAAATTGTAGTGTTTTTACCTTTAATTTAGGATTTTGTTATTGCTTAGCGACAATATAAGCTAGTTACAACACAAGTTTATCACAACAGGCGAAGCCGTTGCAAATCGAATTTTATAACTATTATGTTCATGTTAACTTAATTAATTCGATAATTAGTGATTGGAGTCTGCTGATATGGAGGGGTTAAAACAATACTAAAGAAAATCGTTAGTTAATAACTTACTTAATTTGTCGTTTAAGTTATATTGTCAAAAGAGTTAAATTCCAATTAATTATGGTCATACGAAGCAAAATTATACTGTAATTAGACGATTTCAGTTTAATCTATTCATAATTAGGATGGATCGTAATTAATTAAAGTAATTTCAAATTGTGGCGTTGTAAGGTAATGTCAAATCCTGTGATTAACTAAGTACTAATTTAATTAAATTAATTTGCGTTAATATTTGGAGTAAGTACCTTCTCTCTTAATAGTTACTACTAAATTTCAGTCTACTATGGCAGCTAAATTTTAAGCTTACTTATCTTCAAATTGTAGTGTTTTTACCTTTAATTTAGGATTTTGTTATTACTTAGCCACAATATAAGCTAGTTACAACACAAGTTTATCACAACAGGCGAAGTCATTGCAAATCAAATTATATAACTATTATGTTCATGTTAACTTAATTAATTCGATAATTAGTGATTGGAGTCTGCTGATATGGAGGGGTTAAAACAATACTAAAGAAAATCGTTAGTTAATAACTTACTTAATTTGTCCTTTAAATTATATTGTCAAAAGAGTTAAATTCCAATTAATTATGGTCATACGAAGCAAAATTATACTGTAATTAGACGATTTCAGTTTAATCTATTCATAATTAGGCTGGATCGTAATTAATTAAAGTAATTTCAAATTATGGCGTTGTAAGGTAATGTCAAATCCTGTGATTAACTAAGTACTAATTTAATTAAATTAATTTGCGTTAATATTTGGAGTAAGTACCTTCTCTCTTAATAGTTACTACTAAATTTCAGTCTACTATGGCAGCTAAATTTTAAGTTTACTTATACCTAATCATCTTCAAATTGTAGTGTTTTTACCTTTAATTTAGGATTTTGTTATTACTTAGCCACAATATAAGCTAGTTACAACAGAAGTTTATCACAACAGGCGAAGTCATTGCAAATCAAATTTTATAACTATTATGTTCATGTTAACTTAATTAATTCGATAATTAGTGATTGGAGTCTGCTGATATGGAGGGGTTAAAACAATACTAAAGAAAATCGTTAGTTAATAACTTACTTAATTTAGTGTTTAAGTTATATTGTCAAAAGAGTTAAATTCCAATTAATTATGGTCATACGAAGCAAAATTATACTGTAATTAGACGATTTCAGTTTAATCTATTCATAATTATGCTGGATCGTAATTAATTAAAGTAATTTCAAATTGTGGCGTTGTAAGGTAATGTCAAATCCTGTGATTAACTAAGTACTAATTTAATTAAATTAATTTGCGTTAATATTTGGAGTAAGTACCTTCTCTCTTAATAGTTACTACTAAATTTCAGTCTACTATGGCAGCTAAATTTTAAGCTTCTTATACCTAATCATCTTCAAATTGTAGTGTTTTTACCTTTAATTTAGGATTTTGTTATTACTTAGCCACAATACAAGCTAGTTACAACACAAGTTTATCACAACAGGCGAAGTCATTGTAAATCAAATTTTATAACTATTATGTTCATGTTAACTTAATTAATTCGATAATTAGTGATTTGAGTCTGCTGATATGGAGGGGTTAAAACAATACTAAAGAAAATCATTAGTTAATAACTTACTTAATTTGTGGTTTAAGTTATATTGTCAAAAGAGTCAAAATTCCAATGAATTATGGTCATACGAAGCAAAATTATACTGTAATTAGACGACTGCAGTTACAAGCAAATGAGACAATTTTGTTCGAGTGTTAACACATAATAAGCAGTAGACATAGGATTGGTCCTAATACCCTACCTTGCGACACACCTGCAATTAAAAGTTGAAAACTGTAGCTTTCCCCAAAATAAGTGTTTACGCAATTTCAAAATTAAACTAAAAATTTAAAAGGTGAATATTTCTCCGAGCTTTATAATCACATAGGAGCCTTAGGTTAAAAAAAATCCCCCTTGTAATAATATTTGTAGGCACGGGGTAACAGTTTTGTACAATGGTGAATGTTTTTCCAGCTTGTCCGATTCCGGCCTTTTGTAACGGAGCCAAAGCGACAGCGCGTATAAAATTGCATATTACACATTATTGATCTCCAGTGATTTTCCGGATTATCCTAACCAAAGGAGGAAAGTAAAATGGCGTCGTCGTCGTCGTCGTCGTCCGTTGCGAGGTCGTTAATACCATCTGAAATTATATTTACGTCACGTTTCTTTATGTGCAATTAATACGTTATGTGTAAATTTTATTACCGTGTACGAATATTAGTTGTTAGAAATGCGTTTAGAAGACACATTAACACCTTTCGTGCGGTCTTAACTTATAGCTACGTATATGTGTTACGAGGACATGTTGCAATGTTTGCTTCATATTCAAGAATCCCTCAATCAAACTCTTTATTTAACGTCAAATATACCGGATTCGTACCTACGTAGAGCGATGTTAAATACTACTTATAAAGTTCGAGCGAATTACCGTAAGGCTCCCTATACCTAAAATATACAGTTTTTGAGAAATTTGAATTTTGGACCGTTCCTATACTCATATTTTACACATTTCAGTTTAAAATGTGAACAGCTCACGTTTGAGTTTAAATTTACGTACAACCTTAAGTTTGCAATAGAGTTTAAGTTGAGAGTCATAGTCAAAGTTTGCGACGTTAAGTTAGATCCTAATTGGTCTGGAAGCTTCGGTTTTCGGGATTTTTGAGTTCGATCGGATTTAAAGAATTAAGTGCTTACTCGTTATGGTACTACAAACACACCTATTATCATTACGTATAGTGTTTCGAGCAGGTACGAAAATCAGAAATTAGGTGTCACTACATTTAAACAGAAATTAGATCCACACTGCCACCTCAATTAAGTTATAGCTAGAAAGGACACGCTCGGATTCGTTAGAGTGGCGACATTTTTACAATATGCAAGCGCAATTTCTAAAATTTAGGCGCAAGTTATATCCATTTTGAGTATACCTTTACATAAGGTTATCACTAGTTTATTTTTTCTTTGTCTTTAATAGTAAATATCTTGCTAAACTACTGCACCTAATTTAAACAAATGTTGTTCATATGCACACTAGAAACAATGTAGTAATAATATCCTCTTACGCTGAAAAGAAATGAGTACTGCTGGAGAAAATATTCCTCTAGAAAAATTCAATTACTAATTAGGTGCATTAGGTTCTAACGTTGAATTATTGTTTTCTCACGTTTAGGCGTCTCCAATTTCTTTTTGACACCCAAATTCAAATTGAATCTTTATTATCGTAAAACTAAATTGAATGGACGTTCTTTAAATTTAAGCGATTATTAGGCGCTCTCTTTAAACTGTCTGATTAAGATGATTTTAATTTGGGAGATCAATTGCTTCTTCTAGAAATTAGGCACAATGGCATATTAAGGAAGTGACCGTACGAGATTTTAGTGTTTCATTGACGTAATAATCAGGTGCCAATTTGGTTCAATAAGAGGTTATACTTAGGCAACTAATTATTAGATATTGTTGACAGCTGTTTATAATTTTCAGTTATCAAATCAACTAATAAACTGCTATTAAATACTATAAACTTTGCTAATTGGTCTTAAGTTAGGTGTGCTCTTAATTGTTAATTGAAATCAGCGAATTAATGTCTTAAGATTCCTGAATTGATGCACCTAATTTCAACAAATATTATGAAAAAAGTTTGTAAATATGCACACTATGAAAAATTCCTAAAAAACATTTAATTTCTAATTAACGGATAAGTATTTATAGCCAGTGTTTCGTAATTCTTAATTAGGTTTCTAAAATAAGGCGATTTTGGAACTGTCCCTGATCCTGTTGTCATTTTCTTTAATTTAAGCGATCACTAGTTGTTACTTTAGGTGTTTTATGAATTGATATTAGCGGAAAAACTTTTTTAATATTTGATACAAATTTTTTTAATACTTTACTACTTGTGTCACCAACTTTCTAATAGAATTAGGTGCATAAGGGCACAGTTTTTATTTTATGTCTTCAAGGGGTTCACCTACAAGAGCACGATTCATGTAATCTTCACATAACAAATTAACTGGTCCATTTTTTTGTACTGGTAAGTGGCTTACGATGGTTTGAATTAAAGCACCTAATTTGTACAAATATTGCGAAACGTATTGTTCGTATGGACATAAACATCAGTTCCCCTTAAAAAATACAATTGCTAATTAGGTGCACTAGGTCTAGGTTCTAACTAACGAATTATTGTTTCCTCACATTTAGGTGTCTGAAATTCCTCTTTGTCACCCACATTCAAATTATTATTGTAAAATGAAATGATTAGGCGCCCTGTTTCCTCACCAAAAGTTAATCGAATAAATTACGTTTAGATTATAAATAAGAGCTTTTACGGAAATAGAATCCTTTGGTTTATTACACTCAACAAAGGTACAAACCTTCATTCCTTTACGAATTCATTTAAATATCCTTAAAATAATGACCAATTTAGGCACCTCCTTCCTTGCGTAAAATATTAAATTTCATCATGATAATGTGTGGTTTTACAATTTGTGTTTCGTAATCTATAAATAGGTGTCTTAAATTAGGAGATTTTTGGCCAATCAAGACAACATTATAATATTACAAACAGCCTTTAATCCTGAGTAGTGAGCATTTTGTGTCACAGAAAACCGGTATTAATTGGCGTTTTCGTTTTAATTTAGGTGATCATTATACGCTATTTTAGGTGCTCTTAAACTGCCGTAATTTAGGTGAATCAAATTTTAAAGAGTTTTAGAGAAATTAGGTACAGCATTGATTTAATAATTAGGTGCTAATTTGGAATCTTGGCACAATAAAAAGGATATGATTAGGCCGTTAGTCATTAGATATTGTTGGCAGTTGTTCATAATTTTCAGTTTGCAAATGAACTAATAATGTATTTCATGCTATTAAATATTATTAACTGTGAGGTTTTTAAATAGGTGCACTTTTAATTACGAAATTAAATTAGTGCAAGTTTTATGCAATTTTCGACTTATGTCGCTAACCTCTTAATGGAATTAAATGCATCTAAATCGCATAAAAGTGTTTTTGTTTCGAAATACAAGCAAAAATTCAAATGTTTCGATGAGTTTTTCCCTTTGAGCCAGACTAATTAGAAGCTAATTTTAATTGGTAGGTAACTGCAACCAACTGTCATTTGTCCTGCCTCCCGATCTGAACATATTCAATTAGTAATTAGCAATTACTGCTGAACTAAATTTAGAAAATGTTTAACCTCATACTTATAACGAATTAGCAGTTTAATTAAATTGCAAGCCTAATTTCAACAATTATCATATAAATGAAATGAAATTCAAGCATGAGGATAGTTTTAGTTATAACGAAAGCCAAACTTTCATCCCTCGAATTAGATTAGTCGTGCCCATCGAGCTTAGAATGAGCCGAGTTGCGGAGATGGTTAATGTCCAAATGTGGAATGTGAAACTTTTCCAGTTCGTTGTTTGGAATCAAAATCTGATTAGTTTAGGTGAGTTAAAGCCGCCTCCTGATTCCTTTTGCTTTCGTGCAACTATGGCTTCTGTTGGGATCCCCAGGAAGATCTTGGAGTGGTTCTGTCCTGGAATTTTCGACCAACAGCTGAACAGTCGCTGATTTCGGCTTGAAACAACATCACTTTACGTCCAAGGTTTACGGAAATTCCGCAGCCACGTACCTTGCTCCGGTATACTCCAGAGCTTTGACTTTCAGCCTATACATATACCTCTCTAAACGCCTCCGCACTGATTACTCGGTTTAGAGATGGTGGGTTCAAGAGAGTATCCGTAGCTACATGTAATACGAAGGCAGAAGCAGGGTGAAGAACTTATGGCACCACACCAGTGTTTCACACGGATTGATTGGTTTAACCAAGTGCGTCACTTGCTCTCGTACGCTCGTCTGCACAGAGACTTTGTACTTCGTTCGATGCCCTCTTCGGGCCTGTTTTGAAGGTTAATCCTGGGTCCGGTGTAATGCCCTTTAATTTTCCCACTATCTGCAGTTTGGCGCCAAACATTGTTTTATCGGCACTTTTATTCGTGAGACTAACCCACAAGCCCTCGTCTGTGCACGATAGTGATGGACTCGGGCCGGGCCGGGCCGGGCTTTGAGGCAAGCCCGGCCCGGCCCGAACTTAAAAACGTCTGGCCCGGCCCGAAGCCCGGCCCGAAGAAAAATAGTACAGCCCGACCCGAAGCCCGGCCCGATTTCGGGCCGGGCTTCGGGCCGGGCCGGGCCGCGGCCCGACTTTTAGCAACAAAGGGACTATACACTGTGTCAAAGATAAGGAGGGGCACTATGGGGATTTCGGAAACGGTAAGATATAGAGTTTCGGTTAAATGGGAGAAAAGTTGGGCAATTTTGAGTTTTGTAAAATGCCATTTTTATACTGACGAAATTCCGAACCGTTCCGAAGTTATGAGACAAAAAGCGAATTTTCACGATTTCGTTTTTGATAAATTGTTACTTTATGATTGATGTTACATAAAAAGTAAGAGAACTTTCTACAGGTACTTTTTAACGTTCTTTAATATGGCATGCAGCAAATTGGAATCCGACGTATCGTTTTCGAGCAACCATCATCAACTTTGCTTTTTTAAATACGGTCCTGATTTTTTTGTACATAATATTAGAAGAGCTTTTTATTCTGCATTCAAGCATGTATCATACTTTATGGTTTAATTGCGATTTCATACTTATTTTACTATTTTACTTAAGTTTACTAGATTCTACTTTTGAAGACGCTCTTGATATTTTACCCTAAGCCGTAGTACGCGATTGTTGGTTTCAGGAGGATGGTGCACTTGCGCACAATTCACAGGTGGTTAAGGATTACCTTTCAAATAGGTTTGCCGAAAGAGTTTTAAGCATCATTTCTGGAACACCCTGGCCAGCTCGTTCTTTCGATGTAACCCCGCAAGATCTTTTTCTTTGGGGATACCTACATAAGAAAATTATGCGTAGGTTACGCTCCTCGTAATTGACTTTGGGGTTACCACTTGACTCCTTCAGAAGGTCTCCATCGTGGAGCTTAACCCCAAAATAAGAAATTATGTTTCTAAAGATATCTTTAGAATAGAAGAACTCCGAAGGTTTGTACTTAACGCATTCCAAACTGTACTGCAATGCAATGTTAAAGAATGCTTTGGATTCTACAGTTAGAAGATGCTATTGCCGATTGGAGGACGAGGGAGGGCTTTTCGAGCATTTATTATAATTTTTTTTAATTATTGGTTTAAATTTTCTTTTCGTCAAATGTTATCTGTTCATTTTTGTACTGTTGATTGTTTGTAATTACTTGGTTATAAAATTTGTATTCAAAATGTAAAATTCAAATGTCATTTCATTAATTTGATGAGAAAGTGCAGTTAGCAAAAGCCCATTTATGAATAATATTCAGTTTCAATGTTATTGGGAGGGATACAAATTCATACTTAGATTTTGACAAAGTTGATGATGGTTACTTGAAAACGAAACGTCGGATTCCAATTTTCTGTATGGCATGTTAAAGAACGTTAAAAGGTACCTGTAGAAGCTTCTTTTACTTTTTAACATCAACGGCAAAGTAACAATTTGTCAGAATCGAAATCCTGAAAAATCGCTTTTTGTCGCATAACTTCGGAACGGTTCGGAATTTCGTCAGTTTAAAAATTCCATTTTACTAAACTCAAAATTGCTCGACTTTTCTCCCGTTTAACCGAAACTCTATCTCTTGCCGTTTCCGAAATCCCCACAGTGGCTCTCCTTATCTTGGACGCAGGGTTTTTGTTATTGGGTATCATAAACAAATCCGATAAACAATAATTGTTTATTTGGTTCCCTGCTTTCACGTAAACAATACGACTAATTTGATCATTTAATCGAAATCGTAATTACAACGATAACAATGTTAGCAATGATGCGCACTAAACTTTGAACACATAATCCTTCTCGTTATACTAGGTGTATTGATTTCGGGCCGGCCCGAAAAGCCCGAATGGCCCGAAAAGCCCGAGCTCTTTGGCCCGGCCCGGCCCGGAAAAAGTATGGCCCGGCCCGAAGCCCGGCCCGGTTAAAATTATGCTGGCCCGGCCCGGATTCGAGCCCGAAAGCGGGCCGGGCTCGGGCCGGGCCGGCCCGAAAGCCCGGGCCCGAGTCCATCCCTAGTGCACGATGTGTCCATTAGATTTAAAGCTCCCCTCATTCAAATCTGCAACGTTCCACAATCAATATGTCATCGGCATAGCTAACTGTGATGCAGCCTTCCTCACTCAGCAGTACGTCTACAACCAAACACCAAGGTAGCGGCGAGTGAATTCCCCGCTCCGCGGACATCCTCGTTATTGAGGGAGACGATGGTACTCCCTTCATGTACGTTAGGATCTACTGCCTTGCTTTTCACAGCAGTTTCAATTGATTTTAGCAAGGCATTACCTGCTGATTGGTTCGAGTCAGAGCACGTCGTCCCTAATGTAACGTTCAATTAATTTCTCAAGTAGCTTTAGGATTAAAGGATCTAAACGACTTGACATGGACATATGGAGCATTGTCCTGGGACAAGCTAGAACCAAATACCTTCAGTTCCCCCTTCAAAGAGATTCCAGAGTTATTGGTACGCTTTCGTCAGTTTTAGTGAGAGTCTTTGATTGAAGCAAAAGCTCCAGAACCGCCGGTCTCTGTACCATCCCTCAGTTTTTTCAAGGGACCTATTCCTCCTTGAAGGGCTCTTTGGAGTTTGGCACGTTCTGGAATTTATTCTCCTCCACGTGTCTCGTTTAGTCTTTCTTATGGCCTTATTCTATTCGGTATGAACTCCAATCCTGTTGTGGGTCTGTACTCGCCACTGAGAGGATCCCACTGTCACCAGGGATTGTTTCTGGAGTTTGTCCTTTAGGTCCCAGTTGGGTTTCTTCGGATTTTCATATACGGTTGTGACCGTTTTGTTTGATTCGCTGCTTAAAATCGGTTTTATCTGAAATTCCGTGGTTTTATCGATTGCTCTCGTACACTCCATGGTTCTGTGGATTCCATTCAGATGTACATACTTTGTTGGAATTATTCTCCCAGTGGGGTTTATCCTTTGGAATTTAGTCAAATTCATCGCTGTCGTCAGTCGCCCTCACCCTGAGCTGCTCGTTACTAAGTATATGTGTGTTCCTTTGGGTGATGGTCTTACGCCACCATACCAGCGACACATAGGTAATATTTGGTTTAAAAATCATAGTAGGTAATGGGCTCCTGAAGGGTTACTCACAAATCCACAGAACCGAGTCTGTCTTCAACTTCTCGGTGGTATTTTTGATCACGGTTGGGCGTTTTCCAGCTTCTTGCAGTGAAGTCAACCGTCGCCGCCCAGATCTGCCCCTAAATCTTACCCCTTCTAGTACACCATTAAATTGATTGTGGTTGAACTTTCTAACGCTTTTCTCGTAAAACAAGCACATATCCATATTGATGAGGCGCCAAGGGAGTTATGAGAGTGAGCCGTACTAGTGTCTACGTCATCGGAAATTAGAACAGTTAGTATACATATAACTGCAGTAAATGACGCAAAGACTTTGAAATCATGATTAGTTGAATTTAATTAAGACTAAGGAACAGAGACCTTTTATTCGTACGGTCACTAGTATTATTCTAAGCCTATATGAGAAATGACCACTAATTGAGACTAATTCATCCCAATTACCTACTACTTAATTTCATGCAATTGCAGCTTTAATTAGAATGTAGTTTTGACCTAGATTTATTCGTATAAGCTAATTTTGCTCCAGCAGTATTGATTTATAGATAAAACGTATTGTAATAATTTTCAATGGAGGATGGAATAATTTATTGACATGAATAATTTATGACGTAAAAACAAAAATCGTACAGCACGATCTGTCGTCCTCAAAATAATGGTAATCACGCAGTTTATGCTAATTGAATTGGACACTTCATATTAGGAAAATAAAATTAACTATGAATGGGCTGTACTGCCCACGTAAGTAATAAACCAAAATGAAGTGCCAAAAGTATCCTTAGGTGTTCTTCTACCTTGTCATCCTTCTACCAATAAGTTACGTACCTATACGAAAACGGCATTGTTTTAGTGTAGGGAAACAGTTCTGTCTGCAACGAGATGGCGTTACTGGTCGAAAGGGGGTTTCTCCCCCTGTAATAATAGTAAAGATGACAATTGAGTTGTAATTCATAGTGTCAACACTTGAATAAAGTGGTTAAAATGTTTTTGCCAACTTAAGTGTAATCGATAATGGAAGAGGGGGGTAGATCAAATTTGATGAAAAACTCTCGCTCTACGACTTTAAAGGGGCAACATCATCTACGAAGAGGCTTCGGAATTGTCAATATTTGCCCAAACTACGAAGTCCTTCAGATGTTTATCTAAAGTGTTAACGTTTACTGTATCAATCCCATCACCGTCGGTCGGTCGGTCGGTCGATGCTATTGGGGGCGAATTTTTTTTTCCTTCTCATTTAGTAATATCGGATCTCGCCTTTTATAAAGATCTCGAGAAGATAATATTAAACAAGAAGGTCAACTGGAACGTTCTACATCCAATTACTTCGAGAATGACCCCCATGAGGTCCGATGCAACAAACCCCAATTAGTGAGGGGCCCGCTGTGAAACAAGATATTATTCCCCGTACCCCTTCGCTCATTCTTTATAGGTATAAGATCATACACATCGTTGTCGGATGTTCACACCTGCACGCCTACACAGTTTACACTCGCTGGGGTTCTTCAGAGCCGTGTGATTATGAAAATGTTTGTGTGTGAGTATGTGATTGAATAACGAAAAAAAAAATGGACTTAAGGCGATTATTTCTCGATCGAGTGATCAAGATGTGTATACAAGTCCTTTTATTTCTTTGAAAAAGTTTGGTTATGTATGCAGTCATCGACTGTTTCGTTTCCATGTAAACGACTGCCTCGTATTTTAATACTAATTGAAAATTTTTACAACAAATGCTAATTATTGACGTCTAATTAGTTCACTCAATGAGAGGTAATTGGTTACTAATTACTGAGTAAGAATCAGAATTTCTTAGTGTCGCCAATTAGGCCAAACGTAAGTAAATATGGAATTGAAGAACAAGTTGACACAAATTAGGCCCAATTAACTTCATTATCGCTAAATTTATGGGCTTTATCATAATCTATAATTTTTCTGCTTAGGATTCGTATAAAAATGTTTTAAAATTCATTTCCCACAACTGAGTGCAGAAGTTACTAATCTAGGAGCAGTCATTACGCATAATTAGAGGCACCTAAATTGCATGATTTAAATGACAATATAAAGTTGACGTTGATTTTAGTCTAATTTTATTGTCACAAGCATCCCTTATGACCAAACGAATTCCTAATTAGTTTTAAGTTTTAACTAATTTTTGACCGAATTTTGAGAACAAACTGAAAACTTTTGGCACAAATTTTAATTAAACCGCATCAGGCCGAAAAAGGTCAATCAATGTAAGTAGATTTAATTAGCGGTTAATTAGGTTGCATACATTAGACGAGATTACATACTAAAATAATATGTTTATTTCTCACCACTGACATCGGAAAGTATTAATTACTTAATAATAAGCACATTGCATTGTTACGAAACGTATTTGTTTGAAGAAATTCGCAAATTACCAATTATGCAAAATTAAAGAGGCAAAAGGGTTTGTTTCTCAAAAAGTTTACTAAAAAGTTTTAAAAAAATTGGAAATTAAATTTGTACTTAATGTAATAATAATTAAGGTTCAATTATACCATTAGTAATAGTCTAATTAATAGACGATCAAATTTTAAACATAAAAGTGTTTCAATCAGTTTAGGTTTGAGATTGATTAATCAAGTAAATAGATTGATTCGATGATAGCAGTTACAACTATTAATTTTGTACTTCCTATAAGTAGCTTATTTAATTAAAATAATCGCAAATTGCATATATCAATAAACAGAAAATTAATACAATGCTACTTAGTCTAGCTTAATTAACTTAATCACTATAATTAAAGGTGTACGTAATTTGTATGATAATAATGATAGTAGAGTACAACAATAGGTTGACGCTTATTTTGGCCATAAGCGTTATTTAATTATAAGGAAAATGGGAATTGATACGTGATTACGCACAAATGTCGCACATTGCCTTATTACGAAACTAAATGTATTATTGACCAGTGATTACGTCTTGTAGGGCTAACCAGCCCGCAAACTAATTCCACACTGTACGTTGAAATGATAATTTAATTAATTATGGGCCCTGTCACGTTTTAATTAATTTTCATAATCATATTCAATCTGATGATTTAGCCATAACTTTACATTGATCTTTAGCTTAACTTAATCTTCAAGACATAACTATTCCAATTGCTTTTAAAAAGCTAATTAAGTCATAGTAAATGATTATCTAAAAATTTTTTTTGAAAGACAATAATATTTCATTATTCTGTTATTTATTTGGCTAATGTTCGGCGTAAGTAGCGGGGTTAATTGTACATAATTCATTGTAAGTTCGACAAGTAATCTGATTACAATTCATACAGAAAGATGTTGCAATTTATATCCCGAATTAATTAGATGAACTTGTTGCTAGTCAGTAAGCACGACACACTTAAAAAAGCACCTAATTAGTATGGTCTAATAAACCACAACGTAAGTTAACACTAATTAGCACCTTCAAACTCTAATTAGTCACATCACTGTGCATGGGAGATTAAAATTACAAAGACGTAATGATTCAACACATAATTTTGCAGAACTAACCGATCTTCAAACTAACTTACTAACGTTTCTTTGTTCATGACGTATATTAGTTGTAATTCGGATGAGAATGAAGGAAATTATACGATAAACTCGTTATAAGAGGTGCTAATTGCGCACTGTACGGTGGAGTGATAATTTAAGTAATTGTGCAGCTGTTTATAAAGTAATAAACTAAATTAATTTTCGCAATCATTCTGTTGAGCTAACCGTAATGCTCTTATATAATTAATCTTTAGATGTGAGAAGTACCCTTTGCACCATAATTAACTACTTGGGTATTAAAAATATAGGTCTTGTTCTTTTAGTTACGCCCATTTTTCTTACAATCCGAACCTTTGCTGTACTGTTCACTGTACACAAAGTAGCTGCCTTAGCACTAATCGTTTAATTACATTTAAATCCGCAATTAGGTGCATTAAAAATTAGGCACTAATCACCAATTACGATAAGTTGAACGCCATTCAAATTAAAAGTAATTAATTATAATGCCTACATATACATAAGTGTACAAAAATTTAAAAATTGGAATTTGTGTAGTTTTGCTTCTAATTATATGCTAATTACGTCTGAAGTACGATGAAAAATGCTCAAAATCTCAAACATATACAGATTCTTGGACAGCTTAGTTGGAGTTGCGTTTTTGCTTCTTATGTATACGCTATTTCTGTCGTAATTAATTAATTACGTGCTAATTGGGGTTTCAAAATAATACAACAAACACAGTGATTTGGTGGGCCTTAACTACAAACTAAATATCGGTTTTTATGCACCTTAGAAAGCATTTCGTTTTTTTACGAATTAGTCGTTAAAATTTCTGCATTTAGTTAGTGAACCTTAAAAAAGCGTGATTATAGGATTAATTTTTGAGGTGGCTGGTTTACAATACAACTTTATACTTATTATTGTAATTAGTGATCAGCACTTAATTACTGTGCCCAATTTAACTTGAGTTGTACTGCATTTTATTTACGCAAGTCAACGCTTGAACATGATTAATTTTGACTAATTCCCACTATCACCATCATTGCTTATTTGTAATTTTAAATATCAAAGTGATAGTCGAAGTTAATATTGGTTCTTTCATTAATTAAATAAATTAATGGAGCATTAAATTAGTGTAAATAGAATTAAGAGAAGAGCTATATTCATTTTTACTGCCGTGCAAGATTAATTTGTGCAATCACGAAATATAATTAGAAATAGAATAAGGTCTCCATTTTTTGTAGCTTTTGTAGGTTTGCACCTAATTACAGCTATAATTACAATTTTACTGCGATAATTAATTTTTCAAATTTGTAATTTTTGACAATATGTGTTCGAAATTAAATCCAAGTATTGTGAATTGCCCTCCGCCCATTGAACATTTAAAAATACTGGTGACAATTTACGCTCTAATTAGCGCCATATTCAGGAAATTACTACTTTTTTGGCGCTGGCAAACGTAATTATTGTATTTAAGACCTGAGAACCTAATTCCTCCTAGTGGTAAGGTTCTAATTTTAATTACAGAAGATCTTTGACATGAATCGGCCTTTGATTTCCGGTTTCGTAGGGGAAAGGTTGGTCAACTTTCCTCAATATCTCTCTTGTCTATCCGACGATCTTACCAAACTTCCTTACCACAATTTATTAAGCCAACCTTTACTCGTCCTTCTCCAGTTTGCTTCGCAGAGTTTTTCCAGCACTTCCTGGGCTCTTAGTCGTTTCACGTCTGGGCTCTTCTCAGTGATCTGTTCATAACAATCTTACAGACTTTCACCCACATTTCCTCAGCTCATCGTCGCCAATATTTCATGTATTGCTACCCTCTTGCCATCGTTTCCAGCTCCTAAAGCCCTCCTGAACCACCGAGGCGTTCTTCTGGTATTCCAGCACATCCTGCTTTGGGCCGCGATTCGATCTATCCAGCAATTTGCTCGAACTTCTTCTTTCACCTGTCGATGGAGCTTCCCATGTGGTGGAATTTTTCCGATTCTCTTCTCTCCAATCTGTTCATACCAATACTTCCGTTTATTGTTCTTCTTTCAACTTCCCTAGATCTCCAATCTCCTCGCTACGTCCACGCAGTGTTTCGATTTATGTAGCGCCTCCCAACTGGCAGCCAAGGCGCTCCTTCTTGTCAAGAACATCGTATCATTCACATTCCCTTGCTACCCCTATTTGTGCCGAGGGGTGTATAATACAAATGTAGATGCCTAGGTACCGCCTTGGAGTAGCGCTTAGGTGCACATTCATTGAAAAAAGGTTCAAATGTTCGAATTCCTTTGTAGCGATGAAATAAGCAATGACGATCTTCAACTCGCCTCAAAATTCTATTCGACCACCTGCGATTTATGAACTTATTCTAATTCCTTACGGTTTGGCCAACGTACGTATGGGGCAATATCGACACCTAATAAATCTGAACACCACAATTTCCGTTGAGCACGACTTAAATTATTTACCTTCAAGAGGCTAATTTATATAAATCAATTACGCTTAGGCAATTATAAATATATATATAGTCTCTGGACAACAACGCATATAACTTCATTGGAAATCGAAAAATCCTCTCATTTTAGATCACGATCTCTCCGTACACCCACCCACGTCATGGGGCGAATAAATTTAAACATGAGTAAACTCATAAATAATATAATAATAATAATAATAATCCCCGTTCCATTTAGCACGATACACCGAATTTTTTGTCATTGTGACGACGAACGGGTGAACAAAATGGTAATTAGACGCCTACGCAAGTAATAAAATTACCACCTCGTTGCATTAATAATAATAATATGCGTGAATCTAGTTAGTTATTTTCGTTATTACCCAAATCGAATAATTTAATTTAAGAAATAATAATAATAAAAAAAAAGCTGAACGCAAAATAATTGTGTGATTTAAAAAAATCTCATTTTTCATATTATCCTATCGGAGAAAATGTTAAAAACTTATAAATATTTAATGAAGAGGATTTCGTGGGAGCGGCAAAGCTTTATCATGATAATTTAATGGTTGTTTTAGGATAAGAACTATTTTTTACATGTTTGAGCACATTATTTTTGACGTTAATTGTTACATGGTATGATTTAACCTACTTTTTTTTATTCGTTTTTTAAATTACGACTCTTTAAATTCACGTGATAATCGTTTTAGCCGCATTCCCTTTCTTTTTTTTTATTACTTAACATTAGTCATTGCAGCTTACACACCATTACGAAAAGTACAACTTGTTTAGAACGGTCGCGTGGTTCACCGTCATGCACAAGTTTTGCATAAAGTCCGCCTAATTATTCCCCAATCCGCTAAATTTCTGCCAATTAAACTAATTATTGCAACAAGCAGGCGAAATTGGCGCCTAATTACATAGAAAATTTTGCTGCTGAAAAGCCTTTCCCTACCAATATCTACCTATGCTAAATCTAGAAGATTATCATTGATACTCGATCTAATTACGCTTAATTAAGCAATAAATGGTATAAACGGTCCCTGAAAGTATGGGAATCATTTAACGCAAAAGATCTCCCCAGAGATTGTATGTTTTAAAGCTATTCCTATGACTAACTGACGCTTAATTAGATAACGTAAGAAAAAATTGTAATTACGCCTAATTAATAATAACCATAAATGGCCCAAAGGGCCGCCTGAAATTATGAAAATCATTTAGTTTAAAAAAATCTTAATTTATCAATTACGACTAACTAATTAGTGTCAAACAAACATTATCCAATATTCGTTTAGTATAGTCAGATTATTTTTAATTACATAAGCGAACCTTAATTATTTTAGAAGTTTGGCTAAGAGTCGGACAATTTCTAAGCAGACAATTGAACCATAATTAATTAATTAATTGGTGTATTAAAGTCAATTTCTAATTCTTTAATTAACTTAGTAAACATATTCAATTTTTATTAGGAGCAGAAATGGTACTTTGAACCTTTATTCCACCAATGAAAGTATAAGATTCGATCAATTAAACCAATATGTGTTCGTTTTCCGATAGTCAAACAACATAAAATTATTCAATTAATTTTAGGTCAGTAATTTAGTTACGTGGCGACAAGGATTTAATCAAGTTTGTTAGTTCGACATCATGTTCTATTTTCAAAATAACAGTCGACCTTTATTGCTTTAAAAGCAGACGCTGTTTAGTCACTAATTATCCACTGAAGGGGGTGGTACTGGTATCATGTCCATTTTTCAAAATAATTATCACCCTATTAGTACTTATTTAATTTAATGTACGAAAAGAATCTAACGAATTATAATTAGGCGCATTGGTGCTTAAATGGGGCCTAATTTAAGCTTAATATCTAAGTAAAAATTGAATACCTTCAAAAATTGTGCAAATTACTTCAAGTAATGAAAGAAATTTGCTAATTGTAATTAGACTTAAAATTTGTACACTGATATTACCTACATTTGCGAGTGGTATGTAATTAATTAAGACGTTTAAGTGAAAACCATATTTATTCTCGTCTTTACTTGTGAAACTTATTTAAAAATAAAATATTTTGAAGACCTGGAGCTTAATTACATTTGTAGATATTAATAAGTGTGATGCAATTAATTACTATAACTAAATATTCGTGTGGATCAAAATATCGCTGCAAGGAATTAATTGGACATAAAAACTGTAATGATTATTAATTAAACAGTAATTGGCGGTGACGTAATTTTAAGTGAAAAAATTTATGTTCTTTTACTACAGGTAAAGTACAAACTATCAAGTTAAGTAACTGACAAAGCTTTGTTTCCAAAAGATTTACTAAGTTAATTTAAAAAATTGTGAATTAAAATAATTATACGTATATAATTAAGTGTAAATTTCCCTAAATTTCCTTTAAATTTAACTAATTGGACGTTTAATTGTAAATTAAACAATTTAATTCACTAAGGTCTATGGAAATCAAATTAGAAGCATAAGTACATTTAATATCTTCGAACAAGTGCAGTGCCTAATTCTTACTTAATGAATTTCCAATTCAAATCTTGTGCGCATCGGATGATTGTGAGATCGCTAATTTTTAATTACATTGACATCTAATTTGATTAATAATTAAATGAAATTGCAAAATACGTTTACTCTCTATTCACAGCAAGCTTTTCTACTTGCTGCAATTCAAACCACTGGAAAGTATGAATACGAAATTGAAATTGTCATGCAAGTAAAACTAATTAGTAGGTTTACTAACGGGTTAGTTAAATTTAAAAAAGTTTATTAATTAAGATAACTTGTCGAATTATTATGATAATTGTGAGCAAATTGACGTAAAGAAAACTTGTGAAAGAGCTATGAGGTCTTAAAAAAGCTGAGAGTGCAATTACCTGTAATTAGGATTATTAATATCTGCGGTGCATCAAATGCGAACTAATTAAGATGAACATTTATGTAACCATTTCAATACTTTAAAATATCGAGCAAATTTTTTCAAAAAATAAAAGGTATTGCTCATTAGTTATAAGTGGACTCAAAATTATGACTTAAATGTACTAATTAGACACTAATTTTACTTTTACTTTAACTTACACCTAATTCTCTTAAATAATTGAATATGATAAGATTAAATTAATAATGTCTAATTAATGTGTGTTGCTCACATATTTCTGTAGAGTACTAATTACGAAAGGTTCGGTGGTAGAATATTAGCGATCGTTATGAGACTGAGGGCCGTTTCCAATTTAAGGGACTAATGTGAGGACGTAAATTATAATTTTGTACTTCTCTCTTTAAATTACAATTTAATCAAAGAAAAAGAGGTGTACGTTTACAATAAATTAGTGGCTAAAAAGTGTAATCGATTGTTAATTAGTCGAAAGGTTTACTAAGCTAATTAAGAAAATTAGGGATTGGTCCAGTTTAATTTATGATCAATTCTCCTAATTTCTTTAAAATTTTGTCCAGTTCCTTGCGGTTAATTACACAACGTAATTCGAATTAGAGTTAGTGGCGTAACAAATTACTAATTCTAGTAGCGTGTACACCTTGAATTGGCAACACATTGTTTCCAAAAGGTTTACTGGATTAATTAAGAAAATTAGGGATTGTTCCAGTTTCATTTATGATCAATTCTTCTAAATTTCTTTAAAATTTTGTCCAGTTCCTTGCGGTTAATTACACAACGTAATTCGAATTAGAGTTAGTGGCGTAACAAATTACTAATTCTAGTAGCATGTACACCTTGAACTGGCAACACATTGTTTCCAAAAGGTTTACTGGATTAATTAAGAAAATTAGGGATTGGTCCAGTTATATTTAATGTAATAATTAAGGATCAGTTCTCCAAAATTTCTTTTAATTTTTGCCGAGTTCCTTGTGATTAAATACACATCGTAATTTGAATTGGAGTTAGCGGCATTAAAGTACAAATTACTAATTCTAGTAACATATACAGCTTGAATTGGGAAATGGTTTACTGATTTAATTAGGAAAATTGTAATAAATAAGACTCAACTAAACTAAATTTCGTTGGAATCTTGGTTAGTTCCCCGAGATTATAGTTACGCACTGTAATTGGAAACGAAACGATCTGTTTTATGCTTATTGTTAAGTATTTACTTTTAAATCAATGAACAATTTTTCTAATTACTCAAAGCAAGTGGTAAGTGTATGTAATTAATGTGTAATTATCTTCACTGGGTACTTACACTGATTTAAAAAATACTTCAACTACACCTTTGTCTTAAGTCAGTTTGAGCACAATGATGTAATTAAAATTGAATTAGTCCCCATAATTTTGGAAAATCAGTTTTGACCCGGTACTTAAATATGTTTGCTGAAATACTTGTCTTACTGAGAGCTAATTAGTATATAATTAGCGCTCATTTCCATATTTGAACTTGCGCTGAAATTGATCTTAAATTTAACTGATAGATAAATACCCTCCTTAATTACACGTAATTTGGTGAAAATTATTTTAGTAGTTTAATGTATTTTCATGATGCTTCGTCCCATTTTAGTGCCTCATTACTGTGATTCTTTGTTTGTAATTTCATGTGTCTGTAAATGACGTGCAGCAGAAGTTTAAGAAAAATTGAGGTCGCATATAACAAATTCCTACAACAACCTGTTAACTAATCTTAAAAAAATGTTAATTCAAGGACATTCTTGCAATTCTAAAACGTTAAAACATCAAAGTTAACTTCATGTTCTTTTCTGAAACAGACAGAATGTTGCTTATTTCTAAAACCCAGTCACGTCATGTAGTACAACCTTATCCGGCGCTACATGTCAAGCAGATGTCAAAATGACACTTGATGGACGGGGATTTCTCGGTATGTTCACCCTTGCACCGCTAGTCCTATCGATTTAACTTGGCTTGGGAAATTGTAGTATTTTCCTCATTTCGATATTATTATAAGGTTTTGTAAGTTTCACGATCGACAATTAGACAAAAATGCGGTCAAACGTTGTACGCGTGAAAATGGCCTTAGGGTAACCTTTTAACCCTTCTCCAGTCAGTGTCAGTGTGTTAAAGTTTAGTTTAGACCGCAAACTGTGAGGTTGAAATATGTTAATTTTAAATATTTTGATGCCCACTATATTCCTTCAACCATATTATTTTATTTACAGATCCGTTATTGGGGTCGGCGTCCGAGGATGATGAGGATGACGATAATAGCACAACCTCTTCGGTCCTTAAACATCATTCCATACACGGTTCACTACCACCGGTACCAGGAGAGACTAACAATAATTCCTTGCCCCATTCGGACATAAGCAGTACGATAGGAACGGTAAGTTTCTCGACAGCTAATTTATCGAACACATGGCTCGAATCCGTTTCCCAGATGTTACTGACGAATCTTAATTGTTTAGGAGGCGAAAGCCGGACAGGATGACTCGGAGGACCAAACGTCGCTCGACGGAGATCCGGAAACGAGAGACTCCCAGACGGAAAACAAAAGTCCCGATGATAGCAGCGCGGGATCGAAACGTCGAGGTCCAAGAACGACCATAAAGGCGAAACAGTTAGAGATATTGAAGACGGCCTTCTCGCAAACGCCGAAACCTACGAGACACATACGCGAGCAGCTCGCAAAGGAGACAGGGTTACCGATGAGAGTGATACAGGTAGGTGTAACAAGTAGCGCCTCGTTTTACGTAAACGATACTATAAGCACGTGTAGTTCACAAATTTCGTTAATTTATATACGGACGAAATGTCATTCGATTCGACCTTATCTTAAGGGACATCTTTTAAGTGAGACTGACCGACCGCACGCCTGTCCGTTAGATTAGGACGCTTACAAATCCTTTTCCACGTGACTAACTTTTCCTTCTTTAATCGGATTTCGAACGCTCTTAAATGGCACTTTGTCTTTCTAACACCATGATGTCATCCTTTTGGTGCCACGTCACCACGTGCATGCAAATCAATACAACGGGATCGTTACCTGAAGTACAGTTCGATTAACTAGTCGTACCAAACATTGACGCATAAATTGTAATTGAAACGGTCACTTGAAGCACTAGTGATGCAACAGGAACATTTTACATGTGTATCGTTTATTTAGTGCTTCTTAGCTTTAATCTCAAGTTTTTCACTGACTATAGGCACTAAAAGCATGATAAGTATTAATTAATTATTTTCACAATTATAGCACCAATTTAGCAAATTTCGTATAAACTGTCAAAATATTCAATCTAACGTACTCGCTGTTTATTCTTAGTATCAGGGATCACGCAATTTTCATCACAAATACCGTTCTCCGAATTGATATGAAATGATCTAACGTTCAAGACTTCTCATTTTCATACGAATTCAATTGAACCTACAAACAACAAACACTACTCGAACCCTAATATCTTTCTATTTGAAATGGGAATAATATTGTATTAAAGTACTAATAGGTATTTCCAAATATTGAAGGGCTAAGTAGCACAATTGTAGCACCAATAGCATAACTCTACAACGACAAAGTGCAGTTTACGATTGATATTTAATTAAAAGAATTACTAATTTATGAATCATAATTTGTTCTAATTAATTATTGAGGCGAGTAGTAATATGTAATTACAAATTGTAAGTGATTTAATATCAGAACACTAACAGAGAGATAACGGGTATTATCTTATTAACGAAAACGGCAGCTTACGTCTGAGCCTCAATTAACAGATGATTACCATTAGTGCTTCATGGTTTAAATGAGAAAAATGGCGATACACTTATTGAAAGTACCACGTGGACTGTGCACAACTTTAATATTTCGTTAATAGCGGTTAGTACTTGATAGCTTCAATCGAGTGCGCTATCTGATGAAAGCACTGACGGTACGATTAGTGCTTATCGTTTTCATTATGCCAACGCTACGGTAAAATGAGCAAAAAATGCACTAACAGGAACAAAGTGGAAATTTGCTGCTTAGGAAGAAGGTGTTTAGTGGATTCGTAACATGAACAGATGAACACTAAGCACTAACAACATGTTCTGTTGTGAGCACTTCTCCTATGTGTAGGAGACTATCAGTTTACACGGAGTGCCCGTGATTTACAATCACCAGCGGTTGTAAGAAGTAGCACAAATTTAGCACATCTCTCGCTAACTCTTAAAAATGAGAACATATAATCAAATATGCTTAAATGTTATTTTAAGTGCGAGCTATGTGATCATAAGTTCTGGAAAAACCTACTAGTGCTCTCATAATGTGAATTATTAAATACGAACCTGCTCTCTCGGTTAACTTATGTCATTTTTCAGGGATAACAACACCTAGGTAACTAAGCAGCACAAAAGTTGACGCGTACCTTAATTTTTCGCTTTCGCTGAAACTGCATATAGCACTAAAGCGATTAGCGCACATACGTTTTGGTAACTTAGATGATTAAACAATTGGCATACATATGAAGCAAACAGCGTATAATGAGTTTTGTGAAAAATGGAATTCAGTCTTGAGATTCTTAAAAGTAAAGGTATTCGATGATCTGGTGGCGCATAAATTGTGTAATATAGAAGCAAAATCCCTACAGATGTGAAGGAAAGTAAATGTTCGAATGTTTCCTTTTAACAACAATTGCATACTTATCCGTTAGGCAGCGCATAATTTGTGTAATCTAATAAACAAAATCCCTATAAATGTGAAGGGAAGTAAATGGCCAATTGCTTACTTTTACCAAATTGGCGCATATAAGTTTTAGTAACTTAGATAGTTAAATAGTGGCGCATAATCTGTGTAATGTAGAAGCAAAATCCCTACAAACGTGAAGGAAAGCAACTGTCTGAATGTTTCCTTTTAACAAATTAGCGCATATACGTTGGGGTAGTTTAGAAAATTAAACAATTGCATACATATCAGTTAGGCATCGCATAATTTGTGTAATATAATAAACAAAATCCCTAGAAATGTGAAGGAAAGTAAATGGTCAATTGCTTACTTTTATCAAATTGGCGCATAGGTATAAGTTTTGGTAACTTAGATAGTTAAATAGTGGCGCATAATCTATGTAATGTAGAAGCAAAAACCCTACAAACGTGAAGGAAAGCAAATGTCCGAATGTTTCCTTTCAACAAATTAGCGCATATACATTTGGGTAGCTTAGAAAATTAAAGAATTGCATACATATCAGTTAGTCAGCGCATAATTTGTGTAATCTAACAAACAAAATCCCTAGGAATGTGAAGGAGAGTAAATGGCCAATTGCTTACTTTTACCAAATTGGCGCATATAAGTTTTGTTAATTTAGATAGTTAAATAGTGGCGCATCATCTGTGTAATTTAGAAGCAAAAACCCTACAAACGTGAAGGAAAGCAAATGTCCGAAAGTTTCCTTTTAACAAATTAGCGCATATACGTTTGGGTAGCTTAGAAAATTAAACAATAGCATACATATCAGTTAGGCAGCGCATAATATGTGTAATCTAATAAACAAAATCCCTAGAAATGTGAAGGAAAGTAAATGGCTAATTGCTTACTTTTATCAAATTGCCGCATATAAGTTTTGGTAACTTAGATAGTTAAATAGTGGCGCATAATCTGTGTAATGTAGAAGTAAAATCCCTACAAACGTGAAGGAAAGCAAATGTCCGAATGTTTCCTTTTAACAAATTAGCGCATATACGTTTGGGTAGCTTAGAAAATTAAACAATTGCATACATATCAGTTAGGCAGCGCATAATTTGTGTAATATAATAAACAATATCCCTAGAAATGTGAAGGAAAGTGAATGGCCAATTGCTTTCTTTAATCAAATTGGCGCATAGGTATATGTTTTGGTAACTTAGATAGTTATAGTGGCGCATAATCTGTGTAATGTAATAGCAAAATCCCTACAAACGCGAAGAAAAGTAAGTGGAATCGGCTTCTTTTCGGGAATTTGGCGCATATACGTTTTGGTAATTTATAAAATTAAACAATGGTTAACCGCCCATCAGTTAAGCAGCGCATGGTGAGTTTTGCTAAAAATGAAATTCGCAGTAATGATTTTGATTAAGGATCTAAAAAATGTTTTATAAATATACTTTAAAACTGTTCAAGGAAGTGACGCATAATTGGTATAACGCAGAAGTAAAATCCCTACAAATCTGAAGGAACAATGGCATACCTATCAGTTGGGCAGCGCATAGTGGAGCTTTGTGGAAAATATATTTCGGTTTAGAATCTAAACAATGTTTTCTAAACGTCTTTTAAAGCTATTCAATGTAGTGACACAGTTTGTGTAACGTACAGGTCGCACAATTTAAGATGATTCGGGTCGCGCAGATACGTCATCGCGTTCGGGAACAATCGTCAAGTACAACAGCTTAAAATTACTGAAATTCTCGAATTGCCGCGAGTTGAATATTTGAAAACGGACGAATGCGCATATGACCTCCAAATCATCTTAAATTGTGCGACCTGTAGATGTAAAATCCCTACAGATCTGAATGAAGTAAACGAGCGAGTGCGTGTAACAAATGGGCGCATATACGTTTCAGTAACTAAAATTATGCGGCGCATAGTGGGTCTTTGTGGGAAATAGATTCAGGCTTGATTTTGGTTTAGAAGAGTTCAACAATGTTTTCTAAATATCCTTTAAAACTATTCAATAACGTGGCGCATAATTTTTGTAATTAGATAATTAAACAGTGTTTTGACAAAAATGGAATTCACGGTATTTATTTCGGTTAAGGATTCAAAATTTCTCATAAGTGTTGCGTTTAAAGCTATTCAATGACGTGGCGCATAATCTGTCTAGTCTAGAAAGGGAATCCTTACAAATGCGAAGGAATGTATAAATGGCCGATTGCTTCCTGTTAACAAATTGGCGGATATACGTTTCGATAACTAAAATTAGGCAATGGATATCGGACATCGATTAGGCAGCGCATAATCCACAGATTCTAAAAAATTCTTATAGATATACCTATTATAATTTTTGTTTAGTAATGTGTCGTGTGTGTGGAAATGAAGACGCTTTTCTTTTTAAATTTGTTCGCTGATTGGCGCATAATCTAAAAAATTGCAATTGCAATTGTAATTTAATGCAATTTGCGGAAAGTGTGCAATTTCGCAATTTATCTTTTTTGGAGAACTACCAACTGCTAAAAATTAATCAAAAATTTTGCCCCGTTTCAAAGCGGAATTAAAGCATTTTTTTATCACAAAGGGAGATACCCGTTAGAAATTAAAAGATCGAAACAAAAAAAAAGATTAATATTTTAAAAATATGACCGTAACGAATGGGTCAAACAACCCCGCTATATTATAAATCCACATATACACACCCTCGTCTTTGTATGTCCGTTGTGCGCCAGGGGGTCTTTGTGAATTCGACTGACGGTGTGGTCTCCCGTCGATCGCCTAAAGCATTTGGTACGTCTTTTCCAAATGCAACAAAAACAAAAACGATATTCGACTTTAGAAAAAAAAAAGCAAAATCATACAAAGAAAAAAAAAATGAGGTCACTTGTTAACGCTTAATTTATAACCGCCTTTTTTTTATGTGACAACAATAAAAAAAATGCTGTAGGAAATGTGCAACTTAATTATAGTAAAGAGCTATTTCGGGGGGGACCACACTAAATTCAATTTACACTACAATGTATATAAATAAATTTAAGTTGGTATGACATACGCGTAAATGCGTTGTAAAAACCCACACGCAATCGGCGATTAGTTACGGCTCGATTTCAAGATTCTCAAGTTCTTTCGAAATTAATTATAAAAACGCCATTTCAAACTGAGGGGGACAAAATTTACACTTTTTATAGTCCGTAAATTCTTCCACTTCCGGAGTACAAAATACTCGACGAATTTGCAAAAGGAGCCTAATCGTTGCAAATTAACCAAATTAATTAGTGTAGGTACCTTACTTAGCGATGCAAAGCACACTTTGTACAAAATCTGCACGGAGCATAATTAGCAAAATTTCCGATTAAATTAGAGTAATAATCTTTTGTTAATTATGTTGGAGAAAAAATAGAGAAAATTCAATGAAACTAGAAATTACTACAATTTAATGGAACGCCTAAGTTAACATTAGAATTAGGCGCTAATTAGTTCCTAATTTGGTCAGATCTAAAGCTAAGTAAGTTAGTAATTAGCTACAGAAAACAACAAATTTATTTTCAAAGCACATTTTTGCAATAAGACAGTAATGTCGCATAATTACATCAAATAATGCCAAGTAACGTCGATTAAGCATCGGTTACTTTCCCACTGACCTTAGCGATTAGGTACTAATTAGCTGCCAGCTATATCTTATGCGAAAAGATTCATTTTCATATGAAAAGACGATGATGGTAATGCATATTCAATTATGACCAACAGAGATCTATCTTTAAAGCGCAGTCTGTGACTATCTAGGTAGAAATACAAAAAATATAGTTACTAAATTGCACTTAAATTAAACTTCCATGCATGGATACAAAGAAAGCCTTTAGGTGCCCACAATTGTAATGTTTGTAAAAAGTAGCCTTTCAAGTGGACTAATTACGTAAGCATCCTTTACTTCCAATTCGATTTAATGTGATTAGGGACTAATGATCAGGCAGTCTAGCTTAATATAAATCTATTTTAGTAGTAATTTGCATAATCTAAAAATCAGTAAAGTCGATATAAGATTTAATTTTCGATCGACAAATTAAAAAAATTAAATTAGGCGCCGTCGCGTCGCCTAATTATTTACCGTTTGTTATTCCACTTGGGTGACTAATTTCTTTCATCAATCATACAAAATGTTCAATCTCCAAACTCGTTTATTATTGGGAAAATTGATAAAATCCCTTTTTTTTTTGAAAAAAATGTTTTTCTAAACGAAAGCTGTAGTGGCGACTTTTTTCAAACTAGAAACTTAAGAGGCTGGTGTATAAATTCCTCTGGTTAGTTTCAATTATCGAAATACAGTGCTTTGGTTCCTCCTTTCATTGAGAGTGTTCTGCGATGATTACGTCCTTTAAGTTTTTTATCATCAAACGGAAATTCACTTTAGCACATTTTTTTAGAAAATTGATCAGAAAACTAGGTACAACAGCTACAATTGACACTTAAATTCAGATTTGAAATGAAACTGAAGCCTACAAAAGCTTGAGTTACATTATTCATAAGCTCACAATCTGGAGCCGTAACTCACTTAAGTGCACATCAAGCATTGAGCACAAGTTCATGTTTGCATTCAAACGCAAACACCTAGATTCTAGCTTAAACTTCAAATTGAAACTCAAAGTGAAACTTAAAGTCTAAGGCTAAGACTAAAAATAAAGTTTGTGCTTTGACTAAATTTGAAACTGAAACTGTAACTAACTCAAACATGAATTTAATACATGAACTCGAACTCTAGTTGAATTTTGAATTCAAGTCTTAGCTTAAATTCAAATTCGAATGGCAAAATCAAGCTAAGAAGTGGAGCTCGACCTTGAACTCAAATTCGAGAATAAAACTCAATCGGTAACTAAGTGTCTTTCTGATTTATATGGAAAATGAGGTCATGTCCAACTGAACTTTAAACAGCTTCAAGTATAAGTTTTCATCCAATATTGTCACTCAAATCGTGAACTTCACGTTTCATCCTTTAGCCTTAAGTTTTGAATTGCAAATTTTAAATATCAAATTTAATCTTTCAACTGTCTTTATTCAAATTTCGATCCAGTCGAGAAAGCCTTGTTTTAAGTTGAAACTGAACGCCTTGTAAGTGTCGTGTTTTTGAAGCCTTATATTCCCAATTTTAAATTTCAAATTTGAAACTTGCAACTGTATGACTCTTTTGGCAAATTTCAAAACGTCAAAATTTCAAGATTGATGTATTTTGAGTACCCAATTCAATATTTTCGATTTCAAGCTTCCCCCACAATAATTTTCGTTGAAAGTAATAGTCGGCACAAAGCTTCGAAGTTGCGACTTCAGATTTTACATTTCCGTTGCATTTTCAAAAACGCCTTGTAAGTGTCGTGTTTTTGAAGCCTTATATTCCAAATTTTAAATTTCAAATTTGAAACTTGCAACTGTATGAAACTTTTGGCAAATTTCAAAATGTCCAAATTTCAGGATTGATGTATTTTGAGTACCCAATTCAATATTTTCGATTTCAAGCTTCCCCCACAATAATTTTCGTTGAAAGTAATAGTCGGCACAAAGCTTCGAAGTTGCGACTTCAGATTTTACATTTCCGTTGCATTTTCAAAAACGCCTTGTAAGTGTCGTGTTTTTGAAGCCTTATATTCCAAATTTTAAATTTCAAATTTGAAACTTGCAACTGTATGAAACTTTTGGCAAATTTCAAAATGTCAAAATTTCAAGATTGATATATTTTGAGTACCCAATTCAATATTTTCGATTTCAAGCTTCCCCCACAATAATTTTCGTTGAAAGTAATAGTCGGCACAAAGCTTCGAAGTTGCGACTTCAGATTTTACATTTCCGTTGCATTTTCAAAAACGCCTTGTAAGTGTCATGCTTTTGAAGCCTTATATTCCAAATTTTAAATTTCAAATTTGAAACTTGCAACTGTATGAAACTTTTGGCAAATTTCAAAATGTCAAAATTTCAAGATTGATATATTTTGAGTACCCAATTCAATATTTTCCATTTCAAACTTCCCCCAAAATAATTTTCGTTGAAAGTAATAGTCGGCACAAAACTTCGAAGTTGCGACTTCAGATTTTACATTTCCGTTGCATTTTCAAAAACGCCTTGTAAGTGTCATGCTTTTGAAGCCTTATATTCCAAATTTTAAATTTCAAATTTGAAACTTGTAACGTTATGAATCTTTTAGCAAATTGCAAAATGTCCAAATTTCAAGATTTATGTATTTTGCAGTCACCTCTTGGACTATAATAGATGCTTTAAAATCAGTACGAAATTAAAGATTCTGGATTCTGGAGTACGATAGGAGGGTGGACATAGTACAAGCGTACATAGGCCTCAAATTCATGCCCTCTGTACTACATCCCTGACTACAGTCGTCCGAACCTGCATCGTCACCAAGCCATCGCCCCCCCCCCCCCCCAGGTAGCACCGTTTATTGGCGTTAGCTTGGTGGAATATTGGCCCAATGTAGAGCGATTGGGGCAATATTGTCGAACTGCAGCCAATATTTGGGCGAATATGTTTTTGTAATATTATACAAATATTGGAAATAAAATATTTAGTGAATATTAGAACAATATTTGCAATATTGAGTAAATATTGCTCATTAATGTAAATTCAAATATTGTACACACAATAATCTACCAATATTGCGTGTATGTACCTACAATATTACTAAATTTTGAAAAACGATATTTAAGCAATATAACATTCATATTGGTGATATTTAGTAAATATTGGTATTTAATGTAAATTCAAATATTGTACACACAATAATATACCAATATTGCGTGTACAATATTACTAAATATTGAAAATCGATATTTAGGCAATATAACGAACATATTTACATGTATAGCCAATATTTCTATGCAATATAAAGTCAATATTTATTTATCAATAACATAACAATACTGTGTTTTCAATATTACTGAATATTTAAAATGATATATTTAGGCTACATGAAAAAAATATTCACAAATAGTAAGGTTATGATACTTTCTCAAAATCCACCGAATGATAATTTTCGCCGATTTAGAGATATCAAAATAATCAAAATTTATAATCTCTGTTGTATAGTGTCCAATTTTAAATTCCCAAATTATATAAATTTCCGTAGCTCAGTTGTAACATGGCTGAATTCTTAACCGGGCGATCGATGGTTCGAGTCCTACTTGAAGCAAAAGGTGTTTTTTAAGCATCACCGTCTCTTCCGAGTATAAGTACACGAAGTGAATGGGGGATGGAGCCACCAGAACCCTGGAGGCCCTTCGCACTGAGAAAGAGTCTCTCGGGTTCTGGGGGTGGTCCAGCTCACCCCCTTTCTTACTATTTTGGGAGACATTACAAAACAATAATGGGCCAATATTGCATAAATATTTTCCTCAATATTGAAATAATATCGTTAACTAATATTTAGCCAGTATGTAAAATTGTTCACATTTCAATGTTGGGACAATATTGTACATTAATATTCTACCAATATATTTACGATTAAATGCCAATATTAAAGCAACATTAAATGCTACATGGGACACGTGAGATGATCTCGTCGTCTAAGTAACAATCTCTACCAGATGTTCGTTCTACCATGCAGAGTATGTGTTTGTTTAGTTTACAGTGCCCAGAAAGTATATCCACAAGTAATCGTAAGTTCTTCCTTGTTAGACCTGTGCAGAAACGCGTCACGCTACGAGATGGTCCTCTCTGAAGACCTCTCTCGCATGACGGAAGTCTAACATCAAGGTCGATCTAGCCTTGTGCTCAGCTCGGGTGTCTTGTGTTATTAAGTTGCTTACAGTTAATACCGTAAGTGGAAGAGTCGGTTCCGGACCATAGAACACATGTTTTGAGGCCTGTCGAACTATTTTTAAAAGCGTAGATTTGGATCTCAACGTTTTAGGGTCCACTCTCGCTGGAAGAGTGTATGGTTTATGCACGATGCGGCTCCGACACATCACGTCAGAGGCAAAATAATGAATTTCCGCGACCAATACATATGAGTCGATCACAATATTCATGCTACAGTTCAGGCTAGACATAAGCGTCAATTTAAGGTCACCGTCATGGACTATTCGTAACACTCTCCAAGACTTATTAGAAAAAGAAGAAACATGCGGTTTATGCATGATGGGGTTCCAGAACATTTTAGTCTCATGGTGCAACTGGCTGTTATTATCGATTTGATGACAATGTCAAACTGTCTATGTGTTTGAATATTAAAGTTAAAAATTTCATACGAAATTAACGAGAGAATTAATGAACTCGACAAGTTTTCGAGCGTGAAAACTTCACGTACCTAAATGAATATAAATATGACATAATGAGTAACATCAGTCAGTCAGGCACTAGGATTTATTTATGAGTAAATTGTATAAAATGTTAATTTATCTGAGTAAATGGTAGTCGGTAAAATCATAGCGAAAGTTGATTTAAGAATGATTTGAAGCGCGTCCGACCAAGCCAAAGCAAATGTGAATAGAAATTGTGCGGAACAATAAGGTGTGGTCCCATATGTTCACTTGGTTATCCATAAACATTAAAAGTTTTAAAATAAAATGCCCGACGAAATGTGCCGTCACCGTCGTTAAAAGGCAGAGAAATCAAAATGAATGGAAAATTTGTCATAGCCGGAATGCCTTTAATGTTTTAATCGCGCCATTTGATTATTTTATTTAAAATTCCTTAGCCGAACCGCATTTTTTCGCGCCGGAGGCCGTCCCCCCTTCGCCAAACATTAATTTTCCAATTTTATACCGCACATGTCACCGATTCATAATTTGCCAGATAATAAGCACTCATAAAGTTATAACAACCCCATTTACTGGTTAGCAATTCACGACAGTAACAACCCTACTTACACAATAGACGATACAATGTCTTCACCCATGTTAACAACCCCTCGGTGAGCTACAAAAGAGTAGGCGTACTAACCTTCTGTTGAATTTTTCAAATTTCCCTTTCGGGAATTGAAGCCACGATCTCATTTAATATAAACACAATTATGCGAGCTTCCTCCCCACGGAGTGTGTATGTGTGTGTGTGTATTCGAAAAACAATAAAAAAAAGCGGCCAAAGAAAACCGATTTTTTAAGTAGCTTCTAATGCCGTGACGAAGCCATAATTTTCATTTTTAGTATGTAACATAAACTATTAAAAACGATGCGAATTGGTCCGTGTAACTAAAAACCTCGGCTATAATTCTTTTGTATTCGTGTGTCGTAATTATAAGACCGGCAGTTTAGTAATTTTTACGATTATAATTTATAGTAGTTCTAACTCAAATATAGTATTAATGAATTATTATGTTTTGGGTAGTTTTTTGGGTCCATCTTAAAATCTACATAATCATAAAATCGTAACTCGATTTTTAATGCACAATAAAATCACCGCGCGGAGAACGAGATTTTACCGTAATTTAAAGACGAACTCAAAGTCTCTAATATGCGGATAATAAAATAATAATAACCAGTTTTGCGAAAGGTACCGTAACTTCTTCTCTTTGACCTCATTTTCAAAAATTATCCTTTAAAAAAATTGTTATCCTTTCACTCATTTACTCGGAAAAAAAAACACCTTTCTCTATCTCTTTAAATATATATACTACGTTTCCACAAGTAGTTCAAATTTTGAGCCTACAAATATCGACTAAAATTCAAATAAAAAATGGTGGTTTGATGGCGCAAAACAAATGAATACTCGAATTCTGCGCAAGGGCTTAAGTATGAATTCCATTTTCAGTGTAAGATGTGATTTAAGCTTGAAGTTTTAATTTGTACAGGATCTCGGGTTCAAATCTAAGGAAATTTGAGGCTGCAGTCTCATGCAAGCTACCCTCAGACTAGTCAGACTAATAGAAGAATGGTGTAGCTAACTCTCTTCGTCCATGAGCACGGCAAACACGGAGATGGTTCTCTTCACAAGGAAAAGGAGAATTCTGTGCTCTTCACCACAAAAATATCTAAAGTTTTCACAGTCATACCTATTCACGGTGCAAACCATCAGACAAGATGTGGTGGAACCGCATCACGCACAAACCATATATACAGGGTGTTTCTAAATAAGTGTGATTATTTTTGAATTCCTCGTTCAATTTGTGACAAAAAATCTCCATTTTTATGCAAAAAAATAAAACATCTTAACGCGTATTTTAATTTCTTTGATATAATCAAAAACTATCTAATAGAATATCATTGAAAAAATTAAAAAGATGTTTTATTTTTTTGCATAAAAATGGCGCCCCATACAAAAAAAGGCAAGAGAGATTTTTTTGTCACAAATTGAACGAGGAATTCAAAAATAATTTTCAATTTGAAATTACTCAGTGGCGTACCCTTTTTTTCTTTAAAAAAATTGAGATGATGAACATGAACATAAAATTCTTAATTTCATGTCAAAATATGCGCAATAACTACCTCTCAAAACCCACCAAATTTCATTTGCATATCTCGACCGGTTTTAGAGCAATAAATAAATCGTCAGTTTTTTAAAAAAACTTTAACACCCCGTATCTCGGAAACTAAACATTTGAAGACATACGTTTATATAGTAAACTGTCATTATTTTTTCATGCAGAATCACCCCTTAATGTTTGTCGCACTTATTTAGAAACACCCTGTATATCTTCCACAGAATGAATTGTAAAACTTCGAAATCCAAATTTTTAAAATAAGGACTTAAGCTTGAAGCCTGATGTGTGAAACAACTGAAAAAATATACAACACCGATGACAGCTGCCACCTACTCACATGGAGCTTGAAAACGATATGCAATACGAAACTTTGGTATTCAGTATTGGAAGCTTCAAAATTTTTAGCTTGATGATTCGAGAATGGAAGGTTTTGGTTATAAATTTGGACAATGAACTGGGAAACCAGAGATCCACCACTCTAATGGAGGACCAAATGTTTGAAGCTTGAAGCCTTAATGTTAATCTGAATTTTTACTCCTTTACTAGTAAACTTCCTTCAACCTTTTTGCTCAGAAAATACTTCAATATTTTATTGTTGAAAGATAAAAGATAACGTAAAACTTGAAGACGGCAAAGACGGAGATGGTCCTCCTCACAAGGAAAAGGAGAATTCTGTGCGCTTCTCCACAAAAATAGCGACAGTTTTCACAATCAGCACTACCTATTCACAGTGCCAACCATCAGACAAAATGTGGTGGAACCGCATCGCGCACAAACCACACATCTCTCGTCCAAAGAGTGAACCCTAAAACATCGAAATCCAAATTTACCGTTTCTAAAATAAAAATTTAAGCTCGAAGCCTGGATGTGCGAAACTAAAATCTTCAACTGAATAACTATGCAACTATGGAGCTTGAAAACGATATGCAATACCAAACCTTGATATTCAGTATTGGAAGCTTGAAAATTGAAAACTTGTAGCTTCAAAATTTGAAAATGGACGGTTTCGGTGGGAAATTTAAACAATTAACTGGGAAACCAGATATCCACCATTCGTAATGGAGGACCAAAGGTTTGAAGCTTGTAGCCTTAACGTTAATCTAAATTTTGACTCCTTTACTAGTAAACTCCCTTCAACCTTTTTGCTAGGCAAATGCGTACTTAAATATTTTATTGTTGAAACAGAACGTGAAACTTGAAGACGGTAAAGACGGAGATGGTCCTCTCCACAAGGAAAAGGAGAATTCTGTGCTCTTCTCCACAAAAATACTGACAGTTTTCACAATAAGCACTACCTACTCACAGTGTCAACCATCAGACAAAATGTGCTGGAACCGCATCACGCACAAACCAGACATCTCTCGTCCAAAGAGTGAACCCTAAAACAACGAAATACAAATTTACGGTTTTTAAAATAAAAATTCAAGCTTGATGCCTGGATGTGTAAAACTGAAATCTTCAACTGAAAAAGTATACAACATGGATGATATGGAGCTTGAAAACGATATGCAATACCAAAACCTTGATATTCAGTATGAGAAGCTTCAAAATCGAAAAATTTTGTAGCTTCAAGATTCGAAAATGGAAGGTTTTCGTGGACAATGTACTGCGAAATCAGATATCCACCACTCGCAATTGAGGACCAAAGGTTTGGAGCTTGAAGTCTGAATGTTAATCTGAATCTTTACTCCTTTACTAGTAAACTTCCTTCAAGGTTTTCGCTTAGAAAATACTTAAATATTTTATTGTTGAAACAGAACGTAAAACTTGAAGACGGTAAGGACGAAGATGGTCATCTTCACAACGAAAAGGCGAATTCTGTGTTCTTCACCACAAAAATATCGACAGTTTTCACAATCAGCATACCATCAGACAAAATGTGCTGGAACCGCATCACGCACAAACCACACATCTCTCTTCCAGAGAGGGAAGCCCAAAACATCGAGATCCAAATTTACGATTTTTAAAATAAGAATTTAAACTTGAAGCCTGGACGTGTGAAACTAAAATCTTCAACTGAAAAAGTATGCAACAACATGGATGATATGGAGCTTGAAAACGATATGCAATACCATACCTTGACATTCAGTATTGGAAGCTTGAAAATTGAACACTTGTAGCTTCAAGATTCGAAAATGGAAGGTTTTCGTTAGAAATTTGGACAATGAACTGCGAAGCCAGAGATCCACCACCCCCAACGGAGGACGAAAAGTTTGAAGCTTGAAGCCTTAATGTTAATTTGAATTTTTACTTCTTTACTAGTAAACTTCCTTCAACCTTTTTGTTTAGCATAGGTATACATAAAAATTTTATTGTTGAAAGTGAAAGTAAAATTTGAAGACGGAAATGGTCTTCTTCACAACGAAAAGGGGAATTCGCGCTCTTCACCACAAAAATATCGACAGCTTTCACAATCAGTATACCATCAGACAAAATGTGCTGGAACCGCATCACGCACAAACCACACATCTCTCTTCCACAGAGGGAACCCTAAAACAACGAAATCCAAATTTTCGATTTTTAAAATAAGAATTTAAGCTTGAAGCCTGGATGTGTGAAACTAAAATCTTCAACTGAAAAAGTACGCAACAACATGGATGATATGGAGCTTGAAAACGATATGCAATACCATACCTTGATATTCAGTATTGGAAGCTTGAAAATTGAAAACTTGTAGCTTCAAGATTCGAAAATGGAAGGTTTTCGTGAGAAATTTGGACAATGAACTGCGAAGTCAGAGATCCACCACCCCCAACGGAGGACGAAAAGTTTGAAGCTTGAAGCCTTAATGTTAATTTGAATTTTTACTCCTTTACTAGTAAACTTCCTTCAACCTTTTTGTTTAGCATAGGTATACTTAAAAATTTTATTGTTGAAACAGAACGTAAACCTTGAAGACGGCAAAGACGGAGATGGTCCTCCCCACAAGGAAAAGGAGAATTCTGTGCTCTTTTCCACAAAAATACTGACAGTTTCCACAATAAGCACTACCTACTCACAGTGTCAACCATCAGACAAAATGTGCTGGAACCGCATCACGCACAAACCAGACATCTCTCGTCCAAAGAGTGAACCCTAAAACAACGAAACACAAATTTACGGTTTTTAAAATAAAAATTCAAGCTTGAAGCGTGGATGTGTAAAACTGAAATCTTCAACTGAAAAAGTATACAACATGGATGATATGGAGCTTGAAAACGATATGCAATACCAAAACCTTGATATTCAATATGAGAAGCATCAAAATCGAAAAATTTTGTAGCTTCAAGATTCGAAAATGGAAGGTTTTCGTGGACAATGTACTGCGAAATCAGATATCCACCACTCGCAATGGAGGACCAAAGGTTTGGAGCTTGAAGTCTGAATGTTAATCTGAATCTTTACTCCTTTACTAGTAAACTTCCTTCAAGGTTTTCGCTTAGCAAATACTTAAATATTTTATTGTTGAAACAGAACGTAAAACTTGAAGACGGTAAGGACGAAGATGGTCATCTTCACAACGAAAAGGCGAATTCTGTGCTCTTCACCACAAAAATATCGACAGTTTTCCCAATCAGACAAAATGTGCTGGAACCGCATCACGCACAAACCACACATCTCTCTTCCAGAGAGGGAAGCCTAAAACATCGAGATCCAAATTTACGATTTTTAAAATAAGAATTTAAGCTTGAAGCTTGGATGTGTGACCCTAAAACCTTCAACTGAGTAAGTATGTAACATGGATGATATGGAGCTTGAAAACGATATGCAATACCATACTTTGATATCCAGTATTGGAAGCTTGAAAATGGAACAGTTGTAGCTTCAAGATTCGAAAATGGAAGGTTTTCGTGGGAAATTTGGACAATGAACTGCAAAGCCAGAGATCCACAACCCCCAACGGAGGACGAAAAGTTTGAAGCTTGAAGCCTTAATGTTAATTTGAATTTTTACTCCTTTACTAGTAAACTTCCTTCAATCTTTTTGCTTAGCAAATACTTAAACATTTTATTGTTGAAACAGAACGTAAAACTTGAAGACGGTAAAGACGGAGATGGTCATCTTCACAACGAAAAGGAGAATTATGTGTTCTTCACCACAAAAAGATCGACAGTTTTCACAATCAGCATACCATCAGACAAAATGAGCCGGAACCGCATCACGCATAAACCACACATCTCTCTTCCAGAGAGGGAACCCTAAAACTTCGAAATCCAAATTTACGGATTTTATAATAAGATCTTAAGCTTGAAGCCTGATGTGTGAAACTAAAATCTTTTACTGAATAAGTATACAACATGGATGATATCGAGCTTGCAAAAGGATATGCAATACCAAACCTTGATATTCAGTATGGAAAGCTTGAAAATCGAAAACTTGTGGCTTCAAAATTCGAAAATGGAAGGTTTTCGTGGGAAATTTGGACAATGAACTGGGAAACCAGAGATCCGCCACTCCCAATGGAGGACCAAAGGTTTGAAGCTTGAAGCCTTAATGTTAATCTGAATGTTTACTCCTTTACTAGTAAACCTCTTTCAACCTTTTTGCTTCGCAAATGCTTAAAATACTTTATTGTTGAAAGAGAACGTAAAACTTGAAGACGGTAAAGACGGAGATGGTCTTCTTCACAAGGAAAATGAGAATTTTGTGCTCGTCACCACAAAAATATCGACAGTTTTCACAATCAGTACTACCCATTCACGGTGCATACCATCAAACATGATGTGCTGGAGCCGCATCACGCTTAAACCACTCTCCTCTCTTCTTGAAGCCTGATGTGTGAAACTGAAATCTTCTACTGAAAAAGTATACAACATGGATGACAGCTACCTACTCATAAATGGACGTTGAAAACGATATGCAATACCAAAACTTTGATATTCAGTATTGAAAGCTTGAAAATTGAAAACTTGTAGCTTCAAAATTCGAAAATAGAAGGTTTCGGTTGGAAATTTGGATAATGAACTGGGAAACTAGAGATCCGCCACTCCCAATGGAGGACCAAAGGTTTGAAGCTTGAAGCCTTAATGTTAATCTGAATTTTTATTCCTTTACTAGTAAACTTCCTTCAACCTTTTTGCTTAGCAAATGCTTCAAATATTTTATTGTTGAAAGAGAACGTA
Organism: Pyrocoelia pectoralis; assembly: GCA_036250285.1. Classification (NCBI taxonomy): domain Eukaryota; kingdom Metazoa; phylum Arthropoda; class Insecta; order Coleoptera; family Lampyridae; genus Pyrocoelia; species Pyrocoelia pectoralis. The sequence continues at coordinate 5,523,892 of CM070083.1, forward strand.
AAACGTGAAGACGACAAAGACGGAGATGGTCTCCTTCACAACGAAAAGGGGAATTCTGTGCTCTGCACCACAAAAATATCGACAGTTTTCACAATCAGCACACATTCAGATAAAATGTGCTGGAACCGCATCACGCACAAATCTCACACCTCTCTTCTAGAGAGGGGACCCTAAAACATCGAAATCCAAATTTACGGTTTTTAAAATAAGATCTTAAGCTTGAAGCCTGATGTGTGACCCTAAAACCTTCAACTGAATAAATACCTATGCAACATGGATGATATGGAGCTTGAAAACGATATGCAATACCAAACCTTGATATTCACTATTGGAAGCTTGAATATTGAAAACTTGTAGCTTTAAAATTGGAAAATGGAAGGTTTTCGTGGGAAATTTGGACAATGAACTGGGAAGCCAGAGATCCACCACCGCTAACGGAGGACCAAAAATTTGAAGCTTGAAGCCTTAATGTTAATTTGAATTTTTACTCCTTTACTAGTAACCTTCCTTCAACCTTTTTGCTTAGCATAGGTGTACTTAAATATTTGATTGTTGAAAGAGAACGTAAAACTTGAAGACGGCAAAAACGGAGGTGGTCCTCCTCACAAGGAAAAGGAGAATTGTGTGCTTTTCTCCACAAAAATAGCGAGAGTTTTCACAATCAACACTACCTACTCACAGTGCCAACCGTCAGACAAAATGTGCTGGAACCGCATCACGCACAAACCACACATCTCTCGTCCAAAAAGTGAACCCTAAAACAACGAAATACAAATTTACGGTTTTTAAAATAAAAATTCAAGCTTGAAGCCTGGATGTGTAAAATTGAAATCTTCAACTGAAAAAGTATACAACATGGATGATATGGAGCTTGAAAACGATATGCAATACCAAAACCTTGATATTCAGTATGAGAAGCTTCAAAATCGAAAAATTTTGTGGCTTCAAGATTCAAAAATGGAAGGTTTTCGTGGGACAATGTTTTGGACAATGTACTGCGAAATCAGATATCCACCACTCGCAATGGAGGACCAAAGGTTTGGAGCTTGAAGTCTGAATGTTAATCTGAATCTTCACTCCTTTACTAGTAAACTTCCTTCAACCTTCTTGCTTAGCCAATACTTAAATATTTTATTGTTGAAAGGGAACGTAAAACTTGAAAATGGTAAAGACGGAGATGGCCATCTTCACAATGAAAAGTCGAATTCTGTGCTCTTCATCACAAAAATATCGACAGTTTTCACAATCAGCATACCATCGGACAAAATGTGCTGGAACCGCATCACGCACAAACCACACATCTCTCTTCCAGAGAGGGAAGCCTAAAACACCGAGATCCAAATTTACGATTTTTAAAATAAGAATTTAAACTTGAAGCCTGGACGTGTGAAACTAAAATCTTCAACTGAAAAAGTATGCAACAACATGGATGATATGGAACTTGAAAACGATATGCAATACCATACCTTGACATTCAGTATTGGAAGCTTGAAAATTGAACACTTGTAGCTTCAAGATTCGAAAATGGAAGGTTTTCGTGAGAAATTTGGACAATGAACTGCGAAGCCAGAGATCCACCACCCCCAACGGAGGACGAAAAGTTTGAAGCTTGAAGCCTTAATGTTAATTTGAATTTTTACTTCTTTACTAGTAAACTTCCTTCAACCTTTTTGTTTAGCATAGGTATACATAAAAATTTTATTGTTGAAAGTGAAAGTAAAATTTGAAGACGGAAATGGTCTTCTTCACAAAGAAAAGGGGAATTCGCGCTCTTCACCACAAAAATATCGACAGCTTTTACAATCAGTATACCTACCATCAGACAAAATGTGCTGGAACCGCATCACGCACAACCCACACATCTCTCTTCCACAGAGGGAACCCTAAAACAACGAAATCCAAATTTTCGATTTTTAAAATAAGAATTTAAGTTTGAAGCCTGGATGTGTGAAACTAAAATCTTCAACTGAAAAAATATGCAACAACATGGATGATATGGAGCTTGAAAACGATATGCAATACCAAACCTTGATATTCAGTATTCGAAGCTTGAAAATTGAAAACTTGAAGCTTCAAAATTCGAAAATGGAAGGTTTTCGTGAGAAATTTGGACAATGAACTGGGAAACCAGATATCCACCATTCATAATGGAGGACCAAAGGTTTGAAGCTTGTAGCCTTAACGTTAATCTAAATTTTGACTCCTTTACTAGTAAACTCCCTTCAACCTTTTTGCTAGGCAAATGCGTACTTAAATATTTTATTGTTGAAACAGAACGTGAAACTTGAAGACGGAAAAGACGGAGATGGTCCTCTCCACAAGGAAAAGGAGAATTCTGTGCTCTTCTCCACAAAAACACTGACAGTTTTCACAATAAGCACTACCTACCCACAGTGTCAACCATCAGACAAAATGTGCTGGAACCGCATCACGCACAAACCACACATCTCTCGTCCAAAGAGTGAACCCTAAAACAACGAAATACAAATTTACGGTTTTTAAAATAAAAATTCAAGCTTGAAGCCTGGATGTGTAAAACTGAAATCTTCAACTGAAAAAGTATACAACATGGATGATATGGAGCTTGAAAACGATATGCAATACCAAAACCTTGATATTCAGTATGAGAAGCTTCAAAATCGAAAAATTTTGTAGCTTCAAGATTCGAAAATGGAAGGTTTTCGTGGACAATGTACTGCGAAATCAGATATCCACCACTCGCAATGGAGGACCAAAGGTTTGGAGCTTGAAGTCTGAATGTTAATCTGAATCTTTACTCCTTTACTAGTAAACTTCCTTCAAGGTTTTCGCTTAGCAAATACTTAAATATTTTATTGTTGAAACAGAACGTAAAACTTGAAGACGGTAAGGACGAAGATGGTCATCTTCACAACGAAAAGGCGAATTCTGTGTTCTTCACCACGAAAATATCGACAGTTTTCACAATCAGCATACCATCAGACAAAATGTGCTGGAACCGCATCACGCACAAACCACACATCTCTCTTCCAGAGAGGGAAGCCTAAAACATCGAGATCCAAATTTACGATTTTTAAAATAAGAATTTAAGCTTGAAGCTTGGATGTGTGACCCTAAAACCTTCAACTGAGTAAGTATGCAACATGGATGATATGGAGCTTGAAAACGATATGCAATACCATGCTTAGATATTCAGTATTGGAAGCTTGAAAATTGAACAGTTGTAGCTTCAAGATTCAAAAATGGAAGGTTTTCGTGGGAAATTTTGACAATGAACTGCGAAGCCAGAGATCCACAACCCCCAATGGAGGACCAAAAGTTTGAAGCTTGAAGCCTTAATGTTAATTTGAATTTTTACTCCTTTACTAGTAAACTTCCTTCAATCTTTTTGCTTAGCAAATACTTAAATATTTTATTGTTGAAAGAGAACGTAAAACTTGAAGACGGCAAAGACGGAGATGGTCTTCTTCACAACGAAAAGGCGAATTCTGTGCTCTTCACCACAAAAATATCGACAGTTTTCACAATCAGCATACCATCAGACAAAATGTGCTGGAACCGCATCACGCACAAACCACACATCTCTCTTCGAGAGAGGGAAGCCTAAAACATCGAGATCCAAATTTACGATTTTTAAAATAAGAATTTAAGCTTGAAGCTTGGATGTGTGACCCTAAAACCTTCAACTGAGTAAGTATGCAACATGGATGATATGGAGCTTGAAAACGATATGCAATACCATACTTAGATATTCAGTATTGGAAGCTTGAAAATTGAACAGTTGTAGCTTCAAGATTCAAAAATGGAAGGTTTTCGTGGGAAATTTTGACAATGAACTGCGAAGCCAGAGATCCACAACCCCCAATGGAGGACCAAAAGTTTGAAGCTTGAAGCCTTAATGTTAATTTGAATTTTTACTCCTTTACTAGTAAACTTCCTTCAATCTTTTTGCTTAGCAAATACTTAAATATTTTATTGTTGAAAGAGAACGTAAAACTTGAAGACGGCAAAGACGGAGATGGTCTTCTTCACAACGAAAAGGCGAATTCTGTGCTCTTCACCACAAAAATATCGACAGTTTTCACAATCAGCATACCATCAGACAAAATGTGCTGGAACCGCATCACGCACAAACCACACATCTCTCTTCGAGAGAGGGAAGCCTAAAACATCGAGATCCAAATTTACGATTTTTAAAATAAGAATTTAAGCTTGAAGCTTGGATGTGTGACCCTAAAACCTTCAACTGAGTAAGTATGCAACATGGATGATATGGAGCTTGAAAACGATATGCAATACCATACTTAGATATTCAGTATTGGAAGCTTGAAAATTGAACAGTTGTAGCTTCAAGATTCAAAAATGGAAGGTTTTCGTGGGAAATTTGGACAATGAACTGCGAAGCCAGAGATCCACAACCCCCAATGGAGGACCAAAAGTTTGAAGCTTGAAGCCTTAATGTTAATTTGAATTTTTACTCCTTTACTAGTAAACTTCCTTCAATCTGTTTGCTTAGCAAATACTTAAATATTTTATTGTTGAAAGAGAACGTAAAACTTGAAGACGGCAAAGACGGAGATGGTCTTCTTCACAACCAAAAGGGGAATTCTGTGCTCTTCACCACAAAAATATCGACAGTTTTCACAATCAGCATACCTACCATCAGACAAAATGTGCTGGAACCGCATCACGCACAAACCACACATCTCTCTTCCAGAGAGGGAAGCCTAAAACATCGAGATCCAAATTTACGATTTTTAAAATAAGAATTTAAGCTTGAAGCCTGAATGTGTGAAACTAAAATCTTCAACTGAAAAAGTATACAACAACATGGATGATATGAAGCTGGAAAACGATATGCAATACCAAACCTTGATATTCAGTATTGGAAACTTGAAAATCGAAAACTTGTAGCTTCAAGATTCAAAAATGGAAGGTTTTCGTGGGAAATTTGGATAATGAACTGGGAAACCAGAGATCCACCACTCCTAATATGGAGGACCAAAGGTTTGAAGCTTGAAGCCTCCGACAACCGATGCATCGATCCCCGGACCGATGCCGCACTGATGTGATACCAGTATTACTTCAGTGCAGTATTGGTCTCCTGGGACCGATAGGTAGTTTTGCGTATTTTCTGCATATTTACGCGGCGAATATAGGTAGCTCTTCGTAAAATATATTTATGACGAAAACTAAAGAAGTTACAGCTTACGCGCCGTGGCAATAGCAACGCGATATTCAATCCGCAGCAGCGCAAAGTCTACCATCGGTCCCCGGAGGTGGATACCGCAGTGAACGTGTTAAACTTGAAGCTTGATGTGTGAAACTGAAATCTTGAACTGAAAAAGTATACAACATGGGTGATATGGAGCTTGAAAACGATATGCAATACTAAACCTTGATATTCAGTATTGGAAGCTTCAAAATTGAAACCCTGTAGCTTCAAGATTCGAAAATGGAAGCTTTGGGTGTGAAATTTGGACAATGAACTGGGAAACCAGATATCCACCACTTGCAATGGAGGACCAAAAGTTTAAAGCTTGAAGCCCTAATGTTAATCTGAATTTTTACATCCTTCAATCTTTTTGCTTAGCAAATACTTAAATATTTTATTGTTGAAAGAGAACGTAAAACTTGAAGACGGCAAAAACGGAGATGGTTCTCCTCACAAGGAAAAAGAGAATTCTGTGCTTTTCTCACCAAAAATAGCGACAGTTTTCACAATTAGCACTACCTATTTACAGTGCCAACCATCAAACAAAATATGCTGGAACCGCATCACGCACACACCTCACACCTCTCTTCCAGAGAAGAAACCCTACAACTTCAAAATCCAAATTTACGGTTTTTAAAATAAGATCTTAAGGTTGAAGCCTGATGTGTGAACCTAAAATCTTCAACTGAATAAGTATGCAACATCGATGATATGGAGCTTGAAAACGATATGCAATACCATACCTTGACATTCAGTATTGGAAGCTTGAAAATTGAACACTTGTAGCTTCAAGATTCGAAAATTGAAGGTTTTCGTGGGAAATTTGGACAATAAAGTGCGAAGACAGAGATCCGCCACCCCCAACGGAGGACGAAAAGTTTGAAGCGTTGAAGCTTTAATGTTAATTTGAATTTTGACTCCTTTACTAGCAAACTTCCTTCAACCTTTTTGCTCAGCAAATACTTAAATATTTTATTGTTGAAAGAGAACGTGAAGACGGTAAAGACGGAGATGGTCCTCTTCACAACCAAAAGGGGAATTCTGTGCTCTTCACCACAAACATATCTACGGGCCCCCACAATCAACACTACCTGTTCACGGTGCATACCATCAGACATGATGCGCTAGACCCCCATCATGCATAAACCACACATTCCTCTTCCAGAGAGTGAACCCTAGAAAATTGAAATCGAAAGCTACGGTTTCTGAAATAAGAACCTGAACCTTGGAACCTGATGCCTGAAACCGAAATTTTCAACTGAAAAAGTGTAAAATATGGAAGACGGCTACTCGATGTGGAGCTCGAAAACAATACCTATTATACAATACCAAACCTCAGTATTGGTAGCTTGAAAATTGAAAACTGGTAGCTTCAAGATTCAAAAGTGGAAGGTTTTGGTATTATATTTGAACAATGGAATGGGAAACCAAAGATTAACCACTCCCAATGGAGTACCAAAGGTTTGAAGCTTGTTAACCTGAATTTTCAATTCTTTACTAGGAAATCTTCTTCAACCTTTTTGCTTGTTTTCACCCTCGAAAACTTGTCGAGTTAATTTCGTATTGATCTTAAAGTATTTTGAAATCGTAACCTTCCGCCAGGTTCTAAGGCTTAAACGACTTCTGAGTTAAATTGAAGTTTGCAGTTTCATTTTAACATTTGTGTATAACCTCAATTTTAACTTAATTTCAGTTTTAAGCTATTACTCTCAATTATTTTGAAACGCGCACAAGTCAAAATTATAATCCCACGTAAAATTCTACGTTTGGTGACTTGAGTTTCAACTTAAATTTTAAGTTATTCATAGACATATTTAAGCTTAATCTACAGTTCAAATCCACCAAGGCTTCACGTTTCAAATTTGAGTGTTTAAATTTAAGTTTGTATTTAAGATGTAGGTTATAGGTTGGCGTCATGTCTGTATTCTAACACTAGATTAAGTTTGAGTTAAATTTACGATCTGAGTTTAAAGGATCAGAGTAATTTGTATTTATGCTTCAATTTATTCATGAATATCAACTTAGCTTTGAGTTGGAGTTATGGATCCAGTTTGAGCTCCAAATTTACGTTAAATTTAGTGTCCGCAGTGTAAAATTTGAATTTAAAGTTTCAGTTTCGTCGCAACTCCTACTTTCAGTAACATGCAATTTTTTGAATCCTTAGTATACAAGTTGTGTCACCGTTTTGCTTAAATTAAAGTTTAACTTTAACCTAAACTTAGGATCGATTTAAAATGTAAACATTCAAAGATGTGATCGAGTTTGAGATTAAATAAAAATCAAATTTGAATTTGAGCTGCGATTGAAGGTTTAAGTTTGATTTCTAGTTTAACATTCAGTTTGTGTTTAAATTTAAGCGTGAGTTTAATTATAAAGCTAAAGCTTAACTTTAATTTGAGTTCGTGTTTGGATTTAAAGATCGGTTTTGCAATCCAGTTTGAGAGTTTTAAGTTTTAGATTGGCTACCAGCTTATCAGTTCAACTTTAAGTTTGAGTTTAACCAGAAGTTATTGTTCAGAACAGTTTAACGGTTTTTGCGTTTGAGTATAATCATGATCACCAGTTTAGCCCTAAATTCAGGTATGAATTTTAAAACTGAATTTGAGTTTAAGTTTCATCCAATTTTAAGCTTATGTTAAGAATAAAAATGTAAAAGTTTGAAATTTTACTTCGAGTTTAGGTTTAAACTCGATTTTGAATTTGAGATTGGGCTTAAATTTAATTTAAGCGTGAGGCCGAATTAAAATACAGATAATCAAACATGGGATCGAATTTGAAATTGAAATTTAAGATTGGGCTTTTTTTTAAATTTGAGTTCGAATGTGAGCTTGATTTCCAGTCTGTGTTGAAATATTTCGAATTTGAGTTTAGTATTAAGTTTGAGTTTTATTCAAATTGTGAATTTTATTTGTAATTCAAGTAGGTTTGATCCTGGTTTTTAATTTGAGTTCAAGTTTGAGCTTCAGGTTGTGTTAGAATTTCAGCTTGAGCTTTCTTTAAAGTTTGGGTTCAAACTTCAGTTTGGGATTAAGTTCAATTTAAGCATGAAACTACACTCTAATTTGAGTTCCCGTTTGGACTATAAGTGCAATCGAGTACTAGCTTAAGTTCCAACTTTAAGTTTTCGACGTAATTTGCGAAATTCGATTTTAAATTCTAATAGCAGTCTGAGGGTTTTGCGGTTGAGTTTCTTAACGATCATCAGCTTTGAGTTGCAGTTTCGGATCTAGTTTAAGTTTTTATTTTAAACTCAACCAGTTCGAGTTTGAGTTTAAAAATGAAGTTAAGATACCAAAACTTTGAGTTTGTGTTCAAACCTCCCTTTGAGTTCTAATGGCTCAATTTCAATGCAGTTAGTCCCTTTATTCCCGTGATAAGGCTAAAACACTAATAAATAAATTAAGAGTAGTGGGTGACGGATACGTGATTAATAAGTGTCGTCAAGGTCAACTGTTAATTAAAATTAATTTTACGATAAAATTCGGAACGAAATCATAAAATTATGTTTAATTAAAAAATGTCATCAATGACTTAATTTTCATTCAATCTCACTTTCCTATCTCTCTCTTTTCAATAACATAAACCCAAAAATTATAATTTATTTGCGGAAATTACTACGGAATTTTGATATTATTGTACGGTTTACATTACGATCTTGCGACTTTCGTCCGGAACATCCGTAATTGCAACATTTTTAAAATTAAAGAGGTGGTGTGTCACAGGGATCGGTTTAAGGGTCCACTTTCATTTCGCGCGCGCGCGCGGATTGATTTTTAGCCGAAATCTTTTGTTAAAACGAACGAAATGTATTTTGACGCGATGCAAGTTTGATGTTTCTTAAAATCTCACGCGTAGTTTTTATGAGAACTAAAGAGTTTTGTGTTTGGGGAGAGTAAGGCGGGCGCCATAAACCAGTCAAAATCGCAGTAAAAGCGAACAGAGCGGTGCTTTTCACATATATAAATATTATTTTTAATACGCGTTTTACGACTTTATAGATATTTTATATATTCAGGTGTAAAGTTTTCTGTACCTTTGATATTTTATAGGCGGATTCTTTGAAGAATTTATACTAGACGCATATAAATGTCAAATTTTATCTGTGCATATTTTTTACTTATTGTTTTTGATTATGACTCCTTAACGTAGGTGATAAAAGTTTCGATATAATTTAAAGGTTTATGGGGATTTTCGAACGGATCCTCATCATTATCGGCTATCAATATGAAGGAATGCAGCAGATTTAATGGTACTCGAGAACCTTTTTTGGAACATCTTACGTGCAAATTGTGCACTCGTACAGGAAAAAGGCGCACACGTCAATAAAATCCTCTAATTTATTGCACGCGGGTACCAACCTCTTTTGGTATTTGACGAATTCGCGAGCCCTTTCGTGATAATGAGCGTGACTTTTGTTTCAGGTTTGGTTCCAAAATAAACGATCGAAAGAGCGTCGCCTAAAGCAGTTGACGTCAATGGGACGAGGACCGTTTTTCGGTTCTTCGCGCAAAATGCGAGGTTTCCCAATGAATTTGTCGCCGGGTGGCTTGGAGGACGGTCCGCCCGGTTTTCCGTACTTCGCGACGGCCGACGGAAAGTTCGAGTTCGGTTACGGAGGTCCGGCCTTTCATCCGCACGACAGTCCATTCTTTCCCGGTCATCATCCGGGTGGACCGGGTGGTGGACAACCGATGCCTTTTAATCAGCCTGGTGAGTAGAAACGATTTTAAAATTGTGCGCATTAAATGTAGTTTGGTGCAGGTGGACCGATGGAGCATGGGGGTCCGATGCCAATGGGTGGTGATTTTGGCGGTATGGGTAGCGATGGTCCTTTTATGCCTCAGCAAGGCGGTCCGGGTCCTGAACAAATGATGCAAGGTGGCGGTAGCGGTAACGGTAGAGGTGGTAGTCCCGAATTTATGTCTCCCGGAAGTTTTTCCGATAATCCGGCACAAATTAATGAAGGTCTGGTATGGTAGCTCGCAAAGGCCTTAGCCAAGAGGGCTAGGGAATGAAATCGGACAAATTTTCTACGCGGAGATTGAGGGCTACCAAAAGGTTGTGGGAAAATGAAGACTGGTTATCCGAATTTTGCCCTTAAAGGGTGCCGTTTTTTGTGCAATGTTTCAATTGTTTCTCTTTTTGTATACTTTAGCATAGTATGTTTGTATGGTATCTGTGAAGCAAAAGACAATTTTAATTTTTTGTGCACCGCATATTTTCAGTTGGGCCAAAACACTGAGGACCCCTATTTTTTAAAGTGCCAAGTGTATCTCTGTTTCACTTTAACTTAAGTTACTTTTATTCATCATTGCATAATTGTATCATAATAAAAAACTCGGCTTGAACATGTAAATATAAAACAGTTAATAGTGTAAGTAATAATTATAAGCGATGAGGTGGCAAAACAAATTTTGTGCAGCTCTGTATAAAGATCTAATTTGTGTAGATGTACATTGTTAACTATTAGATGTCTTAAAACGAATTATATATATAAAAAAAAGAAGAATCGCTTTATTTTTTCTCATTTTCAGAACTAATTATTGCAAACTTGGTGTAAAATAATGAAAAATTCATTTTCATGTCGACACCAGACCACAATTGCACATAAACATGAACTAAAAGGGGGATGATGAACGTCAAGAACAGTCGCAAGTTCCCACCAAACTTATTTAGAAGTTGACGTGCCCTGACCACATTTATTATTTGGGTCATTTGTTATTTCCTTCAGGGTTTCGATCGTTCCAAGTGACAGAGAGACAAAAAGGGGACGCGATTTGATCATGAATATAATAACTATTTTCGTTTTATTGCCAAAATTTACTTACGTGACAACTGAAAATACGTAAAATTGCAATGGCGGCTTTCACATCCTAATTTGAAATGACTTTTACGAGTCGCGTCCGTGGCAGTCGGCGACATTTAGATTTATTTTAACAAGTAGGAAAAGGGAATGATCCAATGCTTTACAAACGGGAATGCATTCGGAAGAAAAAATCCCATACGTAACAGTCGACCATAGCGGGAATCGAACCCACGACCTCCCGAATCGAAACACTGAACGTGGTAACCACTAGGACTAGATCAGTCCGTCGGTTGAAACTGGAGGCAGGTTAAGCACATGGTTCCAGATCTAGGTGTCCCGAAATTCACACCCTTCTCCCAATGGGTAATAGGAATAGTATTTGAGGCAGCACTATCGATGCTCCATGTGTCAAACTATCTGGCACCAAACGGTACGTGTTCAAAGGTGGCAAGGAGGAGGAGCACCATCTAGAGCAACATTTGTATTAGGAGAGCATAATGCCTGAGCAGATACTGTAATTAAACCATCAAAATCTAATACAATCCCTTGCCCGCCTTAATAATTGAGCTAAATTTGCATTAGGAGGCCATAAACCAAAATCAGTATTAGGAGAATAGAAACCTTTTGTAAATAAACCGTGAATATCTAATACGTTCCTGTGCACAGTTTAATAATGGAGCAGAATTTACATTTGGATGCCATAATACACAAACTCCAAACGAACAGACCAACATTTGTATTAGGAGAGCATAATGCGTGAGCAGATGCTGTAATTAAACCATCAAAATTTAATACAACCCCTTGCACGCCTTAATAATTGAGCTAAATTTGCATTAGGAGGCCATAAATCAAAATCAGTATTAGGAGAATAGAAACCCTTTGTAAATAAACCGTGATTATCTAATACGTTCCTATACACAGTTTAATAATGGAGCAGAATTTGCATTTGGATGCCATAATACATGAAAAGTACACAAACTCCAAACGAACAGCTTAACAATCCATCTAAACCAAGATTTGTATTAGGAGAGCATAATGCGTGAGCAGATGCTGTAATTAAACTATCAAAATTTAATACAACCCCTTGCACGCCTTAATAGTTGAGTTAAATTTGCATTAGGAGGCCATAAATCAAAATCCGTATTAGGAGAATAGAAACCCTTTGTAAATAAACCGTGATTATCTAATACGTTCCTGTGCACAGTTTAACAATGGAGCAGAATTTTGCATTTGGATGCCATAATGCATGAAGAGTGCACAAACTCCAAACGAACAGCTTAACAATCCATCTAGACCAACATTTGTATTAGGAGAGCATAATGCGTGAGCGGATGCTGTAATTAAACCATCAAAATTTAATACAACCCCTTGCACACCTTAATAATTGAGCTAAATTTGCATTAGGAGGCCATAAATCAAAATCCGTATTAAGGGAATAGAAACCCTTTGTAAATAAACCGTGATTATCTAATACGTTCCTGTGCACAGTTTAATAATGGAGTAGAATTTTGCATTTAGATGCCATTATACATGAAGAGTGCACAAACTCCAAACGTACAGCTTAACAATCCATCTAGACCAACATTTGTATTAGGAGAGCATAATGCGTGAGCGGATGCTGTAATTAAACCATCAAAATTTAATACAACCCCTTGCACACCTTAATAATTGAGCTAAATTTGCATTAGGAGGCCATAAATCAAAATCCGTATTAGGAGAATAGAAACCCTTTGTAAATAAACCGTGATTATCTAATACGTTCCTGTGCACAGTTTAACAATGGAGCAGAATTTTGCATTTGGATGCCATAATACATGAAGAGAGTAGGTATTGGGGGACTTGGCAGAGACAGACAGCCACGCCCCATGCCCCTCCCCTTTGCATGGTCTGCCACGCCCCTTCTATTGGTCTGCCACGCCCCTTCTATTGGTCTGCCACGCCCCTTCTATTGGGTCTGCCCCTTTGTGTCTATTGGGTCTGATATCCACGCCCCTCCCCCCTTTGCGTCTATTGGATATTCCCCTTTGTGCCTATTGGTAGCTATGACACTCCTCCCACCCTAGTCTCCCTATTGGACGCCTTCTATTGGCACGCCTCCCACCACTCTCTTCCTATTGGCTCCCTGTTGGATGGCACGCCTCTGTTGCTATTGACCCTTTGTTCCTATTGGCTCCCCACCAATGCTCCTATTGGCTGCCTCCCTCTCTACTGTACTTTGTTGGATCGCCATCCTTTGTGGTAAACACACATGAGCCCCATGAGACTTATCCCCACCTACTTTTAGCCCACCACCGTTTAAGCCCCTCCCCCTTGTTCCTATTGGCTGACACGCCTCCCATCACAAAGCTCCTTTGCTCCTATTGGCTGCCTCTCGCCACTAATCGTCCCTCTGTTCCTATAGACTACCTCCCTTTGTTGGTTGCCAAGTAACCCACCACTCTTTTCCCTATTGGATGCCACGCCTCCATTCGTTGGTTGCCAAGTAACCCACCACTCTTTTCCTATTGCCACGCACTCTTTTCCCTATTGGATGCCACGTCTCCTTTTCTTGGCTGCCAAGTAACCCACCACTCCTATTGGATGCCACGCCTCCCTTTATGACTGTCAAGTAACCCAACACTCTTTTACCTCGCCACGCCTTCCTTTGTTGGCTGTCAAGTGTCCCACCACTCTTCTCCCTATTCGATGCCTTCCACCACACTCCTGTTTGCTCCCTCATCACCGCTTGTTACTATTGACTCCCCACTACCTTTGTTGTCTTTTACACCTCTCTTTGGCTTTCCCACTACTCTTTGTTCCTATTAGATCCCTTTCTCACCTTTTTTCTGCGATTATTTCAAGGTGGGATAGTGGGCAAAAACTAATTTATATACTATAAGAAATTGTAAACAATGTAAATAATTATCATTTTTTGAAATCCAATTATAACTAGTACCATCAGATGAAGTCACTAAATTAATAAGTAACGATGTACACACTCGTTCAAACACCTAAACACAATGTCAGCTACGCCAAGGGGAGGAGCTTAACAGAGAGTTTTCATGGCCATTCCGTGTATGAAAAGTCAAGGACTTTAAAAATTGTCTAAGAAGAAAACATTTTTATAAAAATTGTGTGTGGACTTTGAACACTTTGAACCTATGTACTTTGAACCCTCAGGGTAATAGGTTTCTTGAAAAGACGTATTCAATAAGGTCACTCCGTGTAATAAAAGTAGATTCATCATGAACTTTAAAACATTAATTTCTTGTCGCTGATGCACGTGTTACCCTTATCATTTTCACACGCTTCTACGAAAAAAGATTGAAACGTTGCATAAAGAACACCTGCATGATTTCTTAGAATATGAATCGGACATCTTTGTCTAACGTAGGAAGAAAACATTCTATAAAAATCGTATGTGAACTTTGAACTGCACACGTATTCTTTGAACCCTCAAGGTGATAGGTTTCGTCAAGGAGATGGATGTGGGAGAAAAATATAAAGCAATTGGTATCGACACAATTAATACGAAATAAGGGGACCGGATAGTGTTGGAGGCTGAAAATTTTAAATATCATTGCGCTTCTACGAATATTTCAACGAAGACGGTAGACTTCAAATTTTCAACGACTCTTTGACGCATAAAGACGTATTCATCACAAGTACTGGGGGGCGGAGGAAAAAACGACTAATTTAACATTTATGTAAATAGACGATATGAAGTTGTAAACAAGGTTGCCCAAATAAAGATATAATAAGTTTTCCTCTCTCATATAAGTAATAGTTCGATCATTTTCAAATAAATCAGTGTTGTATACTAATCATCACCGTTGATGCTGCTGTCATGAACATATTTAGAAACCTCTGCATGGATACCGAAAAGAGTTGTAATAATAATAATTTTAAATGTACGTACTGTTACTGTAATGATGACGAAGGAGATGGTTCCACAACTGTATGAGCTCCCCCATCCGAACAATAAACATTTAATCGATTGTACCGCTTATGATCTACGTGAGAATTACCCAAATACATTGGCCATGGCCTTGCACCAGTTCTACGAATTGTATGTGGCAATACAATAGTGATGGAGAGAGAAGATTGGGAGACGCTACTCAAATGACAAACATACATAGAAATTGTTCCGATCACAAGAGATGTAACGTAGGATTGACTGGACAGTGATGTTAACGAAGAGAAAGATATCGAATGCTCCCAGACTACTGAATCACTTAGTAGCAAATTTATAATCTACTATAACTGGAAATCTTTTGAAGGGGAAGAGAAAATGCTAAAAAGTGTAACAATGCCAAGATCACGTGACAGCCTTTCTTGTATGATGAATAACAATGAGATTGAAGAATTGTTTAATCTAAAAGATATAATTAATTATCGATTGGAATTACTGGAATCGTATAATCTCCCCAATTTCTAATCGGAACCTCATCGAAAAGATAACTAACTACCGATGCTTTCGCAAGATACAGTGTGATGATGATGACTACTACGACAACGAGGACAGCTGTCATGACATCGAAAATTGGTTAAATTACAAATATGATAGAAATTCTCACAATATATGATGGAACTGTTGTATTATCGACCTGGCTATGGTATAATGTATCACATCTATCAAGCATAAACAATAACAACAAATTGTTGGGCTTTCTTTCCTCCACCAAAAACCCCATATATCGATTCTGAATTCAGTTAGTATTGCAATCTATATTAGTTGTATCACCCTGGTATATGTAAAAATTGTATCGCAAGGACAGTTCAATTGTGGTTCACTGGTATAAAAATTGAATTTTCAAAGTCTAAACAATTAATAAGATGTAAAAACTGTTCTATTTTTAATGTTCTGTAGCTGTATTAGATGACATCAATATACATAGGTCTACGAAATGTATCTAGAAGCGGTAAGAGTACTTACAAATTAAAAATAATTGTTGTATCACCCCAGGTATATGTAGAAATTGTATCGCAAGGACAGTTCAATCGTGAAGGTCATAAAAAAATTGAATTTTCAAGGTCTGGGCAATGAATAAGATGTTTTCATTAAAAAGCGCAAGTGTTAAAAGAACGTAAAAAAATATCTGCAATTGTTGTATCAGCCCGTATATACTGCAATTATACAGCAAGGAATAATGCATCTAGTTCAATTGTGAAGGTTATAAAAATTGCAATTACTAAGAACCGCGTTAAAACTATATGCGTTCTAAGGACAGTAGTTACGTATGAATACATAAAGTGGAGTAATCTCCAAATGAAGTGAAAATAAGTAGTTGCTGTTAATCGCTAGACAATCAGATCCTGTATCGAAATTGATAATCTAACAAAGTGCTCTCTTTCATAGATCAAATGTCATCATTAGCAATTGTTGAAAATTGCATAATTAGCACTTGGGGCGTTTGATCGCTACAAAAAAGTATCCTAATGCAAAGTAAAATGGTTTTTACTGCAGCTGTATTAGATGATATCACTCATACCCTGTACTAGGAAACGTATCTAGAAGCGGGCAACGATTCCCAGCAAATTCAAAATAATTGCCGTAAAGTTTTAAGAATATAGTTAAATCACCCCTGTGTATATGTAGAAATGGTATTGCAAGGACGTTCAATTGTGAAGGCCATATAAAAAATTGCATTGTCAAGGTCTGCGCATGGGTAATTGTGTCTTCATACAAAACTAGATGGAAAGTTAAAAATTGAAGAGAGTGAAATGCAAAAACTTTGGTAACCTTATCCCCCCACTACACCTCTGAGAAAAAGGATAACCGTGTCTTCTTCTACTAGACTACTACTACTTCAAATGTACGTTAATATTCTTTTCCTCTCTTAAATATAGACACAACTGTTATACCATTTCTTGCACAGGTTGTCCTCTAACCCTAATCAAGGTTACAATAATTTAGATTTTCAGCAGTATATGTATGAAAATTTCGATGCGCTGTGTATTTTTCGAGATATTAGCAAAATCAGGTTTCTCGCGATTATATCACGAATCGAAAAAAGTTTTCAGATAAAACTTGCATATTTTTGTGTGAGCAATCCGAATCTACAATGAAAAAATGGGCGTTCACCCATTTAAGTTAATTTTCATCAATTATAGAGTATCATCTCATCATTTATATAGTAAGTGATTGTTTGTTGGTTGAATTTGATCGAATCGATTTTATAGGATTATCGTCTTAACGAATTACCATGTTTAATTTTGTATAGTTCGAACGAAATTTCAAATACATACATCCTTAATGATGCAAAGGTAAAAAAAAAAATAATTACGTAGTGAATACAAATTGATACGATTATCATTTTCATTAGCATTTTAATAAGACGTTTAGTTTCTTTTAAGAATCTTATCAATTCGTGTACTGAGGAGGGAACGTTGACATTTGCAGGTGTTTAGCGATTCCTGGAAATCGCATACGTTATATGTATATGTACGTAGTTAGTTTCAAATATCGTGAACAGTATGATATTTGTGACATCAAAATAAGGATTATCTAATAAATTTGAGGATTAAAATGGGGTAGAAAAAGTACGTCAGTTAAACAGATATTTACATATATGTTGATTACTTTTTATGACCAACAATAGCATCAACGAATGACTTCGTTACAAGATGATGAATTAGAATTTGTGATAAAATGGATATCTGGTAAATATTTTATGTTCTTCATTTTATGTTTTAGAGATTTACGTTTCGTTGAGGTATCGTACGTTTGGAGGCGCTGACGATATCAAAGATTTAATTAGTAGTAAATATATTTTAGATCAAATTAATGTAATGCAACTTTAACAAATTTGAAGATGAAAATTCAAAAAAAAAAAAAAAAAAAAAGTACCTACGTTAGGTAAATAAATATGTACAATCATTGATACAAGTAATGTAAGTTGGTAAATAAAGAAAACATGTTTTTATTACTCACAAAAAGAAAAACAAACATCAAATTTTGTAATCGCACCTATGTTAATGTTTGTTTCTAGTGGAATGTAATGAAGTTTATATATTAATCTGAAAATCACCTGGTTAATAAAGTAAATTAATCATTTTGAAATTCTCATACATGTTACGATTAAATCGATGAGAATTCAACATTAACTAATTCCAATCGATCGATCATTTTCACATACAATTCTGTTTGTATGTTGATTATCAAAAACTATTCTAACATTTGAGTGATTAACAAGGAAATTGTCTTACGTTTGTAAATTTTATTAAAGTCCTCATTTTGATGCAATCATTGATCGATTAGAACCAACATGTTTGAATTGTCATATACAAACAAACTATCGATAGCTTATATTCTTGCAAGGAGGATAGATTGATTCAATAAAATAAATTAGATCAGTTCAATAATGTTAAATGTTTAATTAGGATTAAAATGTTACCAACTTAACATACATTCCTCCTCTTCTAATATGATGTACAGTAACTTAATTTCTGATAGTAAAAGGAGGATATTTTACCTTTATGACATTGTTTCTCTTAGTAGAAAATGAAGAATAGACAAACAAATAATCCACTCTAAAGCTGTGGTTCCTACAGAATCAGGAGGTAAAGCCTTTTATAAACTTTTGACAAGGTATAATTTTAGGGCTTATATAGGAAGTATCGATCATTTGCACAGGTTAAAGACACTTCTGTGTGTTGTTAAATGAGTCACTGTCAAGTACTATCCTAAAATATGAATTCGAATGATTAACCTGAGAGTGTTAATTTTGGTAAATTAATCGAATTGACCAATTAATTCAAGAAACTAACGTTCAGTTATTCATAACAAATCAACGTCTTAAATCTTATTTTTAATGTTCTAAAGTAAGCTTCATCTGTTTAGAACACTTGACCCAGACGATAGGTATGAGAACGATACAGGCACAGGGATCAGCCCAGTTTGACCTTGATGTACTTATCTATGCCGATACGAGAAACCAATTTATCAGCTTCTCCTCGTCAGAACAGTAATCTGATAAATGGATCTGTTCATCGATTCATCAGCTAAACAGATAATCAAATGATCACATCACATCCGATAATCTGATAAACGGATCTGTGGGAAACAACATGTCTTCTAACAGATATGTTACAGGATTGGTTATTTGTACTTTTATAATTTTAAACAACTCGCTGGACCAGTTCGATGTATATCCTTTTGCAAAAATGCTCTTAAATTTGCTAATTCGCACCACATCATCGACATTAAAGCGACACTTTTTGTTAAACAGTTTTATATGCGTATATGCGTTGATCGGTGTCTTGACGTTCACTTCACAAGGTTTCATTCCAGTAGTTCGATGTTTACGGTTATTGTAGTCCGTTGTTACGCTCTCGAGCATATCGATCCATACATATTTACCGCGAAGACTAAAGTTTTTGTACAAGGCACTTTTAACGGTCCTAACGACTCTTTCGGCAATAGCTGCCTTTTTCGTACTATACGTCGAATAGTGATTGATATGGTTCTGTTGCATCAGCGTTTCGAAATGTTTATTGTAAAATTCCTTTCCCGCATCGGTTTGTAAATGTTTAGGTGTACGTTCTCGAAAAATAGCTTGCATTGCTTTTGTCACCTCTTCACCCTTCTTTGTTTTCAACTCTTTCGTCCATAGATACTTGGAGAAACAGTCGATAACGACCAGTATGTACTTGTAGCCTTTATTCTGTTTAGCGTAAGATGTAAATTCCGCTAAATCTGCTTGCCAAAGGTCATCGTATCCTTTAATAATAGTACGTCTGCGGGAAAAATTTTTGCGTGCGGTTTTATGGAGCTCGTTCACTACTTGCTGCTTGGACATTCCTTAATTCTTGTAAAGCCTCTTTGGTTGCTTTCAAGTCTTCCTCTAGCACCTGGATGTAGTTGCGAAGCCCATCTAAAGGTACTTGTGCCATCTGAAGATAATACATTAGGAAGCCTTTATTTATGGCGTCGCCGTCGTCTTCTGGGTCGGCCAATTGAGTCAGACGATTTCCGTTTAGATTTAACCTTGTGGCAAGGTAGTACTGTAAAGTTAGAGCATCTTGAGGTTCAACGGGGTCGGCGACATTACTCAACCTCTTATTTTCGATATTTAAGTTGTTATCGTCAATGGAGAATTGAGGTAATTGCGTCCTAATGACTCTATTCAATTGAACGCGCGTATGAGAACGTCCAAATTTATCCATAGCCAAGTTTATCAGATTATCGGATCTGATCATCTGATTATCTGTTTAGCTGATCTGTTCATCGATTCATCTGTTTCCCATAGATCTGTTTATCAGATTATCGGATGTGATGTGATCATTTGATTATCTGTTTAGCTGATGAATCGATGAACAGATCCATTTATCAGATTACTGTTCTGACGAGGAGAAGCTGATAAACTGGTTTCTCGTATCGGCATAGATAGGTACATCAAGGTCAAACTGGACTGATCCCTGTACCTGTATCGTTCTCATACCTATCGTCTGGGTCAAGTGTTCTAAACAGATGAAGCGTACTTTAGAACATTAAAAATTAGATTTAAGACGTTGATTTGTTATGAATAACTGAACGTTAGTTTCTTGAATTAATTGGTCAATTCGATTAATTTACCAAAATTAACACTCTCAGGTTAATCACTCGAATTCATATTTTAGGATAGTACTTGACAGTGACTCATTTAACAACACACAGAAGTGTCTTTAACCTGTGCAAATGATCGATACTTCCTATATAAGCCCTAAAATTACACCTTGTCAAAAGTTTATAAAAGGCTTTACCTCCTGATTCTGTAGGAACCACAGCTTTAGAGTGGATTATTTGTTTGTCTATTCTTCATTTTCTACTAAGAGAAACAATGTCATAAAGGTAAAATATCCTCCTTTTACTATCAGAAATTAAGTTACTGTACATCATATTAGAAGAGGAGGAATGTATGTTAAGTTGGTAACATTTTAATCCTAATTAAACATTTAACATTATTGAACTGATCTAATTTATTTTATTGAATCAATCTATCCTCCTTGCAAGAATATAAGCTATCGATAGTTTGTTTGTATATGACAATTCAAACATGTTGGTTCTAATCGATCAATGATTGCATCAAAATGAGGACTTTAATAAAATTTACAAACGTAAGACAATTTCCTTGTTAATCACTCAAATGTTAGAATAGTTTTTGATAATCAACATACAAACAGAATTGTATGTGAAAATGATCGATCGATTGGAATTAGTTAATGTTGAATTCTCATCGATTTAATCGTAACATGTATGAGAATTTCAAAATGATTAATTTACTTTATTAACCAGGTGATTTTCAGATTAATATATAAACTTCATTACATTCCACTAGAAACAAACATTAACATAGGTGCGATTACAAAATTTGATGTTTGTTTTTCTTTTTGTGAGTAATAAAAACATGTTTTCTTTATTTACCAACTTACATTACTTGTATCAATGATTGTACATATTTATTTACCTAACGTAGGTACTTTTTTTTTTTTTTTTTTTTGAATTTTCATCTTCAAATTTGTTAAAGTTGCATTACATTAATTTGATCTAAAATATATTTACTACTAATTAAATCTTTGATATCGTCAGCGCCTCCAAACGTACGATACCTCAACGAAACGTAAATCTCTAAAACATAAAATGAAGAACATAAAATATTTACCAGATATCCATTTTATCACAAATTCTAATTCATCATCTTGTAACGAAGTCATTCGTTGATGCTATTGTTGGTCATAAAAAGTAATCAACATATATGTAAATATCTGTTTAACTGACGTACTTTTTCTACCCCATTTTAATCCTCAAATTTATTAGATAATCCTTATTTTGATGTCACAAATATCATACTGTTCACGATATTTGAAACTAACTACGTACATATACATATAACGTATGCGATTTCCAGGAATCGCTAAACACCTGCAAATGTCAACGTTCCCTCCTCAGTACACGAATTGATAAGATTCTTAAAAGAAACTAAACGTCTTATTAAAATGCTAATGAAAATGATAATCGTATCAATTTGTATTCACTACGTAATTATTTTTTTTTTACCTTTGCATCATTAAGGATGTATGTATTTGAAATTTCGTTCGAACTATACAAAATTAAACATGGTAATTCGTTAAGACGATAATCCTATAAAATCGATTCGATCAAATTCAACCAACAAACAATCACTTACTATATAAATGATGAGATGATACTCTATAATTGATGAAAATTAACTTAAATGGGTGAACGCCCATTTTTTCATTGTAGATTCGGATTGCTCACACAAAAATATGCAAGTTTTATCTGAAAACTTTTTTCGATTCGTGATATAATCGCGAGAAACCTGATTTTGCTAATATCTCGAAAAATACACAGCGCATCGAAATTTTCATACATATACTGCTGAAAATCTAAATTATTGTAACCTTGATTAGGGTTAGAGGACAACCTGTGCAAGAAATGGTATAACAGTTGTGTCTATATTTAAGAGAGGAAAAGAATATTAACGTACATTTGAAGTAGTAGTAGTCTAGTAGAAGAAGACACGGTTATCCTTTTTCTCAGAGGTGTAGTGGGGGGATAAGGTTACCAAAGTTTTTGCATTTCACTCTCTTCAATTTTTAACTTTCCATCTAGTTTTGTATGAAGACACAATTACCCATGCGCAGACCTTGACAATGCAATTTTTTATATGGCCTTCACAATTGAACGTCCTTGCAATACCATTTCTACATATACACAGGGGTGATTTAACTATATTCTTAAAACTTTACGGCAATTATTTTGAATTTGCTGGGAATCGTTGCCCGCTTCTAGATACGTTTCCTAGTACAGGGTATGAGTGATATCATCTAATACAGCTGCAGTAAAAACCATTTTACTTTGCATTAGGATACTTTTTTGTAGCGATCAAACGCCCCAAGTGCTAATTATGCAATTTTCAACAATTGCTAATGATGACATTTGATCTATGAAAGAGAGCACTTTGTTAGATTATCAATTTCGATACAGGATCTGATTGTCTAGCGATTAACAGCAACTACTTATTTTCACTTCATTGGAGATTACTCCACTTTATGTATTCATACGTAACTACTGTCCTTAGAACGCATATAGTTTTAACGCGGTTCTTAGTAATTGCAATTTTTATAACCTTCACAATTGAACTAGATGCATTATTCCTTGCTGTATAATTGCAGTATATACGGGCTGATACAACAATTGCAGATATTTTTTTACGTTCTTTTAACACTTGCGCTTTTTAATGAAAACATCTTATTCATTGCCCAGACCTTGAAAATTCAATTTTTTTATGACCTTCACGATTGAACTGTCCTTGCGATACAATTTCTACATATACCTGGGGTGATACAACAATTATTTTTAATTTGTAAGTACTCTTACCGCTTCTAGATACATTTCGTAGACCTATGTATATTGATGTCATCTAATACAGCTACAGTACATTAAAAATAGAACAGTTTTTACATCTTATTAATTGTTTAGACTTTGAAAATTCAATTTTTATACCAGTGAACCACAATTGAACTGTCCTTGCGATACAATTTTTACATATACCAGGGTGATACAACTAATATAGATTGCAATACTAACTGAATTCAGAATCGATATATGGGGTTTTTGGTGGAGGAAAGAAAGCCCAACAATTTGTTGTTATTGTTTATGCTTGATAGATGTGATACATTATACCATAGCCAGGTCGATAATACAACAGTTCCATCATATATTGTGAGAATTTCTATCATATTTGTAATTTAACCAATTTTCGATGTCATGACAGCTGTCCTCGTTGTCGTAGTAGTCATCATCATCACACTGTATCTTGCGAAAGCATCGGTAGTTAGTTATCTTTTCGATGAGGTTCCGATTAGAAATTGGGGAGATTATACGATTCCAGTAATTCCAATCGATAATTAATTATATCTTTTAGATTAAACAATTCTTCAATCTCATTGTTATTCATCATACAAGAAAGGCTGTCACGTGATCTTGGCATTGTTACACTTTTTAGCATTTTCTCTTCCCCTTCAAAAGATTTCCAGTTATAGTAGATTATAAATTTGCTACTAAGTGATTCAGTAGTCTGGGAGCATTCGATATCTTTCTCTTCGTTAACATCACTGTCCAGTCAATCCTACGTTACATCTCTTGTGATCGGAACAATTTCTATGTATGTTTGTCATTTGAGTAGCGTCTCCCAATCTTCTCTCTCCATCACTATTGTATTGCCACATACAATTCGTAGAACTGGTGCAAGGCCATGGCCAATGTATTTGGGTAATTCTCACGTAGATCATAAGCGGTACAATCGATTAAATGTTTATTGTTCGGATGGGGGAGCTCATACAGTTGTGGAACCATCTCCTTCGTCATCATTACAGTAACAGTACGTACATTTAAAATTATTATTATTACAACTCTTTTCGGTATCCATGCAGAGGTTTCTAAATATGTTCATGACAGCAGCATCAACGGTGATGATTAGTATACAACACTGATTTATTTGAAAATGATCGAACTATTACTTATATGAGAGAGGAAAACTTATTATATCTTTATTTGGGCAACCTTGTTTACAACTTCATATCGTCTATTTACATAAATGTTAAATTAGTCGTTTTTTCCTCCGCCCCCCAGTACTTGTGATGAATACGTCTTTATGCGTCAAAGAGTCGTTGAAAATTTGAAGTCTACCGTCTTCGTTGAAATATTCGTAGAAGCGCAATGATATTTAAAATTTTCAGCCTCCAACACTATCCGGTCCCCTTATTTCGTATTAATTGTGTCGATACCAATTGCTTTATATTTTTCTCCCACATCCATCTCCTTGACGAAACCTATCACCTTGAGGGTTCAAAGAATACGTGTGCAGTTCAAAGTTCACATACGATTTTTATAGAATGTTTTCTTCCTACGTTAGACAAAGATGTCCGATTCATATTCTAAGAAATCATGCAGGTGTTCTTTATGCAACGTTTCAATCTTTTTTCGTAGAAGCGTGTGAAAATGATAAGGGTAACACGTGCATCAGCGACAAGAAATTAATGTTTTAAAGTTCATGATGAATCTACTTTTATTACACGGAGTGACCTTATTGAATACGTCTTTTCAAGAAACCTATTACCCTGAGGGTTCAAAGTACATAGGTTCAAAGTGTTCAAAGTCCACACACAATTTTTATAAAAATGTTTTCTTCTTAGACAATTTTTAAAGTCCTTGACTTTTCATACACGGTATGACCATGAAAACTCTCTGTTAAGCTCCTCCCCTTGGCGTAGCTGACATTGTGTTTAGGTGTTTGAACGAGTGTGTACATCGTTACTTATTAATTTAGTGACTTCATCTGATGGTACTAGTTATAATTGGATTTCAAAAAATGATAATTATTTACATTGTTTACAATTTCTTATAGTATATAAATTAGTTTTTGCCCACTATCCCACCTTGAAATAATCGCAGAAAAAAGGTGAGAAAGGGATCTAATAGGAACAAAGAGTAGTGGGAAAGCCAAAGAGAGGTGTAAAAGACAACAAAGGTAGTGGGGAGTCAATAGTAACAAGCGGTGATGAGGGAGCAAACAGGAGTGTGGTGGAAGGCATCGAATAGGGAGAAGAGTGGTGGGACACTTGACAGCCAACAAAGGGAGGCGTGGCGAGGTAAAAGAGTGTTGGGTTACTTGACAGTCATAAAGGGAGGCGTGGCATCCAATAGGAGTGGTGGGTTACTTGGCAGCCAAGAAAAGGAGACGTGGCATCCAATAGGGAAAAGAGTGCGTGGCAATAGGAAAAGAGTGGTGGGTTACTTGGCAACCAACGAATGGAGGCGTGGCATCCAATAGGGAAAAGAGTGGTGGGTTACTTGGCAACCAACAAAGGGAGGTAGTCTATAGGAACAGAGGGACGATTAGTGGCGAGAGGCAGCCAATAGGAGCAAAGGAGCTTTGTGATGGGAGGCGTGTCAGCCAATAGGAACAAGGGGGAGGGGCTTAAACGGTGGTGGGCTAAAAGTAGGTGGGGATAAGTCTCATGGGGCTCATGTGTGTTTACCACAAAGGATGGCGATCCAACAAAGTACAGTAGAGAGGGAGGCAGCCAATAGGAGCATTGGTGGGGAGCCAATAGGAACAAAGGGTCAATAGCAACAGAGGCGTGCCATCCAACAGGGAGCCAATAGGAAGAGAGTGGTGGGAGGCGTGCCAATAGAAGGCGTCCAATAGGGAGACTAGGGTGGGAGGAGTGTCATAGCTACCAATAGGCACAAAGGGGAATATCCAATAGACGCAAAGGGGGGAGGGGCGTGGATATCAGACCCAATAGACACAAAGGGGCAGACCCAATAGAAGGGGCGTGGCAGACCAATAGAAGGGGCGTGGCAGACCAATAGAAGGGGCGTGGCAGACCATGCAAAGGGGAGGGGCATGGGGCGTGGCTGTCTGTCTCTGCCAAGTCCCCCAATACCTACTGAAGAGTGCACAAACTCCAAACGAACAGCTTAACAATCCATCTAGACCAAGATTTGTATTAGGAGAGCATAATGCGTGAGCAGATGCTGTAATTAAACTATCAAAATTTAATACAACCCCTTGCACGCCTTAATAGTTGAGTTAAATTTGCATTAGGAGGCCATAAATCAAAATCCGTATTAGGAGAATAGAAACCCTTTGTAAATAAACCGTGATTATCTAATACGTTCCTGTGCACAGTTTAACAATGGAGCAGAATTTTGCATTTGGATGCCATAATGCATGAAGAGTGCACAAACTCCAAACGAACAGCTTAACAATCCATCTAGACCAACATTTGTATTAGGAGAGCATAATGCGTGAGCGGATGCTGTAATTAAACCATCAAAATTTAATACAACCCCTTGCACACCTTAATAATTGAGCTAAATTTGCATTAGGAGGCCATAAATCAAAATCCGTATTAAGGGAATAGAAACCCTTTGTAAATAAACCGTGATTATCTAATACGTTCCTGTGCACAGTTTAATAATGGAGTAGAATTTTGCATTTAGATGCCATTATACATGAAGAGTGCACAAACTCCAAACGTACAGCTTAACAATCCATCTAGACCAACATTTGTATTAGGAGAGCATAATGCGTGAGCGGATGCTGTAATTAAACCATCAAAATTTAATACAACCCCTTGCACACCTTAATAATTGAGCTAAATTTGCATTAGGAGGCCATAAATCAAAATCCGTATTAGGAGAATAGAAACCCTTTGTAAATAAACCGTGATTATCTAATACGTTCCTGTGCACAGTTTAACAATGGAGCAGAATTTTGCATTTGGATGCCATAATACATGAAGAGTGCACAAACTCCAAACGAACAGCTTAACAATCCATCTAGACCAACATTTGTATTAGGAGAGCATAATGCGTGAGCAGATGCTGTAATTAAACTATCAAAATTTAATACAACCCCTTGCACACCTTAATAATTGAGCTAAATTTGCATTAGGAGGCCATAAATCAAAATCCGTATTAGGAGAATAGAAACCCTTTGTAAATAAACCGTGATTATCTAATACGTTCCTGTGCACAGTTTAACAATGGAGCAGAATTTTGCATTTGGATGCCATAATGCATGAAGAGTGCACAAACTCCAAACGAACAGCTTAACAATCCATCTAGACCAACATTTGTATTAGGAGAGCATAATGCGTGAGCAGATGCTGTAATTAAACTATCAAAATTTAATACAACCCCTTGCACGCCTTAATAGTTGAGTTAAATTTGCATTAGGAGACCATAAATCAAAATCCGTATTAGGAGAATAGAAACCCTTTGTAAATAAACCGTGATAATCTAATACGTTCCTGTGCACAGTTTAATAATGGAACAGAATTTGCATTTGGATGCCATAATACATGAAAAGTGCACAAACTCCAAACGAACAGCTTAACAATCCATCTAGACCAACATTTGTATTAGGAGAGCATAATGCGTGAGCAGATGCTGTAATTAAACTATCAAAATTTAATACAACCCCTTGCACACCTTAATAATTGAGCTAAATTTGCATTAGGAGGCCATAAATCAAAATCCGTATTAGGAGAATAGAAACCCTTTGTAAATAAACCGTGATAATCTAATACGTTCCTGTGCACAGTTTAATAATGGAACAGAATTTGCATTTGGATGCCATAATACATGAAAAGTGCACAAACTCCAAACGAACAGCTTAACAATCCATCTAGACCAACATTTGTATTAGGAGAGCATAATGCGTGAGCAGATGCTGTAATTAAACTATCAAAATTTAATACAACCCCTTGCACACCTTAATAATTGAGCTAAATTTGCATTAGGAGGCCATAAATCAAAATCCGTATTAGGAGAATAGAAACCCTTTGTAAATAAACCGTGATTATCTAATACGTTCCTGTGCACAGTTTAACAATGGAGCAGAATTTTGCATTTGGATGCCATAATGCATGAAGAGTGCACAAACTCCAAACGAACAGCTTAACAATCCATCTAGACCAACATTTGTATTAGGAGAGCATAATGCGTGAGCAGATGCTGTAATTAAACTATCAAAATTTAATACAACCCCTTGCACGCCTTAATAGTTGAGTTAAATTTGCATTAGGAGACCATAAATCAAAATCCGTATTAGGAGAATAGAAACCCTTTGTAAATAAACCGTGATAATCTAATACGTTCCTGTGCACAGTTTAATAATGGAACAGAATTTGCATTTGGATGCCATAATACATGAAAAGTGCACAAACTCCAAACGAACAGCTTAACAATCCATCTAGACCAACATTTGTATTAGGAGAGCATAATGCGTGAGCAGATGCTGTAATTAAACTATCAAAATTTAATACAACCCCTTGCACACCTTAATAATTGAGCTAAATTTGCATTAGGAGGCCATAAATCAAAATCCGTATTAGGAGAATAGAAACCCTTTGTAAATAAACCGTGATAATCTAATACGTTCCTGTGCACAGTTTAATAATGGAACAGAATTTGCATTTGGATGCCATAATACATGAAAAGTGCACAAACTCCAAACGAACAGCTTAACAATCCATCTAGACCAACATTTGTATTAGGAGAGCATAATGCGTGAGCAGATGCTGTAATTAAACTATCAAAATTTAATACAACCCCTTGCACACCTTAATAATTGAGCTAAATTTGCATTAGGAGGCCATAAATCAAAATCCGTATTAGGAGAATAGAAACCCTTTGTAAATAAACCGTGAATATCTAATACGTTCCTGTGCACAGTTTAATAATGGAGCAGAATTTGCATTTGGATGCCATAATACATGAAAAGTGCACAAACTCCAAACGAACAGCTTAACAATCCATCTAAACCAACATTTGTATTAGGAGAGCATAATGCGTGAGCAGATACTGTAATTAAACCTTCAAAATTTAATACAACCCCTTGCACGCCTTAATAATTGAGCTAAATTTGCATTAGGAGGCCATAAATCAAAATCAGTATTAGGAGAATAGAAAACCTTTGTGTAAATAAACCACATGGAAATTTAATATAACCCCTTGTACAGCTTGATAATGGTAGAAAATTTGCATTTGGAGACCATAATACCTAAAGAGGCTATGTAAAGAAACTGTGAACACTCCAAACGAACCTATACAGCTTAACAGTCCATCTAAGCCAACACGACTGGCACGACTTAATAATTGAGCAAAATTTGTATTAGGATGCCATAAAACAAAATTATATAGTATTAGGAGAATAAAATCGTTTGGTAGGTATTGTAAATAAATCGTAGATATATAATACGACCCTGTGCACACTTAATAATGGGGAAAATTTTGTACTTGGAGACCATAAGACGTAAAGAGATTACGTAAATAAACTGTGGACGTTTTAAATAAACCACTAGGTATACAACTTAATAATGCATCTGTGTATCGGGAGAACATAATTCGTGAGCAGAGAGTGTAAATAAACCATGGAGATTTAATACAATCCCTTGCACAGCTTAATAATGGAGCAAATTTTGCATTAGGAGGCCATAAATCAAAATTAGAGTTAGTAGAATACAATCCCTTACTAGGTCTTGTAAATAAACCATAAAATACGACCCCATGAACAGCTTAATGAACGAAAATTGCATTAGGCGGCCATAATACGTGAGGAGGTTGTCTAAAATACTGTGAACACTTTATATAAACCCTTGTACAGCTTAAGAATCTGTCTTAATTTGGACTGGGAGTGTATAATGCGCGAAGGGGTAACCTGAATAAATTTGCATTAGGAATTCATAATAAGGAAGGGCATCATACAACACCAATTTAAAGCAAGACTTGTATTAGGAGAATATAATGCATGAGATGGTAATGTAAATAAATCATAGAAATTCCATACGACCCTGTCCAAAGCTTAATACTGAAGTAAAATCTGCATTACGGACCGATATACGTGAGGTGCCTACGTAAAATACGTAACAAACCTTTTTTGAGTTTAGCAATGGAATTAAATCAATATTTTTATTAGGATATCATGCGTCGTAAATAAGCCGTTGATAATATGTGAAATAAGTCTACGCCAAGCTTAATAAGGAAAAATATTTGGATTAGGAGGTTACGTAAACAAACTTTGGACATTTTGGAGAAACATTTATAACGATAAATAAACCATCTATGTATATCAAAAATTTGAATAGGAGCACATAATGCGTAAGTAGGTACCGTAAATAAACCGTAGATATTTATTACTACCCTGTGCGTAGCTTAATAATGGGACAAAATTTACGATAGGGAGCCATAACAAGTGAGGAGTTAAACATTTGATATAAACCCTTGTACACATAAATCAAAATTTGGATTAGGAGAGTTAGAGAGTATATTGTGTGAAGAGGTAACGTACAATAAATAAATTTGCATTAGGGATCCATAATAGGGAAGAAGGTGGACATTTAATGTAAATACCCTTATACACTTATTTAAAGCAAGATTTGTATTAGGAGAATATAATACGTGAGGAGATTATGCGCCGGATTAAAGGGGAGGCTAGGGACGCTACAAACCCGGGCCCCATTACGTAGGGGCCCCCATTTTAAAAAAAAGTTTGTGTAAAAAGAAAAAAATTAATATACATATATTTGTTTATTTAAAATAGTTATCTAATTATTTACTTACTTTATATTCATATTATTCATATTATTCATATGATTTTATTTTAATTTTTTATCGTGTAAAATAACTTTGATGAGTTTAAAAAAGGGCCCCTTTCCGTTCACGTAAAACCCCTGGGCCCCTCAACTCTTTAATCCGGGCCTGGATGTCATAGGAGGTAAACCTCACAAAAGCGATTCTCATACCATTTGCAAGAAATAGAATTCCATGAGAAACGAGACGACTTTTCTTCTATGGAACGGACAAAACAGCGAATAAAGCCATCTGAGCTCTATGGAAACGCAAGAAGGCAAAGAAAAACTAAACAATTTTTAGCCTATTTAGGTATAACAACAGGGACCTCCACACTCCACAGCTGCCATGGAAACTGGCTAAAATACAGTTCCAAAAAAATAAGAGCACCCGGAGATTCTACAAGGTGGAATGTGACCCGCCCAGTATGTCTGTTTGCATATAAAACTGTAAGGAAAATAGAAACCATTCTGAAGGATTAATACTGGAGAGACACCAATGGCAAAAGGAAACACAAGGTCTTGCTAGGAGTGCGGCCCAGCCAAAGAACTGACAATTTTCCGAACTTCAATAAGGAAAACGTTTACCTTTCTGCCTAGTCTACGAAAAAGACCTGTAAATTCCGTTATTCATCATAGAAGATCGCAGTGTGAGATACAAGAAGAATCTTCTGGATTCTCTAACGTTTTCAAAAATACGAGAGGGAGGAATTTGGTAGACTTCTGGCGATATCACCTGTGCCAAAACATATAGAGCACAGATAATCGCAGAAGGATACTTTAGGAAGCTTTAATGTTTTGGAAAGTTTTCGAAAAACATTGGACTGTGCAAGGTATTAAGAACAAACATGGAATCTATCGTAGTAGGCAAATGGAAGAATCTTCTTGAACCGTAATCAAAAGTATATGAATATGGATCATCTAGATTCGAAAGTATGGTGACATGGAACGCCATCCATCATAAATCCATTGGAGGTACTGAAACGTTTCGAAAGTATAAGGGCATTCTTGGATCTGGTAAAAAAATGAAATCAGAACTCAACCAGCTCGAAGAAGATCACAGGGAGGTTCTGGAAGGATCTACAAGATTCTGAGACTATTCAAAGAGTGTGGGGCGCATTATTTAATCGAGTAAACGTCAAAGATTTGGACAAGGACATCAAAATAAATACGCGATTAACATTTCAGCAAGGACATCTAATAAGAGATTGCAGAAGGATAATGGAAGATTATGGAATTTTTCCGCTGAAATTTGAGTTCCTTTTTGCATCTGGTCAGTAAATTCCATTTGTTCTAAAAAACAAGAACATTGATGGAATCAAGATCTTGTCCAGGACATCCATCGCAAGATATCGCAGTAGGCACCTTCTATATTCAGGGGTATTTTCAGTGTAAATTGTGGCGCAGTGGAATTTGAAAGGGAATTTCTAGGTCTTGAAATGTTTTCGGGAGTATAAGAGCTTGGACTGCCATTTGGAATTTAATAGACGGTTGACGATTAGGGCAATGACATCAAAATAATTAGGCAACCGACACCTCAGCTAGGACATTTGATCGCAGTAGGAATTTTACGAGATGCTCCTGGTTTCGGAATGTTTCCGGGAGTATATACGAGGTTGGAGCGCTATTTGGAATTTAGTAGACAGTTGACGATTAGCACAAGGACATCAAAATAATGAGGCAACCAGTACCTCAACCAGGACACCCAAAGCAGAAGATCGCAGTGGGATTTTAAAGTGATCCTCTAGGTTTTGGAATGTTTTCGGGAGTGTAAGAGACTGGAGCGTCATTTTTAATGTAGTAGACGGTTGACGATTAGGAAAAGGACATCAAAATAATTAGGCAACCAACAGCTCAGTCACGACATATCATCGCAGTAGGATTTTAAAGAGATGCTCCTGGTTTTGGAATGTTTCCGGGAATATAATGGCTTGGAGTGCCATTTGGAATTTAATAGACGGTTGACGATTAGGGCAATGACATCAAAATAATTAGGCAACCGACACCTCAGCTAGGACATTTGATCGCAGTAGGATTTTTACGAGATGCTCCTGGTTTCGGAATGTATCCGGGAGTATATACGAGGTTGGAGCGCTATTTGGAATTTAGTAGACGGTTGACGATTAGCACAAGGACATCAAAATAATGAGGCAACCAGTACCTCAACCAGGACACCCAAAACAGAAGATCGCAGTGGGATTTTAAAGTGATCCTCTAGGTTTTGGAATGTTTTCGGGAGTGTAAGAGTCTGGAGCGCCATTTTTAATGTAGTAGACGGTTGACGATTAGGAAAAGGACATCAAAATAATTAGGCAACCAACACCTCAGTCAGGACATATCATCGCAGTAGGATTTTAAAGAGATGCTCCTGGTTTTGGAATGTTTCCGGGAATATAATGGCTTGGAGTGCCATTTGGAATTTAATAGACGGTTGACGATTAGGGCAATGACATCAAAATAATTAGGCAACCGACACCTCAGCTAGGACATTTGATCGCAGTAGGATTTTTACGAGATGCTCCTGGTTTCGGAATGTTTCCGGGAGTATATACGAGGTTGGAGCGCTATTTGGAATTTAGTAGACGGTTGACGATTAGCACAAGGACATCAAAATAATAAGGCAACCAGTACCTCAACCAGGACACCCAAAACAGAAGATCGCAGTGGGATTTTAAAGTGATCCTCTAGGTTTTGGAATGTTTTCGGGAGTGTAAGAGTCTGGAGCGCCATTTTGAATGTAGTAGACGGTTGACGATTAGAAAAAGGACATCAAAATAATGAGGCAACCAGTACCTCAACCAGGACACCCAAAACAGAAGATCGCAGTAGGATTTTAAAGCGATCCTCTAGGTTTTGGAATCTTTCCGGGAGTATAAGAGGTTGGAGCGTAATTTTGTATTTAGTAGACGTTTGAGGATTAGAGGATAAGGACATCAAAATAATTAGGCAATCAAGACCTCAGCCAAGACATTTGTAACAGGCGATCTGCTAGGTTTGGAATGTTTCCAGTCCGGGAGTACACGAGCTTGGAGCACCATTTTCAATTTAGCGACGGTTGACGATTAGGACAAGCATGTCGACATAATTAGGTAACTAACACCTCAGCTAGGACATTTGATCGCAGTGGGAATTTAAAGAGATGCTCCTGGTTTTGTAATGTTTCCGGGAGTACTTATACGAACCTGGAACGCCATTTGGAATTTAGTAGGCGGTTGACAATTAGGGCAAGGACATCAAAATAATTAGGCAACCAGGACATCAAAATAATTAGGCAACCAGGATACTCATAACAGAAGATCACAGTAGGATTTTAAAGGGATCATCCTGGTTTTGGACTGTTTCCGAGAGTTCTTGAGCGCCATTTTGGTTCTGTTAGGCGGCTAACGATTTGGACAAGGACATCAAAATAATTAGGCAATCAAGACTTCAGCCAAGACATTTGTAACAGAAGATCGCAGTAGGATTTTAAAGGGATCTTCTAAGTTTGGAATGTTTCCGGGAGTATACGAGTTTGGAGCGCCATTTGGAATTTAGTAAA
Organism: Pyrocoelia pectoralis; assembly: GCA_036250285.1. Lineage (NCBI taxonomy): Eukaryota > Metazoa > Arthropoda > Insecta > Coleoptera > Lampyridae > Pyrocoelia > Pyrocoelia pectoralis. The sequence goes on from CM070083.1 coordinate 5,558,557, forward strand.
CGGTACACGATTAGGACAGGAACATCAAAATAATTAGGCAGAAGGATTTTAAATGGATTCTCCTGATTTTAGAATGTTTCCGAGAGTATACGAGCTTGGAGCGCCATTTTGTAGTTAGTAGACGTTTGACGATTGGTATAAAGACATCAAAATAAATAGGCAATCAATACCTCAGCCAAGACATATGCAACAGAAGATCGCAGTAGGATTTTAAAGAGATCTGCTAGGTTTAGAATGTTTCCGGGAGTAAACGAGCTTGGAGCGCCATTTGGAATTTAGTAGACGGTTGACGATTAGGACAAGAACATCAAACGAATTTATTAGGCAACCAATACCTCAACAGAAGATCGCAGTAGTAGAATTTTACAGTGACCGATTAGGTTTTGGAGTGTTTTCAGGAGTATAATGGCTTTTGAATTTAGTAGACGATTGATTATTAGGACAAGGACATCAAAATGATGAGGCAATCAGTACCTCAACCAGGACACCCATAACAAAAGATTGCAGTAGGATTTTAAAATGATCCTCCAGGTTTTACAGTGTAAGAGCCATTTTGAATTTAGTAGACGGTTCACGCTTAGGGCAAGGACATCAAAATAATTAGGCAACCAACACCTCAGTCAGGACATTTATAACAGATGATCGCAGTAGGATTTTAAAGGGATCCTCCTAGTTTTGGAGTGTTACGAGGAGTGTAAGAGCTTGGAGTGCCATTTCGAATTTAGTAGACGGTTGACGATTAGAACAGAGACATCAAAATAATTAGGCAACCAGGACATCAAAATAATTAGTCAACCAGGACATCAAAATAATTAGGCAACCAGGATACTCATCACAGAAGATCACAGTAGCATTTTAAAGGGATCCTCCTGGTTTCGGACTGTTTCCGAAAGCTTTGGAGTGCCATTTTGGATCTGTTAGGCGGCTAACGATTTGAACAAGGGCATCAAAATGATGAATCTCATCCCGACGACAATTTTCTGAACATTAATGGTATATTTACTAAGTGGACATTAGAGCAGACCCAATGTGCTCTCTCTTAAACTTTTTCGACGATACTTGGATACAGTCATCCGAACAGTACATTTAAAAGATGAAGGAAGAGCTAAAACAATTGACAGTGGCTAAGAGCAAAGTAGGTACCTATTGAAAGGAAATTGTTCCAATTATGAAACTTCAAACAATGTAAGAGACTGGTGAATAAGTAAGTGTGAATATTTATTCACAAGTTCGCTCTTTAACCAAAACATGAAAAAGTTAATAAAACCCCATAAAGCACGAATTATTCATGATTAACGAATAACGCGATGAAAAGAGTCGAACATTGTTGTGGTTATCATTCTAAATAATTCAGAATAACCACCCCACAAATAGAGCACGAGCATTAATCCACCCTTAATAAAATCTTAAATTTTGTATTGTAAGCATTGGTTACCCAAATTAGCCGAAATCTAACACCAAATACTTACATCATGAAAGAATGGGAGGGGGACAGTAATTTATCGTGTAAACTTAGGCACATGCTGTGAAATAATGAGGACAAAACCCTCTCTCAATTCTCAACCCTTAAGATCGAAATGAAAAGTATAATAATTGATGTCCAAATAGATAAATAAAAACACATCTAATGTATATAAAATGATATTAATCTATTGGTTTTAGATCCGATCAAATGCGTGAGCAATTTTGACCTTTGCATGTTTCAACTTGAGGGTTGCATGAATATCAAATGAAGACACCTGTCAATTGTCAAGAAAATTCCACCTTCGCGTGCGGATTTTTACCCATTTTTTTCTTTCGTCCTCGTCTTTTGTTTAATTGAAACACAAATCAGGCGGGTATATAATTACCTACGGAGTAAATACACAAACATCTAATTAACCATCATTAACCAATTTGTACGATATCTAATAGAATTATTATGTAGTTTGTCATTCGTCCTTATCGTCCTTTTTTATCATTTCATTCATTTTCGACACGACATCACATCTACGTTGAATTTCGAAAATATTTGAAACGTAATTAAGGTACTTTTTTGGTGCACGTAGATCACGCGAAAACCATTCAGGAAAATAAGTTTATTATCATAATGCTGTTGACGTTTTGCTTTCCAGAAAGTTTCTGATTTAAATTAACAAAATTGAGGCCATTGTTATTCATATTATGAATCTGATAAGCAAATTTTAAATGACACGTCAGAAATTTGGTTCTACATTCGTCGTTAATTTAAATAAATACAAATTGTGGAGATTTATCTTTCGAGTCGGTAGCATTATGTCATTGCCAAAATCGACACGGTTTCAAATTTAAGATTATTAGAGATTGAAGCTTCATAATTTGAGCTCCTCGATTAAAGAAACTTTGGAAATCCGAAATCCAAGATCCGAGTTACGAAATTCGTAAGTATTTCAAGAATCAAATTTCCAGTTTCAAAATTCGAGAGTTAAAAAAATTTGGAGTCTTGGTCTCGAGAGTGTAATATGTTTTGAAATTAAAGAATTGAATTTGGAAATTTGAGATTTAAGATTCGAATAGATAAAGAAACTTTGGAAATTCGAAATCTAAGATGCGAGTTTCGAAATTCGTAAGTATTTCGAGAATCAAGTTTACAGTTTCAAAATTCGAGAGTTAAGATTTAAGAATATTCGAGTTTCGACATTCGAATCTCGAAATTTGGAGTCCCGGTCTCGAGAGTGTAATGTGTTTTGAAATTAAAGAATTGAATTTGGAAATTTGAGATTTAAGATTCGAATAGATAAAGAAACTTTGGAAATTCGAAATCTAAGATGCGAGTTTCGAAATTCGTAAGTATTTCGAGAATCAAGTTTACAGTTTCAAAATTCGAGAGTTAAGATTTAAGAATATTCGAGTTTCGACATTCGAATCTCGAAATTTGGAGTCCCGGTCTCGAGAGTGTAATGTGTTTTGAAATTAAAGAATTGAATTTGAAAATTTGAAATTTCAGATTCGAATAGATAAAGAAACTTTGGAAATTCGAAATCTAAGATCCGAGTTTCGAAATTCGTAAGTATTTCGAGTATCAAGTTTCCAGTTTTAAACTTCGAGATTAAAGATTTAAGAATATTCGAGTTTCGACATTCGAATCTCGAAATTTGGAGTCCCGGTCTCGAGAGTGTAATGTGTTTTGAAATTAAAGAATTGATTTTGGAAATTTGAGATTTAAGATTCGAATAGATAAAGAAACTTTGGAAATTCGAAATCTAAGATCCCAGTTTCGAAATTCGTAAGTATTTCGAGAATCAAATTTCCAGTTTCAAAATTCGAGAGTTAAAATTTAAAAATATTCGAGTTTCGACATTCGAATCTCGAAATTTAGAGTCTTGGTCTCGAGAGTGTAATATGTTTTGAAATTAAAGGATTAAATTTGGAAATTTGAGGTTTAAGATTCGAATAGATAAAGAAACTTTGGAAATTCGAAATCTAAGATCCGAGTTTCGAAACTGGTAAGTATTTCGTGAATCAAGTTTCCAGTATCAAAATTTGAGAGTTAAGATTTAAGAATATTCTAAATTCAATATTTGAATTTCGAAATTTGGAGTCCCGGTCTCGACAGTGTAATATGTTTTGAAATTAAAGAATTAAATTTGGAAATTTGAGATGTAAGATTCGAATAGATAAAAAAACTTAGGAAATTCGAAATCTAAGATCCGAGTCTCGAAATTCGTAAGTATTTCGAGAATCAAGTTTACAGTTTCAAAATTCGAGAGTTAAGATTGAAGAATATTCGAGTTTCGATATTCGAATCTCGAAATTTGGAGTCTTTGTCTCGAGAGTGTAATATGTTTTGAAATTAAAGAACTGAATTTGGAAATTTGAGATGTAAGATTTGAATAGATAAAGAAAGTTTGGAAATTCGAAATCTAAGATGCGAGTTTCGAAATTCGTAAGTATTTCGAGAATCAAGTTTACAGTTTCAAAATTCCAGAGTTAAAATTTAAGAATATTCGAGTTTCGACATTCGATTCTCGAAATTTGGAGTCCGGGTCTCGAGATTGTTGTGTTTTGAAATTAAAGAATTCAATTTGGAAATTTGAGATTTAAGATTCGAATAGATAAAGAAACTTTGGAAATGCGAAATCTAAAAGATCCGAGTTTCGAAATTCGTAAGTATTTCGAGAATCAAGTTTCCAGTTTCAAAATTCGAGAGTTAAAATTTAAGAATATTCGAGTTCCGACATTCGAATCTCGAAATTTGGAGTCCCGGTCTCGAGAGTGTAATATGTTTTGAAATTAAAGAATTGAAATTGGAAATTCGAGATTTAAGATTCGAATAGATAAAGAAACTTTGGAAATTCGAAATCTTAGATGGGAGTTTCGAAATTCGTAAGTATTTCGAGAATCAAGTTTCGACTTTTTAGACTCAAGTCTCCAAATTCGAATTTCAAGTACGAAGATTTACGTATAAAGACTTAACTTTATAGATTAGAGGTTTAATTTTGGGAATTCGAAATTCAAGATTCCAAATCCAAGTTTTGTGATTCGGATTTAGAGATTCCAAGTTTCGAGTCTCTACATTACAGCAAAGAGCATAATTATTATATGGTCTTTGATTACAGTTAGGATTCCGAGATGCGATGTTTCGAGCTGTGAATTTTGAAAATAAAGATTCGAGTTTCGTAGGTATTTCAAGATTCAGATTGAGAGCTTCTAGAAGCTTCATCTTCAAAAGATTTGAATTTGGAAATTCGAAATTCGAGTTTCTAGATTCGAGATTCGCGTTTAAATTTTCGAGTTTCCAAATTTTAAATTGCTCTTTGAATTCTAGCTCAAGTTCAAGTTTTAATTTGAGATATACACTTTCAGAGTTTTTCGTGTTTTTAATTGAACTTAAAGAGTGTTCAAACTTTAGTAGAAGGTTTGACTTCGAGAATGACAGCTTTCAATTGAAAATAAGAGCCATGAGCGCTACCATTAAAGTTCGTATCCTAACTTAAAATACAGTTTGATTTGGAACTTAAAGGTTTTAAAATTACCTAAAATTATAGCTTTCAAATATTATTAAATTTCAAAATTTCTGTCTTGAGTTAAAACTCAAATTCAAAGTTAATTTCGGACTACAGTTAGACTTACGTTTTAAGTTCGAGTCTGAGTTCGAATTCAAATTTTTGAACTTCCACCATTTAAACTGCTATAAATCTATTATTGGGAGGAAGTGGACAAATTTTTCCACACTGATGCATCTAAACATGAGTAATGAAAATCTGCATCTACATCTGAAATATTTCGAAGATTGCGGATTTGCAGCAACATTTTCTATCGCAAGAAGTGGATTTTCCAACGTTTATAGGGTGTATAAATACCGGTCCAATAAATCTATTATTGGGAGAAAGTGGACAAATTTTTCCACACTGATGCATCTAAACATGAGTAATGAAAATCTGCATCTACATCTGAAATATTTCGAAGATTGCGGATTTGCAGCAACATTTTCTATCGCAAGAAGTGGATTTTCCAACGTTTATAGGGTGTATAAATACCGGTCCAATAAATCTATTATTGGGAGAAAGTGGACAAATTTTTCCACACTGATGCATCTAAACATGAGTAATGAAAATCTGCATCTACATCTGAAATATTTCGAAGATTGCGGATTTGCAGCAACATTTTCTATCGCAAGAAGTGGATTTTCCAACGTTTATAGGGTGTATAAATACCGGTCCAATAAATCTATTATTGGGAGAAAGTGGACAAATTTTTCCACACTGATGCATCTAAACATGAGGAATGAAAATATGCAACTACATCTGAAATATCTCCACATTTGCCGATTTACAGCAACATTTTCTATCGTAAGAAGTGGATTTTCCAACGTTATAGGGTGTATAAATACCGGTCCAATAGATGTATTATTGGGAAAAAGTGGACAAATAATTGCACACTGATGCATTTAAACAAGAGGAATGAAAATCTGCATCTACGCCGAAATATCTCGACAATTGTGGATTTGCAGCAACATTTTCTATTGCAAGAAGTGGATTTTCCAACGTTATAGGGTGTATACTGTATAAATACCGGTATCATAAATCACAAGCTTGAGCAAAATGTACAGAGGGGTTCTACAAACTTTTAAGAACCATAGAAATGTCAATAAGAGCCAAAATAGGGTTATACAGGACAATTCTGCACCCGACACTGACATGGGTCATGAATGGAAACAACCAGTCAAGGCCTGAAGTTTGGAAGAGAAAAATGTTGTGAAGAATACTGGGTGAAAGACCAAAAGAATGAGACTGAGAAAGAAACGATTTTATCAAGACCAGAACACTGAAATGACTAGAAGGTTTGGAGGGAATGGCAGAGGGTAGGACAGTACAAAGGAAAGGGAAAGGCCGCGAAAATAGTGAAAACAGGATCCCATGTAGCACCCTTTATTGGCGTTACCTTGGTAGAATACTGACCAATATAGAGAAATTGGGACGATATTGTCGAACTGCAGCCAATATTGGAAATACAATATTTAGTAAATATAAGAACAATATTGGCAATATTTAGTAAATATTGCATTTAATGTAAATTCAAATATTGTACACACAATAATGCACCAATATTATAATGTAATACAATATAATATATTATAATATAATATAATATAATATATTATAATATAATATAATATAATATAATATAATATAATATAATATATTATAATATAATATAATGTAATATGAATATAATATTACAATATTACTAAATATGGAAAATCGATATTTAAGCAATATAACACACATATTTGTAATATTTAGTAAATATTACTATTTAATCTAAATTCAAATATTGTACACACAATAATGTATCAATATTGCGTGTACAATATTAGGTACTAAATATGGAAAATCGATATTAACAATATTTAGTAAATATTACTATACAATATAAAGTCAATATTTATTTATCGATGACATAACAATACCGTCTTTTCAATATTACCTACTGAATATTTAAAATGATATATTTAGGCAACATGAAAAAAATATTCAAAAATAATAACGTTATGATACTTTCTTAAAATCCGCCGAATATTAATTTTCGTCGATTTAGAGATACCAAAATAATCAAAATATAATATGTTATACCTACATATAAATTTCCGTAGCTCAGTGGTATCATGGCTCACTTCTATAACCCGGCGATCGATGGTTCAAGACTTCAAATCGTACTTGAAGCAAAAGGTACTTTCAGCATCACCGATTTTCTCCTAGTCTACACGAAGCAGCCACCGGAGCAGACGGAGCACTGGAGAAAGAGTCCCTCGGAGCATTTAGAGCTGTAGGGGTGGGCCAGCTCACCCCCTTTCTTACTATTTTGGTACGCACATTACAAAACAATAATGGGCCAATATTCTATATTAAATATTTTTCCAAATATTGAAATAATATGGCTTAGTAATATTTAGGCAATATGTAAAATTGTTCACATTTCAATGTTAGGACAATATTGTATATATTCTACCAATAGGTATATTTACAATGAAATGCCAATATTAAACCAAAAGTAAACGCTACATGCGGAGGAGGAGAACAAGACAAAACAGAAGACAATGGGCCAGAGGTATAAACGCTAAGGGCCCGAGGGCCTAAATCAAGCTTACATATTTACTATTTTAGCTACTTGAATCACAAGATTGAAAAACACCGGTACTAAATTTTCGACACGCTGTATAATTCACCACCAATTAAGCATTTAAAAAAAATTGCAGCAATAAACCCACTTTTGTACATTTTTATATCCCGACCGAAAAAAAAAGAGAGGATAATTTCGGGTAACAATTTAGCAAAATGAAGGGTCCCGGAAACGTTTAGAAAATTAAACATTTATCCGCACTTAGCAAGGGGTAATAAATAACAATCTAACTTATAATTTTACGTATACGTATGACAGCTGAATTGATACGTCGAAGGGGATCTATAATAGACCAATTGGATTTTTTTGGTTGTTGGTACATAAACCGAAAATCGTTTTGGTATCGATTAGCGTCGCTCGAAGATTATAGGACCGAAGGGTAAAAAGAAAACGTCGCCAATTAGTAAATTCGACAACTGCAATTACGGTGTCATTTAAACCGTTCATTAAAACAAAACTAACCTATACTAAATTTATAGGTGGCAGTAAACGATTTTTAATTATAACCCCCCTCACGTGCTTATAATTCCACGTTTCTTTTATTGATAGCGCGGATATCAATTAGGGTGCGCTAATAAGACAAACGGTAGCTCGAACTGATTTATTCCAATTGTGAAATTCGAACGCTGTTTTTTTTTTCGAAATTGTACAATTTTGTTTGGAAAATTTAATCGGTAGGGGGCGTAGAGGTGGGTATATATAGATGGATGGTCTTTGTAGATAGTAAAAGTTAATTTCCGGTACCCTGGAAGATTACATCTAATAGTCAACACCCCTTCGCCGTCGCCACCAAACGGGGGCTTTTTTCGTTACCCATGAATGGATCGCAACCTGATCATTATAACCCGAAGCGATGGGTGGAACGGGGTTGGATTCTAATACCGTAATTTATAATTATCGTAATTAATCTTGCTTGTACCTAATTTATTTTACAATTGGTTTTTGGAAAAGAAAGGACAATCGTCCGCCGGTCGTAGATATATTCGCATCCTATTTGTCTTCGGTAGCGGAACTTGGCAAAGTGATGACGACCTTCATCGCGGTAGCACGAAACGTATCATTTACTGAAGAAACGTGGATAAAGTGCGCTGTTCAGGTTAATGGGGACGTTTCGAAACGTGCCTTTATGAGAGAATAATCAAAGGAGATTCGTATCGCAGTTAGTCCTTTTTTCTTCATCTCCTGATCGTCTGTGTAGTGTATGTATTACTATATTTCAGTGTTAGAACAAATAAAAGAATCCGCCGATCAGATGTTGGGACAATCAGCAACCCGTCATCTATTATTAGAGTTGCAAGCTCGGCACCGATATTACGTTATTATCATAATTGTGGCCGCAAATTGCTGCTATTACAGCCCTGACTGAGCACCAGCATAACAATCACACCCTCATGTTGCCGATATTACACTGCAACCTTAATGACGTTATGGAGTCGAACGATAATTTAGCTTATTAGAAATTTTGCTCGTTGTCAGGTCGCCATACAATTTCGGTTTACGTATTAAATCGAATATCTGTCTCAACGTAGCTGGATCATCAAACGGAATAGGGTTGCTGTTGCAATGTCGCCCAATAAACTAATAATTACAGTTATCGCGCTTCTTTTGTTCTTCAATAAAGTAAGATCGTCGATATTTTGAAACAATTCGACAGAGGTGTGATGTAAAACGCATCCAGCGGCTTTTTGAATTTAAAGGTTTCCCGCTAAAATTTTGCCTTTACGGACCCCTTCCACTTTCACCTCCCGCAATCCCTTTATTTCCTCTTCCCAGTGATGTCTACTCTTCGCTGTTCATATCCTCTTATATCACACTTTTGTTCTCAACCCTTTTTTCCTTTCATCCCTCGCGATCTTCCTATTGTCGAGGTGGGAAGAAAGTGATTGAGAGTGTGGGGGAGATAATGTACTTGGGCTACCATCTAAGGCACGACAACAAAAAAGCGGAGCACGTAAAATAGCTAGCAAAGAAGGGGAGTAAAGTGCTAGCCCACATATGGGGAAAGGAGGAGAGATTTTTTGGAAACGATATCGAAAGGAGGAGGTGACTCCTCGACAAGGTGGGGAAGAGCGTAATGATGTACGGGGCCGAAGTATGGGGGTGGAGGGAATGGGAAGTGTTGGAAAGGGTGCAGGCGAGATATTGGAGATGGACATTAGGTCTAGAGAGAGAGGCGCCGGGATACATGGTGTTGGAAGAGATAGATGCGGAAAGGCCGAAGATACAGACGAGAAAAATGACGATGAGGTACGAGGAAGGTTTGAAGAGAGGAAGGGGAGGAGAGAAGAAGTTTTATAAGGGAGTGTTATGGAAGGGATGAAGGTTAATGGGATGTCTTAGGTTCTGTTTATTTAAGTAGAATGTTTATTTCGTTTATTGGTTGGTTAAATGTTAGGTAGATTTCAATTTTGTGAAATTATTTAATTTAGACAAATAAAAAGCATTAGGTACATTCTTATTTCTTCATTCGTTAAATTATCACCATTACACACATTAGTGCTCGTTAAATTTCCCTTCTTCGTCATTATTTCTCTTTTCTCCCCCCAACATCACAATTCCTCCCTCAACTCCTTTTTCAAGTTCTCCATCTGCTTCCTATCTACACTCATATCTCTCGCGATACTTTGTTCATTATCCTACCCATCTCTTATTCTTCTTCCTTGCCCCCCCCCCCCTCAGAAACCTCTCTGTCACTCTTTTTACAAATGTCTTCTTTGTCCCCCAGAAATTTACACAACCAAATTAAAACCAATCAAAAAATAAAATGTGCAAACACTCACTTTGTGTGTAGGAAGAAAATATGGAAGATAATGAGGGATGAGGGAATTAGTGGGGAGAACGGAAGAGTTAAGTACAAAGTGATGAGGTGTAAAGGGAAAAGTGTGGGGAAGTATTTGAGACGATGAGTGGACTAAGTGGACTAAGACAGGAGTGCCCTCTCAGTCCTGGGCTGTTTTCACTATACATAGACGCCTTGGAAGAGAAACTGAGGGATGCACAATACGGGGGGAGGGGAGCGTGATTGACGGTGGGACGGTTGACGCCGACGACATTGTAGTGATGGCAAAAACGGAGAAAGATATAAAAAGAATGATGAGAATAGTGAAGGGCTTTCTGGATAGAAGAGAATTGGAGATAAGTGTACTTAGAGAAGACAAAGATGATAGTGTTTCAGAAGGGGTAGGGGAGGAGTAAAGGGAGATGGGATGAGGAGGAGATTGAAAGTGTGGGAGAGGTCAAGTATCTGGGTTACCAACTAAGGTACGATAGTAAGGAAACCGTACAGGTGAAGGAGCTGGGAAAGGAAGCAAAACACTAGGGCAGATATGGGGTCTGGGGGAGATATTTTTCGGAAATGATATCAAGAGGAGGGGATGGCTTTTTAAGCGGAAAGTGTTGGAAAGAGATACTGGAAGTGGGTGCTGGGGCTGGAAAGAGAAACTCCTGGGTACGTGGTTATGGAGGAGGTGAAGGGAGAGACAGTCGGGGAAGCTAGTGATGAGATAAGAGGAAGGCCTAGAGAGGGAGACAGGAAGTTTGCTGTTGGAAAGAAGTGAAAGGGGACAGAATGAAGTGTGGACAGGAAGACAGGAGGAGGTATTATGAAGGGGGGGGGGGGGGTATGCGAAGGTGGAAGTACAGAGGAGGGGAGATAACACTAGGCAAGATATAATAAGAAGAGACAGGGATGTTCAGCGTTCAGATCCAGGAAAGAAGGAGGAAAATATAATGGGAAGTATGAGGAAATTGTAGGAGAGGTTGTGCCGAGGTACTTGAGGAGTGGATCGTGCTTGAAAATGAGGTTCAGGTGTGGGAATGAAGAGAGGGAGAACAAGTACTGGGCGGAAGATGAAGAAAGAAAATGTAGGTTGTGTGGAGTGGGAAAATCTAGAACATACGTTAGGTGAGTGATGAGTTGAAGGAAGAACGAAGGAGCAGGAAGAAGGTATTAGGGGAAGCAAGAGAAGGGTTAGGGTGCATGAAGGATGTTGTTGAGGATGGTAAAAGCAAGGAAGAGAATTGGGGATGGAGAGGTCAATTCAAGAGTAAAATTTCTAATAGGATCACATAAACGCAAGGAAGTATCGAAGATAAATTACTTATGGCCAGTTCCCTCACATGAAAAAAATGTGTATCACATGAATGCAAGGAGGTACCGAAAATAAATTGTTTGTGTCCCATACAGATTTAAGAATTAGCCTTTAAAAGCTTCCCTCATAGCAAAAAATGTGTATTAGTATCACATGAATGCAAGAATGTGCCGAAAATATATTGTTTGTGTCTAAAATAGATTGTCTTTAAAGCAAAATGTGTATTAGGATCACATAAAGGCAAGGCGGTATCGAAGTAAAATTGCTAACACTTAGTACCGATTGTAGAGTAGCTTTAAAACTTCCCTCATAGCAAAAAAATGTGTATTAGGATCACATGAATGCAAGGAGGTGTCGAAAATATATTGTTTGTGTCCAATATAGATTGTATAGTAGTCTTTAAAGCAAAATGTGTATTAGGATAACATAAAGGCAAGGAGGTTCGAAGTAAAATTGCTAACATTTAGTACCGATTTTAGAGTAGCCTTTAAAACTTCTTACATGGCAAAAAAATGTGTAATAGGATCACAAGAATGCAAGGAGGGACCAAAACAAATTGTTTGTGGCCAATAGAAATCTTCGAATAGCCTTAAAAACATCACCCATAGTGAAATGTATATCAGGATCACATAAACGCAAGGAGGTTTTGTAACCAAATCGTTTCCACGTAATGGAAATCATCCAGTAGTGCTTAACGCTTCATCAAGGGCAAAATTTGTATTAGTATCACATAAACGCAAGGAGGCATCGAAGCTAAATTGCTTATACACAGTGCAGATTTTAGAGTTAGCCTTTAAAGCTTCTCTCATAGCAAAAAATGTGTATTAGGATCACATGAATGCAAGGAGGTGCCGAAAATATATTATTTGTGTCCAATATAGATTGTACAGTACTGTAGTCTTTAAAGCAAAATGTGTATTAGGATCACATAAAGGCAAGGAGGTTCGAAGTAAAATTGCTAACACTTAGTACCGATTTTAGAGTAGTCTTTAAAACTTCTTACATGGCAAAAAAATGTGTAATAGGATCACAAGAATGCAAGGAGGGACCAAAATAAATTGTTTGTGGCCAATAGAAATCTTCGAATAGCCTTCAAAACATCACCCATAGTGAAATGTATATCAGGATCACATAAACGCAAAGAGGTTTTGTAACCAAATCGTTTCCGCGTAATAGAAATCATCCAGTAGTACTTAACGCTTCATCAAGGGCAAAATTTGTATTAGTATCACATAAACGCAAGGAGGCATCGAAGCTAAATTCCTTATACACAGTGCAGATTTTAGAATTAGCCTTTAAAGCTTCCCTCGTAGCAAAACATGTGTATTAGGATCGCATGATTCACACGAATGCAAGGAGGTGCCAAAAATATATTGTTTGTGTCCAATATAGATTGTAGTAATAGCAAAACGTGTATTAGGATCACATAAACGCAAGGAGGTTTCGAAGCTAAATTGCTAACACTCAGTACCCATTGTAGAGTAGAGGTATCGAAGCTAAAAACACTCAGTACCGATTTTAAAGTAGCTTTTAGAACTTCTCACATGGCAAAAAATGTGTATTAGGATCACAAGAATCCAAGGAGGGGCCCAAAATGAATTTTTTGTGGCCAATACAAATCTTAGAATAGCCTTTAAAACATCACCCTTCGTGAAATGTATATCAGGATCACATAAACGCAAGGAGGTTTTGCAACCAAATCGTTTCTATGTAATAGAGATCATCCAGTAGTGCTTAAAGGTTCATCAAGAGCAAAATTTGTATTAGGATCACATAAACGCAAGGAGGTGTCGAAGCTTATACTCGGTACTGAGTTTAAAGTAGCCTTCCCTCATAGCAAAAAAATTTATATCAGGATCACATAAACGAATGGAGGTTTTGTAACCAAATTGTTGCTATGTACTCCACCTTTCTTGATAAAAAAATTGAAGACATCACCAAATGCAGCGACATGGATACTTTCATTAGTTTCCATACTCACTTAGTTGCCTTGCGGAAGATCAGTATGACAGAGTTCTTGCTTCTCCACTTATGTTCCCTAGCTGAGATGTCATAAAGGCTTTGTAATCCAAAGGCAGCATGTGTCTCGTGGGCCGTACAGCACAGAACAACCGGATTCAAGACATTTGCCTTACACACTCCTACATTCTTATACTTCTACAGTCCTACACTCACAGTTGGGCAGAACAGCGAAGGCACCGAAGGCTAACGGGAAGGGCTTCCCCTTCTACTCATCCGTTTCTTCCACATCCTCCATGTTACCATCGATGAAATCCTGAAAACGTTGTCGCCATCCATCCAATATTCTATCTTTCTTAGTGATTATGTTTCTCTTTTTTTTGTCTTAGCTGTTTTATGGTACTACAAAAGTATGTTTGGTGTCGCTTCTGATCAGCTTCCCAGAAAATTTTACCCCAATTCTTGTTTTGCCTTCTTTATTATTTTCTTCTACTTTTCCGCTATCTTTCTTTTCTTTGACTATTCATTCTATTTCTGTTTTATTTGTTGCCTTTACTTCTATTCCATGTTCTTCTAATTCCAACATTTTATTTTATTTAAACTCTCTTTATTACTTTAAGTTAGTTCTTTTTTTATCTCTTTCACTTCGTCGTATCATTGTTTGCCATATAATAATCTTTTCCTATTTAAGTACACTTCTTTTTATGACCTCTACATACTCATCTATATAATTCTTTCTCCACCATTGTTCTTTCGTTTTACTTAGAACTGAAAGCTCCTCGCCTCCCAAATCCCAATATTTAGCGTTTTTCATAAACAGTGTTCTTACGAAAAAGATTGTATTGTCGATGAATCCAGTTCCAGTTTCCGTCTGGAGTTCTCCATTTCTGCTTGCGTGAGGTTCATCGTAAAGGGATCACGATTTTTTATTCCGTTTTTGTTGGAATATTGAAAGGAGGTAGAGGGGGGGGGGGGGGGGGGGGCGAATTTAAAAAGTACTTCATTTGGGCAAAATTTTCTTTAGAATGGCATAAAGAGAATGGAATCTAACGAATAAGTGACTAATTTTCGACGTGCATAAACGCATTTGAACTACCTACTTCAAATGATAAACATATAGTGCGACGTTGCACAGTCACGCTTCAGTTACATAACGAGATTTATCCAAGCAATAATTTTTAGTGCTGAATTCGTAAATACGAGAGTAGAAGAGGTCAGATGTTAAAAAAAAGCAATAATCCACCTACATCATGTCACGTTTGCAGAAGCACGTCTTCATGGCTTGCTGGTAATTATATGGGCAAGCTCGGTCTTAATAATAGCTCTCCACGGCCTACTACCAGCAGGAGATTACAGTGTTTACGTTTGCAGACTTCTGCAAGAATTTCACCGTCGTAAATACTATGTCAACATTTTTACGCGAGGGCATTTTGAAAATTATTTAATCGACTTCCCATACCCGATTTTCGCAATTTATAGAAGATTGGTCCGCGGGATAGGGAGCGATTATCTAATTTTTCCCTCGACGAAGGAAACAGTAATAATAAAAGTAAGAGGCGCAATGGTAGCCGCCAAATTGATGGTTTAACGCCCAGCCTATAAATAATAACTGTCAAACTAGCGAACCCAGCATTAAAAATACACCCATAGTCCGCTGTTAACCTTTTCTGAAGCTTTAAAAAAAAATTAATGAATAGAAATCCAGAATTGAGAGACTTCGATGGGACGATTAGACGAAAAAACATCCTTTATAATTACCATTTTCTCAATTTTTAATTTACCAACCTTTATAATCAGCGTGAAATGTTCTTGTGGGTGCCTTTAATAAGAAATTGTGATGTAATTTGTATTGAGTTTTTTCGAAAAAATGCATAATAGTCGGTAACCACCGGTTGTGCGTCAATATATTTGAAAACTTGTCATAAATAATTATATAGTCTTAGATACCAAACTTGGCAGCTTCCGATTTAACCCCGGGTCATACTTAAGCAAAATGGTATTACTATTTATGTTAATACCTTTAGGGGGTATTTTTTAATAAAAAAAATTTGAACGGACGAAAATATTGTTATAAATTATCGTGGTAAACGTTTTGTTTAATAATATAACAGGTATATAGGTGCTGCCACCTATCAATCGCCACCAGAGTTTGCTACGTGAAGAAAACTGGTTGCAGGCGCTGAAATGTAACGCAGATTTTTAACAGACACATCCCAATCAGTATTTTAATAAAATTGGAGATGTCGCGTAAGTGGACTTCATCTTACCACAAACAGTGATATTGATTTTGATTCACGTGTTATACGGCGACCATTAAGAGGCAAGTTTTCTTTATTTTACCTTTTATCAGCGTCTGTATTGTATTTTGATTGTCTCGCGTTTGTTACTTTCTTGTAAATATAGTGTAAATAAATATATAGAGTCAACTGTGTGGTCTAACGGTGTCATACGTACAAAGTTGCTGTGCTATTTTTTGTAAGTATTGCATATTATACCGGGTGAATCATATAATCTGGAATTTTGTAATATTTATCTCCAAAAATACGCATCGTATAGAAACATTTACCGAATCCAAACATTAATATAATTAACATTAATAAGTGTGACCATTCGTTAGTAGTAAGTTACGCCCGCCCCCTGTAGGCGTGGCGAGCGCCAAATTTGAAATCTTAAAATGGGAACCCCTATTTTTTATCTTATATTCGGATTATACGTCGAAAGCTACGTACAATTTGTCCGAACAAAATTTCGATTCGTAACAGATGGCGCTGTAATCGCAAAAAATGGAACAGAAATCGTAAGAATAAAAAAAAGAGAGAAACGCCCGGTGAAAGGGTGTCCGCCGCCCTATTTATTAAAAAGGCTTTCCGATTTTGCACGACGTAGGATTTGGGCCTCTCCCACAGGGCCTGTGGGAGTGGGCGTAATTTAGTACCTACGAACGGATGCCCACCTAGACGATATTAAAGTTTCGATTCGGCACATTTTTCTATACGATGCGTATTTTCGAAATTCCATGTTAAATCCGTTATGGTTATATACTTACAGGATGTTTGTTTGGGAGCTTTAGTGAAACGTTTTTGGGAAAGTTTTATAGGCAGGTTTTTGAAAATTTATGCTTAGGTGTTACTCTAAAAGCCAAATGGATGTCTTTTCGAGATATTCGCGTGTATTGATTAAAATAGTCCACCCTTGTCGGTCCCTTCATTCCATTCCTCTGAGATCGATTTTTCAATCCATATTGTCTCTATTAGAATAAATATTTCTTCCTGTAACTTATCCCCTCCATGTTGATGTGATCTTCTCCCGGGATTTTTCCATCTTTCCATTCTTTAATGATTGTTTTAACTTCTTCCAGTGTTCGATTCTCAATTTCTTGTACATCCTCAGTGGTTTTTCTATTACATTAGTCCATTAGTGGCTTCCTTGTCAGTTATAAGTACCTACATTGAAGTATTGCTTCTTCTTCACTTTCAATAATTTTTCCATCTATGTTCTACAGCCCTCTGGTTCTTTTCAATTTACCATTCCTATTTGCTTTAATTTTTTGATAGAAATTATCTTCCATTTTACTTACGACCCAAATCTGCTTAGTTTTCTTTATTATTTTTTTACATTCAATTTCTTTTTATTGTAGCTTCTTTTTTTGAAACCGTATTTGTTCTTAACCATTCTATTCTGTCTATGTTTTTTTCTTCGGAATATTTTTTACATTCTTCATTCCACTAATTCTTTTTACAAAAAAAATACATGATTCTTATTTAAATTAACAAAACATCTTATTTCTAATACCATCTGTCTTTCCCCCTCCTTTCTCACACTTCCTTCCTCCTTCTCTCCTCGTATCACTCTTCTTTCCCTTCTCTCTTGTCTCAACTCCTCGCATTCCCGCAACATATGCCCCATGCTTTCCCTCCCTTCCCTGCACATTCTACAAACCCTTTTCTCATCCTCCCACCAATACCTATTTTCATTCTCGTCATTTCCGCACCTAAATCTCGCCACAATTCTTTTCTTCTTCAATCCCATCTCCCCCAACAGGTACTTGGCCTGCCATCTACCACAATCTCCCCGTATTCCTCATTATATCTCCCTCCAGCTATCCTCTCTCCTTTCCTGATCTTGCACATCCTTATCCCTCCTAACCACCTCCTCTACCATCTCTCTTCCTTCCTCCCTTCTTCTTTCTACCTTCTCTCTTACATACCCCCACTCTCTCATAATATAATCTCCTGTCCTCTTGTCCATACTGTATCCGTTTCCCCCTCATCTCCTTCATTCACCATTATTATTTCTGTCTTCTTCCTGTTCTCCTCCTCGTACTTCACCGCTCTCTTTCCCGCCTGCACTCTTACTTTTTCCACTTTCGCTTCTTCCCCCACTATGTACCCCGGCGTCTCTCTGTCCAGTCCCAGCGTCCATCCACCCCCATATCTCCGTCCCGTATCCCATCACGCTCCTCACCAACTTATCAAAAATCCATCACCTTTTTTCCATATCCTTCCCGAACTCTCTTTCGTCCACCCCCACACACTCCCCACTATCCTATTTCTTTTCTTAGCCGGTTCCCTTATCGTCCTTATTGTCATACCTCATTATATATCCCAAATACTTCCACTTATTTACACTTTCCAACTCCCCCCACCCACCATTTTTCTTTCCCTCCCCTTCCTCTTCTCTTCTGGAATACCATTATTTTCGTCTTAGCCACATTCATCCTCTTTTTTCTCCAAATACCCCTTCACCACTCCCATTGCATTGCCCCCTCATTTCTTTCTCACTGTCCGCCACTACCACTATATCATAAGGGTGCGCAAGTGACCACACTTTTACCCTCTCTGTCACTACCCCTCCACTTTGATCTCTCTTCAACTCCTCGTCCAGGTACCCTAAGTATAACGCGAATAAGCTTGGACTCAACGGGCATCCCTGCCTCAGTCCTTTCGTCGTCCCAAAACTTCTCCCTTCCTCTCCCCTCCCTCCAGTTATACACCTTGTTTCCTCATACAATTCCTCTATCGCCATCACCACCTCTTCTCCTATCTCATATTTCCTCAACACATTCTCCCTATTTACATTGTCGAAGGCGCCTTATTATCTATAACTTCATCCCTCACTTTTCCATTCCCTAGAAATGCTACCTTCGTTTTTTCTCCGAACTTTCTCTCCTGAATACCACATCATGTATTGTTCCTTGTTTTTTGACCCATCTTCTTTCCAATGCGGTTATGTCTTCCCTATATTTTGCTATTTGTTTCGCCACTTCTTCCATTTTTCCTGGTCTCAACATTGTTTTTATGTTCCATGTACACATGCCTAGGTAGGTATTTCTTTTTTCTTTCTCATGTCTTTATCCTTTACTTTTTTCATTTTCATGTTTTTCGTTCCTGTCGGTTGCAGTTTTAGTTTTTTGATCTTATATCTTTTTGCATTTCCGCCCATTGGTATGTTTTCTCATTTATCGTTATCTTTTGATAGCCTAGTTCGATTTTCTTTCCTTCTGGTCTCTTAGCTAGGTGCATCAATTCTTTCTGAATCTCCTGTTTCTTTCTCTGCTATTTTGTATCCTTTTATATTTGAGTTCTTTATAACAATAATACTCCTTCTTTTCTGCTTTTATTGTTTTTCCAACTTATTCTCCAACATTTGTATGCTTTCTCCTAGTTCTTGCTTCTGATTTTTCGATTCCACTCCTTTTTTTATGTCTTCCTATATTTGCATCAGCTCCATTTCCTACTTGCATTTGCTCATTAACAAAGCCCTATTTTATACGTGTTGTTAGATCCGCAATAACTTTTAGAACCTCTTTTATGTCTTTTTTGTTTTTTTTCAGGATTTCTCAGCCATGCCAGGTTGTGCTGCTATGGGTTGTACCAACTCCGCCAAAAAGGGATTTTTAATGAAAAAGTTACCGAAAGATCCTCTTAGAAGAAAGGAGTGGTTGATTAAAATGCAAAGGGGTCAATGGAAACCAACTGATTATTCATGTTTGTGTGAGGTAAAAATTATAAAATTAAATATATCTACCTATAACTGAGTACCGAGTATATATGTATAACACTACCTAAGTATAGCAGATATTCAAGTCTTATAATTGTTTGGTATTAAAAAACAAGTTTCATAAGACCAATCTTGAAGCACGAATTGAAGTTTATTAAACGAGTGGCGTAGCCACGAGTTATTTTATTGTATGACTGCTTCAAGGTCTTATGAAACGTTTTGCCCTTGTAATTTTCCCTTTTTAAACAAATTTTTTACTTTATGCAATTTAGGGATTTTTGTGGTGATTTATCCAAATACTGTCACAAAAAAACGAATGTGGAACGAATGAAATACGCGAACTTGCCGAAAATACGGTCGCAAATTTGCTTCCTGATAAATCCTTTAAACTCGTTTTAGATTTAATACTTGGATAGATTTAGTTCATCAAAAAACTTTGTGTACTTAATTACATTAATTGTAGGTTCATTTTGCTCCTGAAATGTGGGAGAAAACTCGTGCAGATGGAACGAGAAAACTAAGAAGTAATGCTGTACCCACTATTTTTTCGCACGCATCATCCTCTATTACAACAAATATAAGGGAATTGCCCACTAAAGGAAGTGGTAGGTACAAATTTTAATTATTTAAAATATAATATCTATGAGTAGGTATCATCCAAGACTGCTTTGAATTTGAAAACATGGGTCATGGTTCAAATGAAGAGCCAGCCTCGTCAATCTCAACTCCTTCCATGTCTTTATTCGAAATTTTATTGGAAGCTATGAGAAGCAAAAGCTTCAGTGAAAGTCCACTAAGCCCGAAACAAGGTCCAGAAAGAGTTAGAAGAACTTTGAATAGAGAAACTTGGAGTAGTGGAAAAGTTAGACCGGTCGGCCAGTTGTGTAATACGCAAGAGAGAAAAAAATAGCTCTACGAGAGATGCCCTGCTTTGGCTTGAACGTTCGGGGTACCAAGACAAGCGACATGGTGTACTCCGAAATTTGGGATTCCAATTCGTCGTGGATCAGACAAATTTTTGCTATGTGTGCGCTCTCGGCAAGGCCCATGTCAAATCTTTCCATAGGTACCCGTTCAAACCGAACCGCGAATGTGGGTGAGTTCATCACGGCGGATGTAAATGGCCCTATTAGTGATCCTGGATGTAATGGTTCTATGCTGTCTGCGAGTGGACTAACCAAAAGGTTGTGTGACTGTTGTGAGTACAAGTCTTGAACTTCTAAATATTGTGCAAAGTGTACCTAGGTATATAGGGAATAAATTTAAGAAATGTGATGTAGGAAGTGATGGGATACAATTTTGTACATAGTTTTAAGTATTTAAGAGTACTTATTTAATAGCTTTAAGTTACTTTGAACAAATAAATAAATAAAAACGTTGTGTATCTCACAGTGCATGTTTATTGTTTAAGCTTTGTTAGCC
Organism: Pyrocoelia pectoralis; assembly: GCA_036250285.1. Lineage (NCBI taxonomy): Eukaryota > Metazoa > Arthropoda > Insecta > Coleoptera > Lampyridae > Pyrocoelia > Pyrocoelia pectoralis. Next base: position 5,579,670 of record CM070083.1, read on the forward strand.
ATAGTAATGTTCGCTCTATATTGCGAAAATGCTTTAGTTTTGTAAATTTTGTGTTTCTCTCAACCAATTCTGTTGTTCTAAAAACAAGAACGGTGTAAGTACTGTGGTAGCCTTGATTTATGTAGAAAAAAATGTCAGGCGTGCCAATTTTCTAATTGTTGTAGGCATCGCCGAAACTACCCAGGAGCCGCCATATTGGATTTGGACCGGAAGCACTCCGTTTCACTTGGACCGTTTGTAACTTTTGAACGAAGTGTCCTTTCGCGAACAAGAAACTTTGCCCTTGCACCTGTCAAGTTCTGGCGATTCATCGCCGGCTGGAGATTGTGACATCCATATTGGTTCCGAAGAATCGAAATCCGAACGTCGTGTCCATGGAAATACCCGCAAATCTGGAACCCGAGGTTTTGCTTGAAGAGAATGGCTCCAAACGTGGCCAGTTTGGTACATCATGATATGATATACATGCGAAGAACATGTTACTCACTGGTCACAGCATTTCGGGGATGGGCAGTCATTATTCCTCCCAGTGCATGGAATCTGGTATGTCCATTCAGTGTATTTACGTTGAAGTGCCGTTGTTAAACATGAATAGGCTGAATTTATTGACTGAGACATCAACTACGGCTTCTTTTGCTTGCATAACATATGATCCTTCACGCATAGAAGGCAAGGAGGTTCAGAAGAAACTTGGATCCAAACTCTTTTTAACAATATGTTGCAACCCCAATGATAATGGATGACAAGAATGATTTTGGTCGAACGGTTACCATTATGGGATGTGCCAGCGCAAGACACTTTTTCTTCCATGGCTCCAATGAACCCTGTTTGTTCATCAAAATGATCGTGTGCAACAGGAGAAGCGGCATCTCCGGGACGACACGACGGGCACCAGCGTCACTTTGGCCATAGAATTATGCCTTTCGATTGGTTTTGTTCTGCTTTTGCCTGTCTTTACTCTTCAATAACCGACTCTTCGCAAAAGAAGCACTTGTTGTTAAAATGAAATGATAATGAGGAGTGATTAAGTTTATTACAACCGTATAAATATATGTATATAAAATTTTAAGATGTTATACTTTTTTGGATATAATCGGTTGATTATATAATTGATAATGAGGAGTTTCACTTTCACGACCCAACACAATAAATTTCTCGTTATTGAAAATTTTGAGGTTTTTGTCCTCCCCCCAAGTTAGCACAGGGTCCTCCGAGGTCAAAAACTTAGGATAGACATGCTAGAGTGTCCCCAGATAAACTGTAAAAATTCCATTAACTTCGAAGTACTTTCCAGGTAAAAAGTGGATGTCGACTGGACTATGGCTATATTTCTTGACAGATTAAGTCGATTTCGGTACCTATTGTTTTTTTTGCAATTTTTTTTGTTTTTGTGTTCTCTTTGCGTTTTGAGGCTGGGATTATGTCTAGAGTGCGGCAATGTGAAAGTTATCGACAACTGAGTGAATTCCGCAGAGGTCGCATTATTAGCTTACGTTGGGGAGGGGGGGGGGGGGGGGGGGTGACTTTTCATTAAGCGAAATATTGGTAATCGTCTTAACCGTAACCAATCCTCTGTAGTACGGTGTTATCAAGCATGGTTTACTTATAGAAGGTAGTCAAGAACGCCATGGACGACGAAGTGGACGGCCAAAACAGACATATGTGGTCCAGGACCCCCATCTTCGATTTGTTGGAAAGAGTTTTAATGTTGGCTAAAAAATTTTGTTTTTTTGTTTTATAATTTTTACTTGTCACATTCAAGTTTGTTTTGTTCCATGTATTTCTTGGTAAGTGAATAAAAGAAAGTGTTTGTTAATAAAACCTCAATAGGTTATGCGCCCAGGTCACGTATGATCGTAAAAACAAAGTTTTCTATTCACGTATAGAACTTGTGGTGAAAAGTTATAAAAGTTAGTGGTACATCGTAAGTTTCTGATTATAAAAAAATCTTTTTGGTTTCTGTTTTTAAAAATAACAAAATGAGTTTGGACTTTAAACATCATGTCGAAAAACTTGAGGGTGCCAAAAATTGGAGTAAATGGAAGTGGCAGATTGAGTTGTTGCTGGTACATCAAGATGTATATGATTATGTGGTTGGTGTAAAAGTTGCCCCAGTTTTGAAAGAAGGTGCGGACCCAGATGATGATTTTGTTAAAAAACAAAAAGAATTTAAAAAGTCAGATGCGTTAGCGCAACTAATCTTGGTTAGTGTATTGAATGAAAATCATGCTGAGCTGACAGCCACATGTAAAAGTTCTCATGAAACTTGGACAAAGTTGCTGAGTATATATATGAGCAAAGTTCAGGTCAAAGAGTCGACCGGTTAATGGAAGAATTTTTCACGGTGAGCAAAGATCCTTACGATAATATAGCTACGCATGTAGCGAAGTTACAAAAGAACTTTCATGAACTTAATGACGAATTGGAGCGCTGAGTTAAAAGTAAGTTGCCAGATCTATTGCTCATGAGTAGAATCATGTCTACGTTACCAGTGGAATATTTTGAATTTAAAAGTGTGTGGGAATCAGTCAAAAGTGAAGATAGAACCATCAATCATCTTCTTGAAAGACTGCGTTTGAGGCTATTGCTCTAGTTGGTGTTGAGACAACAAAGCATATGGAGGTAACGAGACCAAGAAACTCAATAAAAAGACTGTGTACAAGTGTTTTAAGTGTCACAAACCTGGACATTTTTCAAAGTCTTGCCCTTTGAAATCAAACCAAAGGCAAGAGGGCACAGGAAGAAAAGATACCCCACATACACAAGGTGAAACCTTCATGTCAATATCTAACGTGCCAGAGTCAGATGTATGGCTGGCGGACTCCGGAGTCAGTGTTCATCTCTGTAACAGAAAAGATTGGCTCGTGAGGTATGAAGAGTTTGTTTACCCAAAAGAGATTCAGGTTGAAAATGGACAAATTATTTTGTCATACGGTAGAGGTGTGGTTAATGTTGAAGGCAATAAACAATAAGTGGGAGAAAAACCATTTAGAAAATGTTTGGTTTACACCTGACATTTCCAGAAATCTGTTTTCAGTTGGAAGTGCTATAGAAAAAGGTTTTAATTTTGTGGCTGATATGAAGGGTTGTTCACTTCAGAAACAGGCATTACCCGACTTACGGGAGTAGGGACTCGTAATGGACTGTACTTACTAAATATGCGTGTCTGTGTACCAGAGTAGGGCGTTATCAGCTGCGGCCGAAATTCCACTTCAAGTATGGCACGAGCGCTTATGTCATCAGAATAAGCAACATGTGAAAGCAATCTTGAAAGAACATAATATTAAAGTGTGTTTGTCTTCACAAGATGAAGAGGTTTGTGAAGGATGCATAATTGGAAAACAGACAAGAGCTTTCATTTCATGATAGAACGGATATGAGCGACCTGTTGTTCCAGGAGGGCTCATAAGTCTGTGTGGACCGATGCAAGAAATGTCAGTTGGCAACTCAAGGTACTTCTTTTGTTTAAAAGACGATTTTTCAAAGTTTCGTCGTGTATTTTTTCTTCGTGAGAAAAATGAAGTAACCGAATGTCTTAAAATATTTATTCAAGAGGCAGAAACTGCCGGAATACGAATAAAGTGCTTACTTACTGACGGAGGAGGTGAGTTTGTTAATAAAAACGTGAAGCATGTACTAGAAGAACGTACGGTATTGCTCTCCGTGTGACCATGCCCCATACGCCTCAGCAAAATCCCACAGAACGGGAAAACAGAATCTTAGTTGAGAGTTGAAGATCGCTGATTCACACCAAGAAATTACCCATTCGACTATGGGCAGAAGCAGTGAACACTGCTGCTTTTGTTTTGAACAGGACAGGCCCAACAGTAATAAAAAATAAATCTCCTATTGAGCTTTAGACAGGAAAGAAAGTTCAAAGCACTGATCATTTCAGAGTTTTTGGGACTGAATGTTATGTGGATGTTCCAAAAGAAAATAGGAGAAAGTGGGACAAGAAAAGTACCAAAAGGCTACTTTGTTGGTTACTGTGATGAAAAGGATGGATTTCGGGTGTGGCTTCCTGATCAAGATAAGGCGATTAGAAGTCGTGACGTCATTTTAAAAAATGAGGAACCTGTTACAATACAACCTAGTGAAGTTGTAGAGGAGGATTGAGGTGTTGGTGAACAGTTGCAGCCCAAGTCTGATGCATTTGATAAAAAACCGAACAGTTTTACAACTGATGAAGCCGGCATAAGCAAAAGTTCCCCTTTTGTTGTTGAGACGGTCGAGCATCCTGAGACTGTCGATGTTACTGCTGAGGAGGGACCTACTTCTGAGGTGGCTTCTGGTGGTGGAGGTCAGTCTTTCACTGAGACTGAAGAGGTTCAAGTTCATGATGAAAGAAGGTATCCTTTGAGGGAAAGGAAAAAGATATGCTCACCAAGGCGTTGCCAAGGGCCAAACATGAGAGGTGTTTGGAACCACTAAAGAAAGTAAATGCCCTTCGTCAACATTAAAAAGGGAAAGTGTTGGAAATAGTTTTAATGTTGGCTAAAATCTTTTGTTTTTTTGTTTTATAATTTTTACTTGTCCCATTAATATAATTCAAGTTTGTTTTGTTCCATGTATTTCTTGTTAAGTGAATAAAAGAAAGTGTTTGTTAATAAAACCTCAATACGATTTTAATGGCATAGAGACTGATTCTCGAGTACAAGATCAATAGCAGATCTCAATGGTTTCGAAACGAAGGACTTTGTAACCCTTCATACAGTTTACCGTCCTATTAGAGCTTTTGGCTTGCAGTCCAATCGACCACATCTTCTGCGTCCGCTGCACGGAATTGCACTTCAACTGCAACGTTTGGAGTGGTGTACCTTGCGACTGGATTGGAACGTGGAATGGCATAGGGTGGTGTTCAGTGACGAATCCCGATTCTGCTTGGGAATGCATGATGGTCATACGTAGATATGGAGAACGTCGCAATGTGCAGTTTTCTGTTGAGCACCACACTATGGGGGTGCTATTGTTTATGGAAGCAGGTCTCAGTTGGTATTCATCCGAGGCAATATGAATGTCAACCGATATGTGTTGATGAAGTGGTAGTTAACCCAATATCCTTCCATTCCTCCAGGAGCTGGAGGATCCAATTTTCAAACAGGATAATACCCGTCCCCAAATTGTAAGACATTCTATGGAGCGCTTCGAAAAGAGTAGGTAACATCAATATCTTGCCGTGGCCACCCAGATCTCCCGACCTTTCACCTATCGAACATGTGTGGGACATGATGGGCGTGAGGCACGTGCAAACGGTGTAGTGCATCCGGCCCCGCGTTTTATAGGCTCCGCGCGCATCAAGATTTTTAAACATGTCGAAATCCGCTCAAGTAAATACCGACAAAAAGTTTTTCTTATATTGTAGGTAGTAAAAGTTTATGACATCTTGAATAAAGGAGGTTGGACGCGAACTGCATACATCAAAAACCATTGACGTGTTTGCTTCAGCCAAAGTTACGAAAAATCTATCTATAGTCTATGTAAACTCTTTTCAATACCACGTAATCTATGACGTCACAATGACGTTTAATTATACCAACGTACCAGTTATACATCCCCATTACAAATCGCAGTGAGTTCTAGTGAATTTCGCTCGAGCGAATTGGCTGAATTGTTTTAAAATAATCCACGTTGCCATTTGTCTTATTTAATTTCTAACGTCAGATTTTGACAGAAACCGAAATTTCGCCTACGATTCGGGTGGTCGATTATCATAAGTCTGGGGCATTTATTAGAATCTTGGTACAACATTATTAGTGTCTTTTAGTTATTTATTAACATAAGGTTGACAAAAAACATAAGAATTTTAATAACTTAACCTTCCTATTGAATGTTGAAATGTATACAAAGATTTGACAACATTGTTTAAATTTGACGTCATGAAGTTTGATCACGTGGTATTGAAAAGATTATACATTGGCTTTATGAATTTTTCTTTTCGATACTAACTTGTTTATCAATGGCGTAACTACAGTTTCAGTCTGGGAGGTGATCTGGAAGTGGAAATGGGGCGTAACGAGCCTCGCGCCCGGGGCACAATACCTTTCTTGCGCCCCCCGCCCGCCCCCCATTCGAAAACCATATAAGGTAAATGTACTAGTAGTTGACACTGCACTAGTAGTTGACACTTTTTCCGTTGACTCCATAAAATAAGCATCCTGTATTGTTTTGTGAAACTTTCAAAGCGCCACAGGATACGTCAGCCATTTGTAGGTTTACTCCAGAAATCAGCGGAATAGTCTTCGCGCCAAATCACCATTAAGTACGTTTGTCTTCGCGAAGCCACCCGTGTCCATGTGCCGCCATTGTTGTGTAAATACAAGTGTTAAGAAGGTAGGTTTTAGAAAAATTGTTTTGTTGATTTAAGTATCGAATTGTTGTAACTTCAGAGTTGTAATTGTCTTGTATGGACTTAGTACTAGTGATTCTTAATCATATTAAATTCGTTGCAAGCTTCAAATTGTTTTTACGCATGGTGTCAAACACTAATACAAATAAAGAAAGTTTTCTAGTAAATGACACAAGTGTCAACTACTACCACTTCGCATAGAACTTCAAATATATACCTTATTATAGTATAATATAAGTGGCAATCGTTATGTTTTTCTTATGTTTGAATAACACGGCAATATGTTCACTGGATCTAGTAGATGACACCATGTCAACTACTAGTATTCTTGAGATGTCAAGTACTGAAATCTCAATTTTAATTTTAAGATGCCTCCCATAAAAGGGCACATGTTCAGGTATACTGTAGTGTAGATGATATGGAAAAGGCTATTGAAGAAGTTCTGCAAGGGCGGCCAGTTTCCACAACTGCTAAGAAATATGGCATACCTAGGGTAACATTATTATATAAGTCGAGGGGAAAAACTCCACGACAGCGAAAAATGGGGCCCCAGTCGTACCTTAAGAAGGAACCAGAAAACATCTTGGTTAAATGGATTACAGATGTAGCCAAAGCTGGATTTCCGGTGCAGAATTATCAGCTTATGAGTAGTGTTCAGGTACCTACTTGAAACAATAATTTTGAGCAGCTTTTCAACTGTAGATTGTTGTTTCTGATGCTTATGACGAAATGAAACCAAACGAATCCTTTTAAGGATGATAAACCAGGAAGAACATGGCGTACCAGTTTCTTAAAAAGAAACCCTCCGGTAAGTACCAGGGTCACACAAAACCTCACTATAACAAGAGCGGCAGTGAAAAAAGAAGCCATCGAAAAATGGTTTCAAGAAGTGCATAGCTATTTGCAAGAAAACAATTCCGAAGAAGTTTTGAAAGACCCAAGTCGGGTTTTCAATGCTGTTGGTGATTTGGCTCCATCAATGGTGGTATTTAAATATGTAAGGATCCCTAAAGAGCTAGCACTTAGTGTTCCTGAACAATGGGGTATCGGGAAATCGGGATTTAGCTCACAATAGTTTGTTTCATTTCGGTGTCAATTACTAACACTTCTACATGTCAACTACTACAGTTTTTTATTTTTCAAGTGCCAACTACTGACAAATATTCTGCAATTTTCGTAAATTTTATAAAAAAATTCTTTTGTGTATTTTCACAAAATATTTGATCATCTTATGTTGCTAATGAAGGGAACTATCCGAATGTATATCTTTTTTTGCGAAAACTGTAATAGTAGATTTATATGAGAAGAAGACGTACATTTTTCGTGTTATAGTGTCAACTACTAGTACATTTACCTTAATATGATATGTATTATGTAAAATATACTTGCAAATTAATAAATAAATAAAGTCATAGGCTCAAGGTAGGCTTTAAATTTGAGACCAAAAATGTGGCTTGTCTTATCAGTCACAGTCAGTCAGTCGGTCAGTGAGTTAGAGATTTATTAAGTAGGTAGGTATTTTAAAAACACAGCAATTTTTTGTTTTGCGGACCATTTAGCGCCCCTTTGTGAGTAGCGCCCGGGGCATGATACCCCCTTTGCCCCCCCTTCGCTACGCCACTGGTGGAAATGAAAAAGTTAAGTACTTTTAGGTAATTTTTTTTGTTTAGGACAACGTTTATCTAGATATTCTCATAGCTTCTAGGGGAGGGGGGATCTAACACCCATAATCATCCCCCATAGTTACGCCACTGTGTTTATCGTTTAATGTTTTTTTATTATTCTATTGCCACCAAGCACTATGTTAATGTACAAGAGTAAATTTTTATGTTAAGTTCCAGCCTCGCATTTTTATTTTGCACCTGGCCTCTAATAAGCTAGCGCAGAGGCCCTGATGATGAGTAGAAGACTCAAGCAATTAGCCAATCCACCACAGACACTAAAAGCTCTCCGGCACGAATTAGGTACAGATTGCCTGGGATGCAATACCCCAGGAAGAAATCGATCACCTGGTGGAATCCAGGATGCAAAGAAGGGCGTGCTGGGAGTGTGAAACTAAAAGGGGTGATCCAACACATTATTAAATTAATGCCTTTATCTTTTGTTGAATTTCTATGAAATTTTAATCAAGTTAGTCTAAAAATTCCAACGCCTTCTTGGTGTTGCATGTCACAAAGTACATTTGGAAAAATGTACAAATTTTAGTCAAATATGGTTTACTCGACAATAAAGAAACTTTTTTCAAATTTCACAGAGCCACATTTCTGCAATATTAGGCAATAGGTTTTATTATATCGCCGCCCCATTTTGTTTATTAGCTCGGTTATTAGACATTTTTGAAAAAGTTATAGGGCTACAAAATTAAAAGCCAGTTTTTCTATTTGAAATCCGCACATAACATTTTCATGAAAAATATAAGGTGCTCGATAAATCAAAACTCAAACGTGAAGAAAGACAAGATCAACACTACGTATAGGATTGGGCATTATCAGTAGATACACCCAGTACTTATCTATTGTTATTCATATACCTAGGCACTTTTTTTTATACACCCATTATACATTTTTGGATTCATGATCTCAACAAGCAGTTCAAAAAAATACAGCGAGAATACTAATAAAAAAACGACTTACCTTTGCAAGAAAACCAGACTGATTTCGAAAAATTACCCTTCGTGACGTCATCGTCCATTGTTTTTACCGGTTTTTACACAATCCAGCACTGATAATAATTAAACAACGCTCATACGATTTAATTAATTAAGCACAAGCACCGATTTTTAAACTCAAAAACACACACGAACAATTTCAAACAAAGTTTATCTATAATTTCATGCGTTTTTTATTAAGCGGAGCGATTTTCACCATTATTCTAATCAACACCTTGCTGACACCGCGAATAAATTTGATCGATTTTGATTGGTTGGTGTGATCGGCTGATTCAAAAATTGTACAGTTTTACGTGAATCACTGCCGTTAGGTCGCTATTCAAGTTGACCTTTTTTCACTTAAACGTGATAGCAATCCTAACTAGTTAATTTAATACAGAAAAACTGATAACAACGGCGGTTCTATATAAAACTGTCGCAAATTAAGAAAATCGACAGTACTTGTAACGACTATTGTAGTGATCGTGAGTGGTGTTTTAATAAATTTCGCAAATGGCCGTCCGCGGTTTCGCGTCCCTGTTTTCGTTATTGTATTTAAAAATAAGTGACTGTGCTCCAAAATTAATTAAATAAATCGCGTAAACGTTGTTTAATTAAAGTTTTGGATACCAGGATAACAGCTGATAATGACGTCACTAAGGGTAAGTGTACATTTGAACAATTTTTCAAAGTTTTGCTAATTTCTGTAATTTTTGCCTTTCAGACTGAGCAGTGGCGTAAGGTAGGAAATTTTCTTGCTATTCCCCCAATATTTTTTGAACTGCTCGTTAATTGTTAACGAGGGTGCATTAATACAGTGTGTCCAATTTAAAAGGCACCAGAGAAAATGGGAAAAGGAACCCTTTTTTTATGTCAGTGAGTAATCCATAAGTAACTTTATTAGTCATTTTTTGCTGTTAGAAATAATTTACTTAGTCCAATTTTTAATTTTCTTATCAACGCCATATTGGGTTCTTGCAGTATTAATCACGTCATTGTTTGTTCAAAAAACCCAAAATTATAACTTAATCAATTGTAGGCCGGTAACAAGATTTGTGTGCAAAAAAGGTGGTACGATGTATCGAAAATTTAGTAAATTTTTGAAAATGTAACGTGAGTCATAGGTACAAAGTTTTTTTCGTTTATCTCTTAACGTTTTTTTTAATCAGGTGATCAGGTGAACACACATGTAGGATCCAGTGTGAAATACTATATAAAAAATCGGATCTCATTGCTATTATTATTGGTTAGGGCCGTTAGGCTAGTTATCGGGATAGACGTTAGTATTTTTAATTATAAACAATAATCTGTTCAGAATATAAATTGATCGTAAAGTTTGTACAATCGTCACCGGACACACTGTATATGAAGAGCTGTATACGATTATTGCATATTGCTCTGCACTTATTTAAACGCACAATGATCGATTAATTATTTGGGCATTTTAATGTGTTTTTTGTATGTTATTTGAATGTATTGCGTTAATTTTTGATTTACAGCACAAGGTAGGTCGTTATATTTTTGTTATTTTTTTTTGAATTGCTTATTATGTTGGCCAGCCCAAATATTAAGTGCGTTTACAAAAATGAATATTTGAAAAGTTGCAATTGAAATGAAATTTTTATATGTTCTTGTATTACAGGTTATACAGAGTAAGTCGTTATATTGTTATAAGCTCTGCAATTTTTTAAAATTGGGTTCATAGTAGGTATTGAACTCAAATATTGTGCGTATACAGAAATTAATATTTGAAAGGTTATCTACAATTGGAATGACATTTTTATGTGTTTTTGTATTACAGGGTAAGTCGTTCTATTGTTATAACCTCTGTTTTTTTTTAAATTGGGTTCATAGTATTGAACTCAAATATTGTGCGTAGATGAAATTGAATATTTGAAAGGTTACAATTGAAATGACCTTTTTATTATGTTTTTGTATTACCCCTTATACAGGGTAAGTCATTTTATTGCTATAACCTCTGTTTTTTTTTTAACCGTTTTGTATGTTGAGTTCACAAATCAAATCAAATATTATAGTAGGTACTGAAATGAATATTTTAATGGTGCAATTGAAATATTTTGAGTAGGTTGAACAAAAACTAAACTCAACTTACTATTTTTGATTGGAAACAGTATTAAACTGATTTTTCCGCGATATTCTTATACTTACAAACTAAATTTAAAATTATTTTCGTGTCAAATTACGGTTATCGCGTTTTTTCGTCGGATTTTACGAGTGATGTGCAATAAGTGATGGTGCAGAACTTCTAAACTTTGTTTAATCAAAGTAAGTATAGATTACAAGATTATTTAACGTAAGGATATATTGAATTTTGTTCATTATTACATTTGAAACACCGATCAGGAGGTGAAAAACAAGAGACGCTTTCATGGCCCAAACGAAGCGTTCCGACCATTAGTCAGTGGTCTGAATTGCTTGCAAGTGCATTTCCCGCTTTGGTTTATATCCCCCCCGAATTGAATTTTCTGGTAAGCCAGGTGGCAACGGTGTTGGTGTTTTCCGTGCGGGCGAACGTAATGTTGGTATGGATGTTTTACACTATGCCTAATGTACTGCATTGTTACTCCAACCCACTTCATTCTCTTGAGTACCGTCTTGCCGTTATGTAAAAATTTCATATTGGCAATGGGCACCCATCTTTTAATTTTACTTTCAGCGAACCCGCGTATTAATACTGTGTTCGTTATTGTAGCGATTTTATTTGAATTTCTACACCGTTTGCGACTTTTTTTCATATTCGTAATACGACTCATTTTTCTAATTCTCTAATTTTAAAAATAAAGAACCTTGCGCAACGAACTAATTATTTTTGGTCATATTCACATGGCCGGTTTCTGGTAGGCTTAAAAATCGCAAATTTCGTGTGATATTGTGCAATCAAAATCTTCTGACCTCTATCATGTTTCTGTAAACAATAACGGAATATATTTAAACAACTTTAATTAACTTTTCTAAAACAAAGAATTTTCATAAAATTAATTAGATTTCAAATGATCCATCACACCGAAAATATTTTTAAATTTTCAGTTTATCAACCTTAACGTTTCTACATATCAAAATGTATATTTTTATAGGAACATACACTCCCATTACGTTATCCCCCTCAGCGAAGGTGGTTTCTGTCATTTTCTCCTTTTTTCCTTATGCAGTCCAAGAGCTAGAATCAGCGGATTTCCAAACATCCACCTTCATGATCTTAACGTGCCGAACTCTTTACCTGAAAAGAAGACGCGTTTCCCATTTTCTCCAATTTTTTCAAATGGAAATTTGTGTTGTGCGTTGACAAAGATTATTTAATTCATGCATTTTTTACCGTATCACTAATAAAATGCTTAAAATCAAGGAAGTAGATACTTTCCAGATGGTTCCCAGACCAGACATGGCCATTTTTTAGTACCTATTTTATTAATGTTGGATCCATCTGCATTTAGGCGTAAGACCAATTTTAGCTAGAGTTTACTTCTAGTTTTCTTCTATAATTTCCCATCTTTTGGTCCAGTCTCGCACTTATTCCCATTTTTTTTTTCTAAGCCCCGCCCACGACTTCCTAGGTCTTCCTCTTCTTTTCCTTTTCGTACTCCTAGCATTACATACTTTCCCATGAAATATTGAAAATTTACGTCATCCACCCCCATAGAACGGTACAGCAGCCATGTAAGGTGCATTTGGACGTTACGAAGAACATCTAGGGTCATTATTTGCCATTCTCCACTTATTGTACTGTTTCATAGCCCTTTTATGATTCAGGTTGTATAGTCCAATACGAAAATAATTCGAGAGGATTCAGGACCACTGGTCCTTTCCCCAAATAGTCCATTTGCTGACAATACTTCTGTATGTCAGTCATTTAACAGAGATTCACCCATTTGGATATTGTTGGTAAGCGCGTAATGATTGAAAAAAAGTCGGGTGATGATCTGTGCGAGTGGCCATTTTGGAAAATGGACGCCATCTTTGATGTCTATTGAAAATGCAGTACGTTGGCAAGTGAGGTGTCATTTTACATGTTTTAGGGTGCTGAACAGTGAACACGTTATAGACATAAAAAACATTTTTAACAAAAATGTAAATATATAATATACAGGGTGTTTCAGACCACCCGTACCGCCCAAATGTCTCACGAAATGCAAAACCCATTGAAAAAAGGAAAATTACGCCTAAAATTTTTTTTAAGACTATTGTTTGATAGTAATAGGATTAGGATGCCCCCACTCCCATCCCCGAGGGGTGGAGAGGGGGTAACTTCGTAATCTCAAATAGCACCCCCCAGTTTATTATGCAGATTTGAATTCTGCGTTAAAAATAGGAACTTTTTGAAGTTCGTGACAGATGGCGCTATGATCGCCGAAAGAAGTTTTTCCGATTATTTGATGTCAGTTTTGTTAAGTGACAATCAAAAATGTTAATGCTTTGTAAAAGGGAAGAGGGGGAGCTTTATTAACCCCCCTCCTTCCCCGCACCGCCACTTCACTCCCACGACCCATAACCTAGGACGGGAAAACGCAACCATTTTAGATTTAAAAACATGTACATTTGTTTGTTTATTAGAGTCAGAATAAGGATCTTTGTATATTTTTTGGTAAAAATACAGTAAATTGAATTGAATTGAAAAATATTCAACAACGTGAGAACGAAACTGATGGATTTCAAACAGGAATAATAGTCTGTAACACAAGTCAACACGAATTTTGAGTCTGGGTTCTGAATGTCTGATTTTGGTTTCTTCTAATGAAAGAAAATTATATTATATTCTTGGTAGTTCTTCTGTGTGTGTACGAACTTTCTTCTATTGTCCTCCAAATGTCATCACCCATCATGTTCTGATTATATTGTCCTTGATAACATTACTCAAAGTGCACCACATCTTGGTGTTACGGTACACCCTATATATATGTATGTCACTGGGTCACAGTTAGATAAGATTATAAGTATCGCATAAGCGCAACACAGAATGAAATGCATTTTGTATTCTAAAACTCGCTCGTAGCGAAGCGAATCAATAAGTTGTTCTTAGTAAGTTCTTGTGGCATTTTAGCAAGTAAGTAATTAGTATGTACTACACTAATTATATATGTATTATTGTAAGTAATTAAGCATTGTTTTATGCATATGTTGTAAGGGTTATAATTGTATTGTTATATCGTGGTTATGACGTAGGTGAAGCTTTGGATTGGTTATTATCACCGGCAAGTCCGATAAAACTGGGAAGTTCACGTGCGGCCTTAAGTAATCGAGCCGCCATCTACCCAACCAACCATATCGAGAGTCGCCGGTTGGAAAATAAGATTGCCCGTTATAAAGAAGATCTCGGGGCGCCCCGACGGCCGTATCGGCGCTGGTTCCAAATCTGGTTCAGCAACTGGTCAAGTAACAAACGTAGCTCACCACGAACCTTTCTTTTATTGTGCACGTCATATTTAGGAACGTTCCTTCTTACTATAATATTATACATAATTGCGCATGTTAATTAATTAAATTTTCATATAACCTAGTTAAAACTTTATTAAACTCTTCGATCCGCGGCTTCACCGCAATCTTAAGCGAGTCCACTGGGCACTCGCTTCAAATCGCAAAATGCATTTGAAGCGAGTGCCCAGTGGACTCGCTTAAGATTGCGGTGAAGCCGCGGATCGAAGAGTTTAATAAAGTTTTAACTAGGTTATATGAAAATTTAATTAATTAACATGCGCAATTATGTATAATATTATAGTAAGAAGGAACGTTCCTAAATATGACGTGCACAATAAAAGAAAGGTTCGTGGTGAGCTACGTTTGTTACTTGACCAGTTGCTGAACCAGATTTGGAACCAGCGCCGATACGGCCGTCGGGGCGCCCCGAGATCTTCTTTATAACGGGCAATCTTATTTTCCAACCGGCGACTCTCGATATGGTTGGTTGGGTAGATGGCGGCTCGATTACTTAAGGCCGCACGTGAACTTCCCAGTTTTATCGGACTTGCCGGTGATAATAACCAATCCAAAGCTTCACCTACGTCATAACCACGATATAACAATACAATTATAACCCTTACAACATATGCATAAAACAATGCTTAATTACTTACAATAATACATATATAATTAGTGTAGTACATACTAATTACTTACTTGCTAAAATGCCACAAGAACTTACTAAGAACAACTTATTGATTCGCTTCGCTACGAGCGAGTTTTAGAATACAAAATGCATTTCATTCTGTGTTGCGCTTATGCGATACTTATAATCTTATCTAACTGTGACCCAGTGACATACATATATATAGGGTGTACCGTAACATTGGTAAAAACATTCCCCTTGCTCTTCTGAATATACCTCCAAGTAGGGGGGGGGGGGTAAATAAAGCTCCCCTTCTTCGCTTTTACAAAGCATTAACATTTTTGATTGTCACTTAACAAAACTGACATCAAATTAGCATAGGTAATCGGAAAAACTTCTTTCGGCGATCATAGCGCCATCTGTCACGAACTTCAAAAAATGTTTCAAATAAAAAGTTCCTATTTGTTAACGCAGAAATCAAATCTGCATAATAAACTGGGGGGTGCTATTTAAGATTACGAAGTTACCCCCTCTCCATCCCCCGGGGGTGGGAGTGGGGGCATCCTAATCCTATTACTATCAAACAATAGTCTTAAAAAATGTTTAGGCGTATTTTTTCTTTGGTCAATGGGTTTTGCATTTCGCGAGATATTTGGGCGGTACGGGTGGTCTGAAACACCCTGTATATTATATATTTACATTTTTGTTAAAAATGTTTTTTATGTCTATAACGTGTTCACTGTTCAGCGCCCTAAAACATGTAAAATGACACCTCACTTGCCAACGCACTGCATTTTCAATAGACATCAAAGATGGCGTCCATTTTCCAAAATGGCCACTCGCACAGACCATCACCCGACTTTTTTTCAATCACTACGCGATTACCAACAGTATCCAAATGGGTGAATCTCTGGTAAATGAATGACATACAGAAGTATGCTCAGCTGTTGTATTAAAACCACCTACCAGGAAATGTTTCACCTGAAAACTACATACAGGTAATTAATAATGAGGAGAGACTCCCGTCTTGTTAACACATCTGTTTTTCTTCAGCTACCGCCGTTAGGTCGCTATAAACTGTGGCCAATTAAGAAGATCGACAGTACTTAAAACGACTTTAGTAGTGATCGTGAGTGTGTTTTAATAAATTTCGCAAATGGCCGTCCGCGGTTTCGCGTCCGTGTTTTCTTTATTGTATTTAAAAATCTGTGACTGTGGTGCGCCAAAATTAATTAATTAATTAAATCGCGTAAACGTTGTTTAATTAGAGTTTTGGATACCAGGATAACAGCTGATAATGACGTCACTAAGGGTAAGTGTACATTTGAACAATTTTTCAAAGTTTTGCTAATTTCTGTAATTTTTGCCTTTCAGACTGAGCAGTGGCGTAAGGTAGGAAATTTTCTTGCTATTCCCCCAATATTTTTTGAACTGCTGGTTAATTGTTAACGAGGGTGCATTAATACAGTGTGTCCAATTTAAAAGGCTCCAGAGAAAATGGGAAAAGGAACCCTTTTTTATGTCAGTGAGTAATCCATAAGTAACTTTATTAGTCATTTTTTGCTGTTAGAAATAATTTACTTAGTCCAATTTTTAATTTTCTTATCAACGCCATATTGGGTTCTTGCAGTATTAATCACGTCATTGTTTGTTCAAAAAACCCAAAATTATAACTTGAATCATTGTAGGCCGGTAACAAGATTTGTGTGCAAAAAAGGTGGTACGATGTATCGAAAATTCAGTAAATTTTTGAAAATGTAACGTGAGTCATAGGTACAAAGTTTTTTTCGTTTATCTCTTAACGTTTTTTTAAATCAGGTGATCAGGTGAACACACATGTAGGATCCAGTGTGAAATACTATATAAAAAATCGGATCTCATTGCTATTATTATTGGTTAGGGCCGTTAGGCTAGTTATCGGGATAGACGTTAGTATTTTTAATTATAAACAATAATCTGTTCAGAATATAAATTGATCGTAAAGTTTGTACAATCGTCACCGGACACACTGTATATGAAGAGATGTATACGATTATTGCATATTGCTCTGCACTTATTTAAACGCACAATGATCGATTATTTGGGCATTTTAATGTGTTTTTTGTATGTTATTTGAATGTATTGCGTTAATTTTTGATTTACAGCACAAGGTAGGTCGTTATATTTTTGTTATTTTTTTTTGAATTGCTTATTATGTTGGTCAGCCCAAATATTAAGTGCGTTTACAAAAATTAATATTTGAAAAGTTGCAACTGAAATGAAATTTTTATATGTTTTTGTATTACAGGTTATACAGAGTAAGTCGTTATATTGTTATAAGCTCCGTATTTTTTTTAAATTGGGTTCATAGTAGGTATTGAACTCAAATATTGTGCGTATACAGAATTGAATATTTAAAAGGTTACCTACAATTGGAATGACATTTTTATGTGTTTTTGTATTTACAGGGTAAGTCGTTCTATTGTTATTATAACCTCTGTTTTTTTTTCAAATTGGGTTCATAGTATTGAACTCAAATATTGTGCGTAGACAAAAATGAATATTTGAAAGGTTACAATTGAAATGACATTTTTATTATGTTTTTGTATTACCGATTATACAGTGTAAGTCATTTTATTGCTATAACCTCTGTATTTTGAGTTCACAACTCAATTCAAATATTATAGTACTGAAATGAATATTTGAAAGGTTGATATAGGTAGGGGTACAATTGAAATGATATTTTGAGTGGGTAGTTGAACAAAAACTAAACCCAACTTACTTACTATTTTTGATAGGTAACAGTATTAAACCGATTTTTCCGCGATATTCTTATACTTAGAAACTAAAGTAGGTGCAGTAAGTTCTGAAACGCGAGAGTACTAACCACAGAAATACATACTTATTCAAATTCCGCTATGTTTTCCTAACAAAAGAATGATGGCTGTAACATTGATCATTTTCTTGGTGATTTCTCTCGACAAAGGTGGTCTTTAGCTTAACCAAGTTTTCCATTGCGTTTTCAATGTTTTTTCTTAATTCATTCGATGTTTGATGCATTTTTCCACATCATCATCATCATCATCAATTTGTAGATGATGTTCTTCTGATGATCCATTTTTTTTCAAATCGAGCTCATGGATTAAGCGAGCACAAATTTATTAATCTCGTACGCAATTTAAAATTATTTTCGTGTCAAATTACGCGTATCGCGTTTTTTTCGTCGGATTTTACGGGTGATGTGCAATAAGTAATGGTGCAGAACTTCTAAACTGTGTTTAATCAAAGTAAGTATGGATTACAATATTATTTAACGTATGTAGGTATATATTGAATTTTGTTTATCATTATTACATTTGAAACACCGAACAGGAGGTTAAAAGCAAAAGCAAGAGAGGTTTTCTTGGTTCAAACGAAGCGTTCTGTCAGTGATCTGGGTTGCTTTGAAGTGCATTTCGCGTTTTTGTTTGTATATGCCCCCCGAATTGAATTTTCTGGTAAGCCAGGTGGCAATGTTATTAACTCGCAAGGTGCACGCATCTTTTAATTGTACTTTCAGCTAACCCGCGTAATAATACCGTTCGTTGTAGCGATTTTATTTGAATTTTCCACACCGTTTGTGACTTTTTCTAATTCTCAAGTTTTGAAAATAAAGGACCTTGCGCAACAAACTAATTATTTTTGGTCATATTCACACGACCGGTTTCCGGTAGGCTTAATAATCCCAATTTCATGTGATATTGCCCAATCATAATTTTCTGACCTCTATTATGTTTCTGTAAACAATAACAGAATATATTTAAACAACTTTAATTAACTCTTCTAAAACAAAGAATTTTTATAAAATTTTCAGTTTATCAACCTTAACGTTTCTACATATCAAAATGTATATTTTTATAGGAACATACACTCCCATTAAGGTGGTTTCTGTCATTTTCTCCTTTTTTCTTATTGCAATCCAAGAGCTAGAATCAGCGGATTTCCAAACAGCCACCTTCATGATCTTAACGTGCCGAACTTTTTACCTGAAAAGTAGGCGCGTTTCCCATTTTCTCCAATTTTTCCAAACAGCTATTTGTGTTGTGCGTTGACAAAGATTATTTAATTTGAGCATTTTTTACCGTATCATTAATGAAATGCTTAAAACCAAGGAAGTGGATACTTTCCAGATGATTCCCAGACCAGACATTGCCTTTTTTTAGTATTTTATTAATGTTGGATCCATCTGCATTTTAGATAGAGTTTACTTCTGGTTTTTACATATTTCTTCCATAATTTCCCATATTTTGGTCTGGTCTCTCACTTTGACGCCATCCACCCTCAGAGAACGGTACAACAACCATTTGTTGACGTTACGAAGAATATCTAGGGTAATTATTGGCATTTACCACTTCTTCTATAATTCTATAATTCTTTTATAATTCAGGTACAAGACGAAAATACTTCGAGAGGATTGAGGACCACTGGTCTTTTCCCCAAAACACCTACCAGGAAATGTTTCACATGAAAACTACATACAGGTAATTAACAATGAGGAGAGACTCCGTCTTGTTAACACATCTGTTTTTCTTCAGCTACCGCCACCGTCCGTTGTCGGTAATTTCGATCAGCGATGGATTAACAACACTCTTAAAGAGGGCCAAATGTTTATATGCATTTAAATTTGACGGTAAGAAAATTTGTCCAAATAAACGAGCACCAAAAATAAAAGTCCAGATTTTTTATTTGTAGGAAGTAGAGGACCTCGTGGTGGACCCCTTGGATTCGTAACGGTCCAATATCATGGCATCATTGGGAAAACGAGCATTTGTCCGAGAAACAAACGTAAATAAGTCATTATCGTTTTAATTCAATTGTACTTACATTTTTTATGTTTCAGAATTCAGAAGTCTCTGTCCACGCTGATCTCTCATCCTGTGAATACGTCTCCTCATGTCATTCCAGTCGTGCAGCCAACGGGTGGTAAAGGATCTTATGGTGAAACAGCGCAGCAATCGTTGTGAGTGCACACGGCCAAGCCGTTGAAGATGGTGGGCCAATACGGCCAGGTTCATCAAGTGATTCCAATGGCAAGTTTTTTGAACATTTATACTTTAAATTAACAATCCTAACCACCACTAAATGCCTCTATCTAGCTCCACTTCCATCTGTGTCTCCATTACCATTCACCCTGTTATCTACCAACCCTCCATTATGGAGCGTAACACCTCCAAAACTTTTACCACACCAAGACCTGTACAAAAATAATATTTCATAATCATCGGACATACCTTGTAACAGAATACCTCATTCAGACCACCTGGTAAACATGAATAACTCCCTATAACCCGAAGAGACGTCCGTAATGCCAACTGAGAGGCTTTCCTCCAGGGGCCAACCACAAACATCTCGCAAACCTCCAACGATCTTGATATGGTCATCGATTCCATAACTACATCAATCCTCAACGCAACACGAAGACAGAATATAATCGTCTCAACGCGATGATAAGGAAGGAAACCACTTGGAACAAGATACATCAACCAACCCTGCCGAACAAGACAAGACCAGGCTCTTCGCCTCGCATTTTCAAGAATCGTTCCAGTTGTAACTTAGAAGAAATCATCGTACAGCGTCATTGGAATTACACGGAAACCACCCACTCCTTACCCTAAAATTTAGTTTGAGACCCCTTAGGATCCGCACCCTTCTCCCTCTTAACTACTTAGTGGTTTGAACGAGTCTGGCATTCTGGACTTATCCACAAGTTGGGATCCATCGGAATTCGCGAATTCCATTTTTTCCTACCTCTCGGACCGGGCCTACACGGAATACCGCACTCCAAGAATTCTCCAGCTGGACCGACCATTGAAGAATTCGAATGAATCCTTATAAAATATTCCAAAACCCTGCTCAGACTGCTCATCGACTCTATTTAGCACATACACTTCAACCCAACTAGCACAAATCTACACCCACCGACTACTCTACATATGCCCATTTTGACCTTACCATCTAACATACAGACATGACGTCATTCATCATTTGGTGATGATGACGTCCATCACCAAATGATGCCCAGTACAGTACATACCCTGTAACCAGACTCTCCCAACTCTTTGGCGATTCCCCCAAAAACTAATGTTTTCAGGTTACTACCGTTGTTATTTGTGTTTCAGAGTCAGCAGATTACTGCCCGCCACCCTCAACAGATTACAACTCCTGGAGCAAAAGACCAACACGAATCCAAGGATCCAAATGCAAGGCCATACCAAGGCCTCGCCATACATAAATAATCAAATCAATTGTGATTTTTCCTCTTTGTATTTGTATTATGTGCTGAAATCTAATTTTGTTCTCTTGCAAATGTATTAAATAATTCTCAACTTAAATCCAAATTTTGCGACCAAATTTTAGGGATGTAACAACGTTTCCATTTGCTTTCATTAAATAAAATTGTCATGAAAGCTGACAATATTCATTATTTTATAAATGCAATTAATCGTTACCAGAAAAATGATGTTTTCTAGTCCGAGGAATCATTTGGAAAGAATTCACTTCCTGATGATTGGTTATAAAAAAGGCACGCAAGCATTATGATGGAAGGGTCCCAACAAAATGTTCGCTTTCAAGAATATTGACATACAGTGAGCCTTAAAGCTTGATGGACTCCTATTGGGTCACCCTGTGTATCAGTGCGAAGGACCCTCTCTTTTCCTTTTACTATTAGTGAGTATTTTGAGACTAGTTCATTTTTATTATTCCTCCCTTCCTCATTTTGTCTCATTGGGCAAGTGTGTATTTCAGTTCTTGGTGATTTTCTTCATTCCTTTAATAGCAATTGGTCGCGTCGTGTTTTCCCTCTCTCCTCCAATACATTTCGACATCTCCATTTCTTCTACGTACTTCCTTCCAACACCCAATTCATTTCGTAGTTCTGTTCAGCGACATCTTATATTGTTAGATTTTGCCTTTCTTACTTCTTTTTTGAGAAATTTTACTTCTTTCCCCTACTCCAACAGTATATTACTATTCACTTTGAGACTTCCATTTTTCCTGCCACTCTTTCCACGCTCAACATCACTGTTGTGATTATTGTACGTCTTCTTTAACCCTTACAACACTTTTCTGCAAGTTTGATACATAACCTCGAGGTGATTGGTCCAGTTCCTTCACCAGTTGGTTGGCGTGGTTTTGCAGACTCTCAGGGAGTGTATAGCCATCTTCAAAATCTTGTTTTGGATCATCAAATGCCACACACTCTCTCTTCCCTTACCGCACATTCTACACCGCCTTCTCTCGTCCTTCCACCAGTATCTATTCTCGTTCTCTTCATTGCCACATCTAAACCTCGCCACCATCCTCTTCTCCTTCAACTCCATTTCTCCCATCAGATACTCGGCCTTCCCTTCTTCCATAATTTCCTGATATCCGCCATTATATCTTCCATTACATATTCTCGCTCTCCTTCCCTGTACTTCCACATCTTTATTCCTTCTTACCATCTCATCCACCATATCACTTTCCCCCTCTCTTCTTCCTTCTATCTCTTCCCTCGCATAACCCCCTCTCTCATAGAACCGTCTTCTCTCTTCCTGCCCATACCTTGTCCGTTTTTTTGCCACCTCTCTCATGCACCCCTTTACTCCAACAATATCTTCCCGCTTTCTGATCATCTCATATGTCACCGCCCGCTCTCCTTCCCTTATCGGTATTTTCTCTAATTTTACCTCTTCCCCTACGATATACCCTGGTGTCTCCCTGTCCAACCCTAATGTCCACCTCCAGTACTTCTCCTGAATTCTTTCTATTTCTTCCCATTCCTTCCACCCCCATATCTCCGCCCCATACCCCATCACACTCTTCACCAACTTATCAAACAACCATCTTCTCTTCTCCATATCCTTCCCAAACACTCTTTCCCCCAAACCCCACACTTTCCCCACTATTCCATTACCCTTCTTCGCCAATTCCCTCACATGTGCCCCATCTTTATTGTCATACCGCACTACATACCCTAGGTATTTCCACTCCTGTACACTCTCTAATTCCTCCTCACCCCACCACCACTTTTGCTTTATACCCCTCCCCCGTTTCTTCTGAAAAACCATCATTTTAGTCTTTTTCACATTTGCTTCTAAATTCTTCCCCTCCAAATATCTCTTCATTACCCCAATTAACCCCCTCATCTCTTCCTCTCTATTTGCCATCACTACCACATCGTCCGCATACGCTAGCACCCACACCTTTATCTTTCCTATCACCACTCCACTCCTTTGGTGTCCTCGCAACACCTCCAAATCTCCAATATACAGGGTGTCCCAGGTTTAATGATCAGAACTTTGACATTTTGTAGAGAAACACATTTTAAGGTGGGTTGCTCCTATATACATAGGTCCTAAAATTCTTTGTTTCTGATACAGAGTGCGTCACAATTTTCTAAAAAATAAAGGTTTTATTTACGTATTTATTTCCGAATTGTTGAAATATTCAAACCAAAATTGACAACAAGATACATGGACAGAGCATAAGATCCATTGGAAACCATAATTTTTGTACACAGCCAAAATACATTTTTCGTGAAATAAATGACAAAAATCTAGTTCGCGGCCGCACGGTAACAGAAACGAACAAAAGTCTAGAGACATTTTTTGTTCAGAATTGAATGCTCCATCGAAAAGCATATTTCGAATATTTAATTCAGGGCCGTACTCTTTTTATTTATCAAATTAATAGAACGGATTACCCATATCTCCGCCACTGGTTGATTAAAAAAACTGATATTCTTCAAATCTTGTGGCCACCTGTCTTTGTATCTTGTATGCCAATTTTGGTTTGAATTATTGCCACAGTTTGGAAATAAATAAATAAAAACTTTATTTTTTAGAAAACTTTAACGCCCTGTATCTCAAAAACAAAGAATTTTAGGAACTATGTTTATAGGAGCAACCCGCCTTAAAATGTGTTTTTCTACAAAATGTCAAAGTCCTGATCATTAAACCTGGGACACGCTGTATAGAGAAAATAGGCTCGGGCTCAACGGACATCCCTTTCTCAACCCTTTCTCCTCGCCTTTCTCCGTCCAAAATCTTTCTCCTTTATCCTCCCTCACTCTCGTCACGCACCTTGTTTCCTCGTATACCTCTTCCATCGCTCTCACCAAGCCCTCACTTATCTCGGCTTTCCTTAGTACCTCCCACAGCTTCTTCCTATTCACATTGTCGAATGCTGCATTGATGTCCAGGAACATCCCATACATCTTCCCCCCTTTCCTTTCCAGCACCCTATTTACCACTTGCTTCATTACATATATATTATCCACCGTCCGCCTTCCCTCCCTGAAACCCGCCTGCCAGTCCTTCACTAACCCCTTTTCCTCTATTTCCTTCTTAAGTCTCCCTCTTAGTATCTCCGCATAAATTTTATACCCCGTGTTGGTAATGCTAACTCCCCTATAATTTCCCACTTTGTTCCTTTCCCCTCCCTTGTATACCGGAACTACTCTTGCATCCCTCCACTCCTCTGGGAATCCTTCCCCCCTCCATTAAAGATCTTGAGGACCTCCTTCTTTGAGTATGTCGTTGCACTTGCCGAACCGTAGAATTCGAACTGCTCGTCCTGAACCAATTGTTTAGCTTCCACTTCGTGCTGTAGTCTCTTCAGGATGACCCCTTCTACGACTTTGGCGATAGTGAATAGCAAGCCCATTGCACACCAACTCCGATCTTGGCCGGACGATTTTCGCCCTATTTGTTGCGCCTAAAGATCGAAATCTATTTTCTCAGCCCTCATTTTTGAAAACTTAGTTAACGGTCGTGATTGGATCTTTTTTCTCCTTACAGTTGTGTCCCGCATAATGAATCTGACCTCTGGTCCCACAAACCCTACCGGATGTTTTCCAACAAGGGCGACTTGCACGAGCTCGTTTACTTTGTAGAAACTCTGAATCGATGGATGTTTACCATTGTTTCTCCCAGACGATCTCTGAAGGTAGACCAAGACGTGGATCTTACAGTTTTAAGAGTCAAGCTGGCCATGCTACAGTGGCACATCTTTTATGATGACGATGTTGAGGACGTTGTCCTTTACCTTCGAACTGAAATGGGATTATTATTACTATTTCACGAGTGACCCATCTCGTTCAGATCACCATCGACGACTGTTGACCGCCATCATTCAGATTATACCTCTTCGGGAAAAGTCCTTGAGAAGAGGCGATCAAAAGTATAAGTTCCGAGCCTACTTCTTCCTTGAGATCATCTGAGGGTGTCGCGTAGCGATTCCGAAAGGTTCCTGGTAGGGGTTGAGAAGGGTCACTGTGGTTCATACTCTTCGTCGCGGTGACGGTGCGGAATCGGTTGCCACCTCGTCTCTTCGTTTTTCTTCAACGAATGGGCGTAGACTTCTCCAGTTTTGTTCTTGGAGGTCGAAGTACTGTGAGAGAGTCGTTCAACGTAGCCTCGTCGACAGACAGGTAAATGAATTGGTTCGGTTACATAGTGCGTATGATGGACGACAGCAGATCAAAACTTTGTGGAAAGTAATAGCGGAACGCAAGAGATGGTGTAACGAAGGAATCGTGCAGAAGAGGAACATGAACTGGAAACAAGCTTACCTCCTAGAGGAATGATTGAAAGCTGTGGAAGCGGTAGCGGGTCGAGCAACCCTCAAACGTTGTGTACGAAATTTCCACCACCCTATATAAAGGATGTGGGAAATCTCTGTAACTATAATAATGATTTTGAGAGAGAAGAAATCTATGTTGGGTTTAGCAAGGTCGTGAACCTTTCACGGTGCACTCTCGTAACGTATACTACATCTACCATTCACTAGGTGGTGCGACATTCTAGTTACAAACACACAGCGCGCGTATTTTAAACTCGGCCAAATATAATTGACCAGAAAATGCAAGTAAAAGCGAGGTCAACAACCCGGTGAAAAAATACACATAAAGCGAGAGACTGAGATAAGTATATATATTAATAGTAAATGTAAAAGGAAGATCTAATTAATCCGTCAACACTGTCACAAATTGCGAATGCTACGATCTGGTCTGGACGGAGCCGGTCGTAATTTTTCGATGTAAAAAATATTTTTTGGTGAAATATTTTTCATTTTTGAATTTATATATTTGTAAAGAAGGAAAATTCCTCTGATGTTTGACATTATTTTCACATAAAATTTCATGGTACTTTGTAAAATCACAAATCTTTCATTTACGATTACATTTTTAAAGTTTTTTTTTCTTTTTCTTTTTAGTTTCCCCGATTGTAGATCACTCAGTTTGTAGTTTTAGAGGAAAATTAGTGGACGGATTTCTCGTTTCTGTACAGCGAAATAAATCAGTCTGATGGGAGCAATTCGCCATTAAAAACTAACCCTGAATCTTAAAGCATTGACCTTTACAACCGATCGTCTATAATAATCTAATTATGAACTCTAAACTAAGGTACGAGCCAGTTCTAAATGTGTTAAAATGTGATTAGTAGAATAAAACTGTCTACCAACATTAATATGAAAAATACTGCTAAGTGAACGATTGAAATTATAGACAATTTAGGATTTTAGGGTTGGTAACGGAAAACAATTGAACTGGTACTGAATGGAGCTGCAAACCTTGTAGGCAGTACCAACGTTTCGTATGTAAGACAACATTCCAGCAGGGATTCATAGGTGCCCAGGTTAACGAAATGAGGAAGAGAAACTAAAAAAGTTGGTAACAATGAAAGGAGAGTGTAAAATTGTCATTCGCTTCCAGAAAAGAGGTTTCGGAAAAGAGATGCACACGGCGATATTCGTATTCGATATGTGGAACTGTAGCTTCCATTAACTCGAATCATGGGACAAGGTTTTTTTTGTGTGTAACATAATGAAACCTTGCAATTTGTCGTTCAGGAGGCATTCTTACCCACAGAGTAAGGTTTGTATTGAAAGTAGTGTATTCACGATTACTTATGTTCTCCTAATAAATTTTTTTTTCGGAAGCATCCTTACACATGGAGTACGGTTTGTAAGAAATGATGCAGTTTATTCACAATACCTCCTCGTGAAATATGGTCTCCTAATATTAATACCGTTCAGGATCGATGTTCAGGATGCATTATTACTCACAGAGTAAACTTTGTATTAGAGGATTCTGCGTATTCACACTGCGTTCTACTTATTATCACGGGTAAGTCCCATTATGTTCTCCTAATGTAACAATCGTTCACAAGACATCCTTACACACGGAGTAAAGTTTGTATTGAATAATGGGCTGCTTATTTACAATACCTCCTCGTAAAATATGTTCGCCTAATATTAATTCCGTCCAGGATGCACTATTACGCGGATTATGCGTATTCACAATACGTTCTTACCTATTATGTTCTCCTAATATAACAATCGTTCACAAGCCATTCTTACACACGGAGTAAAGTTTGTATCAAACACGTTCTGTTTATTTACGATACCTCCTCGTGAATTATGTTCTCCTAATATTAATACCGTCCAGGGTGCATTCTTACTTACAGAATAAACTTTGTATTAGAGGATTCTGCGTATTCGCAATGCGTTCTTACCTATTATGTTCTCCTAATATAACAATCCTTCAGAAAGCATCTTTACAGAAGTAGTAAAGTTTGTGTCGAATAAATGCTACTGATTTATAATACCTCCTCATGAAATATGTTCTCCTAATATTAATACCTTTCAGGATGCATTCCTATTCACAGAGTAAAGTTTGCACTAATGGATTCTTCGTATTCACAGTGCATTCTTACCTATTATGTTCTCCTAATATCAGAATCGTTCAAAAAGGATTACATACGGAGTAAAGTTTGTGTCGAATACATGCTGCTTGTTTATAATACCTCCTCATGAAATATGTTCTCCTACTATTAAAACCTTTCAGGATGCATTCCTACTCACAGAGTAAAGTTTGCACTAATGGATTCTTCGTATTCACAGTGCATTCTTACCTATTATGTTCTCCTAATATCAGAATCGTTCAAAAAGGATTACATACGCAGTAAAGTTTGTGTCGAACACATGCTACTTATTTATAATACCTCCTCATGAAATATGTTCTCCTTTCAGGATGTATTCCTACTCACAGAGTAAAGTTTGCATTAAGGGATTCTTCGTATTCACAGTACATTCTTATCTATTATGTTCTCCCAATATCAGAATCGTTCAAAAAGGATTACATACGGAGTAAAGTTTGTGTCGAATAAATGCTACTGATTTATAATACCTCTTCATGAAATATGTTCTCCTAATGTTAATACCTTTCAGGATGTATTCCTACTCACAGAGTAAAGTTTGCATTAAGGGATTCTTCGTATTCACAGTACATTCTTACCTATTATGTTCTCCTAATGTCAGAATCGTTCAAAAAGGATTACATACGAAGTAAAGTTTGTGTCGAATACATGCTACTTATTTATAATACCTCCTCATGAAATATGTTCTCCTTTCAGGATGTACCTATTCCTACTCACAGAGTAAAATTTGCATTATGGGATTCTTCGTATTCACAGTACATTCTTATCTATTATGTTCTCCTAATATCAGAATCGTTCAAAAAGGATTACATACGGAGTAAAGTTTGTGTCGAATAAATGCTACTGATTTATAATACCTTTTCATGAAATGTGTTCTCCTAATGTTAATACCTTTCAGGATGTATTCCTACTCACAGAGTAAAGTTTGCATTAAGGGATTCTTCGTATTCACAGTACATTCTTACCTATTATGATCTCCTAATGTCAGAATCGTTCAAAAAGGATTACATACGAAGTAAAGTTTGTGTCGAATACATCCTACTTATTTATAATACCTCCTCATGAAATATGTTCTCCTAATATTAATACCTTTCAGGATGCATTCCTACTCACAGAGTAAAGTTTGCACTAATGGATTCTTCGTATTCACAGTGCATTCTTACCTATTATGTTCTCCTAATATCAGAATCGTTCAAAAAGGATTACATACGCAGTAAAGTTTGTGTCGAATACATGCTACTTATTTATAATACCTCCTCATGAAATATGTTCTCCTTTCAGGATGTACCTATTCCTACTCACAGAGTAAAATTTGCATTATGGGATTCTTCGTATTCACAGTACATACATTCTTATCTATTATGTTCTCCTAATATCAGAATCGTTCAAAAAGGATTACATACGGAGTAAAGTTTGTGTCGAATAAATGCTACTGATTTATAATACCTCCTCATGAAACATTTTCTCCTAATATTAATACCTTTCAGGATGCATTCCTACTCACAGAGTAAAGTTTGCATTAAGGGATTCTTCGTATTCACAGTACGTTCTTACCTATTATGTTCTCCTAATATCAGAATCGTTCAAAAAGGATTACATACGGAGTAAAGTTTGTGTCGAATACATCCTACTTATTTATAATACCTCCTCATGAAATATGTTCTCCTAATATTAATACCTTTCAGGATGCATTCCTACTCACAGAGTAAAGTTTGCACTAAGGGATTCTTTGTATTCACAGTGCATTCTTACCTATTATGTTTTCCTAATATCAGAATCGTTCAAAAAGGATTACATACGGAGTAAAGTTTGTGTCGAATACATGCTGCTTATTTATAATACCTCCTCATGAAATATGTTCTCCTACTATTAATACCTTTCAGGATGAATTCCTACTCACAGAGTAAAGTTTGCACTAATGGATTCTTCGTATTCACAGTGCATTCTTACCTATTATGTTCTCCTAATATCAGAATCGTTCAAAAAGGATTACATACGCAGTAAAGTTTGTGTCGAATACATGCTACTTATTTATAATACCTCCTCATGAAATATGTTCTCCTTTCAGGATGTATTCCTACTCACAGAGTAAAGTTTGCATTAAGGGATTCTTCGTATTCACAGTGCATTCTTACCTATTATGTTCTCCCAATATCAGAATCGTTCAAAAAGGATTACATACGCAGTAAAGTTTGTGTCGAATACGGAATACATGCTACTTATTTATAATACCTCCTCATGAAATATGTTCTCCTTTCAGGATGTACCTATTCCTACTCACAGAGTAAAGTTTGCATTATGGGATTCTTCGTATTCACAGTACATTCTTACCTATTATGTTCTCCTAATGTCAGAATCGTTCAAAAAGGATTACATACGAAGTAAAGTTTGTGTCGAATACATCCTACTTATTTATAATACCTCCTCATGAAATATGTTCTCCTAATATTAATACCTTTCAGGATGCATTCCTACTCACAGAGTAAAGTTTGCATTAAGGGATTCTTCGTATTCACAGTACGTTCTTACCTATTATGTTCTCCTAATATAACAATCCTTCAGAAAGCATCTGTACAGAAGTAGTAAAGTTTGTGTCGAATAAATGCTACTGATTTATAATACCTCCTCATGAAATATGTTCTCCTAATATTAATACCTTTCAGGATGCATTCCTACTCACAGAGTAAAGTTTGCACTAAGGGATTCTTTGTATTCACAGTGCATTCTTACCTATTATGTTTTCCTAATATCAGAATCGTTCAAAAAGGATTACATACGGAGTAAAGTTTGTGTCGAATAAATGCTACTGATTTATAATACCTCCTCATGAAATATGTTCTCCTAATATTAATACCTTTCAGGATGCATTCCTACTCACAGAGTATAGTTTGCATTAAGGGATTCTTAGTATTCACAGTACATTCTTACCTATTATGTTCTCCTAATATCAGAATCGTTCAAAAAGGATTACATACGGAGTAAAGTTTGTGTCGAATAAATGCTGCTTATTTACAATACCTCCTCGTGAATCATGTTCTCCTAATATTAATACTCTCCAGGAATCATTTTTACTCACAGAGTAAAGTTTGTTTAGGATTCTGCGTATTCACAATATGTTTTTACCTGTTATGTTGTCCTAATGTAGAAATCGTTCAGAAAGCATCCTTACATACGGAATAAAGTTTGAAACGATACTCCTTCCTGAAATATGTTCTCCTGATATAAATATTGGAACCCTCCAAGATTCATTTTTACTCACAGAGTAAAGTTTGTATCAATGGATTCTGCGTACTCACAATACATTCTTCCACAGATCTGACTCGTCGATCCCTTTAAGAGGAAAAGTAGGAAGGAACTAGAAAGGGTTGTCATTGAGAACGTATGACATGGTTTCCAATTATTGTAAATTGGGAGCTAAGATCATGGACCTCTGAAAATTGTCTTCCGTTAACTCCATTTAATTTTGTATTGCAGTATTGCAAAAATTATCCTGAAACCCTTGGTTGGGCAAGATGGAGGTCGACCATGTTTGCCATCTTTGAAATGGTTTTGCCCGTGTTCACTGTTATCCCTTTTTTTGATTGAGGCGATTGGGACCTTAGAAAATTCTTTGTCGCCCTCAGTACCCTGTCACCTTCTTTTATTTAGTTAATCGATTACCTACTTTCAACCTGGGGAAGAAACCCATGAACATAGATTACCACTTGCTGCTGATGGACGCAAGATAACATTGAAGATATCCTAACGAGGGACAGATCGATGTCCTGAACTGGTTACAGATAGTCCATGGTCGAATGCTCATACCAGAGCAATATTTGTGCTGCAAACCATTGTTTAGAGTGTTGACAACTCCAGCGTGGCTCCAGCAGAGTTGATCTCGACATTCTTTGACAGTTGACTAAAGGTATGCTTAAATGGACGTAGATGTGAAGCCGTTTTTTCACTCTTTCTGGTTCGCATATAATTGCAGTAGCTGCAGAATCTATTTATCCAGTCGATGCGTAAAGATGCACCCTTTTGTCAACCGACAAGACTTCCGCAAAGTGCTCGATTCTGTGGGAGTCAGGGTACTACGTCCCTCTCTTCGTTATCCTCCTATTGAATGACCGCAGTTGCTCCTGACAGCCAATATTGTAACATAGTCCAACGCTCTCAATTTGTCAAAGTTCTTACTCGATGGAGGCTCTTTTTTTATAACCCTTTGTCATTATTTTAGCAGCAGAAATTAGTCCAGGGTTCTGCTCCTATAGTATGAGTACTATTTTGGTTTAAGGTGCCGGCCTTTGGTTTGGAATTTACCCTACTAACGGTAGTTGCAGTTTTTAGGGGTATGACTTGGTTGCATTATTTAATTGTATAAAAATTTAAGGGATGTAAATATAAACACATCTGGGATCAGAATTCCGCCAACTCACATAAAGAAAACATTATACCCCCATACAAACCCCTATGGCATCAATAGCGTACAGGTTGCTAGACATTACAGTGTATGAATTAGCACGTCGCAAATATAAAAAGCCACGATTGCTGAAAATTTCAATGCTACTTATCTACACAAGCATACACTTACTGCAACCACTCACACATCTACCTTACTTAACCGCCGGGAACCAACCTTCAATTCTCCACCTCAATCACCATTATTTTTCTTGCCTTTAATTTCCAATGGCGTAAAATAAATTTAAATTCAAAGCTGCCAGGTCCGGTACATCACACTGTGAAATCTGTTGATCTCTTGACTGGATTTGAATAGAAAGTTATTCATCTGTTGTTAATAGATTTAAAAAAGGTAAATCGTCAGATATTTATTTGGCTTTTAAATGCATCGAATGGTAATATAATATAAAAGAGTAAATATACTTACGACTTACATTTTTCAAAAAAATATGCAAGTTTTGCCAAAATTCTAGTATGTAATTTATCTACATTAAATTAAAATAGTAGAAATAATAGATAAATTTCGTCCTGGCTGAAAACACGATCTTCAAGTCGACGGAAATGAAAATAATGTGACACAGATAAACACCCTGTATTTCGTAAACCATACGGTAGCAGTAAGAAGTGAAACATTATGGAGGTGCCGAAAGCTCTAACGTAGTACTTCCTTCCCACTTACATAAGTCTGTCATTTATGTTCTATTTTATATACAAAACCATAAGCGCAAAATTCGTGTTGCCAACTTTTTGTGACTCGAAGAATTTTTGATTATTTTATTTTTTGGCTTTTGAATTAAATTATTAAAGGACGGGAGGGGAGGTACGTGCTTTAGGACCTCCCACTTGTTCACGCCTCCCTCGATAAAAAACCTGTTTTTTTTTCTCTCTTAACTCGATCTTTACGCACCGAGCAAATTGGAACAATGGATCAAAAAGAAAAACGGCGAGAAAGGTGAAATTTTCAATGTGCTGAAGGAAAACGTTTTCGCTCCACCTCGTAATGACTTAAGTTAGGTAGGTAAGGAGTGGAGGGGGGAAGGAAAGATTGAAAATTGTCGCCCCTTTCGTTGACACCATGTGTGAAAATTTTAAAATCCATTCAGTCAACGAGCTTCATTAGAGAAAGCTGCGAATTGAAGAATTGTTAATATAGTCGACAACGCTTTTGTCGGCAGATAAAAAGGTGAAGTTTAAACTAGCGATTAATTTCAATTTAAACAAATAGTGGACCCAAAAAATCCTGTTCTCTCTTTCTGTTTTTAATAATTTTGTTTTTAATTTGCGGATTAGTGGATGTTGAAAAATTTTATGGTGTGACAATTTGTTAACGGTGTTAATAGAAAAATTCTATTGAATGAATGAACGCGTTGCGATTATTAGATCTACATGTAAGTATACCGAGTGAATTGTTTTTTCAGCGCCATTAAATTTTCACGTTATTGAGATGGTAAATAGGCGTAATATTGACGTTTTGTCCTTTGATATTTTTTTGACGTTAAATTTGATTTGCGGATTTTATGACATATTTTTGCATACTTAGTGTTAGTCCTTTACATTTTACGAACCATATAAACGTGAATAACACCGACAATTTTACTGCCGCGAAATGGAGCACGACAAAAATTTAAAATTTAATAACGTTTATAAAATACAATCGACGGAATAGACATATTATGAATATGCAAAAGTAATCTCCCGGAAAAAATCTGAATCGACAATTAATTTTGCACTTTATTCGGCTGGAAACATATCTATTTAAGAACGTATGAACGGTGAACTGTGCATACATTCCCATTCATTTGAATAGCTGTAAGAAAAAGCTCGTAAATGTGCTCAATAATGTACCTACTTGGATTTTTTACCATCTTCTCCTCCTTTGGAACTGCACAGATATTTGCACTTCGTCGCCATTTCCAGTAAAATATGAGAAAAAGTCCATACGCGTTGTCTTTTGAAGCGAGCATCACGCTTCCGACGGACTATTTGATCGAAACGTTGGTTTCCGGAAGATAATGTTGGTCAGCATACCCTTCAAAAATCCGTTTCTTCCATGTCCATAACGGAGAAGAAGCGAAGTTCACATCTTAATTCCCCTTTACTTTTGAGCGTCGGTAAGGAGATCAGCGCTCATCTTGCACAAATTTTACTTTACGTCTTCATCAACTCGTCAATTCGATGAATGTTTTCAGCGGATATTCAAGTACGTCTTATGCTCATTAAGTGTTCGACATGGTGTTGAAATTTTCTGGAAACCGTAGTCAACGTGTCGAAGTAAGAAACTGGTCATTAGTCTTTGTAAACGAATAATCGTC
Source organism: Pyrocoelia pectoralis (assembly GCA_036250285.1). NCBI lineage: Eukaryota > Metazoa > Arthropoda > Insecta > Coleoptera > Lampyridae > Pyrocoelia > Pyrocoelia pectoralis. The sequence goes on from CM070083.1 coordinate 5,614,192, forward strand.
GATTGGTCGATTAATCGGTTACGATTACTAATCGATCCGTCGAGTAGTTCATTAGATAATGTAATAATTGGGTAAGATTACCTAATATTCAATTAGTCCACCAGTACAAATATTAATTAATTAATTAATCTGTTAGTTATTGAAATCTTATATTATTTGGGATTCAGTTTTGTCAGTCGATTTCATTAATTTTAAGTGACTGCCGAATAAATATTTTCAAATGTTCCATTCATTATTCGAGTTTTTGGGTTTGCAATAAATTAGTCGATTATTCGCCAAAAAACCGTGACCGACCAACGAATGTCGAAGTATAGTTAGTCGGCTATATCTATAGTTTATTAGAAAATCGAGTAATCGACTTAATCAATTAGTCGGCCAGTATAGATTACCTAATTAATTACATATCAGTTAGTTAATTGAAATTTTATATTACCTGTTACTTGGGCTTCAGTTCTCATAGTCGCTTTAATTAATTTTCAATTCATTATTCGAGTTCTCGGGTTTTGAATAAATTAGTCGATTATTCGGTTATTTATATTTCAAAAACTGTGACAAATCGACTAATAAATGTTAAAGTACCTATCGTTAGTCGACTATACTTAGTAGTTTATTAGAAAATCGAGGAATCGGCTAACATTAATACTAATCAATTAGTCGACCAGTCCATTAATTAATTACATTATCAGTTAGTTATTCAAATCTTACATTATGTACTATGGGATTCAGTTCTCATAGTCGATTTAACTAATTTTAAGTGATTGCCGAATAAATATTTTCAATTCATTATTCGAGTTTTCGGGTTTCTAATTAATTAGTCGATTATTCGGTTATCAATATTCGAAAAACCGTGCCTAATGACTAAACTAATGTCAAAGTATCGTTAGTCGACTATAGTAGTTCATCGAGTAATCGACTAAGATTGTTATAATATTCAATTATAGTCGACTAATTTACTAATTACATCAGTTGGTTAGTGAAATCTTATATTATTATTTGGACTTCAGTTCCCTTAGTCGATTTAATTAATTTTAAGTAATTGCCGAATAAATACTTTACTATCGTTAGTCGACTATAGCATAGCAGTTTATTAGATAATCGAGTAGGTAATTGACTAAGATTAATAATCAATTGGTCGACCAGTACATTAATTAATTAGTTGTTGAAATCTTATATTATTAGGGCTTAAGTTTTCTTAGTCGATTTAATTAATTTTAAGTGACTGCCGAATAAATAATCAATTCATTATTCGAGTTTTCACTAAATAAATCGATTATTCGGTTACCATTACCAACATTTCAAAAACCGTGACTATAATGACTAGCCAACTAATATCAAAGTATCCGTCGACTATATTAGTATATTAGAAAATCGAGTAATTGACTAACATTAATAATAATCAATTAGTAGACCAGTACATTAATTAACTAATTATATATCAGTTACCTATTGACATCTTATATTATTACTTGGACCTCAGTTCTCTTAGTCGATTTAATTAATTTTAAGTGACTACCGAATACCAATATTTTCAATTAATTATTCGAGTGTTCATGTTTGGAATAAATTATATCTAGTAATTCATTAGATAATCGGGTAATTGACTAAGATTATAATATTCAATTATTGTCGACCTGTATATGAACTAGGTAATTACATCAATATCAATTACCAAGTTATTGAAATTTTATATTATTATGTACTTGAGCTTCAATTCTCTTAGTGGATTTAATTAATTTTAAGTGATTGCCCAATAAATATTTTCGATTAAGATTAAATATTCAATTATAGTCAACCTGTACATAAACTAGGTAATTAGGTACATCAGTTACCTAGTTATTGAAATTTTATATTATTACATGGGCTTCAATTCTCTTAGTCGATTTAATTAATGTTAAGTGATTTCCCAATAAATATTTTCTTATCATTATTAGAGTTTTCGGGTTTCTAATTAATTAGTCGATTAATCGCTTATCTATATTTCAAAAACCGTGACTACTAAAGTTAAAGTATCGTTAGTCGACTATAGCACTTTATTGGAAAATCGAGTACCTAATCGACTAAGATTAATAACCAATTAGGTGGCCAGTAAATTAATTAATGACACATCAAGTAGATAATGAAATATTACATGTTATTTTTTTTTTTTTTTTTATAATTATTGGGCATCGATAACTATGATCATTAGCCCGTTTTCCTGCCGCTCCTTATATTTCCCTGTATAAATCAACTTCCCGTAAAAACGTTAATATCTTTTTACATGTTATTACTTGGTCTTCAGTTTTCTTAGTCGATTTAATTAATTTTAAGTGATTGCCCAATAAATATTTTCATATCATTATTAGAGTTTTCGGGTTTCTAATTAATTAGTCGATTATCCGCTTTTCTATATTTCAAAAGCCGTGACTAATCACTAATCAACTAATGTTAAAGTATTGTTAGTCGACTATAGTAGTTTATTGGAAAATCGAGTAATCGACATGCTTAATAACCAATTAGGTGGCCAGTAAATTAATTAATGACGCATCAGGTAGATAATGAAATGTTATATGTTATTACTTGGTCTTCAGTTTTTTAGCGGATTTAATTATTTTTAAGTGATTGCCGAATAAATATTTTCATATCATTATTAGAGTTTTCGGGTTTCTAATTAATTAGTCGATTAATCGCTTATCTATATTTCGAAAACCGTGACTAATCACTAATCAACTGTTAAAAAAAATGTTAAAGTATCGTTAGTCGACTATAGCAGTTTATTGGAAAATCGAGTAATCGACTAAAATTAATAACCAATTAGGTGGCCAGTAAATTAATTAATGACATAACAGCTAGATAATGAAATATTTTATGTTATTACTTGGTCTTCAATTCTCTTAGTCGATTTAAATTAATTTTAAGTGATTGCCCAATAAATATTTTCATATCATTATTAAAGTATTCGGGTTGCTAATTAAATAGTCGATATTCGGTTATCTATATTTCAAAAACCGTGGCTAATCACCAATCAACTAATGTTAAAGTATCGTTAGTCGACTATAGCAGTTTATTGGAAAAACGTGTAATTGACTAAGATTAATAACCAATTTAGTTGGCCAGTAAATTAATTAATGGCCTATCAGGTACCTAGTTTTTGAAATATTGTGTTATTACTTTGTCTTCAGTTCTTTTAGCCCATTTAGTTAATTTTAAGTGACTGCCCGAATTCATTGTTTGAGTTTTCGTGTTTGGACTAAATTAATAGGATATCCAGTTATCAATATTCAAAAAACCGTAACTAATCAATTAAAAGCAGAGTCGTGTGCCAACTAGTAATTTAAACCAAGAAAGGAAGAATCGATGTTGAATGAGCCAGAATTTGAATTTAAGCTTACCCCTTCCCTCCTCAGTTTGAGTTCGAGCTTCAACCGAATTTGATTTCAGTTAAAAGTGGTCTCAACTTCTATTCCGCGCCAATAGCTGCAGCAAGTTCAGGATTTAAGTTGAAGCTGTACAATAAGCTTATCATGTTTAAGTTCGATTTTGAGTTTGAATTTTGCGAAAACTTTAGTTATACTTTAACCTCTAAATAGGAGTCTTTGCTTCAACAACGTTTAAATGACGAAAACTGAATTTGGTGATTCAATAGACGTTGGGCTGGGATTCACCCACCAAAGTCAAAAGGGGTGTTGACAAGGGCAACGGAACAGGATGGTGATGCTGTAGTTTAGGTTAACCCTCAGAATGAAATTTGAGTTCGATCGCCAGCTTCAACTTCCATTCAGGCTTATGTTCAAAGCTCATGCTGCAAATTTCACTATAAGTGGCATAAGATTGAGTTCAGTCGGCTTTAAACTGGTGCTAAACTTTGAATTGTTAATTTTGTCTAAAAGTTTGAGTTTGAATTCAATTTTTTACTCAATGTTCCAGAGTGTGAGCCAGTTATAGCTGTGAATCTTAGGTAAGCTTGTGTGTGTTTTACTTTCAAATTAATTTAAGCTTCAGTTTTGACTTCAAACCTTGGAGTTTGAAGTTCAGTTAGAGTTTAGCGCCAGTTTGAATTTGAGTTTCAATTTGAATTAATTTTCATGCTGGAGGTACATACTACATTTAGCTATTTAAGATTGAGCACGTTTAAGTTGAAGCCTGACTGATTTTGAATGCTCAGTTGAATTTATGTTACAGTTAGACTTCAATTTTGAATCCTAACTTCAACTTGAGCTCGAAATTAACTGTCGTACCTTCGATTGAGTCGTACTCAAATTTTACTTATTGTTTCGGCCCTAAATTGAGCCAGGGTACGAATTTTGACAATCTTTCAAGGACTATTTTCGTAACGAACGCAGCATTTCCTCTTAGTTTGCAAACCATACAGAAACTCTCCTCAAGAAGCTTTCAAGCAAAATTGTCTTTAATTTTAATTTTTTTTTAATTTCTTCCATGAAACATTTTTTTTTGAAAACTAAATTATGGTAAATTTCAGAATTTAAAAAAATTAGAATAACATTTTTTAAAGTTTTTCACTCAATATTTAGGAGTATTTTCGACATTTCAAATGTTTTCTTTGATTTATCAAATTTTTTGGTATTACAAACTTTATCTACAGAAATCCAAAAAACTTTTCCATATGCTTTCTCTTGAAACTCGAAGAGGATTTTTATAAGTTTCTAAAACCTTTTCTTGAAGTTTCTTTCTCTGAAGATTGTAAAGTCTTTTTGGAATTATCTCGAAATTTTGATATATTTTTTCTCGAAGCTTAAGTTTGTTAGGTAACGTTAAATACGTTTCCAAAGTTCGAAAAATACTCAAAATTGCAGGAGAAACTATTTAGGTATAAGAAAATTCGGAATTCTAAAGGAAAACCAGAAAAAAATTTCCTCCAACTCGGACAGTTTTACAACAATAATCCTTAACTCGGAGTGTATTTATCACAACTCGATTCTTGTTGAGGCTCTGAATTTTCGTCTTGGAATTATGACAATTTATTTTTAATACGGAATCTAGAAAAGTTTTTCGAAATTACGGATTTTTTTGCAATTAAAATATTTTTTTTTGATACTGTAGGTACAATGTTTTCAGAATTACAAGAAATCCTTTTTAAATATCTATAACATTGTTATAATTTTTTTTTACTCAGTAATCTGAGTTTTTCCCTTTGAACGCCTTGAAATTTAATCAAATTTCAAATATTTTTTTCTGGAATTCTAAGCTTTCTCTTGAGATTTTCAAAAGTTTTCCGGATATCTGACATTTTTCCAAATTCGTTTTGATTTTTTTGAAACTACAAAAGTGCTAAAGGTTCTCAATAATGTTTACTTAGATTTTTGAGCATTAGAAACGTTTCCAAAGTTTGAAAAATACTCAGAATTGCAGGAGAAACTATTTGAATTAAGTATAAGAAAATTCGGAATTCTAAAGGAAAATCAGAAAAAAATTTCCTCCAACTCGGACAGTTTTACAACAATAATCCTTAACTCTGAGTGTATTTATCACAACTCAATTCTTGTTGAGGCTCTGAATTTTCCTCTTGGAATTATGACAATTTATTTTTAATACGGAATCTCGAAAAGTTTTTCGAAATTACGGATTTTTTTGCAATTAAAATATTTTTTGATACTGTACAATGTTTTCAAAATTACAAGAAATCTTTTTTAAATACCTATCTAAGTATAGCATTGTTATAATTTTTTTAACTCAGTAATCTGAGTTTTTCCCTTTGAACGCCTTGAAATTTTATCAAATTTCAAATATTTTTCTCTGGAATTCTAAGCTTTCTCTTGAGATTTTCAAAAGTTTTCCGGATATCTTACATTTTTCCAAATTCGTTTTGATTTTTTTGAAACTACAAAAGTGCTAAAGGTTCTCAATAATGTTTACTTAGATTTTTGAGCATTAGAAACGTTTCCAAAGTTTGAAAAATACTCAGAATTGCAGGAGAAACTATTTGAATTAGGTATAAGAAAATTCGGAATTCTAAAGGAAAATCAGAAAAAAATTTCCTCCAACTCGGACAGTTTTACAACAATAATCCTTAACTCTGAGTGTATTTATCACAACTCAATTCTTGTTGAGGCTCTGAATTTTCCTCTTGGAATTATGACAATTTATTTTTAATACGGAATCTCGAAAAGTTTTTCGAAATTACGAATTTTTTTGCAATTAAAATATTTTTTGATACTGTACAATGTTTTCAAAATTACAAGAAATCTTTTTTAAATACCTATCTAAGTATAGCATTGTTATAATTTTTTTTACTCAGTAATCTGAGTTTTTCCCTTTGAACGCCTTGAAATTTTATCAAATTTCAAATATTTTTCTCTGGAATTCTAAGCTTTCTCTTGAGATTTTCAAAAGTTTTCCGGATATCTGACATTTTTCCAAATTCGTTTTGATTTTTTTGAAACTACAAAAGTGCTAAAGGTTCTCAATAATGTTTACTTAGATTTTTGAGCATTAAAAACGTTTCCAAAGTTTGAAAAATACTCAGAATTGCAGGAGAAACTATTTGAATTAGGTATAAGAAAATTCGGAATTCTAAAGGAAAATCAGAAAAAAATTTCCTCCAACTCGGACAGTTTTACAACAATAATCCTTAACTCTGAGTGTATTTATCACAACTCGATTCTTGTTGAGGCTCTGAATTTTCCTCTTGGAATTATGACAATTTATTTTTAATAGGAATCTCGAAAAGTTTTTCGAAATTACGGATTTTTTTGCAATTAAAATATTTTTTGATACTGTACAATGTTTTCAAAATTACAAGAAATCTTTTTTAAATACCTATCTAAGTATAGCATTGTTATAATTTTTTTTACTCAGTAATCTGAGTTTTTCCCTTTGAACGCCTTGAAAATTAATCAAATTTCAAATATTTTTTTCTGGAATTCTAAGCTTTCTCGATTTTCAAAAGTTTTCCGGATATTTGACATTTTTCCAAATTCGTTTTGATTTTTTTGAAACTACAAAAGTGCTAAAGGTGCTCAATAATGTTTACTTAGATTTTTGAGCATTAAAAACGTTTCCAAAGTTTGAAAAATACTCAGAATTGCAGGAGAAACTATTTGAATTAGGTATAAGAAAATTCGGAATTCTAAAGGAAAACCAGAAAAAATTTCCTCCAACTCGGACAGTTTTACAACAATAATCCATAACTCGGAGTGTATTTATCACAACTCGATTCTTGTCGACGCTCTGAATTTTCCTCTTGGATTCATGACAATTTATTTTTAATACGGAATCTCGAAAGGTTTTTCGAAATTAACGGATTTTTTTGCAATTAAAATATTTTTTTGATACTGTACAATGTTTTCAGAATTACAAGAAATCTTTTTTATATCTACAGCATTGTCATAATTTTTTTACTCGGTAATCTGAGTTTTTCCCTTTTAATTTAATTTAATTTAATCAAATTTCAAATATTTTTTTCTGGAATTCTAAGCTTTCTCTTGACATTTTCAAAAGTTTTCCGGATATCTGACATTTTTCCTAATTCTTTTTGATTTTTTTGAAACTACAAACATGCTAAAGGTGCTCAATAATGTATACTTAGATTTTTGAGCGTGTAGTTAGCTCATTTTTTTTGAGAATTGCTTAAGAAATTAGCGCTGAGATTTTTGATAATTTACGTGGATGTCTAGCATTTTATTGAGTTCATTCTTTTTCTATCCCTAAATGCCTTAGGTTACTTTCTGTCAGACATTAAATTTTTGGGTCTTTCTCTTGGAAAAATAAAATGTATTTTTATTACGGAATCTTGACAAGTTTTTCGAACTTTTTTTGGAATTTTTAATATTTTTTTATGCTTAAATTTCTTTTTGGTATCTATTAAAAAAACTTTTCGAAACGTCGAGAGCATCTTCCATATTTCCCTAGTAATCTGCGTTTCCTTAAGAAGTCTGAAACTTGATCATAATTCAACTGTTTATTTTCTGAAATTCTAAAGTTCCTCGCAGCTTTTCAAGTTTTCTGCTTTCTCTGAGTTCTTTTCAAAATTCTAGAAAGAACTTTTCCAAATTACGAGAAAAACTTATAGAAAGTACTTATAATCAGAATTCTAAATCTTCATCTCAGAGAGTTTTTGAACAATTAATTCTGTTCATCATCTCGAGTATCCATGTTCTGGGAATTTTTCCTCGAAATTTTGATATTTTTTCAATTTTCTCGAAATTTTGAGATTTTCCCTTTTCTTCTTGCAATTCCTTTTATTCTTGCTCAAGTAATTAAATGGTCTCTATAATCTGTACTTCGCATTTAGTACGATTTTTCTTTGTGGCTAATTGAGAGCTAATTACAATTACAAATGGAATAATTCACGAAATCTGTGAATAGATGTGTATAGGTAACCTTCCCATCATAGTTCACAATTTTCCTGTAACTTTGTAAAATTTGAATTTGCAAATACGAAGATGCGCCTAATTATATTAATTAATTTGTATACTTCCATGCTGAAATGTTTACACGTTAATTCAGCAAAAACGTTAATTTCTACTAACCGGGGACTTAATTATAATAGGACCTATAAATTGTATTCTTTCTTTATAAAGTGAGAAATTAGTACATATATTTTTATGAATTAATCATAATTTAAAGCAATCAATATTTTCTCTTGCGGTGTGTTCGCGTTTATCCTGAACGGCGGTCAAATTTTGTTTGTTACTAAAATGTTTATAAACGGTCAACGATTAGAATGTGTCAACAGATTTAATTTGCACTTATCATTAAATCTTAAAAAACCATTTACGTCATTTCATCAACCTATCAATCGCACATACCATCAGAAAGCACTTCAACTTCTTATATTTGCAATCTAATTTTAATTTTGTCGATTAATTTAAATTCGTTTATAATTTTAGAGACGAAAGGATATGTTATAAGTAGAAAAAAATTAGACGAAATAAGTCAGTAAGGATGCACCATTCTGATTATATGCAAGTGGCGAGAGATCTTCAGAGTGCCGCGAACGCTGAACACGCCGTCGCTCCGTTATCGACGGATTGTTGTTACGCGTCCGATGGATGGAATTTTGCGGGGACGAAACAGATACCATCTGTGTCACCGATGAAACAAATTGAAGGTAAGTCTTATTGATATCATGAAATTATAGTCGACTAATTGCGGCTAATTAAATATCTAATTATGGGTAAAAAACAAGGGTGTGGTTTCCATTTGCAATGAACAATTGGTTACGTTGTAAGAACGAATAGGAATTGGTCACTAATTACGAAATTAGGTCATATTATATATAATTACTTAGGGTTTCATAACGCGTTACAGTAATCACGCTTCATGTCACAAGGAATAAAGTCTAAGACAAACTCTATAATTGTTAAATAATTTCTTGTTCTCCTTCCATATAAATTCAATTAACAAATTAATTTCTCAAAAATTGTTTAAATTAAATAAGCAACAAAAACGTCACCTTTCAGATCCACCAAAATTAAACACGGCGAACTTAATACGAATTAGATTAAACCATAAATTCAATTCCGTATTGCAGCCTTATTAATTAGTACCTAATTGTTAGTTAAAGAACAATAAATAATATTCAGTAAAACGTTCAAGTTTGAATTAATGAGCTATGGATGTAAATTCAAGACTCGATCGCTTAGAAGCCTGGTTCATATTAAGTGTTAACTAAATTCCGTATATTGTACGTACTGCAGCCTAATTACGCAAATAAATGCTGTGACTAACTAACATTTAATTATAATAGAATTCAGAAGTAATTTAAAATAATAACTCATTGCTATTTACTAAACTGTTGAAGGTCTAATTTTATCAAGTTGTTTTACAAATAATTGAAGATTAATTAGTGTCTAACTATAATGATTAAGGTAACGATTGATAGTTAGCATTATATCAAGACATGATTGTTAATTTCCGGAAATTAATTGTTATTTGTGTTATAGCTAATTACGATTGAAATAACGCAACTGGTAATTGTGAATTGGACTTCGAAGTATATTAAATTAGTAACAATTAATTGAGTTGAATTACTGTAGTGCGTATAGGGAATTCATTGAATCACCTAAATTAGGCGGTGATAGACAATCAGTAGGTAAAGGTCAGATCAGCGAATTTTACCAATATAATCAGTAATTAGTAATTACTCACAAAGTTTCAGGATTCAATTATTACATTACACTTTTGACTGAGTTAATTACGTATCTGCACTTATTAGAATGAGCTCTAAATTGAAAACTTACGTAATTAAATTACCAACTCATTCCTCGGTTTATTTTTAGTTACTAAAACCCTTCCAAAAATTTTGAACGCTTTTCAAAATTATCACCTGATTATTGTAGATGCACATAAATATAAACGTTAATGTCAAAATTTTGGAACAAATTCTGATACGTAATGACAGTAACATTTAAGTTAAGTCGTTTAGGACATAAATTATTAATTGGTTCCATTGCGCGACTACAATTTCATTGATTAAATACCAAAAAATAATGGTTTTTGCGACGTAAACGTAAACATACTCCCATTTCGTCTTTTATGACAACATTTGAAACGTCGCGTCAGTTGAAATAATTGCCAATAAAATGCATCTTTTTGACATTTAGAGTTATTGCAAAATTTATTACTTTCGCAAATTTGTAGTTACTAATTCTGGTACGCATACGGTGTATTTTTAATAAATTATCGTGTTCACGCAGGATTTTCGCACTGTATAATTAGCGATAGCTAGAAGGTATATAAATCTCTAGTTTACTGGTCCTTAAATTGAACGCACCAAATTGCTAATCATATGTAATTTACATAATTAGTCCCTCCGTTAGAGGTCCCTAATTGCCCAATGTGGCTGCGGCAGAAATTTTAGAGGATCTTTCAGTAATTACAATTAATCACGATTATTACTAATCGCGGGAAAATGTCTTCATCTAATTAGTAAAGAGGGTACCTTTACTTAATTACATTTTAAGAAATATAAACCTGATTAACAGCTAATTTCAGCTATTGTGTATCATTTACCTCAGGTTATTAAAATTAAGGGCAATTATTATCAACTGTTGAAACTATCTCAACCTAATTATCAACTAATTACAAGTGAAGTACGCAGAATTAGAGTAGTAGATTAATCGTGAATTAGTGTTGGAAATAAAATACTTTCGATTTCATTGCATTTATTAATTTATTACATTTGTAAGAAATTTATTTCTATAACATAACGATATGAGCTACTTGATACATTTTTTGGGTAATTGCGAAAAGTAAAGGACTAATTGCAGGTATTTTGTGTAATTAGGAATCCTTCTCGGAATATAATCTTAAGGCTTAATAATTGTGATTAATTTCTGAGAATATGAGCTACAATATAATTATTAATCCTCTAGTTAATTCTTGGATAACGTTGGTGTATGAAATGTGTTACTTTGATTTAATTAAAACGGCTAATTACATGATCGGATTGCAGGTGTTTTGTTGTGAAATTGTGAATCGCTCTCGTAATCGAATCAGTCGTTGCAATTTTGAAAGTGAGTAGGTTAAGGAGAATGGTAAACTGACATAGTGCGATGTTTATTTCCTGCTTGTGCTTATTACTCAAATTTATTTAAGTAATTACACTACAATTGGACTTAATATAGTTGTGAGCAATTTATGAAAATATGAGCTAGGTACACGATAATTAAACTTCTTGGAGAATTACAAGAAAAAGGAAAACGTTGGTGTATGGAAACTGTTTATCATTGGTATTTGAAGAAAAGCATAATTAAGGAGTCTAATTACATAATCGAATTGCAGACGTTTTGAATAATTAGCAATCTATTTCGATATCGACATCTTGCAAGCAGAAAGTACGAGATTATTTCGTGCTTGAACTTGTTACCTAAAATGGTTTATGTAATTAGGCGATAATTAAGTCTAACAATGACTAATTACTGTGAATATGAAACACATGACAATTAAATTTCTTGACGGATTACGAGAAAAAAAGATCGCTGGTGCATGAAAATTCTTATCTACAATTATTTCTTGAAGAAAAGTAGAATTAAAGCGGCTAACTACATGATCGAGCTGCAGGATCTTTGTGTTACTAGAAATTCTTCTTCATATCGAAACCATCTTTTCAATTCTTGAAGTGAGTAAATTAAGGAACGTCGTAAACGGAAAGTGTGAGATTATTTCTTGCTCTTGCTTGTTATCCAATATTTTTTAATTATATTACCTATAGTTAGGCGTAACATGATCGTGCCTAATTAGCGAGGACGTGATTGGAGAATTACAAGAAAAAGGAAAACGTTGGTGTATGGAAACTGTTTATCATTGGTATTTGAAGAAAAGCATAATTAAGGAGTCTAATTACATAATCGAATTGCAGACGTTTTGAATAATTAGCAATCTATTTCGATATCGACATCTTGCAAGCAGAAAGTACGAGATTATTTCGTGCTTGAACTTGTTACCTAAAATGGTTTATGTAATTAGGCGATAATTAAGTCTAACAATGACTAATTACTGTGAATATGAAACACTCATGACAATTAAATTTCTTGACGGATTACGAGAAAAAAAGATCGCTGGTGCATGAAAATTGTTATCTACAATTATTTCTTGAAGAAAAGTAGAATTAAAGCGGCTAACTACATGATCGAGCTGCAGGATCTTTGTGTTACTAGAAATTCTTCTTCATATCGAAACCATCTTTTCAATTCTTGAAGTGAGTAAATTAAGGAACGTCGTAAACGGAAAGTGTGAGATTATTTCTTGCTCTTGCTTGTTATCCAATATTTTTTAATTATATTACCTATAGTTAGGCGTAACATGATCGTGCCTAATTAGCGAGGACGTGATTAAACTTTCGGCGAATTACGAGAAAAGGATTATGTTGGTGTTAAAAATTGATTTTTGAAGAAAAATCTCTAATTACCTAGAGCGATTAATTTCATGATCGATTTGTAGATGTGTCGGTTAATTAAAGATCATTCTCGATATTAAAACTTTCGTGTCAATTTGGGAAATGAACAGATAGAGCGAGAATATGTCGTGCTTGTATTAAACTAAATTGTTTATGTAATTAGGCGATAATTAGGCATAATAATGACTAATTACGAGAGAATAAGAAGTACATGATAATTAAACTTCTTGACGGATTATGAAAAAAATGGTCGCTGGCGTATGAAAATTCTCATAATTGGTTTTTGAAGAACAGTATAATTATGGCGGCTTATTACATAATCGAATTGCAAACGTTTTGAATAAAGAAATCTAATTCGATATCGATATCTTCGCTTCAATTCTGGAAGTGAGTAGATTAAGGAATATCTTTAGCAGAAAGTGCGAGATTATTTCGTGTTTGCTCAAATTGTTTTTTGTAATTAAGGGATAATTAAGTGTTGTGATCTTGACTAATTACTAATAATATGAGCTAGAAGATAATTAAACTTCTTGGTGTACTACAAGGAGAAAAATAACGGTGGTGTACGAAAATTGTTACTAGAGAAGTTCAAGTAAAAAAACACACAACCTCCCCTTTTACAATAGTTGTAAAACTATCCCCTCTCTGGTCACAACCCCGTTTTGTGAGTTCCGAACCTGCCTCCCAAGATCTCAAAATTGTTACTAGTGGTTCTTGAAGAAAAGTTTAATTAGGTGGCTAATTACAAGACTGTAGAATATAATTACCTAAACATCTTAGTAATTCCAATGGAAAGTGTAACGTTGGTGTATGAAAATTGTTACGATTAGTTTTTGAAAAAAAGTCTGATTATTGCGGCTAATTAATTACTCACAGACGTTTTGAAAAATTAGCAATCTATTTCGATATCGAAACCTTCGCTTAAATTCTCTAAATTAGCAGATTGTGATGCGTCGAAAAGTGACAGTGCCATTTTCGTGCTTATGATTGTTACACAAAATAATTTAAATAATTACACTATAATGAGGATTAATACAATTGTGACAAATTTCTAAGAATCGAAATAACCTCCTAGTCAATTACAAGAAAATGGGTAACGTTGGTGTTGTTGCCATTGGTTCTTGAAGAAAGTGTAATTAGGACAACTAATTACATAATCGAATTGGAAGCGTTATGAATAATTAAAAACCTATTTCAATATCGAGAACTTCAGATGAATTTTGGAAATGAGTAGATTAAGGGGCGTCATAAACTGACATTTTAGTCATGTGCTCGTTACCTAAATTTTTTTATGTAATTACACCGAAATTAGTAGGCAATAACGCGATGGACACTAATTACCTAGATAGTTACCTAAACTTTTTGGCCAATTTCATGCAGAAGGCAATTGGTGTATGAATAAGTGGGTTTACAATTGAAGAAAATTCTAATTAAAGCTTCTAATTACATGATATCGAAATCTCCATGACGATTCTCTAAAAATGAGTAGATTAGGGAGTGTCGTAAATTGCAGTGCGAGATTATTTCGTGCTTGTGCTTGTTATCTAAAATCATTTAAGTAATTGCCCCATAATTAGTCTTAATATAAACGTGACTAATTACTGAGAATATAAGGTACCTATATGTATAATAATTAAACGGCATTGTATAAAAATTTTGCTTCTTAAAAAAAGGCTAATTAGAGTGACTAATTACGTGATCGAATTGCAGGAGTTTTTACTTTAATTAAGTCTTTTCCGATATCGAAGGATACGTTTTAAGTTCTGAAAGTGAGCGGATCAAAGAGGGTCGAGTGCGAGATTATTTTGAAGAGACTAAACATAACCAATAAATATAGGGCAAATTTTAATGGTAATACAAGAAAGATAAATGATGAGATAAATGGGTTGAGATTTATCACTGTTAACATTACGAGCGGTAGATTATAGATCTAACAAACCAATTTTTTTCAATATTTTCACTTTTCTGTTCAGCTCGGGTATGAAAAAAAGATCTTCAGTCATAAAATTCAATCTTCAAAGGTTGTAGTTTTTTCTATATAATTAACGTTTTCTTTTCACAACTCGAGAAAAATTTACTTTCATAAATTTTTGGGTATTTTTGGTCGGAAATAAATCAAAAACGCTCACGCTACAAATCCGCAATCTGTTAAGCTAATGAGTGCGTTTGATTTAAAGCCACATTAGTATGGCTTAGCGTCGTTAAATTTGCGTAATTAGCCATCTTGACGAGATTGGTATGTAACGTAACCGACGGCCGCTAATTTCGCGTCAAAAAGCGACGGATACCCGACGCATTTATCCCTAAACTCCTTTTCGATCCTTTTTTTTTCCTACTTTTAAGAAACACTAAATGTGACTAATAGGAACAGATAGCTTTGTGTAGCGAGCATGTTTCCAAATACCATCGCTGATTTACGGGCATTCCAGCCGCCCGAACACTTACAACCCCATAATTCACCTAAATAGTGACACGGTACATCCGTCTCTCAATTTTGACAGACGCACTATAAAGTTAATTAGTATTAATTTTACAGCGTGTCTACAAACTGCATCAAAAGCTCGTAAGGCCTACTCTCCGTTGAGTCACGCGGATTCGTTATCGTTAGATTCGGAAATTGACGCTGAGAACAACAACCGACCTGGACACGGAAGTAAATTACGTACCAGGTAAGGATGGATCAATTGGAATTGGAAATTTGATTGGTTTCGTATAGCTTATCGGCGGCACTGAGTACGGCTGTGGCCATTTTGGAAATGAAACCACTCTGGGACGAGTTCCACTCTCTGGGCACCGAGATGATAGTAACCAAAGCTGGAAGAAGAATGTTTCCAACCTTCCAAGTGCGAATCTGCGGACTGGAGAGGCACGCCCAGTACATGCTGATGATGGACTTTATTCCGCTCGATGACAAGAGGTACCGTTACGCTTTTCACAGGTAACGCGTCCAAAAACGGAAACTGGTCACGCTCACCTTCCCATTTCAGTTCCAGCTGGGTCGTTGCAGGAAAAGCTGATCCTGTCTCACCACCCCGCATTCACGTTCATCCCGATAGCCCGGCAACGGGCGAACAGTGGATGAAACAGGTCGTCTCCTTCGACAAGCTGAAGCTCACCAACAACCAACTGGACGATAACGGACACGTGAGTAATTAGGGGGATGGAAAAAATCGAAACGACTCGGCGCATTTCAGATCATCCTCAACTCGATGCACCGCTACCAACCCCGATTTCACATCGTCTACCTTCCACCCCAAAATCAAGATGACGTCGGTCACCACTACAAGACCTTCGTTTTTTCGGAAACCTCCTTCACCGCGGTCACGGCCTACCAAAACCATAGGGTGAGTAACCATCCCCCTCATCAGACTGAAACCACCCTTAAATTCCGATTTCAGATCACCCAGCTGAAAATCGCAAGTAACCCCTTCGCGAAAGGCTTTCGAGATTGCGACCCGGACGAAAGGTAAGTTTACAGAAAAAAAAATACGATTCTTAATGCGTTCAGGGTGTGAGGTATGGGATCATTTGTAAGAAGGGACGTTTATGTTTATAAGATGGATGTGTTGGCATAGTTTAGGGCTATTAATTCAAACGGCTGGCAGATACAGAAATAAAGTCCTCTTCTTTGGAGCTAATGATATGCGCCAAATTGTTACATTTTTAAATTTTATCCTATAGGATGAATAAGAAGAGAAGAGAAGAAAAAAAAAAGATATTTGCGTTAACCTTTTTTTCTCTCGGGTCTGTAAAAAGTGAAGCACTTCGTTTTTATGGCTTTTGAGGAATTTTAATTCGTATCTACCTAAAAAACTGCACACGTGTGTTTGGATTTTCTAATAATTTATTTTAGACTTTTCTGTTAAAGTGGTCTAATTTAGAATCGAGTGCGTAAATTTACATCTAAAGCAAACAATTGAAATTTTCTCGAATCTTAATATGTACTTACAAAGTGTTCGTTTACAATACGTATCTACAGTTAAATTTAGAAAAAATCTGTTGCCAAAGAAAAAATCACTGTCACTTTTATAGAAGCCTTCCAAAACTTGCTACTCATGTATGAGGGAAATCCTCTGGAAAAAACTGATACAGCACAGTCGGCCATTGTGGGAATCGAACCCACGACCTCGCGAATCGTAGTTATTACTAAGCGAGTCAGTCGCGTCGGTCTGGAATTATTCGGTATCACCTCGTATTTATAATGATGGAGGAAGTTAGCACCCCACCAATTTTTAAAATTTACAAGTCTTTTACGTCCAATCATTTGTTGAACATTTGTAGCTTTTGGTTATTTTTACATTTTTTTGTTTATAATGTTCATAATAGGATTGTAATTAAGTAATCAAGTTAGCCCTCCACCACTTTTTATAATTTACATGTCTTTTACGTTCAATCTTTTGTTGAACATTAGCTTTTGGTTATTTTTACATTTTTTTGTTTATAATGTTCATGATAGGATTGTAATCAAGTTAGCCCTCCACCAATTTTTAAAATTTACAAGTCTTTTACTTCCAATCATTTGTTGAACATTTGTAGCTTTTGGTTATTTTTACATTTTTTTGTTTATAATGTTCATAATAGGATTGTAATCAAGTAATCAAGTAATCAAGTTAGCCCTCCACCAATTTTCAAAATTTACACGTCTTTTACGTTCAATCATTTGTTGAACATTTGTAGCTTTTGGTTATTTTTACATTTTTTTTGTTTATAATGTTCATAATAGGATTGTAATCAAGTAATCAAGTTAGCCCTCCACCAATTTTTAAAATTTACAAGTCTTTTACGTCCAATCATTTGTTGAACATTTGTAGCTTTTGGTTATTTTTACATTTTTTTTGTTTATAATGTTCATAATAGGATTGTAATCAAGTAATCAAGTTAGCCCTCCACCAATTTTTAAAATTTACAAGTCCTTTACGTCCAATCATTTGTTGAACATTTGTAGCTTTTGGTTATTTTTACATTTTTTTTGTTTATAATGTTCATAATAGGATTGTAATCAAGTAATCAAGTTAGCCCTCCACCAATTTTTAAAATTTACAAGTCTTTTACGTCCAATCATTTGTTGAACATTTGTAGCTTTTGGTTATTTTTACATTTTTTTTGTTTATAATGTTCATAATAGGATTGTAATCAAGTAATCAAGTTAGCCCTCCACCAATTTTTAAAATTTACAAGTCTTTTACGTCCAATCATTTGTTGAACATTTGTAGCTTTGGTTATTTTTACATTTTTTTGTTTATAATGTTCATAATAGGATTGTAATCAAGTAATCAAGTTAGCCCTCCACCACTTTTTATAATTTACATGTCTTTTACGTTCAATCATTTGTTGAACATTAGCTTTTGGTTATTTTTACATTTTTTTGTTTATAATGTTCATGATAGGATTGTAATCAAGTTAGCCCGCCACCAATTTTTAAAATTTACAAGTCTTTTACTTTCAATCATTTGTTGAACATTTGTAGCTTTTGGTTATTTTTACATTTTTTTGTTTATAATGTTCATAATAGGATTGTAATCAAGTAATCAAGTTAGCACCCCACCAATTTTTAAAATTTACAAGTCTTTTACGTTCAATCATTTGTTGAACATTTGTAGCTTTTGGTTATTTTTACATTTTTTTGTTTATAATGTTCATAATAGGATTGCAATCAAGTTAGCCCTCCACCACTTTTTATAATTTACATGTCTTTTACGTTCAATCATTTGTTGAACATTTGTAGCTTTTGGTTATTTTTACATTTTTTTTGTTTATAATGTTCATAATAGGATTGTAATCAAGTAATCAAGTTAGCCCTCCACCACTTTTTATAATTTACATTTCTTTTACGTTCAATCGTTTGTTGAACATTTGAAGCTGTTGTGATTTGTTAAATTTGTGTCTGTTTATAATGTTCATAATAGGATTGAAATCAAGATGTGAAGTTAGCCCCTAACCTTGAAAGATAACAATATGTTACCGATTCTTAAAATTTACATTTCTTTACGTTCAATCATTTGTAACTGTTGGTTGCCGTTTGTTTATCGTTTATAGTTCTTCTTTGGTTATTTTTTATCGTTTGTATGCTTTTTTTGTTCATAATAGTTAAGAAATACGCACTTCCTATCTAAAAATTTTTACTTTCAATCATTTGTTGAAAATTTGTAGCTATTCGTTATTGTTGAACTTTTTGGCGGTTTATAACCTTCATAATAGGATAGTTTTTTGTTTGCTTTACACAGGCGATCGGTTGGCCATCGTTGTCAAGGTCAAGTTTTCGTCTACTTGCCTCATTATTTATTACAAATACACATAGTGGCTGTTTTGCTAAGGTTAAGCCATAATCCATTCCGTTTGCACCAATTATTAACGTTAGCAAGATCAGCATTAATGTTATCTTCTGCCTCTCCATTTATTTATCTACACTAAAAGACAGGTACAATTGTAGGTCGTCGGCATACAAATGATATTGGCAGTTTGCAATAACTAAGAGTAAATATTTCGAACAAAATTGGTCCTAAGACGCTGTCTTGTGGTACCCCGCTTCTGAATAGTTCTGCATGCGATCTTGAGTTGTTTATTGTTACCGACTGTCGCCTATGCATGAAATAACTATGCAACCATTTTAGTGTTTTTACTCCAAAACCAGTACATTTTAATTTAGTTCATAGTAGTTGCAGATTAACAAGATCATAAATGCTTTACTCTGATTAAGAAAGATTAAGATTGTTGTTAAGGAATTATGCAGTGCAAGATGGACATCATTAGTTACAGAGAGGAGAGCTGTTTGGATGCTATGGTGTTTCCTAAAGCCAGATTGATCTACCTACTGGTAGTAGCGAATTTGAGAGTACCGATAAAACACTCAAATGGCGTAATCCTGAAAGATTACAATATGTTCACTAACAATTTTCAAAATTTACAATTCTTTTACGTTCAATCATTTGTTGAACACTTGTCGCTGTTGGGTATTTTTTAACTTTTTGTCGGTTTATAGTGTTCATAATAGGATTGTAATTAAGATGTAAAGTTAACTACCCCCCCACCCCACCCCACCCCACCAAAATTTTTATCGTTTACATTTTTTTACGTGCAATCATTTATAGCTGTTGATTATCGTTTGTTTATCATTTATAGCTGCTTTTTGGTTATTTTCGAGCGTTTGTCTCCTTTTTTGTTCATAATAGGGAATACGCACCTCCTGTCTCAAATTTTATAATTTTACAATTTTTACTTTCAATAATTTGCTGATCATTGATTATTTTTTAATTTTTGATCAGTTTATAATGTTCATAATAGATTGTAATCAAGAGGTGAAATTAGCCTATAACCTTGAAAGTTTACAATATTCAAAATTTACAATTCTTTTTTGTTCAATTATTTGTTGAACATTTGTAGCTGTTGGTTATTTTTTAATTTTTTGTCGATTTATAATGTTCACAATAATAATATAATATAATAGAATTGTAACATTTGTCGTTGTTGAACTAAGAGGTGAGGTTAATTTGTTTATTTGCAATCGTTTGTAGCTGTATTTTGGTTATTTTATAACGTTTATTGGTTCATAATAGTTAATGAATATTTTTAAGCAATGAAGTTAGCCCCAGGTTCTCAACAGTTGCAACATATATACATGTTCACTTGCAATCGTTTGGTGATCATTGTAACTATTTGTTGGTCATTTATTAACGCTTCCCGAGGAGACTGAATGTTGTGAACCTGCTGTGGTCTGATCTGTCTCTACTTCCTCCATAAAATTTCTGAAAACATGTCCTTGAGAGCCTGCAGTTTTACAGCAGGAGTCCATCTCCATTTGTATTTGGGATGACAGATAGTGGTTACAATTGCTTCTTTACAATCATCCAAAGAAAGCCCCAAGAAATGTTTGAAGCTTTTTTGCAAAGATTCCAGCAACACAACTGGACTTCTTGTAAATATACATACATCTGACAATATCCCCCTTTTTTCTTCTTCTTTCCTCAACCCCCTCCATCCGTCCCAATCCTTCCTCTCCCTCATTTAGGATCTCCCTCCAACTTCTTCTGTCCGTAAGCAGTTCATCGCACTCATCGACCATATGCCCTATACTTTTCCTATCTACCCCACATAATCTACATAGCCTTTTTTCATCCTCCCACCAGTACTGATTTTCTCTCTCTTCGTTTCCACATCTATATCTCCCAAGTCCCAAGTCTCTTTCTCCTCATGCTCATACCACTGTTTAGATACGTCGGTCATTATTTCCTCGTATTTCCCATTATACCTCCCACCCTTTACTTTTTCTCGGCTTTCATGCATCATCGCCTCTCTATCTCTCTCTATTATCTCTTCCTTCGGGAGATCTTCAAACCCACTCTCCCTTCTGCTCTGTACCTCATTTGTCGTATATCCCCCCGTTCGTATTGTTTGCGACTGTCTTCCTGACCATACTTTAATTTTCTCTTTTTTACTTCCTACCTGCAACATTGTAGCAGCCCCTACCCCTCTCCAGGCCCTCCTTGTACTTCATCGCCATTTTCCCTGGCTGCACTCTCATTTTTTCTCACTTCACCTCCTCCGCTCTATACGCCATGACATTCTTCACCAGCTTTTCGTATAACCATCCCCTCCTCCTCACGTCGCTGCCGAAGATTCTCTCTCCAATCCCCCATATCTGTCCCAACATCTTATTCCTTTTCTTTTCTAACTCCTGCACATGAGCGTCGTCCTTGTTTATCATACCTCATCAGGTACCCCGAGTTATTTAACTTCCCCCATACATTCTATTTCCTCATACCCCCACCTGCACCCTTCGCTCTTTGTGCCGCCCCTGCTTTTTTGGAAAATCACCATCCTGGTTTTAGCAGCCCCCTTTTCTCTAAAAACCCCTTGACAATCCTTATCATCCCCCTCATATCATTTCGCGTTTTAGCAATTTTAGCCAAGGCCACCACGTTGTACACCCCCCAGCGTCTCCACAAACCCCTCTATGTATAGGGAGAACAGCCTTGCACTGAGTGCCTCAACCCTTTAACCATTTCAAGTAGTAGTACTTGTACTACCACAGTAGTACTCTCGCCGAGGCTGTGTAGTGTGTATGTATTGATAATGATTAAGGATTATTATATAGATCAGATGTGAAGTTGGTCTCTTAATCTTCAAAATATACAATTTCCTTTACTTTCAGCAGTTTGTTTGTCGCTTATTTTTAGTTGTTTTTTAACGCTTGTCGCTTTTTCATATGTATAGGTAATAGCTAAGGATTGTGCCTCAAGACGTGAAGTTAGCTCCCAACTATTGAACTGTGCAGTTTTTGTACAATCGTTTGTTGATCGTTTATAAGTATTTTTTGGTTATTTATTGTTTTTTATGTATGTGGTGATGAATTACAAAGAGAAGAATAGGCAAAAGGGGAAAACCTGGAGAACTACTACGGTAGTGGGAAAAATGAGGAAAAAGTAGAACGAAAAGAATAACAAAAACGAGTTTCGAACAATGATGTTGCTTCAACGCATTCTTCCTTTTCTTCATTTTGTTTTCTAACTTTATTGTTTAGTCGCCCTTTAAATTATTGTATCCATCTCACGTCCAAATTTCATTTTTGTTTTTTCCCCTTCTACTGAGGTCAGTTTGTTCTTACCATTTGTTTCTTCATTTTTCTTCTTGTAATTAGTTTGTTGTTGTTTTTTGACATTTTCTCTCTTGTTTTGTTTTCATGCCAGAGCGAGAGTTTTTTTCTTCTTCAGCACTTTCGTTGGTCTAACATACTCTTACGATTATCGCATCTCTCGCGCCCAAGTTTTTCGGAACCTGAACATTTTTAGTATCTCCAAATTGAAAAACACAGCACTTAATGGAGCTATTTTTGTTCGTGTGTAACATTTTCGATACCAGAAATACGTAAGATTCTTATGTCAGCGTGAGTTAATAACGAAAGGTATATAAAGTTCGTTACAAAAGAAAGAAAATACATCGTATCGCCGCCGCTTAAAGGACAGACGCTTCAAATTACTCAACCCAAAACTAATAAAGAGTCCCGTAAATAAGTTAACTTCTGTTTCTTTGTAATCATTTGGTCTAATTTGCTCGTAAATACTATAAAACAGTTCGTTTGGTCGAGTTATGGGACAACTTAAGTTGCTTTGACAACGAAAAGACTCTGTTTGACATTTACAGATCCTTTGAGAATCCTTAAAATTTATTTTTAGTTTCACCACAACTAAATCAGTTTTAAATGTTAAAAAATTGAAATCGAATTAAGCAAAAATTATGTGGACACGTTTAATGTTCCCCCTTAAAACTTATTAACGTTATAAAGCTCAAAATAATTGAGATAAATTTTCGTTTCTTAATTAAAGACACGTTTCGGTCACACGCATCTCCATTATATGCACCTCCTTTTTTTTACGATGTTTATTTGTTTCACGCTATTTTAAGTTCATAATTTGTACATTCACAAGCAAATTCTTATGGGAA
Source organism: Pyrocoelia pectoralis (assembly GCA_036250285.1). NCBI lineage: Eukaryota > Metazoa > Arthropoda > Insecta > Coleoptera > Lampyridae > Pyrocoelia > Pyrocoelia pectoralis. The sequence continues at coordinate 5,637,464 of CM070083.1, forward strand.
GAAGGATTTGTAAAAAAAAATCGAGCAAAAAAAAGGGGAGCGATTATGAGCTTTATTTATTTTTATGTTAGAATAACTCTTAATTTTGAAGCGGACCGCGCGATATTTTTAAATTACACTAATAAACATTTCAGGAACGGGTGATTTTTTAAATAAATATCTTTCTTTTTGCAGAGGTTTTTGTATGACACAAACTTACTGTCTTCGGCCTATTTTTAGTTGATTGATATTTCTATTGATATCGTCGTTATTACTTTGTTTTTAAAATTGACTCGGGTAACAAGTTGCACTCACTATTTGCACGTCCAAAATTTAGGCAAAATTAATAAAAGGGAAGGGCGAGAAGGAAAAGCGTTTGGTCATTGATGTATATGTGTGAGACATTGCACCATCATGCATGAATCGTTGCATGTTGAGATGAGCTAAGCTGTGGAACATAATTACTCCAATTGGAGGCATCTGTAAGTACCTGTACGGATACATATGGGGGTTACGTTTAAGAATTTGTGGAACTAAGCGTGTAAACTACGAACAGATAGAAAACTTTACCCTCAAACTGTGTTGAATGTCAACCTATAGATTAAATGATAACCTCAAACTTGAGGTTAAAGTTGAAGTTTTAGGCTTAAATTGAATCCGAGTTTAAGCTAAAACTCGATTGTTTGAATCTTAAACTATAGCAAGGACTTCAAAAAAGTCACGCAAAACACTCAACTCAAGCACACCTTAAGTTAAATACAAATTTAAACCTAAATTCTAATGAACTCTTACTGAAGTTCGAACTCGCATTTTGCAAAGTTCAAGAGTTCACTGTAGGCAAGATTGCTTTGTAAAGGAAACTTAATGTCAAATTCTAACTTAAATTCAAGCGTTTTGTCGAAATTGAACTGAAAAATCAGAATCACTGTCGAGCTCTAACTTAAACTCTTAAGCTTGAACTTAAACTCGTGTTTGAACTCAAATTCGAACACAAAATACGAGTTGTAACCAAGTGTAGTACCTTTAATAAAAATTGGGACAACATTTAACTGAATGCAAGTTGAAAGTTCAAACTGACCTTAAGTTCTAACTTAAATTCGAAATTTCAAACCAAACTCTTACTGTACTCAAAGGGAAAATCAAATTCAAACAGTTTTGGATTAGAAATTGAAGTTTAAACACAAATTAGAAAGTTTGACCTTTTTTTATTGAAGCCCCCCCCCCCCCCCCTCTCGACTCCCTCGCCATCTAGGTGAGGTTTACTCACTGAAACCCTTTCCTCGCTCTACCAGGGTAAGTGACACGGCCGGGTATCGCCGTAGGCCTTCGTCGCGGCCGATGAAGTTTTCTGCCCGTGGCCAGTTTGCAGATCCCTCCAACATCCATCCAAGTGGGTTGTTGGAGTCCACCTCTACCCTCATGCTTGCGCACAGCTTCCTCGTTTTGCCCTCCCATCGGCCACATTCAAAGACTGCGTGTTTTTTATCATCAACGAGGCCGCAGCCTGGGCTCCCATTTTCCAATTCACATGATCTATTCGCCGTTTTCCCCATGCCCAGTGACGAATTGGGTGAGGTGAAACCTTATCCCGCCCGCCATCCGCACTCTCGATCCACGCTTTGAGGTCGGGGATGAGCACCCCCATCCACGAGGTGCTGCTAGGGTTGGGCGATATTGAAAATTTTATATTCGATATATCGTCGGTGAAAATATCGTGATACGACTAAATATCGATATATCGTGAAATATTCAAATATCACGTTATATCGTGATATCGCGATATATCGGGATAGTTTAGTACCACGATATATCGGGATAGTTGAATATATCGTTGTATGATTGTGTATCAGTGTTGGTAGGTCCAGATTGCGATAGCGATCCTATATATAGTGTAACTGTGTAACCCTCAACATTTCACCCTCGACGCCTTCTTAGAACCCCACACTACGCACTCGCGGCGTTTACTGTTACGTCACCGGGTGGAAGGGGGTATGTATGAATATAGGCTGTGCTCAGGCCCTATATATTTTAATAGAAACCGCTTTTACAGAAGATTACAACTATTCCTGACACTATATTTCTCGTAAGCATACAAATAAAACCCCAATCGCAATATATCATTGCATTGCGGTATATCGTCATATCGTGGTATATCGTCATATCACGTTATATCGTCATATCACGATATATCGATATTCCAAAATTAGAGACGTAACGAGTACTCTGCTAACCGAGCAGCTCTGCACCGAACCGAGCCAAACTGAGTACTCGGTTCGGCCGAGCACTTCTAAAAAGGCTCGGTCTGTTTTGCATCGTCCTGCAATTCCGCACGATGCGCACATTCCACGACAAAAATTACGACATCGGCGTTTTATAAATTAAAATTATACCTTTTTCCTTCACTTGCACAACACCTACCATCGCATTAATATGACTCATACTTGTCCGACATTTAGTTCACTTCAAGTCTGAACTGAAATAAGTAATACCTACCTGAATATTTAACTGTGACATAGTTTTATAAATTATAGTACTCGGTGCTCGGCCGAGTGCTCAGTTCTGCAGAACACAAACCCAAAAATGCTCGGGCTCGGCCGACAGAGCACTTTTTGGTACTCGTTACGTCTCTATCCAAAATTCATGTGAATATTCATATCGTGGCTGAAAAATATCGCGAATATGACTAAATATCGATATATCGGCCAACCTTAGGTCCTGCCCTCTCATTCCAGTTGCCAGTGTGTCATCCGTATTCCATCTCAAGACTCGCCCTCACAGCTAGGTGGGCCGGGATGACTCCTGCGATGACTACATTGTCGTCATAAGCCACGGTTCTGTAAGCGGAGGCAGTCCGCACAGCCTTTGGATTCGATTTAAAGGTGTTCGCGCCACCCCCACTTCAGGAGCGGAGCCCATAATTCGACTCCATACATCCAAATGGACTTTATAGCGGAGGCCAAGACCCTGCGCTTAGAGGCCCTGGCTCCGCCTTTGTTCGGTATTAACCTGCTCCGCGCTCCGTATGCCTTCAAAGCCTTCTCGGTGGTGTATTTAACATGCTCGATATATTTTCCGTTGGTGTCCATGACTCCAAGTATTTTGATACTTCTGTCGATTTCCACCCTACGCTCAAGTACCTATCTGTAGTTGTGTGTCTTCCTCCTGCCGGAAAGGAAAGCGACTTTGGTTGTTTTCTGGCACCAATGCCAGTTTTTTCTGTCCCATCCAATTACTTAGCTCTCCAACCGTAACCTTAATTTTTTCGAGTACACAATGTAAGTCCCTATCTCTAGCCACCACACTGATGTCATCGGCAAAGCAGACCAGCCGAACCCCATCCGGAACCTTGACTCACAGTACAGCGCACCATTGTACACCTATGTTCCACAGGGTGGGCCCAAATACCGAACCCTGTGGAACCCCGGTACTACCGACGAAAGTGTATAAGAGCTACCCTCCGAGTTTACCGCAGTTACCTCCCTTCCCCTTAACCAATCCTCCACAATTTTAATTAGATTATCTCTAGCCACCACACTGATCTCATCGGCAAAGCAAACCAGCCGAACCTCATCCGGTACCTTAAGACTCACAGTACAGCGCACCATTGTACATCTATGTTCTACATAGTGGGGCCAAGGACCGAACCCTGTGGAACCCCGTTACTACACACGAAATTGTAACGACTACCTTCCGCGTTTACCGTAGTTACCACCCTTCCCTTCAACCAATCCTCCACAATTTTAATTAGAAGATCTCTAGCCACCACACTAATGTCATCGGCAAAGCATACCACCCGAACCCCATCCGGTACCTTCACTCACAGTACAGCGCACCATTGCACACCTATGTTCTACAGGGTGGGTCCATGGACCGAACTGCAGCTGAATATAAAAAATGTTGAAACAACCAATTGTTTACGGAAACTAAATGCACTGAGCTGCATGCGCAGCTGACGATGAGTCGCGAAAACTTCGTTTTTTGCTGATTCTTCGTTAGTAACAATTTAGCTTTTTAAAACATTGTTATTCATATGAAAACCACAATTTTCCTTAAAAAATATCGAAATAACCAATTTATTGTTTACGGAAATTAAATGCACTGAAGCTGCTCTCACAGATGAGTCGCAATAACCTCGTTTTCTCTTGTATGGAGTTACTAAGAAATTAGCCTTTTTAAAAATTGTTTTTATGCAAACGACAATTTTCTTGGCAAAATGTTGAAACAACAAATTGTCTACGGAAATGAAAAGCTCTTTAAAAATTGTTATTATTCATATGTAAAATACAATTGTTTACGAAAATTAAATGCACTGAAGTTGTTTTCGCAGCTGAATCGCAAGAACCACATATTCTTTGTTCTGCGTAAGTAACAAATTATCTGTCTTAAGTTGTTTTTATTCATATGTAACGTACAATTTTCCTTAAAAATTTTGGAACCCCCACCACCAATTGTTTACGGAAATTAGTTGCACTGAAGCTGCTTTCGCAGCTAAATCGCAAGCAACAAGTTTTTGCTTGTTCTGCGTTAGTAACAAATTACGTTTCTTAAAAATAGTTGTTATAATCATATGAAAACAACAATTTTCCTCAAAAATGTCGAAACATGTAATTGTTTAGGGAAATTAAAGGTACTTAAGTTGCAAAACCTTCATTTTTCCCTGGTTCTGAGTTTATAATGGAAAATTAGTCTCTTAAATTTGTTATTATTCATATGTAAAATACAATTGTTTACGGAAATTAAATGCACTGAAGTTTCTTTCGCAGCTGAATCGCAGGAACCACATATTCCCTTATTCTGCGTTAGTAACAAATTATCTTTCTTAAGTTGTTGTTATTCATATGTAACGTACAATTTTCTTTAAAAATTTTGGAAGCACCGCCACCAATTCGCAGCTGCATCGTAAACAACACGTTTTTCCTTGTTATGCGTTAGTAACAAATTAAGTACGTTTCTTAAAGTAGTTACTAATCATATGAAAACAACAATTTTCCTCAAAAATGTCGAAATGCAGAAATTGAAGGTACTAAATCGGCTTTCGCAGATGAGTTGCAAAAACCACATTCTGAGTTTATAGTGGCCTCTGTAAAAATTGACGTATACTATGTATGTGAAGTACAATTTTCCTTAAAAAATGTAATTGTTTAGGAAAAATTAGGGTACAGCAGCTGCTTTCACAGATGAGTCGCAAAATCCACGCTTTCCCTTGTTCTGCGTTAGTAACAAATTATCTTTCTTAAAAATTGTTGTTATTCTTATGTAAAGTACAATTTTCCAAAATGTCGAAAATTAAAGGCACTGAAGCTGCTTTCGCAGATGAGTCGCAAAAACTTCGTTTCTTCTCCATTACCAAACGCAGTTCGTCTGAAATGTTTGTTGCCAACGCTCGGTATATACATTTCTTAAATTCGATACCAGTTTTTATATTCGATGTTCACCCCTTTCCATTGACGTTTTCTAGTTTTCCCAATTATTTCTGCGCATCGCATTAATGAGAGAATATCTTTTTAGATTCCACCATTTTTAACATTCCCAGTGTCGTGGTATTCTTCGTTTCGACAAGCTCTACCAATAATGGTATCATCTCTTGCTTCACAGTTTCAGTTTGTTCTTCAGGTTCCAAGGTACGTACCCGATGAGCTGCTTCAATTCCATTTTTAGGGAAACGGACCTTTTGGTATTCTTTACGAAGGCTTTGGATGTTAATCATTTGTGCCTTTTACCATACGATTAGGTGTTTTTACATAAAGGTCGGTTCTTTGTCATTGTGAACTATTATCTACAGGACTATCGATTGTTATTTTTATATGTCAAAGGCCGCTATTTTTACACTATTCGAAACCGATAAGACCATTTGATAATATCATTCTGTCGTAAACAGCTCTCGGTGTCGCACAAAAGTTTTACATAATGAACGAAGCAGAGTGTTTTATAAGGCACAATCTTCCCGCCGAAAGAGAAGCTAATTACGCCACAGAAATATGCGTGAAGTACGTTAAGTGGAGGGACAATTGCAACATTTTGGATGTTGGATGTGGAACCGGAAATGTAACGCACGACATCCTTTTACCGCTTCTACCGAAGTCGACAAATTCGGTTATTGGGATTGATAAAAAGACATCGTCAATTGACTACGCCAATAAGCATTACAGTATAGAAGGCAAGTTAACATTTCAAGCCGTTGATATTATTGAAGACCACCAGTTTTTCGAAAATCATGAAGAACATTTTGACCATATTGTTTCGTTTTCGTGCCTTCATTTTTTACGTGAGCAAGAGTAAGTTGTAAGGCACCGTTGCGCCTTTTTTTACTTTATACATTACAGAACGGCACTAAGGAATATTTATAAGATGTTGAAACCCGGCGGAGATTTCAGCTTTTCGTGTGTCGTCAATGCTACTATCTTTATCCTTCTCGAAAATATCGCCAAAATGGAAAAGTGGAACCCTTTTGTCGCCCAATACGTAAATTATATGTCGCCTTACCAGTTTGCACCTAACCCAAAGGAGGAACTTCAAAAAATGCTGATCATGACGGGATTTCGAGTGGTGAACTTAACAATCGAACCAAGACCGTTAAATCTTCCTTTGTCATATTTTCCAGGTAAGTAGAGGAACGCGGTAAATAAAACGATGACCGAAAAGGTTTTTAGGACATTTCATTTCGCACGTCCCGGTGGAAATTCCCACAGATCTTCACATAGACTTTGGCCTATGCACTTTGGATGTAATTAGACAACTAAATTTTAATCATTTTGATGATAATCATGTAGAGTATTGCAGTTATGACTTTGATACTATAGTAGGCCATGTAACCAAGTAAAGGTTATTTCTCCAATTATTTGTTACCCAGTCTAAACGTCAATTGGGCTTTTCCACAAGTTTAATAAATACAACAGACACAACTGGCATCATTGTTTGCGTATCAATAATGACACCACTGGTGTCATTGTACAAAGGGGTCAGTGCTGGTTTGGGTTCACAACCATAGGCAGATGAGTTAAATGGCTGAGGCAAGAAATGACAACCTGTTCACCCCATTCACTAAGATCCAGCCTTTCAACTATCAGAAATAGCAATTCCTGTAGAGTGAAAAATAAGGTGAACAATTGAATTGAAGTGAAGAAGAAGAAGATAGCATATGAGCAGGAGGGAAGAAGGTGCTTCTACTAGAGGGGTGGATATGCGAGAGAGGATGTGGAGAGGAGGAGAGAGAAGGGGTGGAGGATGGTTGGGAATATAAGAAGAAGAGTAGAAGATGCGATAAGGCAGGAGAGGAGGGTGAAAATTAATGCAGGGAGGTATAATGGAAAGTACCGGAAAGTAACGGTTTGCCGGGGTATTTAACCGGTGAGGTCAACATAAGGAGGAAGAGGATAGTGGCACGACTATTTTTTTATTGTGATATGTTATGTTATGGCAATAAGAATCTTGTACATGTAATGAGTACAATAAATTGATTGATGATTGATGAAGAAGGTAAACAACTCGAAGAGAACTGCTTCAAGAAAGAAAGTCAGACGATGACAATGGAATTGAATTTTTTGGAGAGGAATAGAAACTTTACAGTCTACGCTATCAGAGGCGGCGAGGAGAAGCAAATAATGATTATGAATAGAAACAAAAAAATGAAATAGCACGATAAGCGCAGATTATCCAAAGCCATGTGGCATAAACTCCCTGAAGAGCCGAACAGCTATTTTAGAAATGAAGCTCAATTCCATGTTAGAAGGAAAAAGGAATACCATGAGCGGGCTATTGTGGCCACACTATTATCTACCGTTCAAGGATCCCTGTATCTTCAAAGTCCAGAATTTTAGTGGGGTGAATTATCGATACTTCCTCTTGTATAAGCTTTTCATTTTCAAGTACGAGTTCCTTGCCTCACTCAGCAGATGATGATGTGGTATAGCATTTCGTTGTCCTGAAGTCCTAATTTCCCAATATCATCATCCCAATAATTTTCTCCAATAAATTCAGGAGAAGTGAGTGAGATAGCTCTAAACAACTTGGTTTGCACATGTGAATCTTGTCCCAGTTTCAGTGTGAATATCACTTTTACGTTCCTCCACGTTCTAGATTCATGTCACGGGGCAATGTCCTTTGGCATCGTGGACTAAAACTCAATTCCCTCTGTTTCCCCTTTAAAGGGGTTCTACCGTTGTTGCTTAGCTCAGTATGCATGATTTTGTATATCTACCCCCTGGGAAAAAGAAAAAAGGCAAAAGTTATTAATAAATTTTGTACGAAATCTTGATAAAGCGCCAGAGCCACGAACCCCCAATAGTGCTTGCCCCCCCCCCCCCCCTGGAAAAATTTTCTGGCGGCGCCCTTGATACCTATACATAAGATATTAAAAGAACACGTGTAACAACCAACTCTTCCAAATTGTTGAGGAGTTTCTGTGCTTGTTTTGCCTCAACAAGAGGAAATTGCGCCAGATGTCATGCTCGCAGCAGTTAAGAAAGTGAAAACGTGGAATTCTCTACTGATAAAGCTGCAGCTGAATATCGAATTAATCATAAAATAAAACATGATAGAAACCCTTATACAAAGATCTATGAGAACGTCCTCTTCAGGAACGTCTCCTCAGTCCACCTGATCGGCAGGGAAGTGTCAATCTTCTTTCTCTCCCCCTTGTAGCGTCATTTGAACAGGCATGCCCTCGAAGAAGTTCTAAAGCACCCTATAACCATCCCTTGTGGGTTGGGCACATTATTCTAATAAGCGAAAATTTGAGGTTTTTGCACAGTCTCAATCAAAAAATGTATACCTAATTGTTTTTCTACAATTTGGCTACAGTTCTTAGAAGATTTTCACCCTCATAAATTGTTGAACATGGGTCATGACTGGCCCAGGATCTCCTTCACCATCTCACATCTTATCTTATATTATTATAACATAAATATAACAAGTGACATAAGAATTTAGGAAATTTTACGCGCTTTTCAAAACTCCAAAACATACAGGGTGGTCCGTATGAAAAAATGTAGTTTGGAGTCGTATAAAAAACACCCTGTATATAAACTGTCTACCGCGATGGATTCTACGTAAAAAAGTTTCCCAAAAATCAGTTTATCTTTAATAATAAGAAAGTTATTAAAGAAATCGACCAAATTCTAGAAACGGCCCTTAGCAGCCAAACGATTAGAGATAGCTGAATTCTATTTGCGACACTGATTTTCTCATTAAATTCTAGCTCCAGGCACCTAGTCCCATTTTTTTCTATCTCTTAAAATGAAGGGTGTTTCCATAAGAAAGTGTCCAATTTGGACCACCCGGTACTGCCAAAATACTTAACATTCTTTGACGACCACACTCATACTAACGCACGCTTTCCTTTACGCGGGAAATCCTCTACTTCTTTTATCAGGCAAACGTTTAGCGGGAAAGCTGTTAGGTGCGTTACATCACATAATTTTACTCTGAAGATATTCATAACAGCCACTTTTCTTAAGATTTGGAGCAATGATCACAAAATGATAAATAAGCAATAGGTGTATCTAAGGCCAACAAGTAAATATTGTTCAACACTCGTAAAGCATTAATTTGTACTATACAGGGTGTTTCTTTGGGAGCCTTAGTTAGACGTCTCCGGGACAGTTTTATAGGTAGGTTTTTGAAAATTTGTAGTTTGGGTTACTGGGAAAGCCGAATCGATGTAGAATATTTTCAAAATGGCAGCACTTCCGGAAATGCCGGAAGTAGCTAGTAACTTTGTTATTTTAAATGGCAAGTCCTATTTTTTTATTGCATTCTCGGATTCTACGTGAAATTTCAGTTCTTTTGACAGCCACATGTCAATATCTACAAGTTATGGTTTTTAAGTCATTTTCACTTATTTAAAAAAAGCTGATCCAAACGGTACTTTAAGAATTCATTACTTGAAAACCGTTATAGCTATGGGAAGCGAGTTTTCACCAGCGTATAGAGGAAGAATAGGGCTTTCTTTGGGTGTATTAAAAAAAAAATTAAGTTGCGTGCACTTCACTTATGGGACTGCAAATTTAATAACATTCAAAGACTGAAAACTCAATTTTTTAAATGAAATAACCATTTTCGTACGATTGCATTTGATAGAGAATCAAAATGGGAATATTTTGGTATTAAGTACATGTTCCTATCCCTATCTTTAATAATTTCTGAGTGATTCTATTTTTTTCGAATTTTTTTTAGTAAGTACCGCCATTTGTTTTAAAGTGAAAATAACATAAAAACCATAAATTGTAGATATTAATATTTGGGTATTAAAAGAACTAAAATTTCATGTAGAACCTAAAAATGCAACAAAAAAATAGGGGGTCCCATTTAAAGTAACGAAGGTAGTATTTCCCAAAGCCCTGCCATTTTGAAAATAGTTTACATCGATTCGACTTTCAGAGTAACCCCTAAGTTAAAATTTTCAAAAACCTATTTATAAAAACTTTCCCAGAAATGTCTAACTGAAACTTCCGGAAAAAACACCCTGTATGTATGGTTGCTTAACGCCAGGACCATATTTACAAAATTCGTGTTGTAGTTCAATTTTGATGAGTCTTGTTCACACCATCAAATCAACACTTAATGCTATATACAGGGTGTGTATAAATTGATCAAAAAGCTACACGCTGCGACGTTTCTCGGTCAATTCAGAATCGAAAATTCTAATTTTTAATTGTTCTATTACGCTTAATATGTCTTCTGGAACCACTTAAGAGAAACAAACATTTGGCAACACTGTAAACTAGTATACGGCTGTGATACCTGCCGTTGCTATGATTGAAATCTTTTGCTAACAGATATTGAAACTAACACTTTATAGGCCAAAAGTCCGACCGAAGAACGTCGCAGCGTGTACTTATGCTTTTTCGTCAATTTATACACACCCTGTATAAATTTCAATTGAACATCATTTTGTTACTAAACGATGAACAGTTGTTAATTGTGCTTCTAATGAATACATTTTTTGACGATTCCATTTTTGTTTCAGTAGCACGGATGTAATTCCACAAAGCGTCCCGACGACCAAACAGAAAACGACACGAACGACGCCCACAAATTTTTCGAAAGGTAACAAAGTCCGACTCTTGTCAACAGAACACACTCGACTCTGTTTATAAATGGTAAAAAATGAAAAACCTCTAAATGTCTTCCAAGAGTAATTAAAAGTATAATAATGAACCACACACACACAGTTATGTGAGTAACGATCAAGACTTTAAAGTTTTACGATTTTGTAAACATATCTTAAGTTGTTAGAGCACCCAGTAAGTAGATTTTTGTTTATAAATTCTTTCAAACACATGGCTTCCTTCCCAGTCAATAAATCACACAACAAATTATCTTTTGTTTACTTTTCGAAATGTTAAAAGGTACACATACAATTTTTCAAAAAGCACCAGAATATGACGTCAATGATTTACGACCGTTCTCCCCCTCAGACAAATTTTAAACAATTTTAATGTTCCTAACGTACACAAATTAAAGCCCAAATTAATATCTGTAATGGTTCAACATAAAACAGGTAGCTCTTTAGATATACAAACTAACGGAAAGAGCCGCCTCTTTGTTATTGTTTCTATTACGACGACAAAATGGCGGAATCTAAACGTAAACTGACCTTTATAAACCGTTTCCCCGTTTTGCTTCCAGATGACGATCTTATACCTCAGACGACAAATGGCCTACATCAGGATCACTTAACATCTTTAGCCGGTAGATACACGCAAACCTCGGCCACACCTCTAATACCATTCAGTACAGGACTAAGCCCAATCGGTCAACCGTACTCTGCCGAATTATGCAATTACGGCCCCGTATATCATCCCCACAACATCTTACACAACTATAACACAGTTTATAGCAGCGATAAAGGTGTGCGAGGTAGTAATTTTGGTAGACACATGTATGGGAATTACGCCGCCACGTTTTATGGTGGCGGCCCTAATTTGCGGACGCCCGCCGTCCATCAAAGTAACTACGATTTTACACCGAGGTGATTAAGTTAATTGTATACCTATTTAAAATTCGCTCCAAAGATATTAATTAAATCAAGTCTAGTGTTAAGTGTACAATTTTAATGGCTGTTATATGTATATTGAAATATATTTTATTATTATCGCATTGGGCCTTTTCATTTTAATCACGGTTTGCACAAATTTTCAGCTCTCACCTTAATGATAATGTGCCTTAATTTTAACCACCACAGTTCACGCCACAGATGTTGGTTGAACCGGAGGTGAATCCTTGACAACAAATTAAAAGTTCTGGCCCACCAACGTTATGGTCAGAGGCGTAGCTATAGATAATTTTCGGAGGAGGTTCAGCATGAGAGTTCGTCAGGTCGAACCAACTATCATCAATTCAGTAATTTACAGCTGACCATATGATTTACGATTTAGTGCAGAATGTAAACTTATTTCGGGGAGGGTTCAAACCCCCTAACCCCCCCTATATACGCCTTTGCTTATGGTCGTTCCAAAGCCGCTCTTAATAGACAGTAACAGGTATAGTAAAATGAGCGAAGTTTGATTATAGGGGAAATGTGGTGGCAGTGATCACTGACGAGTTTCATCCCCATCATAAATCTGCCGTTATTGGGGCGAGAAAAACCTGCGAGAACTACAAACAACAGCCCTTCCATTGTCAAACGTTGACGATTTGGTGTTAAATCTGGCAAAGATCTATGTGGACGGTGTGCTCTGTTAGTTTTTTTTTAGAGAGTTTGCCTTTGGTCTCTCAAAAAACTGGAGAGATCGTTCTTGCTCAAGGATGTAGGATATTTGTAGATTCAAAGGCATCAAATTGTATTGCACTGTTTTTTTTTTGTTTTTTAGCGAGCCAAGTCAGCAACCAACTCCATTTCAATAAGCCAAAATCTACAAATGTTTGTTCCATAATTTTGGTCTAATTGAAGATTAAATTTGACTCTCAATAAACACTTTTGTAACGCACAAATAAAGTCAGGAAGCGAAATTTTGTAGTAAAGGTGATAGTTTGACGTCAAGTCAGCACCCAACTCCACTTCAACAAGCCAAAATCCAAAAATGTTTGTTCCATAACTTTTATCTAATTGAAGAGTAATTTTGGCTCACAGGGAAACATTTTCGAACAGACAAATAAAGTCAGGAAGCGAAATTTTGTAGTGAAGGTGATAGCTTGACGTCAAAATCAGCACCCAACTCCACTCCAATAAGCCAAAATCTAAAAATAAGCTCTGTGTGTTAAATACGAACTTTTATGTAGTTAGTTAAGGAAAATCTTAGAAGGAATGTGACTCTAAAAAGTTTTCCCCCTCTGCATCTCGTCTAAGGTACTAAAAGACACTTAATTCCCTTAAGCTTCCCTCCCTGGATTTTTACGTGCAAGAAAGGCTATGATGACAACTTTGTGCTTGAAGAGGATCTGTTGAATAAGAAACGTATCGTGCTGGACCTATTATACTCGTGTATCCTAGGAGATACAATGGACTGGTTGCCTATCCTTGAAAGAGGATCGAACCCCTTCCACTCGTTTCCCATTTTATGATTGTGAGGAACTACATCTTTTTTTTTATTTGCAAGTAGCCATCCAACCTGGCATCGATGGATCGATCTTTTTAACTATTAACAATCTATAATAATTCAAAGGACCCAGATCTAGCAGTTGGAACTTGATGAACTATCATCGTGCGGGAGAAGGCCATCTCGCAGCTTGGAAGATTTTTGCACAGAGTTATCGAGGAAGACCCTGTACTAACTTTCTTGGCACTGTAAACTGAACAATCACATGCGTCAAATGGACTTCGTCGAAAGTAAACCAGAGTCCCTCCCCTTACCCTACTCTTTCTTATTCATCCGTGCCACTATACTCTATTCCTTAATACTATCTATACAAACTTACCTGCCTTTCGTCCAACTATATCCAATAGCTACTAACTAAGATCTTCCCACTTTGGTGCAGATCAGTTCTTATCTCTCCGTGTGTGCAGTGAAAAATTGGGTCATGACGTAGCCTAATTCTCCGTGTGCTTGTTCAATCCACTGCTTATGTTATGGTTCTATGTCCGTTATACACCCGAGCTGCCACCGTGATCTAGACCGAGGACACTCCTGCTAGTATCAAAACATTCCCCATCGCAGCTGTCTTGGCAGCCAACAGGACTCTGTGCAAATACGTGAATGCTGCCTACTAGAATCTAGGCATCAATACCTCCGTCACATAATTAAACATGACCAGGGTCGCGCTGGCCAGTATTTTTCTTTTGGATGTTCTGGACCCCCCTCAATTGAGGAGTTCCACTCTCTGCATTGTACAGTTCTTTAGTGCTTGACATGCTCAATAAATCCCTGTTCGTGGCTATTATATTAGTATCATCTGCGAAACCCACCACGTGTACCCCTTCTATAGCAGCTACACCTCAAAAACCCCACCACGCATTACGTTCCATAGTATTGGTCTTAAGACCAAGTCCTGGGGGACACCCACACAAACATACCCCTTCCCGTACGAGTTGTCAGCTTTGGAAGATATTCTGGGGTACCAATTTTCTTCAGTCTACCTATCGACCATGTTAAAAGCGTTCTTCAAGTCTATTGAGGAAAGGGAGCAAAACAGCTGCGTTGTCAATGTAGTTTGCTTCTTATACGATATCCCGTAAGGCTTAAATGGTAGGTTTGCCCTTTCTGATATGGTAAGAGCTTCTTTTCTACTACCTCGTTTGGTCTGGCACTTATGATTTTTCCTGCCAGTTTTTCAGGAATATTGGGCGAAAAGTTCCCTGTCGTTTGGGGATCAGAACTAGTTGGCATGTCTTCCAAGTAGTGAGGTACCGCTCCTTTCTTATACACCCATCTGTAAACTGATGCTACATCTCCGGTTTTTCCATCGCTAACGGCTTGACCTTGTCCAACCCCGAAGCTTTTGTAACAGGTAGATCCTCCTCTCTACTTACATTGCACGTTGCACCCGTTGTTACCATCCTCCGGTAAACCTACGTGTTGGGGAAACAATCTAGTCACCTCCCAAAATCGGCAACTGAGACCCTTCTTCCTATTCCGCGAGTAACAATCTTGTAAGCCTTATCCCATAGGTATGTCCCTATCTAGGAGCAGCCAGTATTCCTCCTTTATCAGCTCCCGGAGCTTCGTCTGGCCTATCTTATTGCATTTCCACCTTTTTGCGCTACTGTCGCTCAATACATCGTTGTGACTCCGTGTGGTTACTCAGTTTCTCCTCCACTGGTACCCTCAAACCTATGAGAAGATCGATCAGAGCGACCGCCGTTCTCGCACTGTCTATGACTGACTTCTGAACATCTCTCACAAAGGTAGGCATTTCATTTATATTGCCGATTACAAAGTCATGCTGACAGAACCAGTATTCTGCCCCTCTCACCCTCCAGAGTCGAGTCCCATGGAACCTTTTCTTTCTATAAGGACGCAGATGGCTCAAGTTGTTTCTCCGAAATCTTGACTGTCAAGCATTCTTGGTGGATGGATAAAACAATAATGCAGTTCTTCAGGCTTCCTCTTTGCCGAAGTTTGGATGTTAGGAATGAGGCTGTTAGTCGAAGAACTTCTACCATCCCATTGTTTCTGCCATTTGCTTATAATGGTCCTTCGGCCCAGCCCTCACATTTGATTTTAATTACAACATCCGGGGGGGGGGATATTAATTCTCAGCGTCTCACTTGTAGGCCTCCTTACCGACCTTACCCACTCCCGACTCCTTGATATACTGTGGCCTCCTCTCCCGCACTTCACTTAGTATTCTAGGCCGTGCGGCCATAACCCTTCCCTTTCCCTGCTTTTGGATCTCTTTCAACCATCATTAGCAAATTCTCCTCAATCTGAGTCGTTTCTCCATTTCCTTTGATATCCCTTGAAAGACATTTTCAGTTAGTAGTCTTACTGGCAACGAGTCCTTTATTCACTTCTTCAAGCTGCTACTCCATTTCTCTCACTTCTCCCTTTGTTTTATTTATTGCATCCTCTAATTTCATCTCCGTGGCAATCAGCGTAACATTGACGGCGGACGTCACCGCCATTATCGTAGCGGTAATCGCAGACTACCCCAGTGGAACCCCTCCATTAACCACGAATTCGTACCTACTTTGGCTACTTTCTCCCAGGTGGCAGTGCGACCATCTCCTCTCTAGCACTCAACCACTCTATCCGGAGCCGCTGTAATAACTTTAGCTGGGATAGAATTGAATGCACTTTTGACCAGTGCCAGCGGTCTGGTTCTCCACGTGTCTTTTAGTGCAGATTCTATGGTCTCGCCTTTACGGAATCCATATTGTTGCTATGTTAGGTGGAGGTAGTGGCCACCAAGACCCGTTCGAATAGTTTCCGCATGTAGCCGAGGAGAGTAATCAGCCTGTGTAAACTCGTGAACTTCTCACAGGTACCATGACCATTCTTATCGAATACTTAACTCCCGTTGCTACATTTTTTATCAGTTCCGCGAGAATACATCAGAACCCTTCCTTTTTGTTCCGTAACTATTATTTCTGTCGATTTCGTTTGCATCTTAGGGGGATTTACCTTTGTGTGGAGCCTCATGGAACCTGGTTGAGGGTAAGTTAGCAGGGAAATTTCCTTGAAGTTACAGCGATGTATGAGTTAGTTGAATAAGACAATTGAGCCCGGTACCTTCTTAGGTACCATGACCACCCTTGCTCTATGCTTTTTTTCGAATGCCCGTATTGTTAGTCTAGGTGCGTTTTTTACTATATTGTATATCAGTTGCAGCGGGAATACATTAGAAGATTCGCACCTTAGCGAGGTTTAGCTCTGTGTGGAACCTCATGGAACCTGGTTGAGGGTAAGGTAGCAAAGAAACTTCCCTGGTGTTAGAACGATGTACCAGTTGATTGAGGAGGTCAATTGAGGTGTATGAACACGGAACCTTCTTTGGTACCTTGACCTCCCTTTCTCTATGCCTAACATCCTTTCGAATGCCCGTATTGCGGGTGTAGGTGCCGTTCTTACTGTATGTTTATCTCTGTGTGGAGCCTCATGGAACCTGATTGAGGGTATAAACCCTATCTAAAGTAATTACTCCCAGAACACTATGGCCTGTTTAGTAGAGGGGTGTGTTTCTTTCAAAATAAGTAATTTGGCATAAAATGTAGGTTCTTGGACAATGTCTTAATGTGCAAATTTCAAATCCCAAAGAAGGTTTTTCATTTTAAATATTATTAGTTTTGACAAGCTGTCGCCTTTGCTTCTAGGTTTAATTTCTTTTGAAACGTACGTATAATAAGTTTGAAAATTAACGCGTCATTAATTTAGAAAATGAACAAACGATCCTTCTACATATATATATAACATTTTAAGAGTGAATCATAAAATTATGGTACTTATTTTGAGTATGTCATAAATTTTAAATTTGGAAATGTTCTATTTTAGTTCTAAAAGAAGAGGGTTGTAAGTTAAGGGGCCATTAATTTTCTGATACAAACTTTCAAGTTTGTTTATATTCCGAAGTGCGCTGTGAGAAATTTTTATTTTTAGTCATCCCCCCAATATTTTTGTTTTTTTTTTTAATAAACGTCTATAACGTGATATGTTAATTTGGGTAAGATACGTTGGCCCACCGATGTTGTGACAAATTTTGGCAACTTATCACTTTTGAAAAGGTCTTCCTTAAATGTCTATCGGTGAGTTATGGGGCCATGTGTGTGCTTTACCACCCTCGATCCCCTACCAAAGTGGCACGCTTAAAGCCCTCTGTCCACTGACGGTATTTTTAAACGGTAGATACTAAAGTGACATAAGTTCCGTGTCGAATAAAAATATAAACAAAAATATATCTTTAACTGGGACGTCTAATCTAAATATTTGGTTAAACAAAAAAATGCATATTTTCTTTTTACTATTAATAACTTATTAAAGTCTGAGACATTCGGTAGCATTTATTTTTTGATTAGTATATCATGTGTGGCATTATTTTTTTAAAAGTACAACGTACAGTCTAATGAGTTTTGAATGATATTTATTTATAGAGATACTCCCGCTGTTGATTGACGAATATTTCGGCGTATCCAAAATCAACAAATTTGATAAAACGATCATTTTCCAAGTGGGAGAAATTTGCGAAATCCGGACCTCCCGTATGTTGTTCTTGTTGTTTTTTTTGTTCCTAAAACTTGTCACAGTTCACATAATTGATGCGTTTCCGAAATATTTTCGAGAATTTTTATTATACCGCTCGAGTTAAGACACATGCACCCTTAAATTTTAAATTATATTTTCTATAAAAACAAATCTTTTGATACAAATTTAAAAAATCAGTAAAAAGTGCGGATGTGGTGGCAGTTTGTTTGTCAAAGAGCCATTACGAGGTGTTAGAGACATGAAAAGTTTACTTAAATTAAAAATCTGTTGCCAGAGAAAGATGGACAAATACAATATTGAAGCTGATGAAAAATTTGTGTGCACTTTTTCCTTAAATTTGTTTTTATGAAGCAAACTTACATGCTCGGTTTACTCTAAATTTAAACCTAGTAAATTAAAGCTTACGCAGATGTGCCTTTTTTTTCTTCTCAAATATAAATGCGGTAGTAATTTTTTTTTTCTCTCTTGCCTCAAAAATCAAACTTAAGTGTGTCTGGGAAACAAGCGAAAAAAGAAGAGGATCGATGTTCTACTAATGATTAATTAGCATAGGGACACGTAAAACTGAGCGTGTGACACTTTGACACACTTGGGAGTCACTAAGATTGATGAATTTTAAAGATGGAACGTAATTTTTTTTTAGTACAACATCGTTTCAGTCTAATACTTGTAATATGATTCATATTTTCTACATCCGTAAATAATTAACGAAAGAGTCCAAAAAACGACAGTTTTCGCAATTTTTTGGATTTATTATTATCTCAAAATAGTAGATTAATGCATTTTGTGATAAAACTGCAGCAGGTGAAGCCGCCGTGTTTGGAATTATCCTTTTATGACGCCAAGGATGTCGAACTACCTATACAGAGTATATCACGGAACCCGTTCATTAGAAGTTTCTGGGGTCCCTTACTACTTATGAATTTGAAACTTTCAGGTTAATGATAACCCATAGCCTTCTTTTGTTCTAAAATATTGTCGATGTTGTACAACTTCCGGAAGGACCGGAAATCGCCATTTATCTTCTTATTTTAAATGGAACACCCTGTATGTTATTGCATTTTTGGATTATACAATCGATTCTGCGTTACACTGTATTAGATTATCCTATAAGTACCTATCTTCAACTGTTTTTGAGATATTATGATTTTTTTGAAAAATTTGCGTTTTGCGGAGGGATGTTTAATAGCCCACCTTTTGCTCTTCTTTGAATGCAAAACATTCATACTTTACAAACACGAAGTAAAACCATAAGGGTTCACAAAATGCATTTGCAAACCTATCACAGATTATACAGGGAGTTCAAAATTAGTAGCGAAGTTAAAAAACTTCAAACACCAAAAAGTCATTTTTTTCAAATAGAACACCCCGTATATTTTTACATACTTGGAAGGCGATTTGATTTACGCATCGATAAACTATAGGAATCCCTATACCTATCTTTAGCGGTTTTGTAGTTATTAACACTTTTTATCTAATATTGATTAAAACTGCACTTAAAACCTATGCGCATTTGAAAGTAGGCTAGAGTATGCGAAAATAAAATATGGTAATGCGGGTTGAGTGGAAGAACAGGTCTCTACTTTTTTTGTAGACACCTGAACTCACTCCTTTTGAGAACAGGTGTGCAGTTTTAACGTATTTTGAACAATCTTATGTAATTTAATAGTTTTCTCTCAATAACAGATATTATTATTAATTATACTTCGGTTTTTATCGATACTTAGGCCAAGCCTGGTTAACTAACCGCACGGATCGGAATCAAGTAAGTATTATTATTATTACTATTGTTATTAGTATGATTAGACAAACGAATGTTTATCTGGATGTCTTGCTCATTAAAGCAAACAGGTGGTAAACAGTAAACAATTTTATAAAATGGAAGCAGTTAACGCATATTCCAATACTGATATTTTGAATTTATTCTATATCCATTAAAGTCATTTTTATTTGTTTGTTGTATAAATAAGATCATTAAATTGGTTTTGTGAAAGTAACTGTTTTCATGTTGTCATACTCACAGCCTACTTTCATGTGCATAAGTTTAAGCGCAGTTTTAATTAATATTAGATAAAAAGTGTTAATAACTACAAAACCAATAAAGATAGGTATAGGGATTCCTATAGTTTATCGATGCGTAAATTAAGTCGCCTTCCAAGTATGTAAAAATATACGGGGTGTTCCATTTGAAATAAATGACTTTTTGGTGTTTGAAGTTTTTTAACTTTACCACTAATTTTGAACGCCCTGTATAATCATCTGTGATAGGTTTGCAAATGCATTTTGTGAACCCTTATGGTTTTACTTCGTGTTTGTAAAGTATGAATGTTGCATTCAAAGAAGAGCAAAAGGTAGGCTATTAAACATCCCTCCGCAAAACGCAAAAAGCCCTATTCTTCCTCTATCCGCTGGTGAAAACTCGGTTGCCATAACTACAACCATTTTCAAGTAATGAATTCTTAAAGTACCGACTGCATCCGCCATTTTTATTAACTAAATGGAAATAACTTAAAAACCATAACTTGTAGATATTGACATGTTGGTATCAAAAGTTATGAAATTTCACGTAGAATCCAAAAATGCAATAAAAAATAGGGGTTGCTATTTAAAATAACGAAGTTGGTAGCTACTTCCGGCATTTCCGGAAGTGCTGCCATTTTGAAAAAACACCCTGTATAGTGTTATGGAATCGAAATCTGATCGTCTGTCGCCTAAAATCTAAATGTACACCAAAGATCATGGTGTCTGAACTTGTTGGGGAAATTATCGCGTAACATAAGCCACGATGGTGCCCTTCAATAAACCGAAATGTGGCTGTTTTAAAAAAGATCCATTTCTTCATGCTCAACATACTGTCACTCCTCTGCCAAATATTATCCTAAGAAATCGCTCTTAAACTCGTCGAAACGTACCCGCTCGTGTTCTTTAATCGATACCTTATCTAACACTCAATTTCTCAGACATCCATAGACCACATTCAACTTTTCGTCCCCAAGAATGAAGCAGAAGCAGGGAGGTCATATTTCTCCACAGACGGACAAGCAAACCGTTTAGCTAACGCTGCAGCAATTTCCTTCTACTACCCTTCCTAACACTCCTGTCCTCTGAGAACTGCCAAAACACCCTATCACCACCCCCGTAAAAGCAGGAAAGTCAGCTGGAGAAACTGTTTAACAAGACAAAGTTGGACAAAGCCACAGCCTGTAAGGCAAACCTAGGACTATAGAAAAAAGATATTAGGAGGCGTCAGAAGAGCTTTTGCGGCTCATCTGTATCCCGACTAAACAAAATCCTAACCAAAGATCCGCACTATAACCCAGCCAGTCTCAGAAGAGAGGATGGCTCTTGCATGAACAACCTCTAAAAGACAGGGACAGCTGAGGCCACCACTACGCCATACACTATCTGACCAGAGGCAGTCCCCCTCATTCCCACGGAGGATGACTGGACAGTTTCCGACCAGATTGTGGATGGACACGGTGAAATCGTTCTCGGCATAAAAATCACCAGGATTGGACCCGCTTTCCTGCAATGGGGACTCGATGATATTGTTGTTCATCTACTGAGAATCTATACGGGTTGTATCGCTTTCAGATACCTACATACCAAAACAATGGAGGGAGATAAAAATTGTTCTTATTGCTAAACCTGGAAAATGTGGTCACTCCACACCTAAAGCATATCGTCCAATCAGTTCAATGTCTTTTCTTCGTAAGACATTTGAAAGATTGTGCGATAGACATCGCGCTAATACGATTTCCGCTGCACTTTAACCAGCACGCATACTCCCCAGGGCAGGAAGATTTGCAGAACCAGCCCTGCATTGTAGCGTAGGGCGGATTGAAAGATAGGCTGGACTATAATGAACGCCAAGGATGGGTTCTGAGATACGGCTTTGTCTTTTGCCACGCTAGGAATTCCTTACTATATTTTAATTATAAATATACAGGGTGTTCATTTAGTAGCCCGTTCTTCAAGTACGGCTTTACTGTTAAATTTACTAAAAAAAATATACGAGATGGTAATTAGGTCGGATGAAACATATTTAGTACATTGTTTTTGTATTAATATGCGGCGTTGCCAAGTTATTAATTAATACATATTTTTTTGCTAAATATTTACCTTTTTATTTTTTTAACGTGCGGTTTTTGTTTTTAGGTAAGCTCGGTGGTGGACTTGGATTGAATCAGAGTATTCAACCGTGACGAAACATTAAATTATTTCATACAGGGTGTTCACTTTTTTTTGCTCCGGACATCGACATTTTCAAAATAATTTTTCTTCATTTTTTTAAATAGCACGCCCTA
This sequence comes from Pyrocoelia pectoralis, assembly GCA_036250285.1. NCBI lineage: Eukaryota > Metazoa > Arthropoda > Insecta > Coleoptera > Lampyridae > Pyrocoelia > Pyrocoelia pectoralis. Next base: position 5,659,827 of record CM070083.1, read on the forward strand.
TTTATTATTGCATATTTGGAATCCCCGTTGAATTTTAGTGCAATTATATTAAGCTTACCCTATACCTAAGTGCTATAGTTTTTTCGCAAATTGAGATTTTCTATTCCTTACAGCAGTAGTAGAGGCAATGCATAGCGAATCGGGATGCGGTGCAATAAAGTTTTATCAAGGTAGCTATGATATACGTTATCGGTGAATAATTGTACATTAACGTATACTTTTAAAAAATTGTTGATCTTTTGCCAAAAAACTATCGCACAGAATAAAGAAATCATAGCTGTGCTTGATGAACGGGCTACTAAATGGACACCCTCTATATTCCCTCTCAGATGAATTTTGTAAATGTAGTCCGTGTTTTAACATTGATATCGATGGATGATTTTAGATTACAAATTTATAAAAGTAAGTCCATTTCTTACAACTTAGTGCTACGTATATGTACAGGGTGGCTCAAATTGGACACTTTCTTATAGCAACACCCTTTATTTTAATAAGAGATAGAAAAAAATAGACCAAGGTGTCTGGAGCTCAATTTTAATGAGAAAATCACTGGCACAAACAGAGTTCAGCTATCTGTAATCGTTTGGTCGCTAGGGGGCATTTCTTGAATTTGGTCCATTTCTTTAATGCTCCATAACTTTCTTATTATTAAAGATAATTGATTTTGGCAAAATCTTTCTTAGAGCACTTTTTTGTGTAGAATCCACCGCGATAAACAGTTTTTATACAGGGTGTTTGGTTTTTTGTGTGCAACCCTAAACTACATTTTTTCATACGAACTATATATTTCGTGGTTATATTTATGTTGAATATTATTTGCAAACAATAACCTTTATTTATTTAACTAACAATTTCATATACATAACACGTAAACGTTAGATATAATTATTATGAAACAGTGCATATTGCCTACAATGAAACATTAATGTTGACTAATTCAAATTTATCCACTATGCGACACAGAAAATTAGTGCAATTAAATACCACTTAGTATCGAAGACTACAATTTATGAAGGGATGTAGAAAAAATTACATTAAAGCAATCAAACAACACTACAAGAGTTAGTACATAGTACAGAGAATATAATAACTGCAAGGGCGGAGCCGGGGGGGGGGGGGGGGGCATTTTTTGTTTTATGATTTTATTCGACTTTAGGAAAAAGCAATTTATATATTGCGGAAGGCCTATCTATCTGTACTCGCGTTAATTGCACTTAACTCGTTAATTGTTACATAATTATTTAAATATTCTGTTTATAAATATATCTGAAAATCTGATTCTTTTAACCCTCTTCTATTCCCCGGTCGGTACTGAGCAGTGCTCTTTTTGTCATGAAACGCTTGGGAAGGGCGTTCCACCACCTGTTTTCGACAATTTTTTTTTAATAGCTGTTGGTCTAAATAAAATCGCCCAGTTGAGCAGAGCAGATCGGAATTGATTTGCAAGAGCTCCTTAATTACACCACAGTATAATCGACCCCGGGTTTTGGTTTGCTAAACACTGAACGCAGCGTAATGCAAAAATTGTTCGAATACCGGGCACATCCCGCACACCCTCGGATTATATTATAAGATAATTACATTACAATTATAAATATTATATAAAATTGCAAAAAAAGTTTTTAGCGTTCCACCACCTTTTTTTTTTTACAAAAAGACCACTGGTCTGAGTACCAATAGTCGGCATCGTCGGTACTGGATACCGACCCTATTCAATTCAATATACAATAATTTGAACATTTTTCAAAATTTTTCAAAAAAGGTATGTATGAAACTGAACTGAAACGAAACGATAATGAATTAAAAGAAACCGTCGGTACATGAGGAGTTCAAGTCTTGTTAGAACAAAAAAAAAGTTATCCCCCCCCCCCCCCCCCCCCATAGACAATTTCTGGATCCGCCCTTGAATAACTGTTTCAAATAATTTCACATTAAATGACATGTAGAATAGTTTACAGATATTTATTCACAACAAGTTCAAAGAAAAACACCACACATGCAGTGCATAAACCAAATCCCAAAAATATGAATATAAAAGTTAGATGTTTTAAGGTTAGTTCACCATCTTCTGGCATCGTTTCGGCCTTCTCTGTAAGATAACGCTGTTGTTGATAAAAATCATTCTTACGCTTGTCATGTATTCCACTTTCTATCATTCTACTTATAAATGTATTTAAGGTAGTTGTGAAATAATGATCGATGAGTATGCAAAGACGAAGGGTATAAACGCCAGTCATTGTATTATCCTTTATTTCGTAAGCTTCAACTGTCTTGTTTAATGCGATTTCTATTTTGCGCATTCCTTCTAGTGTTGTAATAACCGCATAATTCCCGTGAAGATGTAAGTCGATCAGATGATAAGGATATTGCTTACTGGTAACACCATGAATTGAGTGTTGCAGCTTGGTATAAAGTTTCCGATCGGTCTTATTCTTGCTGAAGTGAAACATTTTAAAACCAGATTGAGCATATATGGGTAGCTGAGAATCTGCCAATTCTTTCAAGTTCCGTATTTGAAAACTATATCGCGGTGTTGTTAAAACAGTTGACATATCTGAGGTGAAAGCAAGCTGCATATTAATAGCGTAAATTAAATAAAACAATAATAAAATATGTAAAGCGAGTGATCTGGGAAATCGTGCTACGTTACCACAAATAGTGAGTGACCAGACATTTAAGAAAGAAAGACATAACTTATCGAATGTAAATCCTCCATTACGAGATATAATTAAAAACCACATTAACCACACACATATAAATACGACGCTTGTTGCTATCCAAACATCATAATTGAAGACTTGCATACAGACATTCGGGTTCGAAATTTGTTTGGCTTTGGGTACCATCCATAGAATATCTATTCTTACCAATGGTTCCGTTATTGCAACACTATCAAGTAGGATGTATGGCGTGTGCAATATCATAATCTGTCTTGTGCTTCTTGAAACAAAATTAATCGACTTGTCAACAACGATGTCACGTTGAAAAGTGGCGTTAACATGATTTGATAGTTCTCTGATGACGTGCAGTACAGTAAGAGCAGTTGGATGATTTTCTTCTTTTACAAAGACATCGATTGGCGTAATCGTGAAAGTAATTGGACATTTATTCATTTGATGTATCATACTTCTAAAAGAAAGAGTTAGTTGTTCGTCGCAATCTTGACGAATCATTAATTTTACAGTTTTCCCACACTCATTTTCCGGAGCAACGTAAACAATTTCGATGTTCCTCGCCCATAATCCAAAATAATCACATTATTAATACCGTACGACCAAAACATCTCGAATATCAATGAGACATCGGTAGTGTTAGTAATAACCAGAATTTTAGAATTACCCATAGTTCTCCCATTACTTCGTGCAATACCATAGGCACTATGTATTGTACGATTTAGAGAATGTACATCCTTTGGGCATATTATAAACTGTCCATCATACTGTAATTTATTAACATCATTAATAGCGTCCATATTTAAAACAACGTACGGACGCATAGTGATCATCTCAAAAATCGCATCTTCACATAAATCATTATTTAATATCAAGCTCAAGGTATCGTTCTGTGAAAATACGTGGTTAATTGTTTTTTGAATACACATCGTTATTGGCGCGTCCGATCCGTTCAAATTATTATTAACGAAAATTTCGCACTGAACTAACAATATTTGAAAATAAAACCACGTTACGAATATCAAATCTTTCATTTTGATTGATAATGAAATCAGTTTTACACCAAAAATGAAAAATTATGGCAAGTTTACCTACTCACTTGATTTAACACAACGTATTTGACCAAAGTTCTAATACAAACAGACAGAGAAATAAAAGCAACAACGTAAGTATTCTATATACGAAAAATCAATAAACCAATAAAAGCTTTTATTGTAATTATAGTGTACCGTATTGTTCCTAAACTAAACCTATAATTTACTATAAAGGAAAAGTACATTAGAAACTTTTGTTTGCCCTAATATTATGGTAGAGAAAAGAATGTTGTAAAAGTTATTTTTTATGAGAATAATAAATTATTTATATTTAATGTCGATATTAGTTCACATACTCATACAAAGTTTCTGTTTTATAGTTCTGAAGCTGAATTATTGGTAGACTACTTAAAAAAACGGCCGAAATCAAGGATAATCTTGGACAGAATTTCGTCTTTTCGGAAGGGGTTGTGATAATTTTGCACTTACATTAAACACTATAATTTTCACTTTGAAACCTCAATATAATACAGTCAAATGGTTGAACATAAGCGGCCTTACTAGGTAAAGAGTATAGAAAGAATTATAAATAATGTACAGGCTGTACAAGGTAAGTATTTCAAAGAAATGTGGAATACGTAAAGGTACCCCAAACAAGCATTTTTTTTAAATAAACCAATGGGCGGGAGGGTTTCGTTTGAGAGCTGCTCCCAATAAAATGTTAAAACTGGGATTTGTTTTTTTAATTCTTTCCTCAACAACCATAAAATACAGGGTGTCTCACGGTGACGATCGGTTAGAAGTAGGTATATCAAGAACTGTAAAAGCTAGAAATTTGAAATTTTGCACATGCGACATGCCGTGTTTAATCTATTAAATAAAAATATTTTCCAAATGGCAGCACTTCCAGAAATACCGGAAGTGAGCATCAACTTCTTTATTTTAAATACAAACCAGGCAATTTTTTTCACATTCTGATGTGTCATAAAATGTTTAGTAAGTATGCTTAAAATAATCGGCGTATCAATTTTGATTGTTGAGAAAAAAAATTTTTTTCACTGAAAAATTTCAAAATCTTGTTTAGGCAATAAAATTGAAAGTCGAAAGTGGTAAAAGTTAGGGAAATGGGATTTTAGGTTCTCAATGTCAAAAGATTGAGACACAATTGTCTGTAATGGATAATAAAAAATTGCCCGCGGTTACGTATCTATTTGACGTTATTTCCAGACTTAAGAGAAACTTTGAAAAGTCTCTTTTTTCAAATGGAATGCCTATTTAATTATCAGCTCATTCGATGCAGAAATAAATTTCCTTTAAATTGATATACCATGCTCCTATACCTAAAATCAATGATTACAGAGTTATTTACATTTTTCTAATTAAATTTATAATTAAGTACATACTTTACAATATATGGTTGGCTTTGAAAATTTTCAAAAAATTTTTATTCAATTGTTTCTTATGATGACAGTTTACGCTACATTTACGTTTGTTATCAGTGTTATCTGTTTGAATTTTGATTTTTGCGCTTAACATTTGTTTTTAATTGGGAAATATGGAATACACAAACGCTGATATTCTAAATTTGTTTTACATTCATGGCGAGTCTGCTCGTATTACCTTTCGGACCTGCAGAACCTTTAACTATTGAATAAAGAATCACTCAACACTTTAACGAAAGATATACGCATTTACCTACAATGACAGAACGAAAAATCAGGATGATTGAAAAGAATTTTCTAAATTTGGGCAAAGTAAATGCGCCACGAAGTTTGGCAAAGCCAATTGTCCCCAATGATGCTGCAGAAACCAATGTATTGGGATATTTTAATGTTTTCCCTGAATGTTCTGTTCGTTCGGCGGAAAGAGACCTTGGATAGTCAAGAAGTTGCATAGATAGAATTTTAAATAACCATAAAAGCATAAGAAACATTTGAATAAAAATTTTTTGAAAATTTTCAAGGCCAACCATTTTTTTAAAGTATGTAATTATACATTTAATTAGAAAAATGTAAATAACTCTGTAATCATTGATTTTAGGTATAGGAACATGGTATATCAATTTAAAGGAAATTTATTTCTGCATCGAATGGGCCGATAATTAAATAGGCATTCGATTTAAAAAAAGAGACTTTTTAAAGTTTTTCTTAAGTCTGGATGTAACGTCAAATAGATACGTAACCGCGGGCAATTTTTTATTATCCCTGACAGACAATTGTGTCTCAATCTTTTGACATTGAGAATCTAAAATCCCATTTCCCTAACTTTTACCACTTTCGACTTTCAATTTTATTTCCTAAACAAGATTTTGACATTTTTCAGTGAAAAATTTTTTTTTTCTCAGCAATAAAAATTAATACGCCGATTATTTTAAGCATACTTACTAAACATTTTATCACACATCAGAATGTGAAAAAAAATTGCCTGGTTTGTATTTAAAATAAAGAAGTTGATGCTCACTTCCGGTATTTCCGGAAGTGCTCCCATTTGGAAAATATTTTTATTTAATAGATTAAACACTCCATGTCACATGTGCAAAATTTCAAATTTCTAGCTTTTACAGTTCTTGATATACTTCTAACCGACGGTCACCGTGAGACACCCTGTAGTAAATAATGTACACGTACAGGCTGTACTACTATCGGAGTAAAAATGCAAGGCCTCTGACTTTAAGTGGTCATAACGAAAAAATTGAGGGGTGAAATTTCTTCATTTTTGGGCAGTACATGAGTCATTTATATATGTTTAACATGTGTAAAAATCAAATTGGTAGAATCAGTTGTTTAACTTTTATTTTAATTAACAGCAATAAAAACGCTGTATTTAGTATTTTCCTGGCTGACGGTCAGTTTTAACTTATGATAAAATTGTTATTGTTTTATAAATTGTTACCAAATTTACAAATGTTGTAGCACACATACTTCTGAAAAGTTGACAGTCAATAAATATTGATTATTCATATAATTAACTGGTTTTATAAGCCCTAACCGAAAATTTGATTATTTTGCAATATACGGTAACTAAAGAAAAATTCTTGTTTTAAATGCTAAATTTGTATTACTCAAATCGAGCTGCATTATTGCTTTATTGAAAACAAAATTTGTTTTCTTGTAATTTAAAGTAAATGTTATAATTATCGCGAAAGAAAGACGCACATATTCCTGCGAGAGGTAATCTACAACATCGTAAATCGTGAGCGGCAAACCACAACAATGTGATTATTCTTTAGCATTGTACAAAACCATGCGCTTCATAGCAATAGTGTACGACACCATCTTCCACCCCGTACTGCACTTGCCGCGCGAACACAAGCATCCATCCTTTTTTCCAAATTCCTTTTAAACAAAACATGTATACATGGCATTATTTTTGTGAATCGTGTTAGACCACAATATAATTGCTTTAATCTTGTTATGTTACTGTCAATATTATTAATATCGAACGTTCAGGTACTGAGTTACACAAGATATCGTTTTTTAATGATAACTTTAAGACCAATAAATCAATTGGCCTCAAAAGCATCTCACACCGACAAAAAAGTATACACTTGTCAAATATATAAGTATCTACCACTCAGTTTCAATAATATAGCCGTAATTAATTTTTAAAGTCGAGCGCTTGTGCGATTTGAGTCATAATTAGCGCTTTTTCTCACATACACTGATACAGAAAATTAATGATGTGTTGCAAAAATCTAAAACTGTACACCTGTTTGTAGGAATAAATGATCTTTTAAATTTTATTTCATTAAATTATGATTGCTAATTACTGAGATACAAGCTTCTAAAGTCAGAGGCCTTCCATTTTTACTCCGATAGTAGTACCAACTGTAACCATTGCAATAACTAAGGACACAAGCACAACGGAAGGATAGATTAAACTTGGTGGACTGTTGTCATGTAACAGAGGCCTTCAAGGGGTTACAACAGGGCTATCAAAAAAGAACCTGGGCTTGTAATTATCGCGAAAGAAAGACGCACATATTCCTGCGAGAGGTAATCTACAACATCGTAAATCGTGAGCGGCAAACCACAACAATGTAATTATTGTTTAGCATTGTACAAAACCATGCGCTTCATAGCAATAGTGTACGACACCACCGTCCAGCTCGTACCGCACTTCGCCCCGCAAATCCAATCATCCATCCTTTTTTCCAAATTTCTTTTAAACAAAACATGTATACATGGCATTATTTTTGTGAATCGTGTTAGACCACAATATAATTGCTTTAACCTTGTTATGTTACTGTCAATATTATTAATATCGAACGTTCAGGTACTGAGTTACACAAGATGTCGTTTTTTCATTATAGCTTTAAGACTAATAAACCAATTGGCCTCAAAAGCATCTCACACCGACAAAAAAGTATACACTTGTCAAATATATAAGTATCTACCACTCAGTTTCAATAATATAGCCGTAATTAATTTTTAAAGTCGAGCGCTTGTGCGATTTAAGTCATAATTAGCGCTTTTTCGCACATAAATTAATACAGAAAATTAACGATGTGTTGCAAAAATCTAAAACTGTACACCTTTTTGTAGGAATAAGTAATCTTTTAAATGCACTTTATTTCATTAAATTATGATTGCTAATTACTGAGATAGAAGCTTCTAAAGTCAGAGGCCTTGCATTTTTACTCCGATAGTAGGTAAGTATTTCAAAGAAATGTGGAATACGTTAAAGTACCCCAAACAAGCATTTTTTTTTAAATAAACCAATGGGCGGGAGCGTTTCGTTTGAGAGCTACTCCCAATAAAATGTTAAAACTGAGATTTGTTTTTTAATTCTTTCCTCAACAACCATAAAATACAGGGTGTCTCACGGTGACGGTCGGTTAGAAGTATATCAAGAACTGTAAAAGCTAGAAATTTGAAATTTTGCACATGCGACATGCCGTGTTTAATCTATTAAATAAAAATATTTTCCAAATGGCAGCACTTCCGGAAATACCGGAAGTGAGCATCAACTTCTTTATTTTAAATACAAACCAGGCAAATTTTTTTTCACATTCTGATGTGTCATAAAATGTTTAGTAAGTATGCTTAAAATAATCGCCGTATCAATTTTGATTGTTGAGAAAAAAATTTTTTTTCACTGAAAAATTTCAAAATCTTGTTTAGGAAATAAAATTGAAAGTCGAAAGTGATACAAGTTAGGGAAATGGGATTTTAGGTTCTCAATGTCAAAAGATTGAGACACAATTGTCTGTAACGGATAATAAAAAATTGCCCGCGGTTACGTATCTATTTGACGTTATTTCCAGACTTAAGAGAATCTTTGAAAAGTCTCTTTTTTCAAATGGAATGCCTATTTAATTATTATCAGTCCATTCGATGCAGAAATAAATTTCCTTTAAATTGATATACCTACCATGTTCCTATACTTAAAATCAATGATTACAGAGTTATTTAAATTTTTCTATTTAAATGTATAATTACATACTTTACAAAACATAGTTGGCTTTGAAAATTTTCAAAAAAGTTTTATTCAATTGTTGTAATGAGACTTACAAAAATCAGTTTGTTTCCAGATATCTCGATAACGGTTGATATTTGTGAAAATTTTATTCTTATATAAAATCTTCCTTATAAGAATTCCTAAAACTTTTATTAATATAAGGTTTTCGTAAAGTTGTAAACAAAGGAGTTATCGTTAGGGGATGGAGAAAACTAAATACGGGGCACTTTTGAAAACTAAGGGTTGAAATAGGGGTGCTTTGGGTCAATCCTCAATCGTTTGGTTTGATCTAATTAATAAGTGTACCACCTATTTTCACACTTCTCGCACAATTTGACAGACATTTAGATGTACCGCCAGGACTATAGGTGTAATCTGTAATGTAATGATGCCATAATCAACGAGGTAACGTTGGTCATAATACAGACTTAACAGACTTAAACATAAATTACATTATCACTATATAATAACCGAGACGTGTGTATATGTTTGTGTTGCTGTGCACTTTTCCGACAGTCGCCGAATCCTGACGAATGCGGATGTGATATTTTAAAACCAAAGCTATTATAAATTTATAACCTACAAATTAATGCTACAAGCTACAATTATAGATACCCCGCAAACCACGTAAATATCTGCACTAATTTTTTTCAAAGTAAGTTTTAAACATTTTAGTATAAAAGTCCGTCATCTTATTCAAGCGGTATTTGTGTCTAAATATATTTTCTTTACTTAGAAAATACGTTCAATGTTTCCTTATGGAGATTACGTGTAAAATAGAATTCGCTATTTGTGCTTATTTTTGGGTGAAAATTTTGTGTAAACATGCAAAGTTTGTCTGTCCGAGGTCCTTAACCCATTTCGAACATTAAAACGATGCCAGAAAGTATTTTCGCGAAAATTTTCAAAATGACAAGTAGGTATCGGAAACATTTTCTCGATAACATGGAAATTTAATTATTTCAAGTTGAAAAGTTATTCAAATGATGAAAAATGATTCTATTATGCCTCGCGTTAACATTTTCATGGTTAAAATGATGTAAAAAGTAGTAACAGCATTCATCGTAGACTAATTTATGTGTCCCGATACCTTCTTTCGGTAACTTTCGAAATGTACATGTTTGTGCGCTTATTTCGAATTTAGAGATTTTGAACGATGGACGATGTCGTAGGTAACATATATAGTCGAATGTTTTCACCGAGAAAAATGTTTTTGTCTACATATTTAACTTAATATCTATTGATGAAAGTAGGTGGCAAGTGTATTGTTACGTTACACTATACCAAAGAGAATACCTATACTTTGACTATACTTCTAAATATACAACTTATATTGTAATTAAGAGGAAGTAAAATCCATATTTACTGCTGTACATATACGTGTAAATGAGGCCTTTAGTTAGTGAAATAAACAAAAATTTGAAACTGTTACGGTAAAGAAGGTCTTTCTATAAAACAGATGTTTTGCAACGTTAGACCAGCTTCTATTTGTACATTTTATGTTTTATGGTATTTTTAGTTTTACTATAGTTAAAGATGAATGTTAAAACGTTCTCCCTAAGGCCATTCGTATTCCCAAAAAGTTGCCAGTGTCCAAATTGAGTTCTTTTACATTCAAAATTCATTCTAAACTATCCTTATGAAGTTCACACGGAATTTGTTATATTTTCGTTAATTTTTGGGCAAAGACTATGTGCAAAGACGTAATTAACATTGTGAAAGGGCCATTATGTATTTTTGGTCTCAAATCTATTCCAAAAAGTTTGCATTTTACATTTTTTTTAGTAATTGGTAAAAATTTACTATAAGTAGGTAGGAACGAATTCGTATATCTTTACCAAATATCAACCCATTTTTGTGATTTTTACGTCAAATGTAAGTAAATGTAATCCTTTATTTTAGTTACTTTAATAACTTGCTAAATTACATATACCTACAGGGTCAAAAATCTGAAAAGGTACAAAAATGTAAATTTTTTTTCTTTTTTCAAGCAACTAAGCCAGCTCAACAAGGTGTGATATTTTAAAACAAAAGCTATTACAACCTACAATCACAGATACCCCCTCCCCCCAAAGCACGCAAAACGCGAGAATCGCGTGTACCCCGTTTATTATAAATAATGGTAACGCTAGCGATTTTCTGCAGCGACACTGCTTTCTAACAATAAAGTATATAAAGTATCAATCAATACTTCTTTCCCTTGGCAATTTGCAAACGCAAATAGAAATCTGTAGAAGAACTAACACCTTGTTGTATGTGCTAATAGATGTAGCTTTTAGGCGAGGAAATAAAGCACTAAAATAAGCCAAACCGACCAAATTTTTGTAGTACGACGGATTGAGATGGAGTTTTTTGCATGGGCAACCGTCTCCCGCGTACTTACCTGGCGCCCCGCACATCCGGCCATCGAAAGTTATCCCCTGAAGTTTCATTGAAGTTTCAATCCTATAGGGAACCGAAAATTGTTTCCGGGGACACCAGGTACGAGGGGGGAGGCGGTTGCCGGTGCCTGATTTGGAATCAGTAACCCAAAAAAACCCCGGATGAGATGTCTAGAATCAGTTGAGAGTAAATTTCAGAAAAAGCTTCGGAGATGACGTTGCTCAGCCATCCTGAGCTCCAGGTGGACGGTGAGCCAATTTGGAGGTCATATTCGGAATCAGCGACCTCGAAAACTCCCGTGAACCCGAATTGAGTCGATTCTAGAACTTTATAACGAAGTTATGAATTTTTTCTATCAAAATGAATTTTTCAGGATGCATTTTCCACTGCACAAATGCAATTTCGAAAAAAAACATGATCAAAAGTAGGTACAAAGTTTCCTATTGAATTTAGGAAGCGAATGCAAAAAAACCCCATCTCAATCCGTCTTACTACAAAAATTTGGTAGGTTTAGTGCTTTATTTCCTCGCCTATTTTGGGACATTTGAATTACAGTGACTCTATTACAAACTGTCACTGTAATTTGAATCAAAACTGACACGTGCTTTTTTGCACATAAGATTGACCGTCTGTCCGTCTGTATACATCAGGCCGTTTCATTATGGATGGCCATCGGCAATATCTTCAAAACCAAAGGTCTTAATTTAATGGGATAAAAATTTTTATAACTAAATCAGGCATGAGAAATTCAATGAAAATATTTTTAAACTATAAAAACCACCGCAAGAGGGCGTAACTGCTACGACAAACACTAAAAATCGATTTTTTCAGTGGAAATGCCCTACTAAGCTACAATTTAAAATAAATTTTTTTAAAGCTTAGTTCATTTGAAACAACTTTTGTTTAAAACATTTTTTGATGTTTCCAATAATAAAGCCAGGGGGCGCGGCCAAACCTTACGAAACAAAAAGCACTGTAACTTCTACAGTGTGTCCACGGATTGACTTCACTATAGGTGTAAATGACCAAAAATTTTGGAATTTCAAAACGATTTTTTCAGATTCTGCCCTGCTTCATTGGAAATGAATTTTCAACACATATTTAATTTTGTTAATTCAAAGCCGCCTTGATCGTGGAACAAAAACTATTTTCTTTGCAGGTAAAGTACCTTTTTTGTGTATCATAGAGCAAAATTTTATTAAGAAACGCTGTTCCGAATCGAAAAACTGACTATAAAATGACAATCAGTATTGTTTGTAAACAAACGACAATGTTATGTTTGAAATGTTGTATGCATAGATTCCGATTTAATCGATGATAGTTGTCTTAATAAATAAAAAAACGGTTTCATGAAATTGTGCCGATTATTTTCAAATTTTGCATTTCTTATTATTTTTCGATTCCGAACAGCTTTTCTTAATAAAATTTTGCTCTATGATACACAAAAAAGGTACTTTACCTACAAAGAAAATAGTTTTTGTTCCACGATCAAGGCGGCTTTGAATTAAAAAAATTAAAAATATGATGGAAATTCGTTTCCAATGAAGCAGGGCAGAATCTGAAAAAATCGTTTTGAAATTCCAAAATTTGTGGTCATTTACACCTATAGTGAAGTCAATCCGTGGACACACTGTATAATTTTTAGCCGATTTGAATGAGTTTTTGCTTATTTGAAAGGGCACTTAACGCAGATTTTGGGCTTATAATCATAATTGAAAATAATCGTTTAATACATTTGATAGAGGTGGTTATCTCCAACTGAACTTGTTTTTCCAAATTTTCTCTAAAATTTTAAATAGAAGGATATCATTCTTTTGTGTTGGTTTTGTAGAACTTAAATGGTCTAAGGTACTGGCGAAAACCCCGTATTGATATCTCTTGTCGTTTTCGAGATATGACCAAAAATGTCTTTTTCTGGTAATTTTTCACTACCCCATTTTTATTGTCTTAACTGAAATAATTTTTTTTTAATAAAATTTATTTATTTTACCTTTACCAATAAATTCTTTTTTTGTGTTTATTTTTTATTTTATTTTTAATGGCAAATAATGTGGTTTCAGCATGATCGATGCCCAGCACATTTTTCTCAAATTGTTAGAATCTTTTTTGGATAACACATTTCCTTGACTTTTATTTCTGAGGAAGAATAAAGGGAATTGCTTACCAAACATCACCCACAACATGGTAAGATATAATAAATCGAATAAAGGATGCTATTTGCAAGCTTGCCCTGATCTAAAATCGCGGCAGCAGTCTTTAATACAAAACGTTTTTCTTTGAATAATGACGGCAACAATTTGAACATTTGATATAGTTTAACTTATGTTTTTTTTTGTTTTTTGCTTACTAGTCCAAGTTTGTTTTCTAATAGTGTTTGTGTTTCGTGAGATTTCTTTAATTTTCAATTAAAAAAAACACAGTGAAGTTGTGTGATATTTAATAAATACTTAAACATAATAAATTACACGGCCATCTAAGATATCGACAATATTAAAAATGGGGTAGTGAAAAATTACCAGAAAAAGACATTTTTGGTCATATTTCGAAAACGACAAGAGATATCAATACGGGGTTTTCGCCAGTACCTTAGACCATTTAAGTTCTACAAAACCAACACAAAACAATGATATCCTTCCATTTAAAATTTTAGAGAAAATTTGGAAAAACAAATTCAGTTGGAGATAACCACCTCTATCAAATGTATTAAACGATTATTGTTAAGTATGATTATAAGCCCAGAATCTGCGTTGAATGCCCTTTCAAATAAGCAAAAATTCATTCAAATCGGCTAAAAATTATAGAAGTTACAGTACTTTTTGTTTCGTAAGGTTTGTCCGCGCCCCCTGGCTTTATTATTGGAAACATCAAAAAATGTTTTAAACAAAAGTTGTTTGAAATGAACTAAGCTTTAAAAAAACTTATTTTAAATTGTAGCTTAGTAGGGCATTTCCACTGAAAAAATCGATTTTTAGTGTTTGTCGTAGCAGTTACGCCCTCTTGCGGTGGTTTTTATAGTTTAAAAATATTTTCATTGAATTTCTCATGCCTGATTTAGCTATACAATTTTTTATCCCATTAAATTGAGACGTTTGGTTTAGAAGATATTGCCGGTGGCCATCCAAAATGGAACGGCCTGTATAAGTATAGTCTGTGATATGACGAACTTCAATTGTATTTAGTATTTTTAAGAAGATTGCAAACAATAACCTTTATTTATTTAACTAACAATTTCATATTGATATAGGTACATAACACGTAAACGTTAGGTATATAATTATGAAACAGTGCATATGACCTACAATGAAACATTAATGTTGACTAATAATTAAAATTTATCCACTATGCGACACAGCAAAATTAGTGCAATTAAATACCACTTAGTATCGAAGACTACAATTTATGAAGGGATGTACAAAAAAATACATTGAAGCAATCAAACAACACTACAAGAGTTACTATTCTTAAATCTCCTTAGGTACATAGTACAGAGAATAAATAAATGTTTCAAATACCTAATTCCACATTAAATGACATGTAGAATAGTTTACAGATATTTATTCACAACAAGTTCAAAGAAAAACACCACACATGCAGTGCATAAACCAAATCCCAAAAATATGAATATAAAAGTTAGATGTGTCAAGGTTAGTTCATAGTTCACCATCTTCTGGCATCGTTTCGGCCTTCTCTGTAAGATCGCTGTTGTTGATAAAAATCATTCTTACGCTTGTCATGTATTCCACTTTCTATCATTCTACTTATACCTAAATGTATTTAAGGTAGTTGTGAAAAAATGATCGATGAGTATGCAAAGACGAAGTGTATAAACGCCAGTCATTGTATTATCCTTTATTTCGTAAGCTTCAACTGTCTTATTTAATGCGATTTCTATTTTGCGCATTCCTTCTAGCATAATAGAAGTCTATTATGCTTCTAGTGTTGTAATAACCGCATAATTCCCGTGAAGATGTAAGTCAATCAGATGATACGCATATTGCTGATAAGTAACACCATGCATTGAGTGTTGCAGCTTGGTATAAAGTTTCCGATCGGTGTAATTCTTGCTAAAGTGAAACATTTTAAAACCAGATTGAGCATATATGGGTAGCTGAGACTCTGCCAATTCTTTCAAGTTCCGTATTTGAAAACTATATCGCGGTGCTGTTAAAACAGTTGACATATCTGAGGTGAAAGCAAACTGTATGTGAACAGCATAAATTAAATAAAACATTAATAGAATGTGTAAAGCGAGTGATCTAGGAACTCGTGCTACGTTTCCCCAAATAGTGAGAGACCAGACATTTAAGAAAGAAAGACATAACTTATCAAATGTAAATCCTCCATTAAAAGATATAATAAAACACCACATTAACCACGTACATATAAATACGATGCTTGCTGCTATCCAAACATCATACTTAAAGACTTGCATGCAGACATTCATGTTAGAAATTTGCCTGGCTTTGGGTACCATCCATAGAATATCTATTCTTACCAATGGTTCCGTTATTGCGATACTATCAAGTAGGGTGTATGGCGTGTCCAATATTATAATCTGTCTTATGCTTCTTGAAAGAAAATTAGTATTCGACTTGTCAAAAAGGATGTCACGTTGAAAGGTTCCGTTAAAACAGTTTGATAGTTCTCTGATGACGTGCAGTAGGTACAGTAAGAGCAGTTGGATGATTTTCGTCTGCTACATAGATATCGGTTGGCGGAAACATGAAAGTAATTAGACATTTATTCATTTGATGTATCATACTTCTAAAAGAAAGAGTTAGTTGTTCGTCGCAATCTTGACGAATCATTAATTTTGCAGTTTTCCCGCACTCATTTTCTGGAGCAAAGCGATTACACATAAACAATTTCGATGTTCCTTGCCCATAAACCAAAATAATCACATTATTAATACCGTACAACCATAACATCTCGAATATCAATGAGGCATCGGTAGTGTTAGTAATAACCAGAATTTTTGAATTACCCATAGTTCTCCTATTACTTCGTGCAATACCATATGCACTATGTATTGTGCGATTTAGAGAATGTACATCCTTTGGGCATATTATAAATTGCCCATCATACTGCAATTTATTAACATCATTAATAGCGTCCATATTTAAAACAACATACGGACGCATAGTGATCATCTCAAAAATCGCATCTTCACATAAATCATTATTTAATATCAAGCTCAAAGTATCGTTCTGTGAAAATACGTGGTTAATTGTTTTTTGAATACACATCGTTGTTGGCGCGTCCGATCCATTCAAGTTATTAACGAAAATATCGCACTGAACTAACAATATTTGAAAATAGAGCCACGTTACGAACATCAACAGTTTCATTTTGATTAATAATGATACCAGTTTGCACTAAAAATGAAAAATTATGGCAAATGTACCTACTAACTTGATTTAACACAACGTATTTGACCAAAGTTCTAATACAAACAGACAGAGAAATGAAGGCAACAACGTAGGTATTCTATATACGAACAATCAATAAACCAATAAAAGCTTTTATGGTAGTTTCATTATAATTGGAGTTTACCGTACTTTTCCTAAACTAAACATATAATTTACTATAATGTACCTAAATGTACATGTTGAAACTTTTACATACATAGAAACTTTTGTTTGCCCTAATTATGGTAGAGAAACGAATGTTGTAAAAGTTATTTTTTATATGAGAATAATAAATTACATTTAATGTACCGGGTGGCCAAATAAGCGAGGTAAGCGGCTGTATCTCAGGACCTGCTCATCTGACAACAATGGAATTTTTTTTATTATTATAAATGTGACCATAAAAAAACTCTGGAAATTATTTTCGAGTGTCAACTCCCATTTAAAAAAATGGCCGCCATGATGAAATCTCTAAAGTGGCGCCATCTACAATTAAATTGATAATGTCATCATCTTTCCCCCTCAAAGTCACAAAACTTTCATCTGAAACATTTTTTGAAAAAAATTCTCCTTTTCGAGATATTCGCGTGCATCTCTTAAAATGGTCTATCCGGAATCGAAATCTGATCGTATGTCGCCTAAAATCTAAATGTACAGGGTGGGCCAAATTCGATGTTTTCAAGGGGTACAGCAATAACCATAAGAGTTAGCAAAAAACTAATCAGGTACTTATGAGCTCTTTTTAAAAGAAAAAATCGGTGGAATAATCAGATTACCCATATCACGATTATTTACGTAGATACAGGGTGAAAACCAAAAAGAAGCATTTTCGAAAAACCGCAATATTTTCTTTATTATAGAAGTTAAGGTCATGAAATTCTCAGGATATAGGTAAGAGGATACGGCAATTTTAAAAATGGCATCAACAAATTTCTAGGCCTACTAAGTTGCGCACGGCCAAAGTCAACTTTCATTTTTCTTATGGGCGCCATATTGGATTTTTACTTTATCAAAATCCTCATTTGAAATGCTCTTCAACCATGTATAACATGTTTATGTTTGGTCAACATAAATAATAAAA
The DNA here is from genome assembly GCA_036250285.1 of Pyrocoelia pectoralis. NCBI lineage: Eukaryota > Metazoa > Arthropoda > Insecta > Coleoptera > Lampyridae > Pyrocoelia > Pyrocoelia pectoralis. The sequence goes on from CM070083.1 coordinate 5,677,864, forward strand.
AACAACAAAATTAAGATCTCGAGGTAGTAGGCTTTGATATTTCTATTCAATTTTTCCATAGTGGGTTTTGCTGTCTCTTTTTAATCATCTAACGTTCAAAGTAGTTTATTGTCAGCGACAGAGAATAAAACACTGCAACATATCATATTTCTCACTATTTAAATAGTAACTGATTTTAAAACTCACAAATTATTAACTGCACACAAATGACACCTACAATAAATTCTATTTTGACCGTTAGATGATTAAAGAAGAGACAGCAAAGCCCACTATGGAAAAATTGAATAGAAATATCAAAGCCTACTATCTCGAGATCTTAATTTTGTTGTTTTTTTATTATTTATGTTGACCAAACATAAACATGTTATACATGGTTGAAGAGCATTTCAAATGAGGATTTTGGTAAAGTAAAAATCCAATATGGCGCCCATAAGAAAAATGAAAGTTGACTTTGGCCGTGCGCAACTTAGTAGGCCTAGAAATTTGTTGATCCCATTTTTAAAATTGCCGTATCCTCTTACCTATATCCTGAGAATTTCATGACCTTAACTTCTATAATAAAGAAAATGTTGCGGTTTTTCGAAAATGCTTCTTTTTGGTTTTCACCCTGTATCTACGTAAATAATCGTGATATGGGTAATCTGATTATTCCACCGATTTTTTCTTTTAAAAAGAGCTCATAAGTACCTTATTAGTTTTTTGCTAACTCTTATGGTTATTGATGTACCCCTTGAAAACATCGAATTTGGCCCACCCTGTACACCAAAGATCATGGTGACTGAACTTGTTGGGGAAATTATCGCGTAACATAAGCCACGATGGTGCCCTTCAATAAACCGAAATATGGCTGCTTTAAAAAAGATCCATTTCTTCATGCTCAGCATACTGTCACTCCTCTGCCAAATATTATCCTAAGAAATCGCTCTGAAACTCGTCGAAACGTACCCGCTCGTGTTCTTTAACCGATACCTTATCTAACACTTGATTTCTCAGACATCCATGGACCATATTCAAGTTCTCGTCCCCGAGAATGAAGCAGGGAGGTCATAATCAGCATGGAAAGCAAATTTCTCCACAGACGGACAAGCAAACCGTTTAGCTAAAGCTACAGCATTTTCCTTCCACTACCCTTTCAACACTCCTGTCCTCTGAGAACTGCCAAGATACTCTATCAGCACCCTCGGAAAAGCAGGAAAGTCAGCTGGAGAAACTGTTCAACAACACAAAGATTGGACAAAGCCACAGTCTGTAAGGCAAACCTAGGGCTATAGAAAAAAGATATTAGGAGGCGTCAGAAGAGCTTTTGCGGCTCATCTGTATCCCGACTAAACAAAATCCTAACCAAAGATCCGCACTATAACCCAGCCAATCTCAGAAGAGAGGATGGCTCTTACATGAACAACCTCTAAAAGACAGGGACAGCTGAGGCCACCACTACGCCATACACTATCTGGCCAGAGGCAGTCCCCTTTATTCCCATGGAGGATGACTGGATGGTTTCCAACCAGATTGTGGATGTGGACGGTGAAATCGTTCTCGGCATACAAATCACCAGAATTGGACCCGCTTTCGTGCAATGGGGACTCGATGATATTGTTGTTCATCTACTGAGAATCTGTACGGGTTGTATCGCTTTCATATAGCTACATACCAAAACATTGGAAGGAGATAAAAATTGTTCTTATTGCTAAACCTGGAAAATGTGATCACTCCACACCTAAAGCATATTATCGTCCAATCAGTTCAATGTCTTTTCTTCGTAAGACACTTGAAAGATTGTGCGATAGACATCGCGCTAATACGATTTTAGCTGCACTTTAACCAGTACGCATAATCCCCAGGGCAGGAAGATTTACAGAACCAACCCTGCACTGTGACGTAGGGCGGATTGAAAGATCGCTGGACTATAATGAACGCCAAGGACGGGTTCTGAGATACGGCTTTGTCTTTTGCCACGCTACGCGAATTCCTTGCTATATTGTAATTATAAATATACAGGGTGTTCATTTAGTAGCCCGTTATTCAAGTACGGCTTTACTGTTAAATTTACTAAAAAAGAAATATACATATTTTATTTTTGCTAAATATCTACCCTTTTATTTTTTTCACGTGTGGTTTTTGTTTTTACACGTAAGTTCGGTGGTGGACTTGGATTGAATCAGAGTATTCAACCGTGACGAAACATTAAATTATTTCATAGGGGGTGTTCACTTTTTTTTGCTCCAAACATCGACATTTTCAAACTAATTTTTCTTCATTTTTTGAAATAGCACGCCCTATTTATTATTGTATATTTGGAATCCCCGGTGAATTTTAGTGCAACTACATTAAGCTTACCCTGCACCTAAGTGCGATAGTTTTTTCGCAAATTGAGATTTTCTATTCCTTACGGCAGTAGATAGTGGCGCGATAGTTAAGGCGCGTGAACGAGGCAACGCATAGGCGAGACACTCGAATCGAGGATGCGGTGAAATAAAATTTTATCAAGGTAGATATGATATACGTTAAATAAACATAAAATTTTATAAATTGTTGATCTTTTGCCAAAAAACTATCGCACAGAATAAAGAAATCATAGCCGTACTTGAAGAACGTGCTACTAAATATACCCTGTATATTCCCTCTCAGATTTGAATTTTGTAAATGTAGTCCGTGTTTTAACATTCATGTCGATGGATGATTTTAGATTAGAAATTTATAAAAGTAAGTCCATTTCTTACAACTTGTGTTGTTGGTAATACAGTACTCACTAACTTAGTGCTACGTACGTGTACCAATACAATATGTACTTATACAGGGTGTTCCGTAAATGTCCAGCAGAAATTCTAGGGCGTGTTCTAGAGCCCAAAATAAGAAAACGTACCTAAGTATAAAGATTTGTCCGAAAGCGCTTCCTAACTGAGATACAGCCCTTAAAAGGGAGTGGCCTCACACAACATTTTTGCTAATATCTCAGACCCAACTGATGTACATTTTTAAACATTGCAAAGTAAGATTTATGTGCTAATTCAAAAGTGAAATAGTAGAAATTTGTTTGTTTTTATCACAATATCATTCCCAAAAAAATACGTTTTAATTTTTTTCTCGAAAACTGTTATCCTGAGAGACAGAAACAAAGAGTACTTTTTCAGTGAATCAGTGTAGTTTGTGATTGCGAACAATTTCATCTAGTCAAGCATTTATTTGCTAAATGTGCAGATGGAAAAAATATTTGCAAAAATACAAAGGTCGTTCCCCGTATGTACCGCCATTGGTTGGCTATCAAGATGAAAATAAGCCCAAATGATAGTTGGCCACCAGTAACGAGTACACACAAAATTTGAATCAATTGTCATTAGTTGGGTCTGAGATATTAGCAAAAATGTTGTGTGAGGCCACCCCCTTTTAAAGGCTGTACCTCAGTTAGGAAGCGTTTTCGGACAAATCATTATAGGTACTTTTTTTCTTATTTTGGGCTCTAGAACACGCCCTAGAATTTCTGCCGGACATTTATAAAACACCCTGTATTTAAAGTTATGTTTACACTGAACATCTCCCCCTTAAAGATCAAGACGTTGGGGTGGCTTGATCGCGACCAAAACGCGAACAGTTATATTCCATTGAATTATGATCACTATTAGATAGCTACTAAAGATTTCATCCGGTACAATATTAGTTGATGAATTACTGAAAACCCTACACTACGGGACCTTCAAGTCATCATTTCTCTTGATGTTCATTTGAACTCAGGTTTCTGGACAGAATTTGTTAGAAATTCACAGCAAGAACTGGAACTTAGTGGACAAGCGATTTGCGAGGAGTATGAGGAGGAAATCGTTGAAGGTTCTGATGACGATGCTTGAGATGAAAATATTGCTATAGTGAACACAATACGAGTTCCGAAGAGGAACCCGAAGACAACGGCAGTGAAATTATACAACCCGATATACCACCGACCAGGGAGTCATGTTTTTTTGGTGGAGATACCGAAACTGTGTGGAGGAAACATCCCGCAAAAAGTAACTTAGCAAAACATGCTCATAAAAACGTAAAAATTTTTCCTCGCCCTTTGCTAAACCGACAAGAAGTAATAAATCCAGAGACAGTGTTTATCAAATTTATTACACCTGGAATGATAGAAGACATCCTAAATGACTCGAACGATTTGCTTCACTTACCTGCGGCTCGTTTCGCAAAAATTCGTTCTCGTGATTAATAGCCTCTCTTATATGCTCGTTGTATAATATATCTACTAAGTATTAAATATATTTCATAATTTTATAGATAGATATCAGTCATTAAAATTTAATTAGCTTTTCACATGGATCTAAGGTAACGAAACATAAACTCTGATTGAAAACCATCTTTTGCTACCATAAGTAACACGAGACATACTATTGTGTAGGTACCTATTCAATCGTTATTTGAAAACATTTTTCGCAAAGAGGCACTATAATGAAGTACGTACAAAAGAAGTAAATTTATTCCTATCCATCGGTTAATTCGTTTTCTGGCCTGAAGTTGACCGAAATCTGGCTGAAGAATGTGAAAGCACTAACCAAATATCTACCTATACTCTTATTTCACGCCGCAACATTTTTTTTCTGGCCTAAAGTTGACTTGAACGTGTTAATGTGATATATTTCCTCAGAGAAGCTATCCCAGCTGGAAATTTTAATAAACTTATTTAAAAAAATGATGACCAAGTTCAATTCTATACATATTTTAAAGACTGTACCTATTGCACACAATAACCTTAATTTATTTAAATAACAATTTCATATACATAACACGTATCTAAACAATGCATATTAACTACAATGAAACATGAATCTTGATTATTTAAAATTTATCCAAAGTGTTTCTGTGAGAAATTAGTGCAATTGAACTATACTAAAATTTATGACGAGTTGTAGAGAAAGATACATTAAAACGATCAAACAACACTACAATTCTTAATCTCCTTACATAGTACAGAGAATAATAACTGTTTCAAATGCATAATTCCACATTAATAACATTTAGAACGTTTCATGTACTCATTCAAAACAAGTTCAAAGCAAAACACCACACATGCGGTGCACAAGCCAAAACCAAAAAATATGAAAATAAAAATGAGATGTTTCAAGGTTAGTTCATCATCTTCTTACACCTTATCAACCTTCTCTGCACCATAACGATGTTGATGATAAAAATCATTTTTACGCTTGTCATGAATTCCGCTTTCTACCATTTTACTTATAAATGTATTTAAGGTAGTTGTAAAATAGTGATCGATTAATAAGCGGAGACTAGTTGCATGAAGGTCAGTCACTGAATTATCCTTTATTTCGTAAGCTTCAACTTTCTTCTTTGATGCGATTTCAAGATAGCGCATTAAATCTAGTGATGTAATAACTGCATAATTCCCGTGAAGATGTAAGTCGAGCAGACGATCTGCATACTCAAAATCAACACTATGCAATGAGTTTTGCAGCTTGGTATAAAGTTCCTGATCCGTTTTGTTCTTGCTGAACTGAATCATTATAAAACCATATTGAGCATATATGGGTAGCTGAGAATCTGCCAGTTCTTTCAAGTTCCGTATTTGAAAACCATACCGTGGTGTTGTTAAAACAGTTGACATATCGGAGGTGAAAGCAAACTGCATGTTAATAGCGTAAAATAAATAAAACAATAATAGAATACGTAAAGCAAGTGATCTGCATCTGGGATATTGTGCTACGTTACCACAAATAGTGAGTGACCAGACATTTAAGAACGAAAGACATAAGTTATCGAATGTAAATCCTCCTTTTCGAGATATAATTAAAAACCACATTAACCACACACATATAAATACGATGCTTGCTGCTATCCAAACTTCATAAGTGAAGACTTGCATGCAGACATTCGGGTTAGAAATTTGTTTGGCTTTGGGTACCATCCATAGAACATCTGTTCTTCGCAATGGTTCCGTTACCGCGTAATTATCAAGTAGGATGTTTTGCGTGTCCGATAATGCAATCTGTCTTGTGCTTCTTGAAACAAAATCAAACTCCGACTCATAAACATAGAGGCCGCGTTGAATGGTGGCGTTAACACGGTTTGATAGTTCTCTGATAACGTGCATTACAGCAAGAGCACTTGGATAATTTTCTTCATGTACATAGCGCTGGCATGGTTTAAACATGAAGGTAACTGGACATTTATTCAATTGATGTATCATACTTGTAAATGAAAGAGTTACTTGTTCTTCGCAATCTTGATGAATCATTAATTTTGCAGTTTTCCCACACTCATTTTCTGGAGCAAATCGATTACACGTCAACAATTTCGTTGTTCCTTGCCCATAAACCAAAATAATCACATTATTAATGCCGCACGACCAAAACATCTCAAACATCGATGAGGCGTCCGTAGTGTTAGTAATAACCAAAATTTTTGAATTACTAATAGTTCTATTATTGCTTCGTACAATTCCATGTGCAGTAGGTATGTATTGTGCGATTTAGAGAATGTACATCCTTCGGGCATATTATAAAATTCCCATCATACTGTAATTTATTAACATTAGTAATAACGTCCATATTTAAAACAATGTACGGACGCATAGTGATCATTTCAAAAATCGCATCTTCACATAAATCATTATTTAAGATCAAGCTCAACGTGTCGTTCTGTGAAAATACGTGGTTTACTATTTTTTGAAAACACTTTTTTATTATCGCGTCCGATCCATTCAAGTTATTAACGAAAATGTCGCACTGAACTAACAATATTTGAAAATAGACCCACGTTGCGAATATCAACAGTTTCATTTTGATTGATAGTGATACCAGTTTGCACTAAAAATGAAAAATTATGGCAAATGTAGGTACCTACTCACTTGATTTAACGCAAACGCACAGACGTTCTAATACATCAGGCAGACCAATGAATACAACAACGTAGGTATCACATATACGAACAATCAATAAACTAATACAAAATTTATAGTAATCGCATTATAATTGGGGTTTCGTGTTTACCAAAAGTAAATGTACACTTGTGTTACCCTATAATTATGGTAGAAAAAGAATATTGGAAAAGTAATTTTGTATACGAGAATAGTAAATTACGTTTACCTAATGTATAAGTAAACATACCTACAAGTTTCTGTTTTATAATTTATTGTGAAGGATTATCGAACGATTAATGTGGGATTATAGACTACGCAAACAACGTCCTGATTTTGGACAGAACTTCTTCTTTTCGGAGAGGGTTGCGTAAAATTTTGCTTTTATATTAAACACTATGATTTTCACTTTGAAATCTCAAAATAATACAGGCAAACGGTTGAACGTAAGCGGTCTTACTGGACAAAGAGTAAATAAATATACAGGGTGTCATAAATTTATTTAACTGACATTAAACATTTATATTTTTTACTCAGGCTCGGATTTAAGGCGATTGGAGCGATTAGGTCCAATCGGGCGTTCGGGCCCCGCACTTAAGGGGCCCCGCATCACAACCAAAATTAACCAAAAGTTATTTTTCGAAATTTAAAGCAAATTGCTTTTGACGATAAAGGATAAATTATTTTAAATATTTAATATACAGAGTGATTCGGGAGGAAATGGAAATATTTTAAAGATTTGTCCAGGAAGCCAAAATAAGCAAGTTAAATTTGACAACGTTGTCCTAAATGCCAATTTGAAACAAAATATTAATTAGAGAAATGTTATAAAAAGTGACTGTTCTAGTTGTTTTACGAGATTATAAAAATGCTAGCGAAACTGGAATGTTCCCAAGTGCACGTATTGCTTCTGAAAAACTTGATTAACTTTTTAAAAAGAAAAACCTAATTTAATTATCTCTGAAACAAATGAAAATCGGATTTGAACATATGAACTTATTTTGCTTATTTTAGCTTCCTGGACATTATGTCTTTAAAATATTTCCATTTCCTCCCGAATCACCCTGTATAGAGGACCCCACAAAAAAATCCAATCTTTAATAATTACTCCCACCTTAACCTTTTCCATTTACAAGGAAACGGTTAACTTAACTACAATTACAAATTTACAATAATAATTTAACAATAATACCTACTTCCGATTTCCATAGATATGTCAATTGGTCACGGCAGTCGATATCTCGGGGCCCTGTCAGCTAATAATTTTACGAATATGATTTTATTAAGTAACGATTATCATGAGACACCTATGCACTGTATCCAAGATAAGGAGGGCCACTATGGGGATTTCGGAAATGGTAAGAGACAGAGTTTCGGTTAAATTGGAGAAAAGTTGGGCAATTTCGAGTTTAGTAAAATGACATTTTTAAACTGACGAAATTCCGAACCGTTCCGAAGTTATGCGACAAAAAACGAATTTTCAGGATTTCGTTTTTGACAAATTGTTACTTTGTCGTTGTTATTAAATAAAAACTAAAAGAAGCTTCTACAGGTAGGTACTTTTTAACGTTCTTTAACATGGCATACAGCAAATAGGAATCCGACGTTTCGTTTTCGAGTAGCCTTCATCAACTTTGTTTTTTTAAATACGGTCCTGATTTTTTTATACATAATATTAGAAGAGCTTTTTATTCTGCATTCAAGCATGTATCACACTTTATGGTTTAATTTCGATTTTATACTTATTTTACTTAAATTTACTAGATTCTGTTTTGGAAGACGCTCTTGATATTTTACCCTTTAAGCCGTGGTACGCGATTGTTGGTTTCAGCAGGATGGTGCACTTGCGCACAATTCACGAGTGGTTAAGGATTACCTTTCAAATAGGTTTGGCGAAAGAGTTTTAAGCACCAATTCTGAAACACTCTGGCCAGTTCGTTCTTCCGAAATAACCCCGCTGGATTCTTTTCTTTGGGGGAACATAAGAAATTATGTTTAAAAAGATATCTTTGGAATACAAGAAGAACTTCGAAGGTTTGTACTTCACGCATTCCAAACTGTAACACCTGCAATGTTAAAGAATGCTTTGGATTCAGAGAAGTTCAAGTTGGATTCTACAGTTAGAAGATGCTATTTACAATTTGAGAACGAAGGAGGATTTTTCGAGCATTTATTATAATTTTTTTTAATTATTGGTATGTGTCATTGAATTTTCTTTTCATCAAATGTTATCTGTCCATTTATGTGTTGTTGATTGTTTGTAATTACTTGGTTATAAAATTTGTATTCAAAATTGAAAATTCTGTGTCATTTCATAAATTTGATGAGAAACAGAAAGTACAGTTAGCAAAAGCCCATTCATGAATAAAATTCTACAGGTTCGTACTTAGATTTTTTCCGATAATCGTAAAGTAAGTACAAAATCGCAATTACCTAAACCATAAAGTGTGATACATGCTTGAATGCACAATAAAAAGCTCTTCTAACATTATGTATTAAAAAATCAGGACCGTATTTAAAAAAACAAAGTTGATGATGGTTACTCGAAAACGAAACGTCGGATTCCAATGTGCTGTTAAAGAACGTTAAAAAGTACCTGTAGAAGCTTCTCGTTTTTTGTCGCATAACTTCGGAACGGTTCGGAATTTCGTCAGTTTGAAAATGTCATTTTACTAAACTCAAAATTGCTCAACTTTTCTCTCATTTAACCGACACTCTATCTCTTACCGTTTCCGAAATCCCCATAGTGGCCCTCCTTATCTTGGACACAGTGTATATTCGATGAACAATAGTTGATCATAATATATGAATTCACAAAGTCTGTATGTCTGGATGACAGTTTCTTTTTTTCCTGTAGACATTTTTGGCATTCTGATCAAAATGGCCGTCGAAAATATTGTTTATCATGGCATTCTCAACTGGTTTTAATGTTATCATATAACATTGGGAAACGTTGATTGCACCAAGTTTTCTGGCCGGTGTCGACGGGTTGTCATTGGTCGGCCAATGGGAATCAATCGTTGCTCTTCAGTACGTAAGCGACTGTGTACCGGGATCATGTGGTCGCCACGTTACTCCCCCTCCAGCGTAGCGGAATGAAAGTCAACGAACCTTACGGACAATTTTATGGGTCGCCCGCGTCTCGTTTGTCGATGTGAACTGGGTGGATCTTCCTCGACGGAAGCTGGAGGTTACGGTTCTGCTGGAGTGGGCTGTGGGGTCACGTCACTTGGAGTAATTGCAGGCTTCAGGCGGTCGATCGATACTTTTGAGGAGCGGCCGTTGAGGTCTATGTCAAAGTATTTATCGTGCCTGTCTATTACTTGGAATGGGCCTTCGTACGGCGGGTGTTTGAACGACTTCTTCAGGCCTTCTACTCGTACGAAAACGTGTAAGCAGTTGCGTAGCTCGGGGTGGACAAAAACTTTGGCTGTTCCATGCGTCCTTGGGGGGTGCGGTCGGAAATCTTGGAGTGACTTCATGAGTTCTTGCGCTTCTAACGAACATCTTGCCGAGTAGTCGAAGTCCTGTGCCGTAGACCAAGGATGCAGGTGCGAAATCGGAGTCATCTGCGGGAGTTGAGCCAAGACCAAGGAGGATGATTGGAAGGACTTCCACCCAACGGTCTGTACTATTTATAGCACTTAATTGCTGCTTTGAGTGTTCGGTGGAGGCGTTCTATCTTCCCGTTGGATTGGGGGTGGTACGCTGTTGTGCATAGGTGGTTGATTCCTAGCATTTTGTTGAGTTACGCGAAGAGGACTGACTCGAATTGTCGATCACGGTCGGTTGTGATCCATTCAGGAATTCCGAACCGTGCGATCCATTCGCTTAGGAACTTCCTGGCCACTTACCTATTCGGCAGAGATGTCTGTGAGGGGAATTACCTCGAGCCATGCTCTGAAACGGTCGATGAGGGTTAGGGCATAGGTAAACCCAAGGTTTGTAGGTAGAGGTCCAACCAGGTCCATATGTACGTGGTTGAATCTTTGGTGCTCCACTTGAAACTTGTAGGAGGGAGGGGGGGGGGGGGATATTGTGTGGCAGTGAATCTTCGATCGCTGGCAATCGAGGCATTGTCTGCACCACAGTTTGATATCGGACTTCATTTTAGGTCATACAAAGCGTTGGCAAATCAACTTTGTAGTTTTTCGTCCACTCGGGTGGGATAACTCATGGATTTTCTTGAAGATTAGTGTTTGAAGATTGGTTGGGACGTATGGTTTTCTATGTGGTCGCATAGAATTTCGATGTCGGGAAATGCGGGTGGAGAAAATTTGACCGCCTGGCTGAAAAACGGTTGTAACTGTTCGTCCAGTTGTTCTTCATGGGGAGATTTCTCGTAGTCAACAGACGGTGTTGGTGTGAATTCAAAAGGTCAAAGGTGGCGTGTTTTAGGATTTTTCCTAAACAACACTCCCACCTTAGTTAATATAGAGGGTGCTTTTCATGGGGGCGAAAAAAAATTGAATAAAACTAACTTTTATTCATACTGTCGAATAGAGAATTAAAAGAAGCTTCAAATGAGGGGTCGTTCGACTCCCTTTCCCTATTTAATTTCTTGAGTTAGGGGTGGCTGGGGCTAGGGGGTTGATGTGTCAATGTTAAGTTCGACATCAAAAGTTGTTCCCTAAAAATAAAAAATCGACGTGTCTGAGCGTTTTTTTTTAAAACTGGTGTAAGTATACAGGATCTTCATTTGAAAAAATTGAGTTTTACGATATTTTTCTAACAACACTGAAATATAAATTTAGAACACCATGTATCACGCTTAATCAAAATAAATACTTTTTATGAATTGTCATTTGTCCTACATCTGTTCAACAAATTAAATAACAATTGTCACAAACGATAAAATATTGAGATAGGACTTATTTTAGAACAATGACCTAAAATTAAGCGCAAAATCCAAAAATACGAAAATATACAAGGTGTTTCATTTAAAATAACAAATTTAATATCAACATCTAATGGCCGCCGGTTGTGAAAAGCACTGTATAGTATTCGTACACATGCTTGTTTTGTTGTTAGATTCTTTACGGTGTTGTCAAACTTTATCTTTTGTCGAGATCAGTAAGATTATTTTCGTATCGCCCCTCGTATACAGGTAGGATTTGAGCGAGGAGCGACATCTATTTATGTAACCTTCAAACTAAAACGTCACACACACATAACCTATATTTTTATTTTCTAAATATTAATTAAACACAAATGGGTTCTCCTAATTTAGGAACGAAAGCCTTAATTCAAGCCGATCTCATTTTCAAAAAACCCACCAACGTACCAAGGAAACGTACAAAACAAAAAATCCTCGATGAAGAAAGTTATATTGAGGTAAGCCGAACTTCTCCAATTACTCTAATTAATTATCAACCCCCCACTTTCAATTGTAGGAAATGGGTAAAATCATTCAAAGGGACTTCTTCCCCGATTTGGAAAAGCTCAAAGCTCAACACGATTATTTGGAAGCAGTGCAACGGAACGATGTTGCTAAAATGCGAGAGCTGTACGCGAAGTATAGTGGACAAAAACCACCGTTACAGAGAGGTAAGGTGATGTTAACGAGACTGTAAACTAATTATTGTTGTTGTTGTAGTCCCCAGTCCCGCTACATTCGAAACTCCGGCTAACATACACAATTCCCAGACACCGAGAAGTATCGTTCCGCCCACCGATACCCAACAGACACACAAGGAGCCCCGACTAAGTCTCGATCAATTTTTAAGTTCGCACACGTCGCAGGATAATGAAAGTTTCGAGGAGATTATGGTCGAATCCGAAAAGAAACATCGCGAAAAATATTACTATTTATATAACGAGGAAGATAAATGCGTCAAGGACCAAGCGGAAATGTTGGCGTTACCGTCGCTTGAACAACAGTGTGCGTTACCCGAAAAGAAACTAAACGTCGACACTTGGAATTACAAAAATAAAAACTACATAATGTACATTCCGGACGGTGTCGATTTGACCGCCGATGAACAGATCGAAATGAGTAAAAGACGTCAGGAGGTTGTCCACTTAAATACCCGTTTACAAGGTAATCCGTTTAATGAGGATCAAAGTAAGGAGACGATTAGCGAGTTGGCTAAATCGCAGGCGAAGGTTTGTTTATTCGTCGCGTGATTTCTGACTGTAACTGTATTGTTCCTTAGATTTTAGACGGTAAAATCGGTGTCGATGGTAAGGAGCTCATGCCCGTCGATGGACCGAACATGAATGGGTTTAGTTTCGTGCGGACGCCGTCGCCGAGACCTGGAGTGGCCGATACGCCACTGATGACATGGGGCGAGATCGAGGGTACCCCATTTCGATTGGACGGTAGTGATACACCTCTACCTAGGTGAGTGTGTCCATTTAATCATCTAAATTTATAAAAGAACGTTCACTCAACCCTCTTTGTACAAGGGGATGAAATGAAAATGAGGTTCAACCAGCAAGATTAATACCTAAGAATAAATTGTGCATGTATCAGTGCAGTGCTGAGAAACGTATTACATATGAGGTAAAAGTAGGGCTAAAAATGTAAAAATTTGAAATAGAAACATTTGCAAATCTAAACAACACAACAATACACATTACGTACACCAAATAACACTCAACATCCACTAAAACTATAGACTCCAAATTTAAAATCCTAATATTCCAAGGTTTCAAGTTTCAAGAATGATCTAGATTCTCAGATTTTTAAATCTATTTGAAATGGTAAGGTGCACTTTTCCCCTTCTGAAAATGGAAAAATTCCAAATCATAGGGAAGGAAGGAGGGCGGTGGATAATATTTATATCATGAAGCAGATGGTGAATAAGGCGAAGGGGGAGGGGGGGGGGATGTTTTGGTTGTTTATGGATATAAAAGCAGCCTTCGACAATGTAAATAGGGAGAAAATGTGGGGGGGTGTTGAGGAAATATGAGATAGGAGAAGAGCTGGTGATGGCGATAGAGGAATAATTGTATGAGGAAACAAGGAGGGAGGCGAGAGGAAGGAAGAAGTTTTTGGACGACGAAAGGACTGAGGCAGGGATGCCTGTTGAGTCCAAGCCTATTCGCGTTATACTTAGGGGACCTGGAGGAGGGGTTGCGGTGACATCAAAGGGGAGGGGTGGTGATAGGGAGGGTAAAAGTGTGGGCACTTGCGTACGCTGATGATGTGGTGGTAGTGGCGGACAGTGAGAAAGAAATGGGAGTGGTGAAGGGGTATTTGGAGAAAAAAGACCTAAGGGTGAATGTGACAAAGACGAAAATAATGGTATTCCAGAATAGAAGAGGGAGGGAAGGGAAGGAAAAATGGTGGAGTATCAGTGCAGTGCTGGGAAAGATATTACATACGAGGTAAAAGTAGGGCTAAAAATGTAAAACTTTGAAATAGAAACATTTGCAAATCTAAACAACACAACAATACACATTAGGTACACCAAATAACACTGATCATCCATTAAAGCTATAGATTTTAAATTTAAAATCCTAATGTTCCAATGTTTCAAGTTTCAAGAATGACCTTGATTCTCAGATTTTTAAATCTATTTGGAATGGTAGCACTTTTTCCCTTCTGAAAATTGGAAAATTGCAAATCATAGGGAAGGAAGGACGGTGGTGAATAATATTTATATCATGAAGTAGATGGTGAATAAGGTGGAGGGGGTGTGGGTTGTTTATGGGTATAAAGGCAGCCTTCGACAACGTAAATAGAGAGAACATGTGGGGGGTGTTGAGGAAATATGAGATAGGAGAAGAGCCTGGTGATGGTGATATAGGAATTGTATGAGGAAACAAGGTGTATAACTGGAGGGAGGGGAGAGGAAGGGAGAAGTTTTTGGACGACGATTGACTGAGACAGGGATGCCCGTTGAGTCCAAGCCTATTCGCGTTATACTTACGGGACCTGGAGGAGAAGTTGCGGAGACATCCAGGGGAGGGGTGGTGATAGGGAGGGTAAAAGTGTGGACACTTGCGTACGCTAATGATGTGGGGGTAGTGGTGGACAGTGAGAAAGAAATGAAGGGGGCAATGGGAGTGGTGAAGGGGTATTTGGAGAAAAAGGACCTAAGGGTGAATGTGGCAAAGACGAAAATAATGGTATTCCAGAAGAAAAGAGGGAGGGGAGGGAAGGAAAAATGTGGTATGGGGAGGACGAGTTGGTAAGTGTAAATGATGAAGTGAAATTATATTTAATTAATGAGGTATGGCAATAAGGACGATGGGCACCAAAGGGAACTGGCTAAGAAAGGAAATAGGATAGTGGGGAGCGTGTGGGGTTGGGGGAAGGATATGGAAAAGAGGAGATGGATTTTTGATAAGTTGGTGAGGAGCGTGATCGGAAACGGGGCGGAGATATGAGGGTGGAGGGAGTGGGAGAGTTTGGAGAAGGTTCGGGAGAAGTATTGGAGATGGACGCTGGGGCTGGATAAAGAGACGCCGAGGTACATAGTAGGGGAAGACGCGAAAGTAGAAAAATAAGGGGTGCAGGCGGCAAAGAGAGCAGTGAAGTACGAGGAGGAGCTCAGGAAGAAGACAGAAATAATAATGATGAACGAATGTATGAAGGAGATGAAGGGGAAACGGATAAAGTAAGGACAAGAGGACAGGAGATTATATTATGAGAGGGTGTGGTATGCGAGGGAGGAGGTGGAAAGAAGAAGGGAGGAAGGAAGAGAGATGGTAGAGGAGGTGGTTAGGAGGGATTAGGATGTGCAAGGTCAGGAAAGGAGAGAGAGAATAGCTGGGGGGAGGTATAATGAGGGATACGGGGAGAATGTGGTAGATGGCAAGGCCAAGTGCCTGTTGGGGGAGATCAAGGCCTCCTTTAGTAGAGGCCTGGAACTGCACCACGTCACGTCACAGTTGACGATCTATTCTAGTAAAGTTCTGCGTGGGGAAAATGCGTATTCAAGCAAGATAGGGTAATTTTTAACTGATTTATTACTACTTACAAAGGGATGAAATGAAACTGAGGTTCAACCAGCAAGATTAATAAGAATAAATTGTGCATGTATCAGTGCAGTGCTGGTCCCTCTCATTATGGGGGGGATTTTGAGCATGTCAGGCGCATACTTTTATAAAACATGCACTTCTTTTTTGAAAATTGCAATATTCCATTATTAGAATGCAAAAATTGAAGTTACCAATCACATTTCCAAAATTTCAAGATGAGAAACGCAAGGTTTTGAGTTTCTAAAATTTGCATGTGCTAATGTCATGAAACTTATCCAAAGAACTCTTCAAAACTAACACTTTTTTTAAGTAATTTTTTTCATTTTGGCTTTTGTTTTCAAATTGTGGATCTTTTTTTGTTTTTTTTTTTTACAAATCTCTATATCTCCATTATATGTAAGCAATCGGATTTCAAAAAATTTGAAAGTTTCTTGAAATCAACGGTTTAATATTTACGTTTGTTCAAAACTTTTTTACAAAAAATTTACAACAGCAAAATGGCGGTCATTTTAAATTTTGGAAATTGAATAGCACAAAATCTACTCTACTTCTATAATTTAAAATGACCGCCATTTTGCTGTCCTAAATTATTTGTAAAAAAATTAAGAACAAACTTGTAGAAACTGTTGATTACAGAAAACTTTGATTTTTCGAAATTCGACTACAAATAATGAAGATTTGTAAAAAAACAAAAAAAAAGGTCCATAATTCGAAAACAAAAGCCAAAATGAAAAAAAATTACTTAAAAAAAGTATTAGTTTTGATGAGTTCTATTACCTCTATTACGTTGTCCACTTTAAGTAGAAACACCCTGTGTACATAATAATTATTGATGGAAATAACTCACCTGCACGCACATACACACGTACACATACAAAGCTTCTATACAGGGTGTTTTTTGGGAGCTTCAGTTGTACATTTCTGGGAAAATTTTATAGGTAGGTTCTTGTAAGGTCCGGACTACACTATGAAATAGGTTCTTGAAAATTTGAACTTAGGGGTTACTCTGAAAGCCGAAACGTTATAAAATATTTTCAAAATGGCGACACTTTAAATGAAATGACCATTTAGTTAGTATTGCATATGGGCATATTTTGATATTACGTGTTCCTATACCTAACTTTAATAGTTTCATTGCATTGATACCATTTTCTTTCCGATTTTCTTTATTAGTTGTCGGCCATAACTTTATGGCAATCGAACTTTGTCATAGGTTGACATAAGTTTTACAGTAATTGAAAAATCGCTCACAATACTTTTACATATTAAGATAGACACAACGAGAGAAACGTTTTTTCAATTGAATTTCTGAAATAACAATAATAATATACTTAAATGGTACAGATAAATTTAAATGTACGGACACAAACTTTTTATTTCGTTGTTATCATAGGAGCCCACACAGGTAAAAGTAGCAATATATTGCCTGTTCTCTTTCTCTGATATGCAAGCCTTGAAATATGTTACCTTTTATCTTGATTATTTGCTTAAGGAAGCAGATACGTTTAGTTTGTTCTATCTGGAACGGTAAGGTTTTTCTTGGCGATTCTTTTCTTTGCCGAATAAATGAGCTAAACTGTCATTGCACAATGGTCGAGATTTTCATTTCTCTTGGTGTCGAAATGCATAATATGTAACATATTTATTACGGCGATACTATTTTAGAACACCGGGACCATCGTTTAAAATGTCGGAGCCGCCTAGGCGCGAACAGATCGCACACGCGCTTGCCGAAAAAGTTGGTGAACGTCACCGCGATCAAAAAAAGAAGGCGATGGACGCGGCTCGACGACAGTTTGCTTCGTGAGTATTGTACCAATTTAAGGATTGGTATTGTATGTAAATTTAATTTGTAGACCGTCACCTCAACCAAGTACGTCGGCAATTGACCGTTGGGCCACAATATCACCGGCTGCCAGACGATTGGCAACATCTCGATTAAAGTTGGGAGACTTCAGTTACACCTATTCGCCTAGTCCTGTTCGACAGAAAGCGCCCGGTACACCGAGAAGATTACTGACACCCAAATTAAATTTGGGAATTAAAAAGGCACCTAACGATAATTTGACAGATGATTTACTGAATATTAATGTACCAAAACGGCAGAAAGCGTCTGATTTCTTTTAGTTTTTGTTACTGTATATAGTGTAAATGTAGATATAACGTTTTTGTATCTGTATATAGTACATGTAGTATGTAATATAGAGTTGTAAATATTTCTGGGATGTATACGGTTTACTAATATATTTTCGCTTTTTTACTTACTAGTTAGTTGGGGCACCATCGCCTTTCTTCAGTGTTGTTAGGAAGTTTTTGGGTCTTGAGTGATCAATGGGAATGGTCTAGTCTTGGCAAGTCGAACGCTTAGACCAAGAACGGCGGATAGTGGTTTGTGACACCGTCAGCTTCAGCAGGTCGCTGAAGGTCGGGACGTTGTCTTCAGCCGTCGGAAAACCAAATGAATTTTGCATCGCGATTCGCTGAATTTATATATTGCGGCCGGTGCCGCCGCGCTCTCATTGGTCAGCCAATGAGCTTGCAGCTACGTCTCAGTAGGCTGCGGACCGGGCACGCGACGCCATGTGATACTGATACAAATTTGGCCAAAATGTAGTTTTAAAAGTCTGTTACACAGTTAACCATTTAATTTCGGTATCTCCTTGCGGTTCCATGTAATCCCGATACAAAATTGAACAAAATGGTGTTTTGAAACATTAAAAGTCTGTATTACACAGTAACGGTTTAGTTTCGATACCTCCTTGCGTTTATGTTATCTTGATACAAATTGGATAAAAACGGAATTTTAAAAAGTTAAAAGTTTGTATTACACTAACGATTTAGTTTCGATACCTCCTTGCGTTCGTGTGATCGTGATACAAAGACCAAAATGGTATTTTCAAAACTTAAAAGTCTGTATTACACATCAACGATTTAGTTTCGATATCTCCTTGCCTTTATGTGACCCTGATACAAATTTGACCAAAATGGTGTTTGCAAAACTTAAAAGTCTGTATTACACAGTAACTACTCAGTTTCGGTACCTTCTTTCGTTTATGTGATCTTGATACAAAATTGGACCAAAACGGAATTTTAAAGTTAAAAGTTTGTATTACACAGTAACTATTTAGTTTCGATATATACCTCCTTGCGTTCGTGTGATCCTGATACAAAGACCAAAATGGTGTTTGCAAAACTTAAGTCTGTATTACACACCAACGATTTAGTTTCGATGCCTCCCTGCGTTCGTGTGATCCTGATACAAAGACCAAAATGGTGTTTTGAAAACTGAAAGGTCTGTATTTACCTCCTTGCCTTTATGTGATCTTGATAGAAATTGAACCAAAATGGACTTGTAAAAACTGAAAAGTCAGTATTATTACACAGTAACGATTTATTTGGATACCTCCTTGCGTTTGTGATCTTGATACAAATGGGACCAAAACGGAATTTTAATAAGTTAAAAGTTTGTATTACATAGTAACGATTTCGTTTCGATACCTCCTTGCGTTCGTGTGGTGATTCTGATACAATGACCAAAATGGTGTTTTCAAAACTTAAAAGTCTGTATTACACACCAACGATTTAGTTTCGATACCTCCCTGCGTTCGTGTGATCCTGATACATACTTAGACCAAAATGGTGTTTTGAAAATTGAAAAGTCTGTATTACCTCCTTGCGTTTATGTGATCCTGATACAAATTGAACCAAAAATGGACTTTTAAAAATTGAAAAGTTTGTATTATTACAACGATTTATTTGGATACCTCCTTGCGTTTACAAATTGGTCCAAAACTTAAAAGTCTGCATTACATTTTAGTTTCGATACCTCCTTGCGTTGGTGTGATCCTGATACAAAGAGCAAAATGGTTTAAAAGTCTATATTGCACAGTAACGATTTAGTTTCGATACTTCCTTGCGTTCGTGTGATCCTGATACAAAGATCAAAATGGTGTTTTCAAAACTTGAAAGTCTGTATTACACACCAACGATTTAGTGTGGATACCTCCCTACATTCGTGTGATCCTGATATAAAGACCAAAATGGTTTAAAAGTCTGTATTACCCAGTAACGATTTAGTTTGGATTAGGTATAGGCACCTTCTTGCGTTCGTGTGATCCTGATACAAAGACCGAAATGGTTTAAAAGTCGGTATTACACAGTAACGATTTAGTTTGCAATTTGTATTACCTACACAGTACCTCCTTTTGCGTTCGTGATGATACTGACACAAAGACCAAAATTGTGTTTTCAAAACTTAAAAGTCGGTATTACACAGTAACGATTTAGTTTCGTTACCTCCCTGCGTTCGTGTAATCCTGATACAAAGACCAAAATGTTGTTTTGAAAACTTAAAAGTCGGTATTACACAGTAACGATTTAGTTTCGATATTTCCTTGCGTTCATGTGACCCTGATACAAATTTGACCAAAATGAAGTTTTAAAAACTTTCCTAGACTGCCTTCTTTGATGGATATCCACGTACAATAGCAGATCATGATAACAAGCGTTCTTCGAGGGCACTCTCGTATTCCAGGCGAGGCAATCGTCGGGGGAATCGGTCTTCCTGTTATTCCCCAGTTTACGATAAGAAGCAACTACCACATCCTTTTTTGTGTGAAACTAGATTCCTAACCTGATTCATCTTCATCCATTTTCATGGATGAATCTAAAACAGTGGGAAGAATACCGATATTAGCTCCAAAAAAACTGAACCACTAAGCAAATTTTCAATTGCGTTCCAGGCAGAACAGGTTAGGAATAACGCTTAGTGTAAAAAAAATGTTCTTGTGAGCAGCAACAAAGTAACTAATTCGAAGCTGATGTATTCTGTGATCTTCAGCTCTCTTCCACTTACAGAATTAACTGTTAAGCTACTCAAGACACCCAAATCCATCAAAAGTGTGGATGGAAATTGAGACTGTCGGCATGCGATAGAGGCCTTTAAGGAACCATCGGGTATAGTGTGCATCGGGCTGTTGAGGGCGAAGCTTAGTTTTCTCGTAGACATACCTTTGGGACACTGCAAGGTTGTAGAGGATGCTATATGCAGACCACACGACGGCGAAGCATAAACATCGTTGGTGAGAGGATCTATGTTGGAAGAACCCTGGTTGTTTCCCCTGAGATCATCCTCATCTGATGCTTGAGGTGGCATTAAGTGCCAGAATATGAGGCCTACATGCGCGTGGATGACCTATATTCCATCCTAACCCAGAATCCAGAATGAGGGACCACCAAAAGTATAGGTAGGTACCTACAAGCACACGTTGTGAAGACCTTGAGGAATGTTAAAAATGTTGAGGCTAATGACACAATCCTTAAAGTTGCTTATTGTTGCAAAAATTCTATTAACAACAAATAATATTGCGGCACGTCTCCACTTATATAAAATTTAAACAATTTTTAACTTCTTAGAAAATCCGTGTCTTTACTTTGTTTATTTCAAAAAATCACATCCCGCTCGCAAAATTATGGGGTATATAAAGGATTTGAATACTAATTGAAGTTACATTAAGTAAAATGTTTTGTAACATTTACGTTATATTGGCAATCTTTTCCGTATGTCAAGAAGTGGTAAGTAAAAATATTCAAAAATTTCAAAAGTAATCATTCGTTTTAGATTTTTTGTGTACCCTGCAATTGCGGGTTAGGTAAAGGGGTTGACGTTTGCTCAGTAGAGGAAGACACCCCTCTAGTGGTGCGTCCGCACACTTTACCTAAGGTGGATATTGCAGCAATTTCTTCACACCACCACCACCACCACCATCACCATGGTTCCAAAGGAGAAATTGGAGGTGGTCATGGTGAAAGCAACATCGCGCCCCTTCAGCCGGTGGGCGATTTATGTACGTGTGGAAAAACAATAGTAAAACCTGCAAACGTTCCCGCACCGCTCTGTTCGGGGTGCAGCGATGGTTCCGTACATACTGAACATTCCGGTTCTCACCATCACCACTCGTCTGATTCATCGCACCATCATCACGATGTAAGTCGTTCTTGCAAAATATCGCCTTATTCTCATAAACTTTTAGAACACCTACCATGGAATTAGAAAACATGGTGGACCTTTCAACCCGCACGGTCCACATCACCATAAAGGACCAGACGGCCATTTCCACTCGCATGGTTCAGGTCCACATCACCATAAAGGACCAGGCGGCCATTTCCACTCGCATGGTTCAGGTCCACATCACCATGAAGGACCAGATGGCCTTTTCCACTCACATGGTTCAGGTCCGCATAGCCATAAAGGGCCAGGCGGCCATTCCCACTCGCATGGTTCAGGTCCGCATAACCATAAAGGACCGGGTTCAGCACATGACCATCATCGCCATCACGTAAGCTGCTACTAGAAGTTTGATTTATTTTAAATTTGTACCCATTTAGTCAACCTGGTATCATGAAGATCATAACAAAGTGCACAAGGTAGGTTTCGGTCACAAAGGTTCTCACGTACACCACGGCCATAATTTCGGACACAGAAGAGGTCACGATGACTCAGGCCCTTACGTGCAGGAGAAGGTAAATGTGAACACCAAACCACAAAATTTCCTTACACTGTACCTTTTCAGACTTCCGACAGTGGAGATGACAGTTCCGATTACCCACATGGTTCATCGTATTATCAAATAGGAGGATCCGGTACACATGTAAGCTTCTTTTCCCCATAAATCGAGCAGGTTTTCAAATCTGTTTTAGCATTTGGGCCACCACGGCCACGGCCATTCTACTCATGTTGGCGATTTTCATATCGACTATCCCATTCATGGATTACCTGTAATGCATCAACACAAGGTTCATGTCCACACCTCGCAAGTACCAGCCGACGCGATTTCCAAAGCAATCGCACGGAACCAACTTTTGAACAAGCAGGATGCAGTTGAACATCTCCAGTTTGGAACACGCACTCTTCCCCGTGACGAACCGGCCACTCAGGTTCAAACTGTAAGCGGGCCCACTTTCCTAAACGTACCTTAACTGATTACTTCCAGGAAAAGAAGGTCTTCTCCGAAGAGAGCTATTACAGGCACAACGGCGAGACCCTAGAATTGGGAAAACTTCATCAACAAAGTCCGGTTGAAGAAGTTGAAATTGAGGAGGAGGAGGAAGAACCCGAACCGGAACATCAACAGGTAGTGATCCAACCAATTTCATACCATTCAATCGGTTTTGTACCATCCAAGAGTAAGTCTACGTTCTTCACCTACACGAAAATGTTAACTAATACACTTATTTCAGTTAAACCCCACAAGTTCATAACACCCATGGTTATTGCTAAACCGGAACCTATCGTCCCATGCGGGGTGGGCGCGCCACCTCATTGTGGAGACGGTTACAAGAGCGGAAATGTGATTATTAAAAATGTGCCTATTTCATCGGATGCTTCCGAGGCTACTTGTGATGAAGATGCAGGAAATGCGGAGTATACCTACTCTCAATCTAGCAGCAGCAGTAGTAGTAGCAGTATCGCCGACAGTCACAGCACTCACTACAGACGGACAGGATGCGCTACATGCGGGCGTTAAATTGTTACAATGTCTTTAGAATTTGTTAAATATACCAATTAATTCATTCATATCTCAATTTTTTCTTCACCAATTGAGTACTTACCGTTAGATTAAATGGCAACGGCCTTAAATCCATAACGTTCTGAACCAAGTGGACTTTATTAAGTATGATGAGAGGTTTCATTTTTTTCCTCTTGGACTACAAATCAGTGATTTGGAGATACTTCCCTGAACCTCACAGGAATTTGGGCGTTTCTCTACAAAATAAAGAGGAAGAAGTCCAAGAAGGACTTCCAGCATGGTCATATTGTGGTAGCTGTAACGTGCTTCTTCCATCTTCAAGAGTTGATCTTGTGGTAGCGGCCGAGGTTGTTGTTGTAGTGGTTGTACCTTAGCACTCGGCACCTCGGGTGCTAACTCGGCGGTCTGACCCGACGACATAACCTAATTTCGACCTCCCATTTGGCTAAAAAAGTATGTTGTCGCGTCTTGGAGATCTCAGTACGTCCCAATTAGAAGAATCCAGTCATCCTCCATTGCAAGTCGCCACTCTTTGCTTGCTCGCTTGGTTTCGGGCTTATGATAGTGTACCCAGGACTCATCTCCTGCTACCGATCGTCTCAAAGGTTCTTCACAACCATCCAGCCCCCCTTTCTCCAATTTTGCAGTCAGCTGCTTTGGCACCCAGGTTGCTGACACTTTATGGAACCGGGTGTGGTGTCACGTATAATGTGATACGGCTCGTATTCAAAACTTGGGCAGTTTGGCAAAGGATAACACGACAAACTTCTTTTCACCAAGGCTGCAAACCATCCATACCTTACAACGTATCGAGAACTTGCTGGATAAGTGTAAAAATGGTAACTATTCATTCTTCTATGAATATCAAAGGGTATGAATTAGTCTTCGCTTCGCTTAATTGCACCAAAACAAGTCGACTAAGTTAAGTTAATTTGAAATGTGAAACCTGCAATTAGTCAATTAGTACATTTGTAATTAAAAAATTAAACATTTCATCGTTTTCTAAATCGAAATCTGTTTCAAATTCCGCTTGTGAAGGGAATGACGACTATCTATGAAGTTGGACAATTAAGCAATAACGGCTAATTATCGCTAAATTGGCAACATTTGCAACTGACAAGCAGATAGTCCTTATTCGCTGTGGTGTAAAAAACGCTGAGGTGGAATTAATTAATTCGCAATTTTACCAAATTGTAATTTGTAACGAGACTATAATTTAATTAGTACCAATACATCTAGGTACTTGGAAAGTATAGTCTCATAAAAATTCCGTAATTTAGTAAGAAAGCATATTGCATAATCTTTGCGATGCGGATGATCGGTCATTATCGGCAGGGGGCTTCTCAAAATAATGAACAACTATAAGTACCTTTGATCCATTATTTCTGAACTTTAATAACTAAGTAGTACCTAATAAGAGCACTAAATCTTACACGTGAAGAATTACACGTTACACCTTACAAGACGATTAATTAGCACACATTGATTCTGTGTATGAAACTAAGTAACTACACCCAATTAGTAAATTAGTGCTAATTTCGGTACTTGTTGATATAGGTCGAACTGGTCGATATAGGTTTTTTATGATATAATGGCACAATTCCGAAATTGTAATTTATGTCGTCATATAACCAATATTAATTAGACTTAGGAAGTATAATTTTATAGACGTTTAGTAACTGGTAAGAATTAGTGCTGATTAAGTATAGTCGCTTGTAACTTGTTAATTGAGAACAAGGGACTATTACATCTAATTAAATAGGTATTTATGGTTGAAAAGTGGACTTGCTGAACAGTCTTAGAAAGTTACCTATGCAACTAATTTCGCAATTATTATTTATGAATAATTGAACAATTTGTAAGCTTTAATAAGGGCACTAAACTAAAATTATTACAGATTGCGCTTTAAATTAGTTTTTTTATGAGTAGTGGTTAATTAGGGCATAAACGTCGAATCCGTCTATAAATGGATGATTTAAGCAACTACGGCTAATTATCTGTAAATTATAGTACTACTTCGTCCTTGTATAAACTGATTGATAACGGAGTAAGTAACAGCACGAAGACTTGCTTCTTATAATTATCAATTTTGCTAATTAGATTGTCATATAAATAATACTAAGGTGCCTCATAGCAATTCAGTAATTAGTAAGAACGTCTAATTTTGGCAATGCGGATCTTTGCGACTATCAGTAGAAGCGTTCTTTATTTAATGGTAGAAGGCTTTCCCAAATCGGTAATTACCTTTGACCCATTATGAGACATTTCTGAGCTTCACCAACTGCTCCTCAAATTATTTTTGTAAATATTGATTAAGAAGGATAGTGCAATGAATTTTGGTATTTAAGCAACTACGGCTAATTATCGGTAAATTGGTGCTAATTTGTCACTTATAATTGATGGATAGTGACTTTTTACTTCTACTAATGTCTAATTCGTAGTGTACTAGGCAATATAATTTCATAGGAGTTTAGTATTCTAGTAAAAGCGCCTAATCTTAGTGACTCTTCGCCATTCTCGTCAGATTAACAGAATTAACCTTAAATTAATACTAATTCGACACTTGAGATTGATAGTGCGTTTTTAGTACAATTAATTATTACTCAAAAGAGATAATTACCTTTGATCCATTGAGCTTTAGTAATAGCAATAAAACGTTGACCATTCTTGTGAATAACTATTATGAGATAAATGTTGACTGCGGATATTTAAACAATTTCAACTGATTGCCGTTTAATTAGTGCTATTTCGATATTTTCAATGGGTCGATAGTAGGTTTTTATTAAGTACAATAGTAGAACTTCTTAAAAGAGGCAATTACCTTTTAACTAATTATGAAAAATTTCTGACCATTAAGAGCACTAAACGTTGTACATAAAGAATTAAGGGTTACGCTTTAAATTATTCATACGAGAATGACGATTAATTAAGGCATTTTCGTCTACGAGGCGGCTAATTATCGGTAAATGAGTACTAATTGTTTTCTTGCAACTGATCTGTAGATTCTTTTTATTAAAAATAATGCTAAATTGGGATGCCTGAACGGTCTGAAGAGTTATTTCATAAATTCTGTAATTATATATGTAATTCATACAGGGCTAATTAGTAATTCTAATTAGTATACATCCAACCCCTATGCAAGTATTGCTTCGTAGATATTCTCAGTAATTTAGTAAACATCCAAGAATCTTAGCGATGCGTATAATCGCCATTATCGGCAGATGGATTATTGAAAGACAATTACCTACCTACCTACCATTGATCTATTATGAGCAATTTGTGGCCTTTAATAATAACAATAATATTAAACTTTACACATACAGAATTAAAGGGTTACGCTTTAAATTATTCATACGAATATCGATTCATTAGGCATAAATGTTGATTGCGTCTATGAAGCGGCTAATTATCGATAAATTAGCTAGTGCTGATTGCTACTTGTAGGTATTAAAAATAATGCTAAATATATAAATACGAATAATAAATTTCGTAATTATAATTTTTATCGTCATATAAACAATCACAATTAGTATCAATTCGACCACTTAGGCAACTATAATCTTAGAGAATTTCAGTAATTAGTAATACGAACACTAAACTACGAAGAATTAAATAAGCTTACTCCTTTTAATTACCTACTCACATTAATATCGATTAATTATGGCATAAGTGTAGGTTTTAAGCAGCTACGTTTAATGATGGGTAAATTAGTGCTAATTAGGTCTTACTTGTAATTATCGGTAAATTAGTGCTGATTGTAACTTGTAGGTATCAAAAATAATGCTAAATATACAAATATAAATAATAAATTTCGTAATTATAATTTTTATCGCCATATAAACAATCACAATTAGTATCAATTCGACCACTTAGGCAACTATAATCTTAGAGAATTTCAGTAATTAGTAATACGAACACTAAACTACGAAGAATTAAAGCTTACTCCTTTTAATTACCTACTCATATTAATATCGATTAATTATGGCATAAGTGTGGTTTTAAGCAGCTACGTTTAATGATGGGTAAATTAGTGCTAATTAGGTCTTACTTGTAATTATCGGTAAATTAGTGCTGATTGTAACTTGTAGGTATCAAAAATAATGCTAAATATACAAATATAAATAATAAATTTCGTAATTATAATTTTTATCGTCATATAAACAATCATAATTAGTATCAATCCGCCACTTAGGCAATTATAATCTTTGAGAATTTCTGTAATTAGTAATACGAACACTAAACTACGAAGAATTTAAGCTTACTCCCTTAATTACCTACTGTTATTAATATCGTTTAATTATGGAATAAGTGTACCTAGGTTTTAAGCAGCTACTTTTAATTATCGGTAAATTAGCGCTAATTCGATCCTACTTGTAATTAATCAGCACTGGCTGAAATTTTTTGATACGTAATTGTATTTATCTCGTTACGTAGATAGGACTAATTAGAGACAATCCGAAAATTGATAGTAATTAGTGATCGCAATTTGAAGTTGCCTGATTAGAAATGAAAATATTTTTGACTTTCTTGGTATCTGTTTCAGTAGGCAGTATTTTGAAACTTAGCCCTGCACGATATGAACACACACATATCCGCTATAGTAGCGAGAATCGGAAATGGTAATCAAAATTATTTTTTCAAAAATCATCATGTAAGCGAATAAACAATAATGCAACCTTCATTTTAATAAATAGATCTTATTTAGATCAAAACTTCACGTAATTTATTTAAATCATGTTAAATCGGAGGTTACAGGTGTTAATGCACTTAATGGAATGAAAACAATAACAAATTTGCAATCTTTGCATCTCGGAATGTATAAAAAGGCACCTGTAGAACTGAGGAAATCACACCGAATTCGAAATGAAAGTTACACTCTACGCGTTACTTGTGTTTGCCATCGGGGCCTACTGTAACTGTGGATGTCTAAATGTAAGTGGGAGAAATCGGTAAGCATTGACCAAGTGATTTTTTTACAGTGTAACAAGCAATTTCACGTGGTCTCTCCACCTGGATCACGTGTGCAAATAATACACCGAAAGACTCATCATCACTGCATTTGTCCAACGGTAATCCCATGTTCCGTCCAAATTCCTGTAGATCCACGTGTTGAAACACCATGGACTCGCACATACGGCTACCAAGTAAGTACCAGTAGTGAAAAGTGCACATTTTCTAACGATCAAATTCAGATACACCCAGTTGAGCGTAAAAAACCAAGGTTTTGCCCAATTCCTCAAGAGTACGACGCCCATTTGGAAATTCCAAAAGCACCACGGCGTCCTACTTACCTCAGGAACATCTTCGCGCACACGGATCGTGTGGTAATAGAAGAACCACCTAGAGGTATATTCTTTGAAACCTCTTCCTCATCGTGAAACTCTAATTACATTTCTGTTCCAGTGTGTTCACCCCCCATCTTTAAAACTCTTGGTGGTCGCATGGTACGTCCAGAATTTGAAAGGTATAATTCAGTTTATAATTGTCCTTGGTGTACGCAACAAGATTGTAAATGTAAAAATCCAGATTCGATTAATTTCTATAATCAAATTGTTTGGGCACCTCAGCTTGTTGTACAAAATTTTCTATCACCACAGCAGAAGGTGGATGAAACACGACAATCCACCATGTCTGGAAATGAGACTAAGGCCGAACACAGGCGAGATGACGCAAGTCATACTCCAATTGCATCAACAATGTCAAAATCCTCTCAAGTCGAAGAAGAGTCCAAATCGGAAGAACTCACACCAGAGATGAGCGAGCAAAATCAAAAAGTGAAAGCTGATGAACAACCAGGTTCCAAAATGGAAAACGAAGTGGATAACGTAATAGGTGAGACCTTCAACATATCAAAGTCGGAAAAGTTAGTCCTCCTCAAGGAAGGATCCGCACCGAAGATGTACCTCAAAAGAACAACGGCCAAGATCACCTCCTCACCGAAGGAACACAACCGTCGTAAAAGATCGATCAATTATAAAATGTTAGGGCTCGACACGAAGACCTCATATCTCCCCAGTAAACGTCACATTAACTTCCGCAAGTTTTCCTTTCAAAAAAACAGAGGTGGCACTCATTCACAGTACGCGATGGCACCTTGGGAAAATAGACGTCTTTCCCTCCGTAATGTACTCGCCCATCGCAGACACATGCTAGGCCAACAACCGTATTATATGCCAGAATATTCGCGTTACCGACACAAACGTTCAGTAAGAGTAGAAGACGAGAGCTCGCTACCTTTCTACAGTTGGTCTGGAGAGAGCAACGAAATTGAGGAAGAAGATGATATTAAACCGATCAAGCGTAGACGATTAAGCGATGAGGAATCGATACCATTACTCCTCCAAACCATGCCCTTCCTGAAAATGTTGAGCTTCCCATTGAAATTCGTCAGTGATCTACACCGAAATCCCTTTCTTGCCGTCGTACCGAAAGTGATGAGGGTATCGAACGCTCTGTTTATGGAGTTCGTCAAATCGTTCATGGGAGACTACAGAAAGGTGAAACGCAAGCGTGCCTTACACAAACGCCTGCACAAGCGGGAAATCCACGATTGCGACTCTGTATCAAGCCGCCTCAAACGGGAGACCTCAAATCGATTTCAAGGCAACCAACTCACTTATAATCAGGAAAATCTGCTCTTGGTAGACTTTTTAAAAACGCTAGCACGCAACATGAGAAAATCGAACGATTACATCGAGATCGGACGGAAAAAGAGGAGCGTTGATACGAAACATGAGTACAAAGATTTTGACAGCCTTTCTTGGGAGGATCTAATGAAGGAATTGAAGGCGGTTCTGCGCTTGGAAAAAGAAACCGGCCACCATGTCTATGAACACAATTTTGACGAGGGTAAAAGTACGAGAACGAAGAGAAGTACCGAAGCTGAAGATATGGTTCTTCTCAAAGAATTTAAAAGCGCACTCGACGAGCCCGACTCATTTCTGTCGGCAGTAAAAAGTACCTCTAACAGATTTCCGAGAAATCGCGACGAAGACGGTCGTCGTACTCTCCTCGAGCCTAACTCCAAAACAAAAAGGGAGGCGAGTTTGCTGCAAGCCGTTCTAAAGTTACTCAAAGCGGAAAGGCTCGTTCCCAAATCGAAACCAAAGAGATCGACTGACTCTTTGGAGACACGGACAATTAACGAAAAGATCGCACAAACGGCTAACGCTCTTCAAAAACTGATCGCGAGCAATTTCTCCGAAGATTTCGACATTTACAAAAAGTTACTCAAGCTCCAGACTTTTAAAGTGGAAATCGTCAAACTGTGGCAATCCAATAAGGGGAAGATGGTCGAGAAGATCGACGATACCCTCAAGTTGAAAGAAGAAATTCTACGTGAAATTACAAGGAAGATCGGCGAAAATCTCGATGATGATATGGGTAAGTGGATCAAAACGTTGGTGCACCTACAAAAATTCCATTGCGTACTGAAGACGTTGAGGAAAGAACCCAAGAATGAGCTCATGGAGGTTTTGGGTAAAATCAATTTTGTAACGATAAATAATGACAAACAACTCTTAAACTTTTTGAAGCAAAGGCAACGTTTCCAAATACAACGCGATGTCGAGCTGTTGAGCAATTTAAAGATCTTGGTGGCGAGTGGTGAGATGGACAAAATTAAAAAGGAGGCCGAATTTCTATGGGAGTCGAAAAATTTGAAGAAATTACAACGCGATTCCGTTACCGAAATGGTCGACAAATTAATGAAGAAATTACGAATTCGTCGCGAATTGAAGATACTTTTCGATCTTCAAAAACAGTTAGAATTATGCGATGAAAAACAACTATTGCTGATGACAGACGTTGATGGTCCCAAATAATTTGTACATTTTTTTACTATTTATGAAAGTATTTCGAGTCGTTTATCGTAACACAAACTAATTTTTCTTTTTGTTCCAGGCGATAACCTCTCGCCTACGAGGGCGTTCACAAATGTTTGATGGATAAACGGCTTGAAATATATTTTGGTTTTTGTTAATCGCAAAGAAGGTATATTAATAAAAATTATGCGCAATCCACACTTTTTATTAGGCCTACGTCCTTTTCCCGCATTCTCAAATTTCCCAAAGTGATGAAAGTTGAAGAATCGCAGCAATTTCTTCGAGTCGTAAAGAAAAGCGAAATGTGAAGATTTGCTAAAACTGTGCGGCGCGGCGCTTGCATTTCTTCCTCAACAGAGGTGCAAGTGCCCCCCATGACACGAGATTGAATCGTTTGGAAACTCACGCTCTCCCCTTCTTGAAGACCTAACACAAGCTCTAGTATTGGAGAAATGAAAAGCTAGGTACTGATTTCTTGGTAATCTTCAACCTGGATGACCTAAACTCAAATCCCACACAAGCATCCTTCTGGTTTCTCACTGTAGAAACCGCCCACCACCATAAGGAATCTTGAAAGATACGCATTGGCCACCTAGATTGGAAGAAAACGAAGAAAGATTTTCCCATTTCCCTTTGTGGAACTCCCCATCCATCCTTCCAAAAGTTTAAGGAAATTTCTACGGTGGCTCAAAGACAGTAAAAATCCTTCGACTTGAAAAAGTATGAACCAGGTTAATTCTGCACCTGACGGCCCAGTTGAGGTTAATTGGCACGATGCTCTATTGTGGTAGCGACTGGATCCACTAATTTTAACCTCCACTTGTGCTTTGTAGGGTTTTGGATGTATTAAAAAGGGCCTAGAATATTGGGGAATAAATACAAAGAATGATATATGATAAATTGGATAATTAGAAGAAAGGAGGGTCGGGGATGAAGATTAGTTCAATGATATTATACCACACAGGGATAGAATAGGAAGGAAGGATGAGAGAGTAGGTCAAGAAAAGGGGGAAGAACTGAATTGAGGTGAAACAAGTGAGGATGAAACGAAGGGGTGCAAAGAAAGGGAAAATTGAACCAAGGAGAAGTAGTGATAATGAATGTGGTATAAATAGGAAAAGAAATTGGTACACAATAGAAACGCAGTGCAATAATGCCATTTTAAGTGAAAAAAAAGAAGAAACGAGCACGAAAGAATAAATTAAGGCAATAGCATGGGAAGAATAGATAAAACCGTGTATGGAAAAGGTCGAACGAGGAACTAACAAAAGGTGCAAACTCGGTTTCCCTCACGGAGGAGCTTCATCTTCTCTGCTCAGATCGTTGATAATGGTTTTGCTCATTCAGTTGAGGAAATCTGATTTGATTTTATAACGATCATTACAGACAAGCAAGTGCGCTGATCAAGTTTCACGAAGCCTTGGTGACCATATTATTGAATTTTCATCCAAGGGCAAATAATTGGGCGTTAAGGTCTTTTTGGAAGACTCATATTTTATGTACCAGAAGCAACTGGTGCCGGGATGACTACAATTTCTCTCCTGACACAAGGTCGCCCCCAGAAAATTTTCCCAGGGGGGGCAGCACTATCGGGGGTTCGTGGCTCTGGCGTTTTTTCAAAATTTCGTATAAAATTTATTTTTATTTTTAACAACTTTTGCCTTTTTTCTACCCCCCCCCTGGCTCCCCTTGGCGGCGCCCTTGTCTGACAGCTGCATCCATCTCTTATGTAGTGGTGGGAGAAGGGTAAAAGCAAATAGGAAGCTTTTGGAGAAGTTAAGTCGTTGATTTACCGCGATGGCAGTGTAAAAATAGCAAAGTTCTTCTTCTCCACTATAAAGGAACGTAACAAAAGATGCCAAAGAAACAAAACGTCAAACTCGCTTCAACTAATTACCACACAAAGGTCAACTTTAAGGGGGAATCTCTTCTACTGTCATTGCTGAATATATAGTGACATATTCCAAACTCCTGCTTGTACTACGAAAAATAGCAATTGCAGATAAGTAGATACTTCAATGTAGTGAGTAGTAAAGCAAGACTGACCCTAACATAATTCAAGGTCATGGGGTTCCCTGGTGGTAACGTTGACAACTACATAAAGGTCATTCGGGTTCTGATATTGGCTAGATAGATAAATAGGTCGTTCTATTGAATTCTCGGCAAGTTTTAAAGTCTTATCCCCAAAGACAGTTCTGTGTGATGAGACTCTTGTTTTGCTACGGACCAACCGTCTGGTACTCCAGGCCCAGACTCTTCACAACTAGTGTGCCTTGCGTACAACACCTACATCCGTTATTTATTAAGGCTCTCCTAGAGCTGCAGTTACCTGTAGCTCTCCACGTGCAAGAGCGGACAATAATGGTGTGTAATGGTATTGTGCTCATATGGCTCGAGTCATATACCTACTTCTGCGGTGGACTTCCCAACGGCCTAAATTTCCTATATGGTGAGGGAGGGGATTACGTGGTTAAAGTACGAGAAATGTGAGGAATTCTCAAGGAAAGGGAAGGAAGGTCTGAACTGGAGGAAGTGTATTCAATATACCTAAGACTTTGGTATGTTGTCGCTGAACAATCGGTAGATTTAGAGAACCATTACTGTTCTGGCTGTACAATGGCGTGATAAACGCACATTATGTTATGGGCCAATCGTTTGGTTGCAGTACCTACGTGTTTCGGTGTGTGAACTATAAAAACAAAGAGGCATTGCAATGGAGGAACAGGAATGGAGGAAGATGCAAAAGAAGAGAAGAGCAAGACAAACATCGAACGATGAAACACATTAAACCAAAGGGGAAAACAACAATAATGTAGAAATATACTATGACAATAAGGGGAGTGGAAGAAATCTAAAAAAAAAAAGAATTTTTGAGAAAAGGTATATGTGTGGTGAAGAAAATGCAGAGTCCTCCATATCAACATCAACTAACAGGGAGGAATTGCAAAGAGGAAGAATGGCAGAGGAATGAGAGCAACACAAACACTAAAAAATTATACTTATAGATAGTGCGCGAAAACTACATTCGATAAAACTTATTTTTACGTAGCTTCTTCTTCGCCTTCGCCATATGGGAGTAAGCCTTATTAATACCATTCAAGGCCTTCCTGGTTTTGTGCACCAAGTACTTCATGTTCGATTTCTTCCCAATCTTCTTATTCGCCCTATTTGCGACGGAACCTTGAAACGTACCAACGACCTTCGATATTAAATTGAGTAACGTCTTACTATCGTTATCGACTTGCTGATTGGATATTTTAAAAGCTCGTCTACGAAAGAAGAAACGTAGGTAGCGCAAAACAGTGCAAAAATACGACAATCTTACCTGTCTTCGGGTCGGTCAGGGATTTCGATTGAATCTGATGAACTTTCATCACTATGAAAAGCAAAGTTTGCAGAAATCTAATAATATGAATAATATCACGAATTAATAGTTTAAATAAATTATAAACTTACCGAAAGTAAGCAAATAACAAGCAGAAACGTGACAAGTGGCATTGCGAGCTCGATGTGCGGAATGTGCAGAATGAACACTTCCTCAATTACTCATCAGCTTTATTTATTTATAATAACAATAAATGTTTACTAATTATTAATTTGCTGATGTTGCCCAACGTGCAAACGGGCCGAATTTCTTCATGTAATACAACCACATATCGAAGTCATTATCGTTCAGAAATTTCGACTGTTCTTCATTCTTGTAACTGCAACTGGCGTTAGATGCGATAACGTCGCTCATTTTCACTCTGACAAAATCTAAATTATCGCTGTATTTGTCTCTTCCCGAACTTGGACAGGGTGGCGATCTTTCGATAATCTTGATTATGATATCTTCGTGCTGATCGTCATTTGAAGGAGCCTTGGTGGTGGGCGGCGTTGGTGTTGTCGCCAACCGTTCAGATGGGAAGAAACCCCCATCCCCATCGTCCTCGTCCAAGTAATCCGCCAAGAATTTCAGTTCGCGTTCCGTTAGCTCACTAATTCTGTTATCGTCCACCCCCTTACCAAGACAGAAAACCTCTAATGGCGCTTTAGTCGTCGGTTTTGGCGTGGTAGTGGTAGTAGTGGTCCTCCCACCCTTATGTATTTCAACAACAATCTCCCTATCGCGATTACACGAGTACGGATTCCAAGGGGGAGGTGTGAAGATAAATGGGTAGTAGACAAACTGAGGGTACTGCCGCCTAGCTTCTCTACGCGATGGCATTTGGGAATTTGCGTGATCGACACCTTCCTCTGAGGAGAAGGACGACCGTTCCAAAATTTCAAAATCGTCCAACCTTTTCAACCGTTCTTGCTGATCTTGGGATGGTGGCCTGAAGGTCTTCTTGAAACTGAATTTATCGTCCGACTTGCTCAGCACCTGAAACAGTGAGTTAATCGTATTCGAAATCGAGGTGGTTCAAGAGCTTACCATCTGAATGAACCCAATTATGGCACAAACAAGGATTAGTTTAGTCGCCGAAACGAACATTGCAGAATGAATGGTGTTTAGGTATTGCCGATTGTTTTAATCGTCGATTCCCTTTTGTTTATTCAACTAGGCACGTTTCGCACGTGGATACGAATCAAGTGATTCAAGAGGTACTTGACCTCATGTTTTGCAAGCTTATTTTGGCATTGAGGTGAAAAATAGCTATCTCAAGGGTAGCAAAATAAAAATGGAGATGAAAGCAATTGGGGAACAGGTGACCATCCAGTATAATCCAGAGTGGGAGGGAAACGAAGAACATCAAGAACAAATGAAAACCGCGAAGAAGACGATGAGTACTGAAATCGTTTCACAGAAAGAAGGAATGATTAAGAAGGAAGAATGTATAAAAGAAAAGAAAGCAAAATAAATGAAGAGCAAATTGGAGAAGAAACTAGGACAGAAATTAAGGTCAAGGAAGTGAATTTGAAGATTATTAAAATTGACGATAAAGGAAACCCTCAAGAGAAGCATAAATAATGACGGATTTGAGATTAAAGAGAAAGTTAATTTGAAGATCTTTTAGAATCAATGGTGAAAGAAACCCTCAAAATAAGTGGAAGGAATGATAAATATAAGAAAGAGATGTTCAGAATTATCAACGATGGAAGAAGATAAGTGGAAAGCGGAATGAGAAAGGAAGGGAGACGCGGTAAGTAGAACATAAATTAAGAAAGTGCATTGAAGCTCTTTTAGAATGACAGTGAAGAGAAATCGTTCAAGGAAACCGGAAGTAATGATTCATTTGAAAAAAAATGAGAATGCTAAGGGTTTGAGACAAAGGAGAGAATGGATAACAGCAAAGAAAAAAGAAACAAATTAAAATGAAAAGGAAGAAACCAAAAGATAGATGGAACAGAAACTAGGGCCAAGGAAATTAACTTGAAGATTTGTTACAATCAATGGTAAAGATCACCCTCAAGAAAAGCGGAAGCAGTTTAGGATTTGAGAGAGAAAAAGACGACTGAGAAGGAGGAATGTGCAAAAGAAACTATGATGAGGAAGAAACCAGGAGGTAAATGAAATAGAAGTTGGTATCAAAGAAGGGACCAATAAAAGCGAAAGCAACCATGGATTTGAAAGGAAGAAGAAAATGATCAAAGAGGAAGTATGGAGGAAGATGGGTTTAAGAAAGACAATAATTAAGAAGGAAGACGGTGCGAAAGAAAAAAGGTAGAAATAGATTGAGGAGTCAAGCGAGAAACGTACCGGTAGGTAAATAGGTCAGACGTTAAAATCTATGGTGAACAGTGGAGGAAGCTCGTCGAAGAAAGTAGGACGCAGTGGTACACGTAAAACAAAGTAGAGAATGCTGAAGAAGGAAGAATGTATAACAAAATAATGGTAAAGTTGTATGAAGAGAAAAGTGAAAAAGAGACCATCAGTAGTATAAGTTCATGCCGAAGATCCTCTAAAATCAACGAAGAAGGAAGAACGGAAGCAATGACGGGTTTAAAAGAAAGAAGGCCGCGTAAACGAAAAGAAAGCGAAGCAAAATGAGAAGGATAGTGAGAAAGAAACCAGAACGGAAATTAAGATCAAGATTAAGATCGACGGTAAAGGAAACCATTAAGAAGAGTGGAAAGGAACGATGAATTTGAAAGAAAGGATGAGACAATTATTAACGAGGAAGATGTGCAAAAAACGAAAAAGTACCTAGAATGAAGAAGAAAGTGAAAAAGAAACGAGGATGTAAATAGAACATCAAGATAAGCGGAA
Source organism: Pyrocoelia pectoralis (assembly GCA_036250285.1). NCBI lineage: Eukaryota > Metazoa > Arthropoda > Insecta > Coleoptera > Lampyridae > Pyrocoelia > Pyrocoelia pectoralis. The sequence goes on from CM070083.1 coordinate 5,715,193, forward strand.
GTAAAGACATATTTAAGGAAGAGAAGGGAATGATGAAGGAGTGTGTAAAAGAAAGGAAGAGGAGGAATGCGAGAAATATACCAAATACCGCGGGAGGTAAACAGGGCAGATATTAAGGTTCAGTTCAGTTAATTTGAAGTTCTTTTAGGAGCCAGGGTGAAGAAAACTTGTCAAAGAAAAGTGGATGGACTGATGGATTTGAAAAAAAGAAGAATGTGAAAAGTAGAAATTAAAGTTTAGAACGTTAATATGAAGATATTTTATTATCGAGAATGAAGAAAACTCGTTGAAGAAAAACGAAAGCAAAGATTCGTTTGAAAGAAAAACGAAAATGATAAGGAGAGAAGAAAGTGAAAAAGAAAGGAAATTAAAGAGGAAGAGGAGAAGTCAAGGAAGTTAATTTGAAGAATTTTAGAATTGATTGGAGATATGAAGCAACGAAGGATTAGAGAGGGGAAATAATGTGAAAAGGAAAAAAGGAACAAATTAGAATGAAGAGGAAGGTGGGGGAGAAAGCAGAAGATAGATTATTATAGATAAAAGAGGAAGTTAATTGGAAGTTGTTTAAAGTCAATGGTGAAGATGATCCTCAAGAAAGGCAGAAATAGATTGGGGAAAAAACTAGACGGTTAATAAAATGGAAATTAGGATCAAGAAAGTTTATTTGAAAAAACTTTTAAATTGGACGGCGTAAGAGACACTCAACAAAAGCGGAAGCAACTATGGATTTAAGAAGGGGTAAAGATAATTTGAAGCTTTTTTAGAATCCAGTGAGGGGAACCCTTTAAGACAAGCGTATAACAATTTTATGATGGATTTAAGAAAGACAAAGGAATGATTAAGGAGCGAAAGAAAAAAGGGACAGATAGAATGAGGAGGCAAGCGGGAAAGGTAGCGGAAGGTAAATATAGGACAGATACTAAGATCTATTAAGTTAATTTGAACCTGTTTTAGAGTCGACAGTGAAGAAAACTCGTCCAAGAAGAAGACGCAATGGTACATTTGAGAGAAAGACGAGAACGATGAAGGAAGAATGTATAATAAAATAATAGTAAAGTGGAATGAGGAGGAAAGTGAAGAAGAGACCAGAAGGAAAATAGAACGGAATGTGAAGATATTCTAAACGGCACGATGAATGAAGTCCTCAAGAAGAACGGAAGCAATGATGGCTTGAGTTGTAAAACTCCAAATGGAAAAAGGTCGCGTTGTTGTCGAAAGAACACTTTGAACAGCTCGACAAAAGAGGAAGAAGTAGTTTCCACGAAACCCTTTTGGAGGATGGCTTGGATTGCAAGATTCTAAATGGAAAAAATCGCGTCGTTGTCGAAAAGGTACCTTGGAGAGCTCGGCAGAAGAGGAAGAAGTAGTTCTCTTTCCACAAATATTGATGAAACCCTTTTCGAGGATAGCTTGGATTGCACGACTCCAAATGGAAAAGCGCGTCATTTTCCAAAAGACACCTGTGAACATCTCGGCAGAAGAGTAGGAAGTAGTTTCTACAAGTATTGAAGTATTGATGAAACACATGTGGAGGGGGGATTGTATTGCAAGATTCCAAATATAAAAGCACGTTGTTGAAAGGGCACTTGGAACAGCTCCGCAGAAAAGGAAGAAGCAGTTTCCACAAGTAGGTATTGATGAAACCCTTTTGGAGGATGGACAAACATACCAAATGTGAAAATGTTGCATCGTCGTCGTTGAAAGAGGTGGGTAATAAAACCAATTCGTTTTACATGGGAAAACATTTTCTAAAAGAGGGTGTGGCGACCACATGATCCCGGTAGACAGTCGCTTACGTACTGAAGAGCAACGTTTGATTCCCATTGATCAACCAATGACAACGCGTCAACACCGGCCAGAATCCTCTATAAGCGAACGCTGTTGCCCACAGAAGGCAGTCAGAAGTCATAGCCGCCAACGAAAGCATCCAACACCGACCAGTGCGTCTACATCGACCCGTTAGCCTGCATTCCAGAACCAGTCTACCCTCCGCGGCGGCCGACCAACCTACTTATAGTACCTAGTACCTTCATTATTAACCGCATCACCAAATAGCTGGTGATCCTATTCAACCGCCAAACAGGGCCTGTGGTAGTTGAAATTAGTATCAAAGAAGGAACCAACAAAAGCACAAGCAACCATGGATTTGAAAGGAAGAAGGAAATAATGAAAGAGGAAGATGGATTTAAGAAAGACAATAATTAAGAAGGATGACGGTGCGAAAGAAAAAAGGTAGAAATAGATTGAGGAGTCAAGCGAGAAACGTACCGGTACGGTAGGTAAATAGGTCAGACGTTAAAATCTATAGTGGACAGTGGAGGAACTCGTCCAAGAAAGCAAGACGCAGTGGTACACGTGAAAGGAAGTAGAGAATGCTGAAAAAGAAAGAATATATAACAAAATAATGGTAAAGTTAAATGAAGAGGAAAGTGAAAAAGAGACCAGGTAGTATTAAGTTGATGCTGAAGATCCTCTAAAATCAAAGGAGAAGGAAGAACGGAAGCAATGATGGGTTTAAGAGAAAGAGACACTCAACAAAAGCGGAAGCAATCATGGATTTAAGAGAGACGAGATAAGTATAGAGAATGTACAAAGGAAAAAGGGGGTAAGGATAATTTGAAGCTCTTTTAGAATCCAGTGAGGGGAACCCTTTAAAACAAGCGTAACAATTATGATGGGTTTAAGAAAGACAAAGGAATGATTAAGGAGCGAAAGAAAAAAGGGACAGATAGAATGAGGAGGCAAGCGGGAAAGGTAGCGGAAGGTAAATATAGGACAGATACTAAGATCTATTAAGTTAATTTGAACCTGTTTTAGAGTCGACAGTGAAGAAAACTTGTCCAAGAAGAAGACGCAATGGTACATTTGAGAGAAAGACGAGAATGATGAAAGAAGAATTATGTATAATAAAATAATAGTAAAGTGGAATGAGGAGGAAAGTGAAGAAGAGAGACCAGAAGGAAAATAGAACGGAATGTGAAGATATTCTAAACGGCACGATGAATGAAGTCCTACCGAATTTTCTAATAATAATAATAGCCTGCGTTCAGCTGGTACCAGAATAGAGGTCGGTAACAAATGGGTCCAGCTGCTCTGCCGGTTTGGTCGTGGATAAGCTTTGTCACAAGGTTATTTAGGGCGCCAGGGTCCTTGACTACTGGCCCAATGAATAGAGATCTCAGTAGACCCGACTGAGATTTCCTCCTCTGGCTGAACGCTATTAAAGAAATAAATTGTAGGCAATGGCTACGTGGATGAACCAATAATAGTAACATATATATAATACAATAATAATAACGTACATGCATATAATGTATATTTAATTAATTTGGTAACGAACACAAAATATTGCTAAGGGGAAAAAAATCTACTTTGCGTTTACCGCTTCTGTAGTAACTATAATAATACGCTAATAAAAGTATTGTGAAGGGCGGCGTCAAGGCAAAAGGTAGGTTAGTGAGCGCTCGTAACCGGGCGTAATTAATCAAGCCTAAATTACTAATTTGATTGATTATCCCTCCTAAAAACCTAAGAGTTCGCGCAATAATACCACGATAAACTTCCTTTGGAATAATCGTAGATTATATTCCCTAACAATGAGTTTCTTGAACAATAATTCATAAATTAGTTAACAATTAGTTTGCAAAATGATCAATAATTATGAAGAACAAAAATGTAATTATTTGATTGATACTAGAGATTGTGGTGAAGCCACAATAAAACAATTACACAGGCGATAAGCGATAAGTAACGCTGTCCGAACGAACTTGATGGTTTCTACTGATATGTAGTCTTCTAGATGAAATTGATAACAGTGACTGGCGTGCTAATCACCGCCACAAATAATTTATTATTTATCTATCTGACCTTTTTGATGTCTTGCACGTGTACTTCGACTTTTTAATCAACACGGCCCATGGACTAATGTCTTGGCCAGATGGTTGTCCCGAGATTATGGCGCATCTGCATACGAATTCTTCACAATAGACGCCGTGATTTATACCAATTAAAACTGGACGAATTGGTTCACCAAATCCAAACGTAACTAATTTAGTAATGAGGAATAATTGACTTCCAACAACGAACAACGGGAACCAACAAAACAACAAAAAAACACAGGCCTGAGATATCGAGCGGCCTCACTGAAATATTGCTTTCTTCAAATCTACTTCTACTAGTCGAATTATCACCATATAACGTTTACTAACTACGTTTTCTAAACTAAAAGATAATTCGTACACCAACCCTCGATTAAATCTTGTCTTAATTTTACTATACGTACTACAACCGAGCGCATGAAAGCAAAGAATGCCCATCTAATTATATGAAGAATGCCTTCACCTATTCAAAAACGTGCAACAGACCCGATAAACCAATATCGCGCTTATCAATTTTATTTAAAAGGTACGCCTCACGACATCTACCCCGAATACAAACAATGTCTAGTTCGAATTTACAATCACCTAACTATCCTTCCAAATTTGAATTGTAACAAGAGCGGAAGCAATGATGGCTTGAATTGTAAAACTCCAAATGGAAAAAGGTCGCGGTGTTGTCCGAAAAGACACTTTGAAGAACTCTACGAAAGAGAAAGGAGTAGTTTCCACAAGTATTGATGAAACCCCTTTGGAGGATGGTTTGGATTGCAAGACTCCAAATGGAGAAAATCGAGTCTTTGTCGAAAACGTACCTTGGAGAGCTCGGCAGAAGAGGAAGAAACGTAGTTCTCTTTCCACAAGTATTGATGAAACCCTTTTCGAGGATGGCTTGGATTGCACGACTCCAAGTGGAAAAGCGCGTCGTTGTCCAAAGGACACCTGTGAACATCTCGGGAGAAGAGTAGGAAGTAGTTTCAAGCATTGATGAAACACATTTGGAGGAGGGATTGTATTGCAAGATTCCAAATATAAAAACACGTTGTTGAAAGGGCACTTGGAACAGCTCCTGCAGAAGAGGAAGAAGTAGTTTCCACAAGTAGGTATTGATGAAACCCTTTTGGAGGATGGACAAACACTAAATGTGAAAATGTTGCGTCGTCGTCGTTGAAAGAGGTGGGTAATAAAACCAATTCGTTTTACATGGGAAAACATTTTCTAAAAGAGGGTGTGGTGACCACATGATCCCGGTAGACAGTCGCTTACGTACTGAAGAGGAACGATTGATTCCCATTGGCCGACCAATGACAACGCGTCGACATCGGCCAGAATCCTTTATAAGCGAACGCTGTTACCCACAGAAGTCATAGCCACCAACGAAAACAGCCAACACCGACCAGTCCGTCCACATCGACCCGTCAGCCTGCATTCCAGAACCAGTCTACCCTCCGGCGGCCGACCAACCTACCTAGTACCTGTACCTCCATTATTAACCGCATTCCCCCGCCGTTAAAAACTTGTACATATTTATAAATAGAAATGTTAGTTGTTTTCACAAGTTCCAAAACTTTATTGTTTATTTGGCACGATCACCAAATAGCTGGTGATCCTATTCAACCGCCAAACAGAGCCTGTGGTAGTTGACATGAAAGCCTTTGGAGAGGAATGGTTTCTCCCAACTCGGAAAAGGTGTGAAGATAGAAGCCTACCTCCTTGGTGGACACTGGATTGCCGAAAAACTCCTACTACCTATTTGGCCCCTGTTAGGCTGTTACAATTGGAAGTAACCAAAATTCTATACTTAATTTGGCAAATTAAACGTAAATCATGTCTTTTTTTGAAAAATATAGGTACCTTTTAATTTGTAATTCAATGGTTAATTATTTAGAATCCGGGGACATGCACGAAGCCGTTTCAACTTTTCCCCTATAAGAGAGTATTACTAGACAAGTAAGAAAAGCTTTAACATAATGACTGCAAGTCACTAAATTGTTTAAAAATTCAATAAATAAATAATAGTAATCACTTCAAAACTTGGCAGATTTGTCCATAGGTGGCGCTATCATAAAAAGATCGATAAGATCGATATTTATTTTATTTTTTTGTTGCTTCTGTTATTTCTCTTTTATAGGCGTTGAGTGAAAGATCCTACTTCTTTATTCAATGTTATAGGTTATTCACTCCCTTTTGATTATTCTTTAAAATTTCTGTAGTTATCGATTATGTACACCGTCTCTTATAGGTTTATGCGCTAGTATATAAAACCATTGTTTTACATTTAGTTATGTAGAGCGATATTAAGGTAACGATAATAAATTCTACACCTTGATCTGTGTTATAGGTTGAGAAGAGGATTCCGCAAGTAATTTTTATATGACTCTTTACTATTTTAAATTAAATACTGGCTGGGTATGTGACTTGCAATGCCCAAGTGCCTTTACATTAGACAACCAATAAGTTATTTATACGTTCTTTCAATTCAGACACAGACAATAGTAATTAAGGTATGTATGTAATAAACAGATACTCTCTTTTGATTATTCTACAATTTCTCCACTTATTGATTAGGTGTTGAGTAATGCTTTACTGTTTTTTTAATATGTATTTTTATTAATTACAAATTCATACCTATAACGCCACCTGTTGAACAGTACACTGTAACTCTACAATCAAGTACTTAACAAAGTTGTTTTCCTGACAATTTTTTTTCCATTTTCACTTACCCCTTCCAAATCATTCGTAACATTTTTACCCGGAAACTGAGATGGACCCGGATACTAAACTGTCTGAAAAGGTTGCATCCCAAAGGATATTGAGGTGTATAGGACTAAAGACTGGGCTATCGTGCCCAAGCAAAAAAACCAATTCCTCCTTCACTGTTTTTTATTACAAAACTTATGAGCTAAGTAAAAAAAAACATGTACAGTCAGTGACAGTGGTGAGTATTTGTTCCGCTTCATAAAAATGACACGGAGCATTGACGTATCCAAAACACAACCTTCTTATCTCATCATTTCAGAGTGAAAATGCTACAGTAAGATAACTTAAACCTACCCTATGTATTATAAAATGGTAGACGTGTATCAAAATATACAATAAAAATACAAATATCTATAAAAATTAGTCGTAATTAACACTGTAAATAAAATTACAATAATATCATTATTTACACCATACACTTACATTTTTAAGTTACAAATGGTGGTATAAACGTAAGTAATATAATTATCGTAGTGATAGAACATGACAATTGAGTCGATGACGTGTTCAGCCACCTTAAACCTGAGTAATTAATATTTGGTGTTGAAATTTCTAAAATCAGAAAACGTTCATTAATAACAGCGTAAATTCAACACTTTAACGATTAGAAAACACGTACGTAACTTGACCAATCAAATGCATTTCACAAAAAAAAAACACAGTATTTCATTTATATCGGACGCGGCTCGATCAAATTGTTCACTTCAAGCAAAATTTAGAAACATAGATAGTGGACTGTCCGGGCAATAATATACTTACCTAAAACTGAAAATGATTGGGGAATGATGTATGAACATCCTCAGACATCTTCTTACCATTGCATTAGTGAGAATTGTTTGAAAGCCCATAAATGAACAGGCTTACCGAAATAACAGGGACACAAAACACAAAGACGTTAAATTGGTAGGGGTCTCATTGTTTACATATTTGAATGTTTGTAAGCAATGTGTAATAACCAATCAAAACAGACGGGCGGTTCATACCAGACAGCAATGGTATAATATTGGTGTTAGGAAGGGGAGTGATTTATAATAATATACAATAGTGTGTGATGTAACACACCTGGCAGATTTGAATTTAAATGCTGTATATGTTCAATGAATAATTAATAATAACAGATTACAGATTACAAAGTTAATGTCTGCAAGACTTGCTTAGTGTGAAATCCTTTTAGTGGTAACCGATTAATACAGTAATATCTAGTGATACAAATGAAATATTGTAAGATTACGTTCACAAGCTTCACAAAACATACAATTTGCGTACATTAATCGCCTTGGCGAGCAAAACAATTTTGATCATATTCAAATTGTGATGTCTATGGAATTTTCTATTCAAAGCTTTGTATACTCAGATCAATATTCAATATTGAACAGTAGTTGCTGCGGGCAGGTATGGAGATCACAAAAACCTCATAATTGAACGCGATAGAGATGAATAATATACACATAATCTGGTGCTAATTGTGTGCTAATTTGTTACCCCAAAATAAAATTCACAAAATTTTGTTCTTCAAAGAATTTTTGGATTAAAAAGGTAGCGAGAGCGATAGAGATGGTGCTAATTTGATACACCAAAATCAAATTTACAACATTTTTTGAAGAATTTTTGGATTGACTTGTACAGCCACTACAAAAACCAAATAATTGAGTATGATACAGGAATGAGTAGTATATCATAATTTGGTGCTAACTGTGTGCTAATTTGTTACCCCAAAATAAAATTTACGAACTCTCATTCTTCGAAGAATTTTTGGATTGAAAAGGTACCTACTGACATAACAAAGACCCTATAATTGAGCGCGATAGAGAGATGAATAAAATACACATAATTTGGTGCTAATTATGTGCTAATTTGTTACACCAAAATCAAATTTACAAAATTTCGTTCTTCGAAGAATTTTTGGATTGACTTGTACAGACAAAAACCCAATAATTAAGTATGATTGCTACCAGAGGTCGTGCCAGATAATTACAGTTGCCAATAGAATCTAAAAGGAATTATGTGCGGGTTACCAATAGGTTTTGCATTAATGCTGAACCCGAAAAGTGTAACAAAATGGTAATTTTCAATTAGAGCGAATGCATAAACAAAGAGAGATAGTATAATTGAAATGACCTAAATGTTTTGCTTGCCAATTATTATTAATAACTTAAATAATAATGCACGGAATACAACAACTTACCTAAAAATGTACATAATCATCGTTCCAAGAATAATAATAGAACTTGCGGACGGTATCGATGCCTCTCCAATAGGTGCTTGTCCACAGGCGGGTGGACAGACAGGAATGACGGTTTCTACATACACAACTAGCTATAGCATACTACATACATCATGCAAATGCATTAAATAACAATCTTGCAATAAAATATGTACATTCCAGACGCAGACAAGAAAAAAAAACAAATCTTACCGAATAACTCAACGTAATCTTCGTCGGATCCAAGTTTATTGGCTGCCTTACACATGTAATTACCGTACTGTCGTTTCTCGATCGTAATCACCCGTATGGTCGTATCGGTAAACTCGTCTGCGGTCGCGAAGTGAGATATACTGTAATGCTGATTATTCGAAAGTTGTATACCATCCTTATGCCACGTTATAGCCGGAGGCGGATATGCCTCAATGTGGCATTCCAGATCCATATCGTACTGTAAGGCTTGACCCAAACGTGGTCGTGGAACCGTAACAACAGGCTTAAACTCGACTTCAACAGCAATATTTCCTAAAAACGCCGCGATTTAAATACAATTCCTTCCCGGATGATGACGAAGTCACTTACGTTTATTTCCTCTACCTACACCATTCTCGGCAACGCAATAATAGGTACCGCGATCCTCCTTACGGATTTGCTTAATTTTTAAACGATTACCTCGATAGATTGAACCGCCGGTTGGAAGTATGGCGTTATTTTCGCGTCTCCACGAAATTCTCGGTGGTGGATAACCGCCGGCGTAACATTCGAGCTGAACGGCTTCAAAATTACGACATAAATATAAAATAATTATAATAATAACAAATAATTCCACTCAATATTTTTATTTCAAATAGAACCCAATAGTTTGACACTATGTATCCAAGGTACAACATTGGTATATTTATTATTGTCAAAAATCATTCAATCAACCCTCTTCCCACAAAGGCATAACATAACAAGTACCTATCAAAAGTTGCGAATTCTTCAACCACCTCAGACACAAGCACCCGGATTCTGCACAAATGAGTCATTGTTTTTCTTATGGGAGCGAAGAGGGTGACGGACAGTTTGTAAATCACAAAAAAATGTTTTTCTGCGAATACGTGCAATTTTCCCCCTTTCCACCCTCGAAAAAAGGGTCAGGAGTTGAGCAATTTCACAATAGTTTGTTATGGAGAATCCAAAAGTGCAAATAAAAAATAGATGTTCCCATTTAAGTTTTCCAAACTCACCCCCGCTCCACCCCCCGGGGGTAAGGATAGTATTTCCGTATCATGACAGAATAGGTTTCAAAAAAATAAAGGAAATGTGTTTTTTTCTTTTTGTAATTGGATGTGTCGTTCTCGAGATATTTAAGGGTGTACCTATTTTGACTTTAACGACCTTCCGACGGCGAACAGGGGATGCGATCAAAAAATCAATAAATTGAAACGCATTGATTGAGTAGAAAGGCGTAACGTAAAACATCAGGACACAGTAGGACACTCTCTGGAACAATACCGTTAAATTGAATGGGAGATGCGTATTGTAGTAGAAGCGACAAGAACCATGTTGCACACATCGTCATGAGAAAGGAAGCAGTCTGTGTTCGTACTAGTTCGGCCACAGTAACATGACAGTAATCTTTAAATTTTTGGATCTCAGGTAAATACCCATATGCCAAAGCAAAACGGATAGAAATGGAAAGCATTGCAGAAAACCAAGGGAGTGACGATGAATGTACACAGAAAGAAAACCCATATATGTCAGGATTGTGGAGAGGAAGCAGAAATTAGTATTGAAGATGAACAACATTAGGTTAAGAAACTTGATGGAAATGCAAGCACAATTAGAAGAACCCGGAACAGTTTTACATGGGTTGAAAATGACCCATTGACCTGTAGGGAAGCTATGAAACAAGAACAATACATAGACCTAAGGATAAGACTACAAACAGAAAATGGGCATTCAAGAAGTGGATCAGCACAATACTAGGCTAGATAGGTGGTTAAAGGCTTTGAACAAGATGTTTTCGAAATCTATGCACCTGTTAGAATGTTCGTGGCGATTGCTCACAGACAGAAGCAACCAATGTAGCACATTGATGTGTATTCCGCATTTCCTTGTAGGACTGTTGAAGAACAAGTGCACATCTTATCTTATCTACCCGAGTGATATAGTCACAATGAACGTGAACAAGTGCACATCTTATCTTATCTACCCGAGTGATATAGTCACAATGAACGTATAGTGTATAGTTGAACTAAAGACCTTGTCACCAAAGTATTGGAGCATAACTGTTGATATGGCTGAGTTGATATGCAAAACATAGGCTTTAGTACACTCAGTTAATACATTTAGTTGATTATTTATTAATAGTAGCACAAACGGAAACTGTGCTCGCAGTGAAGAATAAACACTAAAGCTGTGTGTCATTACTCATTAGTATACATGTGAAGAAAGAATAAGATCAGGCTAAGAATAGGCTCTTGTGGGACTCAGGCGGGTGACATTGATGTAGATAGATAGATAGCCCTTTATTTTGTTATAATCAAAATCGAAACAAAAGCATTCTTTTACTACTTAATTAAGTAAACAACGTAATTTCAATTTAAAAAAAAACATAACTTTCTCCTCAACTGACCCTAAATCTATTCCTGGCTCTTTGGCCTCAACTTATCCCTTCGCTCCATCACCCCCTTCATCCACCCCACTCCCAACCCGTTCCCACCTAAGATCACCTTTATTCCTCTCTCCTCTTCTCTCAGCTCTTCACACTCCCTCATCAAATGCCACACACTCTCTCGTCCCTTACCGCACATTGATGTAATAGGATGTCTTGTACTAATAATAAGTCATTTATTTCCAAATTGTACATAATGAAGTATGAAAAAATTGACATTCATAAGAAAGTGCGTGCTATCATATTCTGTATTCATGAATGGTGCCTTGTTATGAATAAATTGAGACTCATAGGAAAGCCCGTGCTATCATATGCTATTCATTAAGGGTGCCTTGTGTCATAAGCAATCAAGGTGGATTATGTTTTATAACTGTTATCAGTAGTTTATTTAACGTAGATTGCAATTATTTATTATATAAATTGTTACTCTCATATGGAAAAATTGGCATCCATAAGAAAGTGTGTACTGCAGCATAATATGCTTGTGTCATAAGCAGTAGAGGTGGATTATATTTTAAAATTCTTATTGGGAATTTATTTGATGTAAAGTGAGATCAAGTAATTATTATTATATAAATTGTTACTGTCATATTGAAAAATTGACATCCATAAGAAAGTGTGTACTGTAGCATATGCTATTCATCAAGGGTGTCTTGTGTCATAAGCAGTTAAGATGGATTATGTTTTAAAACTGTTATCAATAGTTTATTTAAGGTAGATTGCGATTAATTAATTATTTTTTATATAAATTGTTACTCTCATATGGAAAAATTGACATCCATAAGAAAGTGTGTACTGTAGCATATGCTTGTGTCATAAGCAGTAGAGGCGGATTATATTTTTAAATTGTTATCGGGAATTTACTTGATGTAAAGTGAGATCAAGTAATTATTTTTGATATACATAGATTGTGTCCCTCACACAAAAAAATTGACATCCGTGAGAAAGTGTGTACTGTAGCATATCGATGGTTGAGAACCCCAACCATGTATGTCAAAATACCCAACTTTATAGGAGAATAATAATAATCTTAATAAAACGTATAATTTTAAAATTAACATTAATTTTATTTATCAACTGTTATTCAGGGGTCATTTAAAACTGATTTTGACATATGAGGTTTGTCTCGGAATAGGAATCAACAATAAAAAAAAGATCGAATATTTTGACATACGTGGTTGGGTTCTCAACCATCAATATGCTATTCATCAAAGATGTCTTGTGTCATAAGCAGTCAAGGTGGATTATGTTTTAAAACTGTTATCAATGGTTTATTTAACGTAGATTGCAATTATTTAATTATTTATTATATAAATTGTTACTGTCGTATGGAAAAATTGACATCCATAAGAAAGTGTGTACTGTAGCATATACTTGTGTCATAAGCAGTCAAGATGGATTATGTTTTAAAACTGTTATCAATAGTTTATTTAACGTAGATTGCAATTATTTAATTATTTATTATATAAATTGTTACTGACATATGGAAAAATTGACATCCATAAGAAAGTGTGTACTGTAGCATATGTTTGTGTCATAAGCAGTAGAGGTTGATTATATTTTAAAATTGTTATTGGGAATTTGTTTGATGTAAAGTGAGATCAAGTAATTATTTTTTATATAGATTGTGTCCCTCACATAAAAAAATTGACATCCGTGAGAAAGTGTGTACTGTAGCATAATACAGGGTGTCTCACGGTGACCGTCGGTTAAAAGTATATCAAGAACTGTAAAAGCTAGAAATTTGAAATTTTGCAAATGCCACATGGAGTGTTTAAGCTATTAAATAAAAATATTTTCCAAATGGCAGCACTTCCGGAAATACCGGAAGTGAGCATCAACTTCTTTATTTTAAATACAAACCACGCAATTTTTTTTCACATTCTGATGTGTCATAAAATGTTTAGTAAGTGTGCTTAAAATAATCGACGTATCAATTTTGATTGTTGAGAAAAAAATTTTTTTTCACTGAAAAATGTCAAAATCTTGTTTAGGAAATAAAATTGAAAGTCGAAAGTGGTAAAAGTTAGGGAAATGGGATTTTAGGTTCTCAATGTCAAAAGATTGAGACACAATTGTCTGTAATGGATAATAAAAAATTGCCCGCGGTTAAGTATCTATTTGACGTTATTTCCAGACTTACGAAAAACTTTAAAAAGTCTCTTTTTTTAAATGGAATGCCTATTTAATTATCGGCCCATTCGATGCAGAAATAAATTTCCTCTAAATTGATATAACATGTTCCTATACCTAAAGTCTATGATTACAGAGTTATTTACATTTTTCTAATTAAATTTATAATTACATACTTTACAAAACATGGTTGGCTTTGAAAATTTTCAAAAAATTTTTATTCAAATGTTTCTTATGCTTTTATGATTATTTAAAATTCTATCTATGGAACTTCTTGAGTATTCAAGGTATCTGCCGAACGAACTGAACTTTCAGGGAAAACATTAAAATATCCCAATAAATTGGTTTCTGCAGCGCCATTGGGGGCAATTGGCTTTGCCAAATTTCGTGGCGCATTTACTTCGCCCAAATTTAGAAAATTCTTTTCAATCATCCTGATTTTTCGTTCTGTCATTGTAGGTAAATGCGGATATCTTTCGTCAAAGTGTTGAGTGATTCTTTATTCAATAGTTAAAGGTTCTGCAGGTCCGAAAAGCAATACGAGCAGACTCGCCATGAATGTAAAACAAATTTAGAATATCAGCGTTTATCTTTATGTATTCCATATTTCCCAATTAAAAACAAATATTAAGCGCAAAAATCAAAATTCAAACATATAACACTGATAAGAAACGTAAATGTAGCGTAAACTTTCAAACTGATAGCTAACTGACAACTGTCATCATAAGAAACAATTGAATAAAATTTTTTTGAAAATTTTCAAAGCCAACCATGTTTTGTAAAGTATGTAATTATAAATTTAATTAGAAAAATGTAAATAACTCTGTAATCATTGACTTTAGGTATAGGAACATGGTATATCAATTTAAAGGAAATTTATTTCTGCATCGAATGGGCCGATAATTAAATAGGCATTCCATTTAAAAAAAGAGACTTTTTAAAGTTTTTCGTAAGTCTGGAAATAACGTCAAATAGATACTTAACCGCGGGCAATTTTTTATTATCCATTACAGACAATTGTGTCTCAATCTTTTGACATTGAGAACCTAAAATCCCATTACCCTAACTTTTACCACTTTCGACTTTCAATTTTATTTCCTAAACAAGATTTTGACATTTTTCAGTGGAAAAAATTTTTTTTCTCAACAATCAAAATTGATACACCGATTATTTTAAGCATACTTACTAAACATTGTATGACACATCAGAATGTGAAAAAAAATTGCGTGGTTTGTATTTAAAATAAAGAAGTTGATGCTCACTTCCGGTATTTCCGGAAGTGCTGCCATTTGGAAAATATTTTTATTTAATAGATTAAACACTCTATGTCGCATGTGCAAAATTTCAAATTTCTAGCTTTTACAGTTCTTGATATACTTCTAACCGACGGTCACCGTGAGACACCCTGTATACTATTCATTATGTTTTAAAACCGTTATCAATAGTTTATTTAAGGTAGATTGCGATTAATTAATTATTTTTTATATAAATTGTGTCCCTCACATAAGAAAATTGACATCCATAAGAAAATGTATACTGTAGCATAATATGCTATTCATTAAAGATGTCTTGTGTCATAAGAAGTCAAGGTGGATTATGTTTTAAAACTGTTATTAATAGTTTATTTAAGCTGGATTGCGATTACTTAATTATTTTTTATATAAATGGTGTCTATCATATGCTATTCATTAAGGGTGCCTTGTGTCATAAACAGTAGAGGTGGATTGTTTTAGAACTGTTATCAGTAGTTTATTTAATGTAGAGTGCGATTCTTTAATTATTTCTTACATAAATTGTGTCTCTCATATAAAAAAATTGACATCGATAAGAAAGTGTCCACTATAATAATTAATTTTGTTTATTTTGCTAATTAACTTTATGTATTTTAGTTGATTATCTTATTTTTATTTCTTTATCTCCCCCTTCAGCTTTTCTAATTTTTATACTTTTTTTTATTTTCTATTTTTGTGGTTACTATAGTTCTATTAAATAGTGTCCTTATACAAACACATAATAGATTAAGAATTATGTTGACAACTAAGATGTGACAATTAATTTTTTTGTTTTATTTCGGTTTTTCTGTTATTTTAATGCGTAAAAGACATTATTATTATTATTATTATCATATGCTATTCATTAAGGGTGCCTTATGTCATAAGCAAACAAGGTGGATTATGTCTTAAAACTGTTAAGTATGGGTAGTTTATTTAATGTAGATTGCGATTATTTAATTATTTTTTAGATAAATTGAGTCTCTCATAAGAAAAATTTAAAATCAACTAAGAACCTTAATTTGTCGCACCCTGTAACCTTGATATCGAGTGGAATTACTTGTTATTTTTTTAATAATATAGTTGTGGAGCTCCACAAGAGAAAATTAATTGTACAAATTGTGTAATACCTTCGCCTTCGGAAACGACAATAGATCTGGTCGAATTATCAGAGATAATGGGCGGTCGTCGTACTTGAAGTTCGACCTCGGCCGCTATCTTATTACTAACCGATATCAAAACCTGACACTGATAAAAGCCGGCATCGGTTTCTTGAATGTCCTTGATCTGTAGTGTGTACGTCGAGCTTGCCTGCAACGCGACTATAAAATACCTTTTTGTAACAGGTAAGATTTTAATATCTACCTGATCATAACGTAAGGCAAATCGTGAGTCGTGTAAAATTAGCGAGCTGCCCGTCGAGATTGGTAAAATGTACGAATTGCTGGTGTGATCGACTTTCATCCATAATACGGGATATTCCTGGGCGTACTGTACGGAACAGTGTAATTCGACGGTACCGCCGATATCTTTGATTTGTTCCTGTGATATGTAGGAGATTGTCGGCGACCTCTGCGCGTAGACTACAAAAAAAAATGATAAGCGATAAGCACTGATTAGATATAGTATTTTAACAAACAAAAACACTGGAAAATTTCCTTTCTAAATAAACAATAGTTACATAACCTTTCAATTGTTTTAATAATTGAACTTACCGCTTTGGGTTACTAACAATAATCCTACGAGTAAAATTGTGACCATTTTTAACAATAAATTACAATTTTTTATAACATTTAACCGCACCTATTTGTGTTTTGATTAAACAATTGAGTAAGGGTAAAGGTGTGTTTACACAGTCTTCTTACTCACTGCTATTCCACCAACACCAACAGTTTTTGCCAAGGCAACTTAACACTTAATAATTCGTCAACTGTATTTTAAGTTCAGTGTTCGTCAACAGAGATTATACAAAGTTGAGCATAGGTCAAATGAGTGGGGGTTATAATTATAAATAATTAGCATGATGACATTATTTTTTTTGCGTTCGATAAGTAAACTTAAAACCAGTTCAAGTTAGAGTTTTGGAAATTGAGTAACGAGGTCGATAGGTATTAAAAGTGAGAAATATTGGTCAAAAGGTCCTGTCTGAATTCTGAATCACCGTCCTCTGCTCTGAATTTTGTTCACCGAAAATTGTTTTTATTGGCGTTGTTCTATTAAATGTCTGTAATGACTATATAATCATAGTACCCTAATAAGTCAAGCAAACTTCTTCAAGCCATCACTTTCTTTTTCTTGGAAAACAGCACTTTCGCTGTTTGTTATGAGATCAATGGTGTATAATCTCTGAAACCAAAGCCATATGATCGGGAGTCTCCCAGGGGAATATTTTAGGGCCACTTCTATTTAATATATCCATCTCAAAACATACCAAACATACTTGCCAATTCGACCAAAATGGAGGAATTATGAATGAGCTGTACTATATTGTGCCTTGCGGTGAATTTAGAGTGAATTATTTTGTGAAATTGCAGACAATTTCCATATTTTTTCATAGCAAGATAGTTGCTCCTAACTTTTTAATATCCGGCAACATGTAAGAATACTACTTATGCAATGGTTGGCAATGTCGTTTTTTCTCACTTGCAAAAAAGCGTTAAAGCGGGATCTTTTTGCTTCCGGTCTTCAACCTGTCAGCATCGTTTTGACAGTTTCTTTTGTTCCAGCGCCTTCTTTATTTCAAAGTTAGTAGGTAGTGATTTTAATTTTATGTTTTATTGCGTTTGTTTAACTGCGTAACTGTGATTATTTATTATGTATTGTAAATTATGTTGTACCTACATGTAGGTAATTTTTGCCTGAATGATTCTCTCATGGTCTATAACGGTTTGAACTTGCATTGAAATTATTCATGTACCCATAACTATTTGTCAGTTGCTTGATATGTTAATAGGAGATTAACAATTGATGTAAACTCTCATTTTTTTAAATTTACTTGTACAGGGTGTTTCAGACCACCCGTACCGGCCAAACATCTCGCGAAATACAAAACGCATTGAAAAAAGAAAAAATACGTCTAAACATTTTTTTAAGACTATTGTTTGATAGTAATAGGATGTCCCCACTCCCACCCCCGGGGGGTGGAGAGGGGGGTAACTTCGTAATCTTAAATAGCACCCCCAGTTTATTATGCAGATTTGAATTCTGCGTTAACAAATAGGAACTTTTTGTTTGAAACATTTTTTGAAGTTCGTGACAGATGGCGCTATGATCGCCGAAAGAAGTTTTCCGATTACCTATGCAAAATTTGTTGTCAGTTTTGTTAAGTGACAATCAAAAATGTTAATGCTTTGTAAAAGGGAAGAGAGGGAGCTTTATTAACCACCCCTCCCCCAATTCACCCTTAATTTTAGATTTAAACGTATCTCGAATGTCAATGTGTTCTTTACTCGTGAAATCAAAGTATTTCAAAATTTTTTTTCTATTTTCCATCAAAGACAAAAAAATTTACAAAATTTAACTCCTTCAATCGTGGTATTGAACAGTTGTTTAAATCTAAAATGGTTGCGTTTTCCCATCCTAGGTTATGGGCTGTAGGGGGAAGTGGCGGTGTGGGGAAGGGGGAGGGGTTAATAAAGCTCCCCCTCTTCACTTTTGCAAAGCATTACCATTTTTTATTGTCACTTAACAAAATTGACATCAAATTAGCATAGGTAATCGGAAAAACTTCTTTCGGGGATCATAGCGCCATCTGTCACGAACTTTAAAAAATGTTTCAAACAAAAAGTTCCTATTTGTTAACGCAGAATTCAAATCTGCATAATAAACTGGGGGGTGCTATTTAAGATTACGAAGTTACCCCCCTCTCCACCCCCCGGGGGTGGGAGTGGGGACATCCTATTATGTACTATCAGACAATAGAGTCTTAAAAAATTGTTTAGACGTATTTTTTCTTTTTCCAATGCGTTTTGTATTTCGCGAGATATTTGGCCGGTACGGGTGGTCTGAAACACCCTGTATATCAATCACATGGCGGTCTTGCACAACCGTCACTATAGCAACTACGGAGTCTGCTAATGGAGGGCAGTGAGGGCACTGATTGCTAAATTCTCACAAGACAATTCATATGACTGTCGATGACACCCACTAAACTCTAATTACACTGGAACGCGCACTCCGTTCACCATCCCGATCCGAGGGAGAGGGTCCGCAAGGGTGGGTCATCCCTGTCCTTCTCTCGAGTACATTTTGGTTAGTGTGTGTTAGTTTAACGCTGTCTGCTCTCGCACTCACGGTGCATGTGTAAAGCGTTACGAAAAGGACAGGAATGACCCTTGCGCAATATCTCTTTCGGCTCGCGACGTTTCTATGGCAGAGACCGCCAGTGAGCGTTCCAGTATAATTAAAGTTCAGTGATGACACCTGTTGCATTTATTGTAAATCTTTGTACTCGTTCCTTTGCATTTCCACCAATTAGCGAAAGTGACGCGTTAGTATTTCTTCTGGTAGTGGTTCTGACGTGTTCATCGCCTGGATGTTGCCAATGTATTAATTTCCGCCTTTATGCTCGAGTGTGCCTCCGAGCCTCCCTTTCTCGAATGCCAAACACTAGGACACAAGACCGGCTCACCAGATTCCAGTTGTCCTCCTTCTCCAGCATGGCCTCTAACACGTTGGAGCTTTGATCGCTACCCCCCAGTTGGCCATCTAACTCATCCCGCTCCAGTGCCCATCTCCGGCACTCGACGATTGGGTGTCTGTCGTTTATCGTCCCGTGCCCCGCAGTCCCAGCATGTTTCCTCATTCCTCTTCCCGATCCTCTCCAAGTATCCGTTAAGGACTGTGTCAAGAGGTAGTTCGACTCACCATGAGGTCTCTCCACCCACGTCTCCAGCATCGGAATGAGGGTGCGAGTCTACGATTCCCTCTCGGTCCACCACAACTCCCTCTCCGGGAGTACCCTCTCGGCTCTTGCGCGCACCTGTACATTTTCTGGCGGGAAGCCTGCAATCACCAGTATATAACATAGTACCACCGTTCTATAAGCGCACGTGATCCGTACTGCCATTAACCTCGGGACTTTCTTGATAGTATCCTCTGCTGCCTTCCACCTTATGGCAGGCAGCCAGATCTCTGCCGCGTATAGCAAAATCGAGCTCACTGCGCTAGCCTTTTGGAGGCCCTTGCTCGTCGTGTGTTGGGCAACACTTGGGCCAAGACCCAGGGCCGCGGTAAGCATGTGATGCGCTCTGGGCCCGGGACGCCCCCCCCCCCCCCCCCCGTTTTAAAATCCACTATCCTACTTACATTTTTTACTTTCGAATGTGAGTCGCGCTAATCTTATGGAAACATCATACATGATAAATGACAATATCACGCCATAGCAGTTCATTAAAATAAAATAAGGAATGGGTTTGGTTGTTGAAAAAATGTAGTACGTATCTTTAATAAAAAATATCGTGTTCACAAAAATAGAGCACCGTAAATTGACCTTAGCGGAGCGAGCCTTTTTCATCAGGGGAGCGGACGGCGTTGGAGCGCCGTGGCCGCGTCTTCCGTCAGTTTCCTGATTGCTATATTTTAGGAGGCAGCGGCGAAGCGCTTCGAGTGCTCATACAAGCACAACTCAGACTTTTTATTAATATTAAGTTTGTGAAAAAAAATTTGTAGGGCCTAACCTCGTGCGCCCCAAAACCTCTGCGCCCCTGGGCCGGGGCCCACCGGGCCCATTTATAAAATAGGCCCTGCCAAGACCGTTGCGCGCTCCAACGCCCTCTTGCCCACCTCCCTAACGTGTTCGAGTTACGTCCGTAGAGATTCGGATACCGCTCCATGGAGTAGTTGCCGTAACAATCATCGCCAGGTCGGCCGTTTACTTTTCTGTTTAACAAAAAGATTAACGGACTGAAATTCCCGCCATTAGTTTAAAAGTTACTGGAACTGTTTACAATTCCTCCGTCCTACCTTAGAGGAAGAATTCCAGACTTCGCAACGTTACGCAAACCACCATCAAAGCACCAGACGCCACTCCATTTTGTATGAATGTGTAAGACGGAGCAAAACACCTCCAGATCAATTAGTACCGGAGAGAGTAAGTGAAGATGATTTAGACTCCTCATCTCCTAAATTGGGTCAGTCTGGGAGCGCTATAAGCAACCAAACGTGTTGCCCACTAAAGGTTGTCTCTCACTTGTGGGATGGCTTGAGTGACGTTGCGGGATCGAATGACTCTAGTCGTCAGAGAGATAGTACAAAGGGCCCAACTTGTGACCTAAGTACACGTGGACTATGTCCACTCTCCCATCGTAATCCAGAATCCAGACACCGGCGCCGGTCTGACGACAGGATTTCAAGAATGTTAAAACCGAAGATATGGCACTAGAACCTTCCATAAGGTAGGAATTCCCAGCAAACAATGATACGTCTTTTTGACGTCCTTTATAGGTCTCATTGGTCGTTAACGTCACTCGACCTATTACTGACGATATAATGACGTCTTAAATCTCACCATCTTTTAACGTCACTTATGAGATGTCATTATGACGTCTGATAATTGATAATTACATTATGCATATACTTGGGTGAAGATCCATAACGATCGTAACTGACGTCCTAAAGGTCTTAAAGTGACGTAAAAATTATGTCATGTGTATGACGTCTCTATCATGTGATATAATGCCCACAAAAAGACGTCATATCTGACGTCCTACGGGTCATTAAGTCACGTGAAATTAACATCAAAATGACGTGTCTCTGTTTGCTGGGAAGAGCCTTCAGTTCTTCTCCAGGTAGACCTGAAGAAAGCACAGTTGGGAGAGGAGTACCTAAGAGGAAAACAGGAGCGATATCACTTAAATTTACCCGATGATGACATTGAAGGGGAGCTCTACATACCATTCAGGGATTCTAGTCTAGAAGAACCGCAAAGGATACCCAGAAGTACCGAAATACATAATGGTGGTGCGTAACCAGCTACCGACTGATATGACTGACTGTATGTCGGACGTCACGACTGAAAAGTTGTTTGTTCTGGTTTAAAATGGCGACTAGATACAACCATGGACCATACGATAACTTATCAGGACGACGTTGAAGCTCCTTAAGTTGGGAAAGATAGGAGGTGACAGAAATGAAGTAGTGTACCTACCAGGAGCCCACAGAGGAAGAAGAATCGTATTTATTTATAGATAAACTGTGAAATAGGTAGGGGCCATTTCTAAATATCACTGTATATTGTGTCCTAAATTTTTAGATGTACCCTCTCTAAAGAAGTTGAGGACTTCCTGAACAAGGCTTTTGCCTGACGAACCTGAGCCTTGCAATGATATAGTATAGTAAATGATGTTTTTTACTACTCTTGTACAACATTGGGTAACCGTTTTGACATGTTCAACACCGCGAATGGCCAGTTCCAATTACGACCGCAGTGTGGCGTACTTCGGTAAGGTGTTGTTGGGGTTGCGGATTCTATTCTATGGTTGTAAGTGTACGTTATTGATTTATAAAAATATAGGTGAGAGATTTACCGCATTAAAGCCTTGTTTTATACAAAATTTACGCGTTGTTACATGTTAATGTTGTTCATCTTTCAATAACATTATCGCAAAGTACGTATTAAACAACTTTTCATTGATATTATTGCATTTGTTTATGTTGTTTTTTTGTTTTGTTTATAAAACAATCGGAGATAGCCTTGACTAGCAATTTTTTTTCCTCCCCCAGCGCACTTCGTGATGGATGCAAATATCGCAGGTCAAGAATCACAAATTAAGGAATCACTTTTGGGTTTCGTTAAAACACACATTCCCGATGCCGATTTAAATTTAATCGACGAAATAGTTCTCTCTTACGTTGTTGCCATTCTCGAAGATGTTAGTACCGATCCGGTTTTCGATGTCGAAGGTAAGATTCCTCCCCTTAAACGAGAAACACTACATTTTATGTTTAGGTTTCTGCGAAATGATGCGAGCTTATTTTCCCGAATTCGAATCGATAAATCATTCGACGATTTGTCAGTGGATTTTCGAATTGGCCGCCAAATTACAAACAGACGAACCTCGCGAGAGGGATATATCGTTATTAGAATTGTCGTTGCCGGAAATATTACCCAAGGCGAAACCGAGGTTTGAACGATAATTTCTGTGTAAAACGTGCGAATGGTTGTGAACTACGTATTGCAGGTATCAAATTACATCCGAGAGTTTCGATCGACCGAAACGCGTTTATCATTTGTCGGAAACGAGCGACGGATCTACGGACGGTTCGTGTGGCGATTTCTTGGAGGAGGTCGATACGCTTCAGGAGATGTTTCCGTCCGTCTGCTCAATTGAGGTATGTATGTATGTATTTTCGCACGAATGAGATCTACGTGAACTTGGCAACCACTTCTAGCGACAATAGTTTCTACTTACCATAATAATTATCGAACGATTACAAAAAGAAACCGTTTAAAAGCACTAAGAAAATGTTTTTTTTTTTAAATATTCATACAATCTTTATTTGCCCTCCCGAGGAAAGGGATAAGAGGGTGTAAAATGATAATCCATGCAGTAAAAAACTCGTAGCCTGTATGTTATTATAAATGTGAAAGTAGTTCAATATTTTATATCACTTTAATTTTTGGCACATAAATATTTTGTTTCATGACACATTAATTGCGCCCCATTTGATCCTCCCAACTAAGGGTTGAGAGGGTGTAACACGATAATCCTACAGTAATAAGCTTGTGGCCTATGTGTCTTTATAAATGTGAAAATAGTTCAATACTTTGTATCACTTTAATTTTTATCACATAAATACTTTGTTCCTTGATACATTAATTGCGCTTCATTTCATCCCCCCAACTAGGGGATGAGAGGGTGTAACACGATAACCCTACGGTAATAAGCTTGTGGCCTGTGTGTCATTGTAAATGTGAAAATAGTTCAATACTTTGCACCACTTTCATTTTTGGTACATAAATACTTTGTTCCTTGATACATTAATTGCGCCTCATTTGACCCCCCCCCCCCTCCCCCGCCAACTAGGGATTGAGAGGGTGTAAACACGATAATCTGTGCAGTAAATAGCTTGTGGCCGGTGTATCATTGGAAATGTGAAAATAGTTCAATACTTTGTACCACTTTCATTTTTGTTACATAAATACTTTGTTCCATGATACATTAATTGCGCCTCATTTGATCCCTTCAACTAGGGGATGAGAGGGTGTAACACGATAATCCTACAGTAATAAATAAGCTTGTGGCCTGTGTGTCATTGGAAATGTGAAAATAGTTCAATACTTTGCACCACTTTCATTTTTGGTACATAAATACTTTGTTCCTTGATACATTAATTGCGCCTCATTTGACCCCCCCCCCCTCCCCCGCCAACTAGGGATTGAGAGGGTGTAAACACGATAATCTGTGCAGTAAATAGCTTGTGGCCGGTGTATCATTGGAAATGTGAAAATAGTTCAATACTTTGTACCACTTTCATTTTTGTTACATAAATACTTTGTTCCATGATACATTAATTGCGCCTCATTTGATCCCTTCAACTAGGGGTTGAGAGGGTGTAACACGATAATCCTACAGTAATAAATAAGCTTGTGGCCTGTGTGTCATTGGAAATGTGAAAATAGTTCAATACTTTGCACCACTTTCATTTTTGGTACATAAATACTTTGTTCCTTGATACATTAATTGCTTCTCATTTGACACCCCCCCCCCCCTCCCCCGCCAACTAGGGATTGAGAGGGTGTAAACACGATAATCCTACAGTAATAAGCTTGTGGCCTGTGTGTCATCGTAAATGTGAAAATAGTTCAATACTTTGTACCACTTTCATTTTTGTTACATAAATACTTTGTTCCTTGATAGGTACATTAATTGCGCCTCATTTGATCCCCTCAACTAGGGAATGAGAGGGTGTAACACGATAATCCTACAGTAATAAGCTTGTGGCCTGTGTGTCATTGGAAATGTGAAAATAGTTCAATACTTTGTACCACTTTCATTTTTTGTTACATAAATACTTTGTTCCTTGATACATTAATTGCGCCTCATTTGACCCCCCGCCCTCCCCCGCCAACTAGGAATTGAGAGAGTGTAAACACGATAATCCTACAGTAATAAGCTTGTGGCCTGTGTGTCATTGTAAATGTGAAAATAGTTCAATACTTTGTACCACTTTCATTTTTGTTACATAAATACTTTGTTCCTTGATACATTAATTGCGCCTCATTTGACCCCCCGCCCTCCCCCGCCAACTAGGGATTGAGAGAGTGTAAACACGATAATCCTACAGTAATAAGCTTGTGGCCTGTGTGTCATTGGAAATGTGAAAATAGTTCAATACTTTGTACCACTTTCATTTTTGTTACATAAATACTTTGTTCCATGACACATTAATTGCGCCTCATTTGATGCCCTCAACTAGGGGTTGAGAGGGTGTAAACACGATAATCTGTACAGTAATAAATCTGTGACCAGTGTTCAATACTTTGTATCACTTTAATTTCTTGTAGATAAATACTTTGTTCCTTGATACATTAATTGCGCTTCATTTGATCCCCCCAACTACGGGATGAGACTGATGAGAGGGTATGACACGATAATCCGTACAGTAGTAACCTAGTGACCAGTGTTCAATACTTTGTATAACTTTCATTTTTGGCAGATAAATATTTTGTTCCTTGACACATTAATAGCGCCTCCTTTGACTCCCCCTCCCAACTAGGGGCTGAGAGGGTGTAAAGTGTAAACATGATAATCTGTACAGTAGTAACCTTGTGACCAGTGTTCAATACTTTGTATATCATTTTTGGCAGATAAATGCTTTGTTCTTTGATACATTAATAGCGTCTCATTTGACGCTCCCTCCCAACTAGGGGTTGAGAGAGTGTAAAGTGTAAACATGATAACCTGTACTGTAAGAAACTTGTGGCCTGTGTGTCATTGTCATTGTAAATGTGAAAATAGTTCAATACTTCAGGTATATCACTTTAATCTTTGTTACATAAATACTTTGTTCCATGGTACATGAATTGTATCTTATTTGGTCCCCCCATCGGGGGGATGAGAGGGTATAAAATGATAGTCTGTACAGTATAGGCTTGTGGCCGGTGTGTCATTGTAAATGTGAAAGTACTTCAATACTTTGTACCACTTTAATTTTGGCACATAAATACTTTGTTTCTTGATACATGAATTGTGCCTTATTTGATCCCCCCATCGAGGGGTTGAGAGGGTATAAAATAATAATTCGTGCAGTAATAAGTTTGTGCCGGGAATGTCCTTGAAATGTGAAGTAGTTCAATACTTTGTATCACTGTTATTTTTGGTACATAAACACTTTCTTCCATTATACATTATTTGCGCCATGTTTGATTCGCCCAGCTAAGGGTTGAGAGGGTGTAACACGATAATCAAAGTAGTGCCAGAGTTTCTATCAGTTTAATTTGTTCTACACAAATACCTTGTTTCACCATTTACCAAATTTACCCCCCCCCCCCCCCCTCCGCTAGGTGAAGCGAGGATGTAAAGCATTAATCCGTATTGTATTATCGGTTACAGTAAATAATGGATTGGTACCTGGTGCAATTATTGTTAATAATGAAGAAAACCTTTTTTGGGTACTTTGTATTTATAAATAAATACCTTCTTGATTGATAGTGTAAATAGGCTGTAGGTACCTAATCACTTGGTATAGGGTAAGTAAATAGTCGGGTTGCTAACGAACAAATGTGCCAATGGGCGGTACTCAAAACACGTATTTTCAGTTTAGGCGGACTACAATGACCATTGCGCATCAAAGTCTCAGGATTGCTGCCTTTGGTTTTTTGGAAATTTAGTAATTAATAATTGAACAGTTATTATTTTTTTGTCATACATTTGAGATGTTTCCGAGTGCAGTTTTGGTAACTATAAAATTCTTAAAAAGGTATGTTTTATAATTTCATGTAAGTATTAAATTTGCTTTTTGTTTATCGTTTCTTTCCTACACTTTGTACGTTGTATTGTACATTTATATTAATTAAAATTTCTTTGTTTTGTGATCATATGGTAATATTTTATTTTTATATTATGGGTCGAGATCTAGGAACAGCGAATTTTCAAGCACCTTTATGCGCAATTATTTAGAAAACGTAACATGTACACATTCTAGTTGGACTATTGTACATTGTAATCGTCACACCACTTAATGTATGTGTCGATGAGTTAACATCCCCCAAATAGTTTAGCCAATTGAAGCCGGTTTATGTTATGAGAAGTTCGAACTTATTATTTTTGGTGTTATCATAGGAGCCCACGCGGGTATAAGTAAGCAAGGTCTCGTCCATGTTATTGGCCAGAAACACCACCTGTGGTTATCGTTGGTTTATAATTTCTCTGTTTTTCTTTCCCGCGTACGCAACGTTTGAAATGTGTTATCTTCCAATCCAGTGTCCTTAGAATCCTATGACGCAAACAGTGGCGCACCCAAGGGGAGGGGGTTGGGGGTTCAAACCCCTCCCGAAATTTTAAACAATGAAGTTATTTTGCCGACAAATACCTTCGCCTTCAAAATTGAGCAATATTGCGGTACCGTAGGTATACAAAAAAGTGGTTGGATACCAGAGCCTGTCTTAGGGTTTGCGGGGCTGTGTGCAAAAATAAATGCGGGGCCAAGAAAAATAACTTTTTTTTATTGGTGTCCTATTTTAGCCTTTTAAACCACGCCCCATCGTGTTTAAATCGCGCTTTCAAAAACACACGAGTTTTGAAGTTGCCATGGCATCATCATCAATTTGAAAAACGTGAATTCTTATTGGTTATTGATCTGACAGGAGTACTTTGTTACGTCAAATAAAATGACAGATTGCAAATTAATTTCCGTTTTTCTCATTTCCATGACAACGAAAGGTATACTGATTTTACATTAGGAATTCAACCATTTCACATTATTTTTTTTATTCATGTTATGGGTCGAGATCTAGGAACAGCGAATTTCCAAGCGCCTCTACGCGCATCAACTGCTTTGGTTATTAGCACTACCCTTACTCGAATTTTGTCTGACTAAGGGAATTTCACCCTTAATCAGGATCTTTATCGTGCCGAACATCGCATCGACACGGGATCTACGATTTTACTTAGTTCTTATTTCCATTTTAATACCAGATTTCAAAGTGAACCAATAAAAAAAATAGCGTAAAGTATTCGTGGATAACTTACTGGTCTTTAAAACTCGCGCGTGTTTTAAAGACCTGTTTATCCACTTATACTTTAATATACTATTATTTATCTACTCATTATAAATACACATGTACCATTTAATAACTATAAAAATAAAATCACAGAAAATTCAAAATTTACGAAACTATGTTAAGAGAAACAAACAAACAAACCTAGCGCGGTACTGGCCTAACCGCGGGGCCGTGTGCAGTGCACACTTTGCCCCCCCCCCCCCCCCCCATATATCCGGCTCTGTTGGATACGCACCACGCACCACTTTGTTTCTTCGATGAAGTTACATAGTCCGTTGAACTTTTCTTAAATATTTGTGACCCCCCCCCCCCCCCCCGAAATAAAAATCTGGGTGCGCCCCTGGACGCTAATATGCCATTCTGAGTTGCATTACGTGATTTTTACATTATATCGATACCATTTCATATTTGTTTATACCATGCACTTCTGTTTTGTTTATTTACATGTTTATTTTCCCCTTTGTTTTGTTACGGTAAGGTTTTTATTGACCATCTCTGGACCATAATTGCACAAAGCGCGCGATTTTCATTTATATATGTTTTTTTTTTTTGTATTTTATGTTATACTGAAAATACAGGTCTGCAACACACGTATCCAATACCAACTATTTCACAAACTCTTCTCAACCTGAGATACAGATCATTGTGTAGAATTTATTATCGTTAGCCTAATATCGCTCTACATAAGTAAAACAGTGGCATTTAAATGGCCTTATATACTAGCGGATAACCTGTAAGAGACGCTGTACATAATCGATAACTCAAAAAATTGTAGAATAATCAAAAGGGAGTGGATAACCTACAAAAGAGAAATAAAAGTTAATACAAGTTGTACAATTCAAAAATAATTTGAAGAAAGGAGAATAGAAATGTAAATCGATCTTTTTTATGATAGCGCCACCTATGGACTAATCGGCCAAGTTTTGACATTTTGCTATTACCTATTTATTTATTGAATTTTTCTCTCGATATTTATTGTGATAGAAACTATAGTTGCTAGAAGTCTTTGCCAAGTTCACACTGTTACAAATAAGTGACTTCGATTAGGTCGTCTGTTGTAGATTAAACACTGCATCGCGATTGCGTGCGGACACGTCGAGAGAGCATCACAAATTCTCATACATCGTCAGGAAAACGGTCAGTCGGTAAACGCAAACGGTGCAGTTACCTTACATCTTTCGAAACAGCCGACGATCGACGATCAAGAGTTAAAAAATCGGATAATCGAGCGGTACTCGTACATCGATCGTG
Source organism: Pyrocoelia pectoralis (assembly GCA_036250285.1). Lineage (NCBI taxonomy): Eukaryota > Metazoa > Arthropoda > Insecta > Coleoptera > Lampyridae > Pyrocoelia > Pyrocoelia pectoralis. The sequence goes on from CM070083.1 coordinate 5,744,570, forward strand.
AATCCGACGTAAAGGAGCATAGGCCGGTCGCGCCTAAAGTCGAACCGAAAAAACTAATACGTTATCGCGATAACAAAATTGTCAGTTTGAAAGGCGAACGTTATACCGAAGTTAAAAAGGGAGAAGATGTCGATGATGTGTCATTGAAGAAACAGAAAAAAGGGCAAAGTCCGTAACCAGAAGTTACGTTCGCGATTTATTTTATTATTACAAATCACGTTGCAATTCATTTGTGTAATACTCGTCTACTACTAATCCTGAACTACGTTTATTATTTTCGTTTTAGTTGTAAGAATCTTCAAATTCCGAATTTATCGCTAGTTCCTTATTATTTATTATTATCCAAGAGGCTGAAGTTCTCGAATATTTTAAGTAGTCGTATAATCGTAAAAAACTTTCCCGTAGCAAGAATAAAAATTGCCAATTCCTCTATTGTAATCAAAAATTTAATGGATGTTAAGGATCTGCGAAAATATAGCTTTCATTATGTTAGTAAACAAATTATAAATGTATTTAGTAGAATTTACTCAATCTTGGAGTATGTTAATGTGAAATGTGTAGTTATAAATACACAGTTTATGAACTAGCCATAAGGGGGCAAGTGTTAAAGTGAATCTTGTCTGCTTTAAAATACATTATACTCAATAATGTTTTTAAAGCATACATCGACGAAACCTTGACAACTTGCTCCAGTAGATGTCATGCCGTTACAAGTATTATTATGTATAGAGTTTTTAAGACTAGTCAAAGCTTATACAGAGTGTTTCTGTGTTTAAATGTTTTCCCCTTCAAATAAAGCAGTGATGGCGGAATAACGATAAATATTCCCCGTATTTCTACAAAGTAGATTCTTAACAAAACGTTGTATTGACCAAATTATGCACCAATTCACTGCTTTCGTTTTCGTTAAACGTTTTATATAGTGTGTACCTACCAAGTTTGTTCACTCCTTTTTATTATTATTATTATTACTGTGATTGCGTGAGATTAAACTGACACAATGTGGGGGAGACGATCGATCGTCGTGTGTGTACCTTGTGAGAATTATTTACGATTGTCGAAGAGTTTGATTTCGTTTTTATAAGGATAAAAAAAATTTTTTTTTTTTATTATGAATTATTTATAAAATCGTTCAGATCAAGTTTCATTAAATATATCAACAAATCGTGTTTTTATTATGTATTAAGAGTTCATTTGTTCTAGCCTATGCACATGGAGTAAACATGGCCGCCATGGCGGGATTTGCGGTTCAAAGGCGTTCGCTACTCTGTTATTCTACTGGCTTTGGGATGGAGCAGAGTCAGTAGATCAACAGTGTAGCGTAACCTCAGCGGCGGCCGCCATGTTTACTCCTTTTCGCGCATCACTCCCTACACGCTCAGTGCGGTACGCGATGTTTTAACTCAATTTTTCGGAATATAATAAAAGAAATTCATACAAAAAATATCTTTTAAGATGCTGTGGATTTACATATATGTACTTCTAGCCTATGCACATGGAGTAAACATGGCCGCCAGGGCGTCAAAAGCGTCCGCTACTCCGTTAATCTACTGACTCTGGAATGGTGTACAGTGGCGACAAGCAATGTATCGATTTTTATTGACCTGACCAGTCACGTGGTATATTTTGCCTCTTAATGGCGGCCTGACTAGTCACGTGGTATTAGGAGTGAAATTTTCTGTGTTTATCTTTGATCACCGTGTGATTTTTAATTCGACTTAGCAATTTGCTGGGATGCCACCGTTGAGTTTATACAAACCCGCCCAAAATTTTGCCTCTTAATGGCGCATGGGCGGAGTTAATCGCTGCTTGTCACTGTTTGTAGTAGAGTCACTGTAGAATAGAGTAGAGTCCCTCAGAATGGAGTATCATGTATAGGGGCTCTAGAATGGAGCTAGAGTCCCTATATAGAGACTCTAAATGGAGCCACAGTGACTTTACTACATACAGTGGCGACAAGCAGCGATTAGCTCCGCCCATCCGCCATTAAGAGGCAAAATTTTGGGCGGGTTTGCATGAACTCAACGGTGCTATCCCAGCAATGTGCTAAATCCAAATAGAAATCGCACGTTGATCAAAGGTAAACACAGTCAGGCCGCCATTAAGAGGCAAAATATACCACGTGACTAGTCAGGCCACTAAAAATCGATAGGTACATCGCTTGTCGCCACTGTTTGTAGTAAAGTCACTGTAGTCATTTCCAGACGAGCAATTGTTTTTTTCCACATTCGATACACTACTCGAAGATACGAAGGTAAGCCTGGCACCTTGAACCGGCCGGATTTGAGGATGTCGGGCGTTTGAAGTAAAATGGTAGATGGTCTACTTTACCCAACAGCCAGATGGTCGATTTTTGTCTTATTTAATTCGTGGTCACGTACTGTGGTAGGAAATGACAATGCCAGGCGTTGAAAGTGCTTCACATACATGCGTAGCCTATTTTAACTATATCTCGAAAAATATACAACATTCGAGTAAATATATGAAGGGACCTTTCCCCTAAATTCTACTAAACACCCCGTACTAATCCTCAAGCACTTGATAAAGCTAACCCTAAATCAAAAACGTGACAATTAATTACTTAAGTTAAGTAACGTAATGTTGCGTGATTAAACCTTACAAATTTAAAATGTATGATATCAAGCACCCTACTATAAATGAAACAGGAAATCATACATTGTTAATTTCAAAATTAACTGTCGTTTTAATACCATTTACAAATCGGACAACTTTACAGCGGGAAACATTTAAATTCATAGCTGCCAGGTGCGTTACATCACAAAATGTTATGATAGAGTCAGATCGCTTCGGTGGCGTTCTTGGAAATTTTCCAAACAGCCGAACGAAAGTGTATCGAGGAACCTATGAAGTAGGTACTTCATGAACATAGGAGATGCTATACCTGTGAGACAGACACGTCCTGTGGCAATGGAACTGAACGCTATAAAAGTTCTTGAGAGTTTCCACTTTTTCCAAAGGAACTTCACAATGATAGCATTCGTTCAAGACCAAAAAGAAAAGTCAGATCGTCCGCGACATTTTTGCTTTCAAAATGACTTTCGATGATAAATTTGCATTCATTGTCCTCTTAGCGGAATGCCAGTTCAGGACACAGTTTAATTGGTACTTGGACGAAAAAAAAGGGTAAATTACTCATCTAGGTCGCTGAAGAAGATGGTATAGATTCACAACAGAGGTTGGTAGGCCACAGATAGTGCTTGAAATCACATTGCTGGATACGGTAAATGAAGGGTCCAATGCAATAACCGGCCAAGTCCACTTTTTGGGCAAAATGAGTTAGGAACGCGGTTTTGTGCAGTATAAAATTCTCTTTCGTCCTGTGCAATAACCGGACCTAAAACTTAGAAAATACGCCACATATAGGTGTTTTGGTGGTTGCCTGCAATTAAATACTGTGCAATAACCGGTCAAGTCCTGGACTTGGCCTATTATTGCACAGTATTGACAAATAAAAAGTTATACGTGTTTATGTGTTGGTTTAGCCTGACTGTTGTACTTTGTGCGTGTTTCTGAGGTGTAAAAAAGTGAAAAACTATGTCACATTTACATTACTTTTTTTACTGTTTATTGATAAAATTTTGCAGAAACTATGCAATAACAGGCCAAGTCCATCTAATGTTTGTTTGTATTTTAGGTAGTTTTAGACGTTCGTGCCTCAAATTTTTTTTACAAGATGTTTGGTACTATCTAGATACAATGAAATTGTTTCAAAAATCTATCAATCTCTATTTTGCTTATAGAACGTTTTTTTGATCTCCTGAACAATTGATCAAAGTGGACTTGACTGGTTATTGCATTGGACCCCTCAAATGCCCAGACGTACAAGGGAAGGCGGGATCACCAGAATATTTATCGATTGTGACAATAAATATGGGGGATTGGGAAAAAGGTTTTGGAGACATCCTTAGTATGAAAAAGGAACGGAGGCACATAAATCTTTCGAATCCCGGCACGGTGCACGGTACATGGCCATAAAGGCGTTCCAGAGAATAAGGCTGTCGAACGTTTGACCAAACTTGAGACACCTCCACTTTTTCCATTTTTGGTAGGTACCTTTATTCAAACCCATTTCTTTAGTTCAGTCGATGTTATCACCTTTATATCGGTAGGGGGAGGTACGTCCGAAGATACTTCTCGTTGGGTGGTTTTCATTCCCAAAAGACATCCTTTCATCGTCTAGTCTCTAAACTAGATAAGGATGTTGTTCAAATCTGGTCTGTTTTGCCAAATTATATCGAGGAGGTCGGGTTTTGATGATGAAAGCACATGGTCTTCAGAATATTTGTGATGCAAACCTTTGTCAGAAGCTAGATGGATTCAGTTCCACTCAGTCTCTTAAAGGTTTTGGGAAATTACTGGGTCCTGTCTCAATTGTAAGAGAGTGCTTGAAATCGTTGATTGAATCAATCAACGCTGAAATCACAACCAGTGCCATCGTCCCAGCAAACACACATATAAAATATACATACAACATATATAAAATTGAAGTAAATACAGAAATTTATATAGGTAATATATACATACAAACAATTACATATTACTCATGAAATTCATGGGCTGTCATATTTACATAATTAGATTTATGTACGTTATATGTAAAATCTTATATGTAAGAAGTATTATATATTTTTTATGTATGCCTTCTGTAAATATAATTATAAATTATCATTACATATATTATATTGTCGAAAATAAAAGTCCGTTTCTACTTGCACCGCATAAGTAATCGCACGAGCGTGTTTTCTACAACGCCAAAAATTATAGTTCGCGTTTAATATTAGATCCATCGACTAAAATGCGTCTAATTTATTTAGAAAATAAATAATGTAAAATAAATTAAATCCTAGTCATTTTGAATATAAAGGTAGGTATAATCATTAAATAAGACTTCGCTCAACGGTATAATCAAACAAAATTTAAACTAATAACGCGAAACAGCGCAAAGTTACGAAGTATGAAATAAAAAGAAGGGATGTTTCAGATTAGCGCAGTGGTACAATGTCGGATGCAAAGAAAACACAGTGGGATTTCGGAATTTGAAACGCCCACCCGGCAAAGGTTCGAATCCAGTTAAGGGAAGCTTTTCAAGCAAGTATAAAATAATAAATTGTCGGCTTTCAGTTCAGGTAAAAAAACCAGTTGGTGCAAGAATTAAGTTAAATATAATTAAAAGTACAGTTGCACGTAAAAAGTAGTTTTTCCATTTTTTCATCGCAGCGCTTTTACGGCTAATTTTTTTTATGTAAATATACGTATATCCCAGCAAACACATATAAAATATACATACAACATATGTAAATTGAAGTAAATACCCCTACATATGCATTTTTTATATATCAAGTATGTAAGTATTCTTTAATAAGTTATAGAAACCGTATGTCACACAATTACGTATATTTTACATAATAGTATAGAAACTTACGGATATTCTGTATACAGAAATTCATATAATATATACATATAGATAATTACATATCACTCATGAAATTCATGTGCTGTCATATTTACATGATTAGATTTATGTACGTTATATGTAAAATATTATATGTAATATTACTCATTTTTTATGTATGCCTTCTGTAAGTATAATTAGAAATTATGATTGCATATATTGTATGGTCGAAAATAAAGTCCGTTTCTATTTGCGCCACATAAGTAATCGAACGCGCGTGTTTTCTACAACGCCAAAAATTGTAGTTCACGTACCTTTAATATTAGATCCGTATCGGCTAAAATGCGTCTAATTTATATAGAAAATAAATAATATAAAATAAATTAAATCCTGGTCATTTTTAACATAAAGTTAAAGATAGGTATAATTATTGAATAAGACTTCACTCAACGGTATAATCAAACAAAATTTAAACTAATAACGCGAAACAGTGCAAAGTTACGAAGTACGAAATAAAAAAAAGGGATGTTACAGATTAGCGCAGTGGTACAATGTCGGAGACAATGAAAACACATGTCGGATTTCGGAATTTGTAACGCCCACTCCCAAAAGTTCGAATCCCGTTAAGGGACACTTTTCAAGCAAGTATATCATAATAAGCTGTCGGCTTTCAGTTCAGGTAAAAACGGGTTCGTGCAAGAATTAAGTTAAATATAATTAAAAATACAGTTGCACGTAAAATGTAGTTTTTCCATTTTTTGTATGGAACTGCTTAAATAATTTTTTACATTGATAATAATTACATTATGCTCGAGTAGCTGCCATTTTGGTCATCGCAACGCTTTTACAACTAATATTTTTTATGTAAATATTACATAAAATATACATAAAACGTATATAAATTCATGTAGAAGAATTTACATCTAATAGACATATATATTATTTAGAAAATTGCTGACATCCTGATATTAAATATCTCTTATTTTTCTTCCAGTTTTATATAAATCTAAAAAGCTTTTACATAATTTATATGTATTTTATATATAAATGTGTTTGCTGGGATACATAAACCGTATATAAATTCATGTGCTACAGATGTAAAAGAATTTACATCTAATAGACATATGTATATATTATATGTCAAATTGCTGACATCCTGACATTAGTTATCTCTTATTTATCTTCCAGTTTTATGAATTAATTCTAACACGCTCTTACATAATTTGTATGTATTTTGTATATAAATGTGTTTGCTGTGGTTTAGCCCCTTATCTACGCTATAGTAGTAAAGGAGATGGTGTCATAGATTCAGCTGAATAGGTTGCAGCGACGATTGTAATTGGAGCCACTGTTTCGCTTGTTCATCTTCAGTTGTCATTGGAAAGGAAGCTCTGCTTGGAGCTTTACTAGTAGCAAGATAAGACCCTAATTTTACTAGGGAAAATGGACCTCCTGGATTATGTTTCCATTTCTAATACTTAGAGTTTGAGTTGAGTTGTGCTACTATGAAAACCTTGGACTGTAGATGTGAAATTTGAACTGTAAAACGAAGTTTTTTAATTAATTTAGTTTATATGATAAATGTGATAATTATTAAGATTAATTAAAATATCCATTGCATAAACAACTGGCCTACGTCATTTTGTTTATTTGCACATCTATAAGATCAAACTTTTACATGCACTGTTTCTATCTACTGTGTGAAGCAATGTGCGTGCTCTTTCATTTGCTTTTAGTTATATTCGGTATCAATGGAGCTAGAATTTTGGGATACATACCAACGCCGTGTTACAGTCACCAAATTGTGTTTCAACCACTTTGGAGAGAATTGTCCTTACGAGGACACCAGGTGACGACGATCACATCGCATCCGATTAATGATCCCTCACTTACCAATTTGACTGAGATTAATGTGAGCGATAGTCTTCAAACTGACTCAACCCTAAACATAGTGGATTTAGTTACCGAAACTAGCGAGAGAAGCGTTTTGAGCGGATTTCGCTTGTTTTTTGAACAAATGATTGGTGTAATCGATGCGGAGTTGAATCACCACGCCGTTAAGGATCTAATCAATCGTGGAGATGTTAGGTTTGATTTGGTAATAGGAGAATATTTTTTTGCCAGTCCGTTCGCTTTTGCAAAGAGATTTAACTGCCCTTCCATTGGAGTGCTGCCAGTGGATGGTTGGAATGGCTTGTATAGAATGGTTGGAAGTCCTAGTCATCCCACCTTATATCCTGATTATGTAACATCCCCGTCGGATCAATTGTCCTTACTAGACCGCGTTGAAACACTAATTAATTCCGTGTTAGCACACTATTACCTGGTCGATTACCCACAAAGAAAAGAGGAGGAGGTGATAGAAAAACACTTTGGAAAACGCTATCCATCTCCTCAAGAGCTCTTGAAGAATATCAGTTTGTTTTTTGTGAATTCGGATCCAATTTTTCATCCAATAAGACCCTTAGTACCAACTGTCATACAAATAGGTTTAGGTTTCCACCTAACCTCATCCAAACCTCTCCTCGCACAGGTAAATCCAATTAATTCCGTTTTAAAGATAGTGATTACGTTGTTTAGGAGTTACAAAAGTCGTTGGATAACGCATCTAATGGATTCATCTACTTTAGCCTGGGATCAACTGTAAAGAGTGAAATTTTGTCACCCAAAATTTTGGAAATATTCCTATCTGTTTTTGCCGAGCTTCCGTATCAGGTCTACTGGAAATATGAACGCGATACCTTGCCTAATAAGACAGATAACGTTATCATATCGAAATGGTTTCCTCAACGGGAAATTTTGAGTTGAGTCTGCTAGAGTTGTTGCCGGCCATTAATAAAACTCAAAATTTTTTTAGAACATCCAAATATCAAACTGTTTATAACTCAGGGAGGTTTGCAGTCTTTAGAGGAAGCGATTTACGCGCACGTACCGATAGTTGGGATTCCTATCTTCACAGATCAACGGTACAATATTGGTAGGATGGTGCGTAGAGGTTGTGGATTAATACTGGATCACAAGGACTTGGAGGAGAAGCAGTTTAAAGATGCAATTGTGGAGGTTATCAGTAATCCGAAGTAAGTTGATGTTTAAGTAGCGTTCGTCAAGAGTTCAAGGAAATGTATTTTAGATATCGAAATACGATGAAAAGATTGGCCAACTTAGCACAAGATCAACCGATGACAGGGCTTGAGAAGGCTGTTTGGTGGTCCGAGTACGTGATACGCCATAAGGGAGCGAAACATCTTAGAAGTCCACTTTTGAGCATACCTTGGCATCAGTTCCTACTTCTGGATGTTATTGGGGTTTTGGGACTGTCAGTTTGTGGGATTGTGTGTCTTATATACTACCCCGTTAAGGTAATTAGAAGGATAATCAACAATAAATGTCACAGCACATTAGATTCTAAAGAGAAAAAGAATTAATCTTAAGGGCTGTAGTGTTTTGTTAATTTTTAACTTCCCCTTTTCACCTTTACCTTCTAAAGAGAATAAGAATTAATCTTGAGGGCTGTGGTTTTTTGTTAATTTTTAACTTCCCCTTTTCACCTTTACCTTCTAAAGAGAATAAGAATTAATCTTGAGGGCTGTAGTGTTTTGTTAATTTTTAACTTCCCCTTTTCACCTTTACCTTCTAAAGAGAATAAGAATTAATCTTGAGGGCTGTGGTTTTTTGTTAATTTTTAACTTCCCCTTTTCACCTTTACCTTCTAAAGAGAATAAGAATTAATCTTGACCTTGAGGGCTGTAGTTTTTTTGTTAATTTTTAACTTCCCCCTTTCATCTTTACCCTTCCTCTCTCCCACTTGCTCTAATCTATCTCATCTTTTCCTGTCCCCCATCATCTTCCCTCTCCCTTGCCCTATCTGTTTCTCCTTTATCCTTCTCCTCCCCACTCTGTGATAAAAGGTTCGAACATAGAGACAATCTTTGCTGATTATTTACATACTACAATCTAAATTTGGACATAGTTTGAGGGGGAGGGGGTGTCCTTGGAGGAGTCGAGCTTTAACCAATTCTAAAACGTGAATTTAGAAATTTCGTCCAATTTTATAATTCAAGAATTTTGAAAATTTAGAATTCTTCAATTTCAATCTACATCTCTAAATTTTGAAAACCATCAAACTTATTGAAGCATTACCGGTTTTAAATTTGCAACGAATTGGCACAAATTAAAAAAATTCTATTTTGTTATTCTATAATTCTCAAATTCTAGAATTTTCGTATTTTAGTCTGCATCATTTCCGTAAGTATTCCAAAAATTACTGAGGCATCGCCAGTTTTAAAATTCTAGCAAAATTTATTAAATTCTATTCAATTTTATAGATCCATATCATTTCCTAATTCCAAAAACAATAAGGATTATCTGCGAATTTAAAAAAAAATAAAAATTATTGAGGCATAACTAACCGATTCTAAAATTTAGGAAATTCGCCTGAATGAAAGATTTATATTATATTTTATAATTGTAATTGTAGAATTTTCCCAGCAACCACATTTATATATAAAATACATATAAATTATATAAGAGCTTTTTAGATTTATATAAAACTGGAAGAAAAATAAGAGATATTTAATGTCAGGATGTCAGCAATTTTCAAAATAATATATATGTCTATTAGATGTAAATTCTTCTACATGAATTTATATACGTTTTATGTATATTTTATGTAATATTCACATAAAAAATATTAGTTGTAAAAGCGTTGCGATGACCAAATGGCAGCTACTCGAGCATAATGTAATTATTACCAATGTAAACAATTATTTAAGCAGTTTCATACAAAAAAATGGAAAAATTACATTTTTACGTGCAACTGTACTTTTAATTAACTTAATTCTTGCACGAACCCGTTTTTACCTGAACTGAAAGCCGACAGTTTATTATGATATTATATACTTGCTTGAAAAGTTTCCCTTAATCGGATTCGAACCGTTGCGGAGGGGGCGTTGCAAATTCCGAAATCCGACATGTGTTTTCTTTGTATCCGACATTGTACCGCTGCGCTCATCTGATACATTTCTTTTCTTATTTCGTTCTTCCTAACTTTGCGCTGTTTCGCCAGTTTAAATTATGTTTGATTATGTCGTTGAGTGAAGTCTTATTCAATGATTATACCTACCTTTATGTTAAAAATGATCAGGATTTAATTTATTTTATATTATTTATTTTCTATATAAATTAGACGCATTTTAGTCGATACGGATCTAATATTAAAGGTACGTGAACTACAATTTTTGGCGTTATAGAAAACCCGCACGTGCGATTAATTATGCGGCATAAAAGAAACGGACTTTTATTTTCGACAATATAATATATGTAATGATAATTTATAATTATATTTACAGAAGGCATACATAAAAAATATGTAATACTTCTTACATATAAGATCTTACATATAACGTACATAAATCTAATCATACCTATAAATATGACAGCACATAAATTTCATGAGTAATAATAATAATAATAATAATAATAAATTAAAAACTTAAAACACAATCACGAAATACATTACAACGTTACACATCTATTTTACATGGATGATCTTAAATTATACGCCTCTACAAGCACAAAACTCAACCATTTATTACATATCACTGAAACATTTTCACATGATATACACATGGAGTTTGGTATTGACAAATGCAAAACACAACACATCACTGCTGGTAAGAGAGAATTTGTGGATTTTGAGCTCGAACATGGTGACCATATAAGATCCATGGACGAGAATGAAACTTACAAGTATCTTGGTTTTCAGCAAAACACACACATAAAACATACACAAATAAAATAAAAATAAATAAAAAATAAAACGGGACGTGTAGGCAAATTCGCGTGAATTTAGAATAGTCTATTAATTCCTTAATTGAAAGATTTATCAAATTCAACAATGTCTCTATTTTAGTTAATGTTATTCTCGAATTTCAAAAGCCATAAGGACTAGCAACGAGTCATAATCAATTCTAAAATTTCAGCAAACTGAGAGAAATTTGGAGAATTGTGTTCAAAATCGTAAAGCAAAATGTGGGTTTTTCAAAATCAAGCATATAGATGTATTTCAATAATACCGACGGATTGTCGTGCTTTATCCAATTCTAAAGCTTCAGCAAAGTAGGAATTTAGAAAATTCTATCCAATTTTATAATTTTCATGTTTTAGTCTAAGTACATCATTTCTGAATTTCAAAAACCATAGATTATCGAGACAAAATCAATTGTAAATTTTTACCAAATTCACAAGAATTAAAAAATTCTATAATTTTAGAATTTAAAAACCATAAGGGCGGTCGAGACAAAGTCGGCTGTTAAAATTTCTGTAAACTCGTACGAATTTTGAAAATTATATCTATTTTTACCACTGTAGAATTCTACAATTTTTGTATTTTTGTCTACATCTTTTCCTAATTTCAAAAGTCAAACGACTAGTCTAAAAACACAGCAATTTCTTCAGTTTTATAGTTGGAGGCTTCTGAAATTCGAGAATTTCCCTATTTATAAATTCCAAAAACAATAAAGATTATCAAACCATCAAATTCGCAAGAATTTCTATTTAATTTTAGGATTCTGAAATTGTAGAATATTTGTGTTTAGGTCTCTGTGGTTTCCGAATTTTGAAACTCCAAAGATTATCGAACAATCTCTCTATAATCTCTAAAATTGTAGCAAGTTCGCACGAATTTAGAAAATTCTATCTAATTTTTTAGAACTATGGAACTTTGCAATTTTTGCACTTCTATTTTCTTCATTTCTTAATTTACAAAGGCCATAAACACTATCCGACAATTTTAAAATCTCAGCATTAGAAAGTTCGTAATTTTAGAATTTTGGAATTACATGACTTCAGATTTTCAACACCATGAAATGAAAATGAAAATGAAAATATTTACACATACTTCAGTGTTGCCCATGGATTGCCGCCCATTGCCAATTTCTGAAAAATGTTGCAAATTAGCACGAATTAACATGATCCTGTTTATTATTATCGTGTATTTGAATGATGCCCTTGGACTATATTTGAGATTTCTCCAATTCTAAAATTTCAGCAAAAGAAGAGATTCTAAAGAATTGTGCCACTGTCGTATTTCAGTCTACATCATTTTGGAATTCCAAAAACAATAAAGGCTATGGACCAACAATCAATTCTAAAATCCCAGCTTTGCAAGAATTACAGTCTACACGTTTTCCGAGTTTCAAAAAAAAGCACATGGGTTTTTTCTCCGTTTTTGGACTGTTGCATACTGTTGCAGCTGAAAAGCTCAAAGAAGTTTGTTTCTTCATTATTTTGAGATACCTATTGTGGAAGTCTGGGCGAGGTCTATCAGATCCATGAACATTGTTTTATATGTAGCTCAGAAAGATCTAAAAATCACCGATTATGAAATTTTCGGGAAGCTGGGCGGTTCATCTGGAGCAATAGGAAGAGTAGGTAGTTAGATGATCACCAATTGGAGTGGGCACATCCACCTTGAAATGGAAAAAGCAAATACCTACATGGCTTTTCGCTGCTCACATCCACTGGTGCGAGTAATTTAGTATATGCTCTCGCTGGCAGCTGTCTCAATGTACAAATTGTCCCTGGAAATTTAAGAGAGGTTCTTATCAACGGATCAAGGATCCTTATAATGGGACTGGTCTCATGATTAATTGAGACCCACTTAGCTTCCAGTGCCCGATGATATGTAAAGGAAGAGATTTCCATATCGTCACTGATTGGCCCATCACTTTTGATATGTTGGAAGAGGTGAATGTGAAAACAGGGCAGAAAAGAATAAAACAGAAAGCACCAGATCCAGAAGTTGAACTTTACTACGAATATCAATGATTGAAGCAAAAGGAAATAAACTTTACTGAACTGGTACGGATTTATTTTCAACTGTAGGAATTGAGATAAAAAGCAATAACGTGAGCAAATCAGTTCTGCTATAAAATGAAAATTGTGGGATTGAAGACGTGTTTGGGAGTGCGTAAGATGAATGAATTCCGATTATATTGCACGTTTGTTAGCTGAAAGACCTTCGTATTTTGAATGGATGCTGTGCTGAATTACTGACAGTTCAGTTCTTTGTCAAAACACCTGAAGATGAAAGCAGTTGGTGGTGTGTCTCATGTTAACATTTGGGACTAAGCAACATTCGCTGTGTACGAGACTTTGGGACGGTCATTGAGCTGTTACCAGCGGGTCGTTTACTTGAAATAACTCACGATAGTGAAGATGTTGTTCTACTAGTTTGGGTTCTCATGTTAGAAGAGTCATCCCGAAACCTTCTTCGCGAAGTCGGTCAGTGCGGACACAAATTGAAATGGAGGAATGTACGGAGTATTGCAGGGAGATGTTAGAGGGAAGAAGGGAAAGAGCAAGAGTTACAGTGATATAAAGGAAAGTGAGAGGAGGGGGAATAACCGCAGAGGAGTTGGACACAGCTTTAAAAAGGATAAGAAGAGGCAAGGCGGGAGGAACTGATGGAACAAAGGGGGAGCAGTGGAAATATATATATGGGAGAAAGACCAAAAGAGAATTGGGGAAAGATCCTAAACGAAATATGGTATGGAGAAGGGTTCCAGGAAGAGTGGGGAGAGGCCGAGCCTGAGTTTATTCTCGCCGTATATAGTGGAGGTGGGAGAAAGTTTAATGAAGAGAGTGGAGGGGTGGCGATAAGCGGGTGTAATGCATGGACTTTAGCGTGTGCGGATGATGTGGTGGTGATTACGAGAACAGGACCAGAAAAGAAAACAATAAAGATTAGGGAGGGTAAATGTAATGGAAAGTATGGGGAAATAAAGACGGAAGGGATATCGGGGTACTTAAGGGAAGGTTTTAATATAATGAGGAAGAGATACAGGAAAGAGAAGAGAAGATGGCTGAAAGAGGTAGAAGAGGGATTATGGGGGGGGGGGGGGGGGGGTCAAACGTATAATTTTGGGGAAATGAATTGTAAAAGTTAGAAGGTGAGAATTAGATTTCTGTTGAAAAAATTTGAGCATTTATAACAAAATAAAATAAAAATATAAAAGTATTAAACCTAAACATAGTAAGGATAGTTTTAAAATGCCTTGGTGTACTAATTAATCTTTTGTTTAATATTAAAGCTGTTGGAAGAAGTCGCCCTAATAAACTTGTTGACGAGCTTAACAAGCAAGTATATAACTGCAAATACTGCCAATACAATGGTTCCAATAACGTCCAATAAGAAATATTGGTACCATGGCATATCCAATAATGGACTTCTAAGATGCCTGGCACCTTTATGACGTATTACGTACTCGGTCCACCAAACCGCCTTCTCAATACCACTGATTGGTTGATCACGTGCCAAATCCGCCAATCTCTCTATCGTATTACGATACCTAAATAGAGTATCAAATTTAGAAGTTCAAAAAGCTAAATGGTAGCAACTCACTTTGGATTGTTAATCACCTCTAGGATCGTTCTTTTTAAATGTCCTTCCTCTATGTTTCTGTAATCTAATGACAATCCACAACCTCTCCGAACCATCTTATTAACATTTTGTAACTGATCATAGAGTATTGGCATCCCAATAATTGGGACGTGTGCATAGGTCGCCTCATCAATAGACTGTAAACCACCCTGCGTTATAAAAAGTTTTATATTGGGATGTTCTGTAAACTGCATTGTTATATAACCATTATACAACTGTAAAAAAGTTTTACTTAAAATTGCCTGTTGTGGAAACCATTCCGATAAAATAACATTATCTGGTACGTTTGGGAACGCATCTGGATTTATTTTCCACAACACCGTATAAGGGAGTTGAGCAAATGTAGATAAAAGCATTTCCAAAGTTGCCGATGGAAAAAATTCGCTTTTGACGTTTGATCCCAAACTAAAGTAGATGAATCCATTAGACGCCTTGTCCAAAATCATCGCCAATTCCTAAGGTATCACTGTGAGAACTATGGGGTTACTTGTGAATTTACCTGTGGAAGTGGCTTGGATGAAGTTATGTGGGAACCGGCACCAATTTGTATAACGGTAGGTACTAACGGCCTCAATGTGTGGAAAATTGGGTCGGTGTTCACGAACAGCAAACTAATGTTGGAAGCCAACTCTCGGGATGACGGGTAGTTGCTTCCGAAATGTTTCTGGATCAACTTGTCATCGATATCCTTGACGTAATCAATTAGGTAATACTCTCCTATAAGGGAGGTGATGAAACTTTCAACTCGTTCTAACAACGACAATCGATCAACCAACGATGTTATGTACTCGGGGTACAAAATGGAATGTGTTGGGCTTCCGATCATCTTATACCAACCGTTCCAGGCATCTAACGAAAGCACTCCAATGGATGGGCAGTCAAACCTTTTCGTCAAGGCCAGGGGGGTAGAAAAAAAATATTCGACAATTACCAGATCAAACTTTAGATTTTTGTCATTGATCAAATCTTTTACTGGCCCATACTCCAACTGAGCTTCCAACACATCACCCATCATCAACTCAAAATATCCGCGAAAATTACTAGCTGGACTTAGGGGATCCAGGTTCATGAGGAATAAGGTAATATTTCCTTGATATGAGCGACTTACGTCGATCTCGGTTAGGTTAGTGAGTCTTGGATCATTGATGGGATGCGTCGTGAGCGTTGTTACTGAATGGCCACGTAAAGATAATTCCCTCCAAATGGGATGATATACAACTTGGTGACTATAAGACGGAGTAGGTAAATAGCCTAGTATTCTAGCAGTGCTGGCACTCGATATTATGAAAATTATATTTAAAAACACCAACATTTTCGTTTGTATGTTTTTGATGCATTACTGAACTTTAGGATTGTGTAAATGTTGTAAATAAATTTATTTATGATTTAATTTATCAATCCGTGTTTATCGCGAGGTTATTTTTTGATAAATCCCAAACCGTCGATATAGGTATTGCTTAACACTGTAAATTTACACGTGCTGTTCGGCGTAATTATGGATATAAGGAATTCCACCATCTTATTCAATTCGCATGGTTATGGCGGAGTTATCGGAAAATAATCATGTACTTTACGCAATCGTTTCCTAAATTTATCTCTTGGAATCTGTCTGGAATCTGGTCTAGTGGTTAGAGAACTAAACTGCGATGCCTGTAGTGTGTGCTGACCAACTTATGGCACATCGTTTTTAAACCCTGGTGGCTCAACCATGTAACCCCGCATATGGGCGGGAAGGCGACATAAATGGAGATGCTTTCATTTTCCACCTACACAATGATGTCCACAAAGGTAGGAGATGATGGCATTCTTCATTCAGTTTAGGGGAATGTGGGAGGACGTGACCTTTTTTCTACAGCTTATTTCCACACGGCATTAATCCAAGATGTGCGTTGCGGTTTCGTCGTCGTTTTCGAAAACCTCTATATTGTAGTGTTCGAAACTCCAGGCCCAACACTAATTTCACACTACATTTACAAAATTCAAATCGGAGCGGGAATATTTAGAAACTGCCGACTTACCCTCCAAGCTTCAACCCATCCCAAATTTGAATAAACGCGGTAAAATTTAAACAACCCGGCAAACTCCACACAAGTCTGGCACGTGATTATGACCATAGCAGGTTCCACCCCTATTGTTTAAAAGGATACACTGATAGTGAGCTGAAGTCGAGAGGAGGGATCAAAACAAATTCGTTTATTTGGTTTTCCCTAAAATTGAGTAAATTGGTTAATTAATGCGCGACCCCTTGGATAGGTATACTGGCCCTCGGTTTCGGGGGTCGCAGTCTATAGTTAAGACTCGAGACACAAACAATGCATAAGTAAACGACTTTTTGAAACTCTGCGCGCGAAAAATGATTAGTACAAACCATTGAACTGTACGCTATACGCAACTGGAGAGGTAACGCTAATAAGTAACACTGAAGCCACAGCCTAGTTAGGCAACCCTCAACGAATGGGTATCTCTATCTCTTTTTTTCGCACGAAAAGTCATACTCAACGCCGTAGCACGAAAAATAAAATAAAATACGTTGGCAATTACGCCTGCTGTACTACCATAACAAGCTAGAAAGCGGCAGAAGTACCTACTCCGCATCTGTCTTCAGGCTTCAACGCCCTCATTAGAGAAAATGTAGGTACCTACAGCATTTTTTGGATCGGCCTGAAAAATATTCAACGAATGAAGAAAAAAAGATTCGCGGATTCACAAATCTTTCTGAGCGTGGATGCAGAATGTCAGGTGCGCCAGGCAGACGGGGATGAAGATACCTCAACTGTGCCAACTACGACAACAGAAGCACGAAGAAGTCAATTTTACTTGGAGAAGATGTTGCGATACATCCTATATGCAGTACGGTAATTCATGAATATCAGCCTTCAATGGGCGTACCTATTAGTAATTTTTCTGATTCGCAGGGGTCTTAAAAGCCCGGCACAAATACTTATAATTTCGTTCTGCGAAAAGTCATGGTTTATACAAAGAAGAAAGGGCGTTGGGTGTGCAATAGCCGAATGAAGATGTGTGGAGAGTCTCGAATTGTGCAGCAGAAGCTAGGGAGGAAGAATAATAAAACGGACACAAACCCCAAGATACCGAATCCGAAGCGAACCGTCAGGAGGAAGTGGTCCATAGCTAGTCGTATCAGTGGCACGGCACATGAGGGTGTATAAGAAAGAATTATCGCTGACTGAACTGATGGAGAGAATGGTTGCTGAAAGATTACAGGACTATCTATCTGTCATGGAGGAAAATCTCCGCATGGCCATCAAAAATGCCTATGAGGCAAGCTGTCCCACGAAAGAGAGCAGAACCTCAAGTAAAGTGCTCTGGTGGCATGAGTGACTCTCTCGATTCCGGGTACAGACTAGAAAGCTCTTTAATAGAGCAAAAAACACGGGAGAGTGGGATTCATACCGAATCACACTCACCGAATACAATAAGGCCATAAGGAAGGCAAAACGCGACTCGTGGAGGAGGCACTGCGAGGAAATTGAGCAAATTCCAGAAGGTGCCAGACTCCAAAGAGCTTTACGAGGAGGAACAGAGGGCAGAATCGGTTCCTTGAAGAAAACTGAGGGGGGCTATACAGAGACCGTGAAGGAGACTTTGGAGCTTTTGCTTCAATCACACTTCCCGGGATCAAAGACCCTCTCAAAATCTGACGTAGGCGAACCAATAACTCTGGAACCCCTTTCGAGGGCGAACAGAGGAGATTGGGTTTTGGCTCGTCAGATAGTGAACCTTACAAAAATTAGGTGGGCAGTGAAGAATTTCCATCCGTACAAATCCCCAGGGATGGATGGGATTCTCCCTGCTCTATTACAACAAGGCCTCGACCTGGTAGCCACCACGCTCTGTACGTTACTAAGGGCAAGCATTGCCCTAGGATACATACCCATGGCGTGGAGGGACGTAAAAGCCGGGTTCATACCGAAACCTGGGCGAGATTCATACGCCCAAGCCAAGTCGTTTAGACCTATCAGTCTAACGTCGTTTCTTCTAAAACTATTGGAGAAACTAATTGAACGACACATTAGGGAAGAGGTGGTGGGA
This sequence comes from Pyrocoelia pectoralis, assembly GCA_036250285.1. Lineage (NCBI taxonomy): Eukaryota > Metazoa > Arthropoda > Insecta > Coleoptera > Lampyridae > Pyrocoelia > Pyrocoelia pectoralis. Next base: position 5,763,478 of record CM070083.1, read on the forward strand.
CTTGAGCCCATCAGTAAATACCAATGTGCTTATCAACCAGGTACTGTGAGCTCGCCATCCACAGAGTAGTGGACATGGCCGGAAGGGCAATCTCCTGTAAGGAGGTCGCTCTAGGGGCGTTTATAGACATAGAGGGGGCGTTCGATAATACCTCTCTAGAATCAATTAAAACTGCTATGGAAAGCAAGGGGGTACCACCTACCGTGCGCAGGTGGATACACACCATGCTAAAACATAGGAACGTTACAGCCTCGCTTAATAACGACTCTGTAGTGGTCAGGGCCGCACGAGGATGTCCAGAAGGGGGAGTCCTATCTCCTCTATTGTGGTGCCTGGTAGTGGACGGACTGCTGAGGCGATTAAGCGAGGCAGGTTACACCACGGTTGGCTATGCCGATGACATAGCAATTGTGGTACGTGGCAGATTTGAAGAGACCGTATCAGTTGTGATGCAGGGAGCTTTAAATCTAGTGGAAGCATGGTGTGGAGAAGAGGGTCTGTCGGTTAATCCAACAAAAACGAACCTCATTCTCTTCTCACGAAGAAAAGGGCCGACAAAGCTAAAAGACATAGCAATGTATGGCACCAAGGTGAAGGTTGTGGGAGAAGGCAAATACTTGGGAATAACGCCAGACCAAGGGATAACCTTCAAACCGCACCTAGAGAAGACAGCGAACAAAGCCACAAAGCCTTTGTGGGATTGCAGGCGAGCGTTGGGAAGCAAGTGGGACCTATCTCCAATGAAGACACACTGGATATACACCAGAATGATCACACCGATCATTACGTATGGCTCACTGGTGTGGTGGCATAAAACCTCCACCCAGACGAACATACAGAAACTTAGCAAGGTGCAGCGTAGGGCTTGCCTTGGCATCACGGGGGCAATGATAACCACCCCTACGGCAGCTATTCTCCTATCAAACTGTTTAAGACAACAATCCCCACTCGGCAAGACTGGGAGAGCAATTCCAGTAAAGCGAAGCTGAATGGAATCGTGTATTACACAGACGGCTCGAAAACCACAAAGGGCACCGGCTCTGGAGTATACGGGAGCAATGGACGGGGCTGCAGAATTTCTGTAAGCCTAGGACAACAAGCGACCGTATTCCAAGCCGAGGTATATGCAATCCTGACGGCGGCTGCTCAACTATTAAAAGAGAACCTCATCAAAAGGAAAATCTTTATAGTGACAGACGGCAAAGCAGCGATTGCAGCAATAGACTCATATGTGGTAAATTCAGGGCTAGTCCTTGAATGCACACAAATGCTAAACGCACTAGGTAAGTGCAACTCAGTCACACTAGTGTGGGCACCTGGGCATGCGGGAACCGCAGGTAACCAGGTTGCTGACGAGCTTGCGAGAATGGCAAGCGCAAAACCATTCATAGGACCCGAACCGGTTTGTGGGATTACTTATAACACAGTCAAAAAGGAGATACAAGCAATACTCACGAAAGAGCATTGCAGACATTGGTCGAAAATCCCAGGACAGAGTCATTCCAAGATCTTCCTGGAAACCCCAAACGGGGACCTAGCTACGTCCATCTTAAAGCTAAGCAGGACGAAGATAAAACTTGCGACAGAAATGGTCACGGGCTACTGTCGCATGAACAAACACCTGCACAACATGGGACTGACTGAAAGCCCGACATGCAGGGGTTGTAGTGAGGCAGATGAAACGCCCTATCACGTCATTTGCCAATGTGAGGCATTCATAAAGGCAAGGGAACTCCTACTTGGAAATGAAAAAATTACACAAGAGGAAGTAACGAAGATTCACCCTACTAAAATCCTGGACTTTGTAAAAGATACAGGTATTCTTGAAGGGTAGACAACACCGGGGAGCACAATAGACCAAAAGGTCGCAGTGCGGGAACCTATTGGGACCACCCCCAGAACCAATAATAATAATATGTTATCTATCTGTCTCCGCACCAATATGGTTTTAGGTTGATAGACCGTCCAATTGGACTTTTGTACTGCTCATAAGCTATAAAGGTAGCAAAGAATTTGCAAAGACTTATGGAATTGTGATGGGCCTTGGGAAGGCAAGAGGGGGGAGGGGGCTGTTGTAAACAACGTGGTAGGTACTGTAGAGAAAGATAGTTCTGAGAGCAGCCGCCAAGCCCACAAAAGGACTTGTTCGGAGTTGATAGCATCCTTCCTCGTAGACAAAAGTGGACGCAGGAATGGGCACATAAATATTTTAGAACATAGAATATTATGGCAGAGTCGAAACTGTGCAGAGTAATATAAAACCGGGGAACCGATGGAAGGAAATTCAATGGAAAAGTGCGAGTTAGAGACCAGGACAATAGGTTACTAACCATCGCCTTCTGAAATGCAAATCGGCAGCCAAGTTTGGCTTATCTTGGCCAATGACGAAAACTGTCATTCTTCCTTAAAGTTGTTCTTTCAGGGTTGTGTGGAAAGTGCAGCGGCAGCCTTCACTTTTTCAGAGATTCTGTACTTCTAGGCGCCACCAAGTCTTCCAGTTCCCCTGGAACAAAAACGTCAGCCCTACTTTACATCTAGGTGCATAGCTAACCGTAACGGTGGTAGGTTTTTCTCATATGAGATCCTCAGGATCTCGTCAGAGTACCTCCAGTCCGGGTCAATGCAAGAATTGTGTTTGTTGCGGCGAAAAGGTTAATTAATCGGATACGGGCATAACAATTCCTGAAGCATAAATAATGACTAAATGTGGGCAAAATATTAAAGGTAACAAGATAAGCGAACTGTTTGACGTTACAAAACTAAAACATTAACAATGATCTTTTGATCATAAGTTATGTATTAATGAATTTTATGTCATACTACCTTATTATTTCACCATAACAACTGCTGAAACAAGAAACATTACTGACTAAATAACGCCTCTGTACATGACAACCGGATTTGAGATAGCAACGGGCGTTATTTTTTATAACGCCTGCTTATAACGCTTGCAAATGTAAAATTATACCTCATCACTATACGTAGATACGGTCAAGGATGTTAAATGTGAGTCTATACTGATTTTATTGTTATCATCTGTTTTTAATCATCTTAATCAACTTCTTGCAAGTATGACATAAAGTTATGAAGGCACCACGGGCGTTATAAACATAACGCCTACGGTCGACGTATATCCCTCGGGCCAGAGGCCCTCGGACTATACATTGTCGACTTTAGGCGTTATTTAGTTCATAACGCCCTAGGTAGGTACCTTATGTACTATAAGTACCTAAGTAATACAACAGTTCTTATACAACAAAAATTACGTAAGTAAGTTATACATGGACGAATTCATTAGCTTAAGTAAGGATACTCATAAAGTAAAATTAGATTAGCCAGTACAATATGGCAAGGAGAAGTTAAGATTAGTGTCCACTTAGCGTTTGTAGTTAAATTGATGTGAAATCAGGGCCACTAGGCGCCGTGTATTTTCAAACGAGGTGACGGATTTCCCAAAAAGGAACGCTCAATCAAATCCAAATAATGAGGTTCGATGCTTGATATTGGCTGCGGAATTGTCTGTGGGGTTGGTGACGCTAAAAGATCGCCGGGAACGAATTAACATAAGGGATTAAAAAAAAAACTGCTTCCCTCTTTCGAGCCTTCGAGAAACGTAATGTCAAAACTTCGGTCTAGTGCTTACAGAGACGTCAACTTGACGTTAAATTGAAAGTCTCCACAATTTCAATTTTATGCTTTGTAACTGCCTAAAATACAATACAAAGTGAAAAGGAATGTGGTTTCTCCTAACTGAGCACGACATGACTGTTTTGCTAATTTCGCGTGAGGGCGTTACAATTTGTTGGTATTTCTCACAGTGCTGATTCTTTTCAAACACCGATATCAGTAGGACAAGAAAGTTCCATTCCATCAATCCAAGACGTGAAGATTTTTACAGAAGTTTCCTGTGACGCTGTGACTCCTGCTTTCCGTAAAGGTCGGGGTTCGGAAAAAAAAACCCGGAAAACAATTCCAAACTTAAACGTAGATTGTCACTAAAGCGCCTAGGTTATTTGCAGGTTTAGTATATTTTTTTCCAATGGATACAAAATGGCAACATGACACTAAACAAAGTTTTCCAGTAAAAAAATGCCAAACTTAAACGTAGATTGCCACTAAGCGCCTAGGTTATTTGTAGGTTAATATATTTTTTTTCAACTGATACAAAATGGCAACATGACACTAAACAAAGTTTGGAAGTAAAAAAATGCCAAACTTAAACGTACATTGTCACTAAAGCGCCTAGGTTATTTGCAGGTTTAGTATTTTTTTTAATTGATACAAAATGGCAACATGACACTAAACAAAGTTTGCCAGTAAAAAAGTGCCAAACTTAAACGTTGATTGTCACTAAAGCGCCTAGGTTATTTGCAGGTTTAGTATATTTTTTTTCAATTGATACAAAATGGCAACATGACACTAAACAAAGTTTGCCAGTAAAAAAAATGCCAAACTTAAACGTAGATTGCCACTAAGCGCCTATGTTATTTGTAGGTTTAGTATCTATATTTTTTTTCAATTGATACAAAATGGCATCATGACACTAAACAAAGTTTGCAAGTAAAAAAATGCCAAACTTAAACGTAGATTTTTCCGGGGGTTTTTTTCCGGGGTTTTTTTTCCAGGGGTTTTTTTCCTAAACTCGTAAAGGTCAACCATGGCCAAAACTTTTTTCTTTATACAGCGTTTGTACCTAAAAGAAGTTGCTAAACGTCCACTAAATTCATTGTGCAATTTTGTTGTTGCTCCACTAGCCTTGTCTGCAAGAAAACAGGCACAACAGTGATGTGGGATTGAGGAAGATCGTCTTCGGTGAAGATGGAAACAATTTAGAGAAAATTGACGCCCGCTGACTACATCTAAAGGGCTTACTCCATAAGAGGAGCGTGAGTGCAAAAGGAGCGAATTGTGGTGCTCGAGAATATTCATGGTACACAGTGATCTGGATGCTGTCGCTACTGGGTGTAATGTAAGAGATTATTTTTTTAGTATTTATTTTGAAATAGTCTACCTTATACTATACATGAGATTAATGTCTCAGATCACGTTTACATTTAATAAAACAAAATTATGAAGACTTCTTCTTCTCAAATTTAACAACTAGTTTACTTCTAGCAATAAGTCGTATTAACGATCTCATCATGAAGACGATTGAGAACAGAGTCACCAAGAATACCGACAGTAATACTCCAATAACGTCCAAAAGTAAATATTGATACCAAGGAATGTCCAGGAGTGGACTTCTCAGGTGTTTGGCACCTTTGTGACGTAAAACGTATTCGGTCCACCAAACTGCCTTCTCAATACCTGTCATTGGTTGATCTTGCGCCAATTCGGCCAATTTCTTTATGGTATTGCGATATCTGAAAGTTTAGCGGTCAGTTGCTGAAGAAGAAAGAAAAAACGCGATTAGGTTACCTTGGATTGTTGATAACCTCCAATATGGTTTCCTTGAAATGGTTTTTCTCCAAATTTTGATAGTTCAGTTCCAATCCGAGTCCTTTATTCACCAATTTTTTGACGTTGTAAGGTTGATCGCCAAAGAAGGGTATCCCAACCATGGGTACGTGTGAGAAAATTGCCTCATCCATCGATTGTAATCCACCTTGTGTTATGAACAGTTTAATATTCGGGTGTCCTGCGAATGGGAAAAAAAACTCATTATTGAGAAGCACCAACGTTAACAATGATAACACTCACTGAGTACATCTTCCTGGGGTAGCCACTTTGAAATAATAACATTGTTCGGTTTATTCGTAATTTCTTCACCAAATTTCCAAAGTATCGTGTACGGTAGTTCGGCGAACACCTCTAGGATTAAATCTATGGTGTGATCAGGTAAAAATTCACTTTTCACATTTGATCCTAAACTAAAGTAAATGAAACCATTTGTTGCCTTGTCCAACACTGATTGGAGCTCCTGCAAGTTAAACAATGTTTAGCATTACCTCACTTTCATTCTTGAGTTACCTTTGGAAGAGGTTTTGGTACACTTCTATGGGAACCGCCACCGATTTGCACAACTGCAGGTACTAATGGCCTGTTGTGGTGGAAAATTGGATCAGAATCAACGAACAGCATACTAATATTTCTGGACAAATTTGGAATATGAGGGCAATCACTTCCAAAGTGTTTTTCGACTACCTTCCTTTCCATCCCCGCAAAAGTTTCTTCAAAATATACGTCGAATGCCAAATCGTACATGAAGCTAACAACACGTTGTGATAATGATAACTCATTTCCAAATGGTAACATTTGATCCGGATACAAACTGGAATGGGCGGGATTGCCAATTCTTTTGTAGACACGATTCGACCCATCCAAAGACAGCATTCCAATAAATGGACAATTAAATCTGTGGGCGAACGCTAAAGGGGTGCCCCATAAATACTCGACAATCAGTAAATCAAATTGGGCTTCTTTGTCGTTTATTAATTTTTTTACTGGGGCGTAATCTAATTGTTGATCCATTAGACCGGTCATGGTGATGACAAAGTGTTGTAATTCCTGAAGAAAGCTTTTCTGAGCGACTCCTATGTGCTGCTTTATATGTTGAGAGGATTGATTTAAGAAACTGCTCAGATCAATCTCAGTTAAATTGACCAGGCGACGATCTTTGATTGGATGAGTCGTAATGGTCGTCACTTGGTGTCCCCGTAGAGATAATTCCCTCCATAGTGGTTTAAAGACGATTTGGTGACTGTATGAGGGTGTTAAAACGACACCCAAAATCTTTGCAGCACTTGCAGCGCTGACTAAAAAGCACAACTTGAAAAGAATCGACATGCTAGTTGCTACACAACAATTGAGAACACTAAGTGTAGAACACGCCATGCACCATTAAATACGTTTATTTCAAGTGGATGATAAAGCTTATTCAAAGTGATAACGAGCGATTATAATCATTATATTAATCAGTCTTCGTCATGATTGTTATTGCCTTAAGTGCTCTAGTATCATAGTCGAATTAGGAAATGAGGAACAGCTTGTTCATTGCTTTTGTTACTATGGCGATTTTCCCTTTTGCATTCACTTTCCAATGCGATCCTTGTAAATGAATTCTTTGTCTTTTATGTCTACCATAACGCAATTGGCAGGCCCAAAGGGGATTCTTTCTTTTGGATCCAAAGAGACTTATATGGCTTAGAAACAGTAGTGTTTGTTTCCGGATTCTAGATTAAGACAATAGAGTGGATACAGTTCACGCGCACGTGAGATATACCTGAAGATGCTACAAGGGCTATAATCTCTTCAACTTAGCACCTTAGCACCCTTCTTCAGAGGATCCTAATGGGCCTATGAACAGACCCATGCGGAGAGACGTATTGTGCGGTAGGAAGCTGGAACATAATTGGCGCATCTCAAACACTGTGACGGCAGGAGGCACGGAGAGGTGTTATATCATGTCGCTAAGTTCTAAACCGGATACGACGAGAATAGGTTAGGAAGAGGACCAGCGATAGCTGCCAAAGCTATGGGGAACGACCCATTCTTCTGATCTGAGAACATAAAGGTATATATCGGGAAAAAGTTGCTAGGCGACGTTCGTTCCAAATTTAGAAGCACAAGTGGGCACTTACGATAGGATAAGAGGACGATTGAAAACAGAACTTCGCCCCCCTGCCGTTCTCGAACTAGTATCCGTAGCGAGGCAATGGTGCAAAAATTTCACGACTAGGAATTGATAGGTTTCATTTCCTAATTTTTTTACGTAGGTACTCCTTGAAAAGCGCGATACCTCTTAATCAAGATCCTTGCGAAACAGTCGTTCAAACTTCAAAGATAGACAGCAATAAGTGGAATTTGTCTCATTTATGTGAACGATGATGCGGTAATTCATGAGTATCATTTCCTGTTACAATCATTACGGGGTGGATACCAAAACGCATTGTACTGCTTCGCCGAACTATGGCAATAGTAACACAAGGGTGAAAAATCCTTATTTCTAAAAACGCAGCAATGTCCTAGGCCTTACCGTAGCAGAAGTTATGTTACTAGGTGGTGTGTGTGTGTGTGTTGGAATCCATGAAAAGCGAGATGTTGAACTGGACTACAGGTGAGATAAATGAAGAATTGGTCAGGGTTAGAAGGTAAAAAACCGGCCCTAATAAATCAAATTAGATATTCTATTAAAATTAAATGTAACAACACGAAGGATGAGTGGGGTTTACATAGGAAGACTCTCACCGAGTATAATCAAATCTTTAGAAGGATCCGTAAATCTGACGTAGACCTTGACGACTACATGATGTGTGTTTACAAAACCTGGTTGGACTCATTTTCCAGGAGTACCTATCTAATGGGAAAGGACATACTTTTCTAGTAGGGCGGCAATTCCCTACTAGCAAGCCATTGATCTTGGTTTCTGTCTCATTCAGTCTCTTTAGGCCCAATGTGGAAGACCTGGAAACATAGTAAGGTTCGTCCACAGTCACTCGGTTGATAAATTTGCTACATCATGGTCCTTCTTACTGAAGCAATTAGAAGGGCTGGTGGATAGTCATACGAGTATGTGGAATAATGATTTGTGTCAATATTTTTGTAGAACGCCCAAATTTTGTGAACAGGAGAAAAAAACGACCATAAACCCAACGTCCCAGCAAACACACATATAAAATATACATACAAACAACATATACAGGGTGGCGGAGACCAAATGACCACATTTGAAATGGACACCATACCTTTAATTTTCGAGTTATGGGGATGAAAAATTCACACTTTGTAGCTAATAAACGGAAGTTTTACTGTAATACAGACGAAAATGTTCAACCCACTTAGAAATTGAGCGGTTGTTTGAGAGAGTTGCTCGTGGAGCGAGGTTGAAATGTGTCGGGAAGGCGCGACGTGTGGCCGCAAAACATTGATTATTACGAAAAAACGCCCCTACAGCGAACGCATGATGGTGACTTTCCCAACGCGGCATGGTAACTAAACTTCCCACCTTAAGCTACCAACTGCGCTACAGAATGACTTTCCCCAATCTACCCACTTTAAACCACGCCTTTTACAAATGTGGTCATTAGGTCTCCGCCACCCTGTATAAAATTGAAGTAAATACCCCTACATATGCTTTATTATATATCAAGTATGTAAGTATTCCTTAATAAAGTTATATAAACCGTATGTCACACATTACGTATATTTTACATAATAGTATAGAAACTTACGGATATTCTGTATACAGAAATTCATATAATATAGACATACAGATACTTACACATCACTCATGAAATTCATGTGCACAACATATTTTTTATGTATGCCTTCTGTAAATATAATTAGCAATTATCATTACATAATAATATTGTATGGTCGAAAATAAAGTCTGTTTCTATTTGCACCGCATAAGTAATCGCATGCGCGTGTTGTATATAACGCCAAAAATTGTAGTTCACGTCCTTTTAATATTAGATCCGTATTGACTAAAATGCGTCTAATTTATATAGAAAATTAATAAAATAAATTAAATCCTGGTCATTTTTAACATAAAGGTAGGTATAATCATTGAATAAGACTTCACTCAACGATATAATCAAACAAAATTTAAACTAATAACGCGCAAAGTTACGAAGTACGAAATAAAAAGAAGGGATGTTTCAGATTGGCGTAGTGGTACAATGTCAGATGCAAAGAATACACATGTGGGATTTCGGAATTTGCTACGCCCACCCTCAAAGGTTCGAATCCGGTTAAGGGAAACTTTTCAAGCAAGTATAAATATACATATACCTACTAAACACATAAACCGTATTGTACACATTCATGTGCTACAGATGTAAAAGAATTTACATCTAATAGACATATATATTATATGTCAAATTGCTGACATCCTGACATTAGTTATCTCTTGTTTATCTTCTAGTTTTATGTAATTCTAACAAGCTCTTACATAATTTGTATGTTTTTCTATATACACAGTGTTTCTAAATAAGTGCGACACATATTAAGGGGTGATTCTGCATGAAAAAATAATGACAGTTTGCTATATAAACGTATGTCTTCAAATGTTTAGTTTCCGAGATACGGGGTGTTAAAGTTTTTTTAAAAAGAAAAAAATGGTACGCCACTGAGATATTTCAAGTTGAAAATTATTTTTGAATTCCTCGTTCAATTTGTGACAAGAAATCTCTCTTGCCTTTTTTTGTATGGGGCGCCATTTTTATGCAAAAAAATAAAACTTCTTAACGCGTATTTTAATTTCTTTGATACATTATCAAAACTATAAACTATAAAGATGTTTTATTTTTTTTGCATAAAAATGGCGCCGCATACAAAAAAAGGCAAGAGAGATTTTTTGTCACAAATTGAACGAGGAATTCAAAAATAATTTTCAACTTGAAATATCTCAGTGGCGTACCATTTTTTTCTTTAAAAAAATTGAGATCATTATCCGTATGCGCGCCACTGATGAACATAAAATTCTTAATTGCATGTCAAAATATGCGCAATAACTACCTCTCAAAACCCACCAAATTTCATTTGCATATCTCGACCAGTTTTAGAGCAATAAATAAATCGTCAGTTATTTAAAAAAACTTTAACACCCCGTATCTCGGAAACTAAACATTTGAAGACATACGTTTATATAGCAAACTGTCATTATTTTTTCATGCAGAATTACCCCTTAATGTTTGTCGCACTTATCTAGAAACACCCTGTATAAATGTGTTTGCTGGGTACCTACTGACTGGTTCCTAAAAGCGCCATCTATGTTCTTCTTAGGGATTGGATGAAGCACATCGCTAGCTCTGTTATCATATACCTAGTGATGCGCTACAAAACCCAGTTAGTTAAGTGGTAGCAATCGGCAGAATTCATTTTTAGAACTTAGGTACCTATGAGGTAAGAAATAAAGTGTTGAATTCAGCTATGTGGTGAAGCATCAATTTGGGGTTAGCACGCGCCTCCTCCAAGCACCCCTTTCGTCCTATCTAGGAGCTGGATCGTATCCTCCTTCATAACTTTTTTTATTGAGGTTTAGGACATCTTTTTTAAGGCTTCCCCCCTTCAGCTCTTTGGCGGGGGGCTCCTAGTTATAGCTAGTCTACCCACTAAAACCCGGTCCTCTCTTGTTAATGTATACGGCACGGATATTACCAAAAGCATTCTTCATGAGCAGCCGTTCAGTGGCAGATGGTCGAGGTAATAAATGGAGCGACCGCGTGGTAAGAAATGGATGCAAACAAAAACTTGTAGACATCCAATGGTACCAAGTGGTAGTTGTGTTGCAGCGTTTCGGCGACTGGGCGTGTGTGAAATTTAATTTCCCGATATCTTCTGACGCAACGGAACCAGTTATAAATAGAAAATCTACTGTGCAAAGGTCGATTTTAACTTATACCTGAATGAATTGTATCTTTTTATAGATTGTTTACGTCACATGACAACGATTATTATTACTTTTCTACGTTCACTCGTAGTTTCGTACTGGTACCGGTACCATGTTACACTTTCTAAACGTGTGTTCCTTAATTTGTGCAGTGTGCGGGTCAAAAATTTTAGGTGTCAGTCTTACACCCTCCTACAGTCATCAAGTAGTCTTCCAACCACTTTGGAAGGAACTGTCATTGCGAGGCCATCAAGTGACGACGATCACAGCTTACCCGCTCAAGGACCCAAAACTCGTTAACTTAACCGAAATTGATTTGAGCGTCGCGCAGCTTTCAAACCAAAACATCAAGAAACTGGTGGGAGTCTCGCAAACAAATTTTATATACGAAATTTACCACATGTACACTCTTATGGCTAATGTATTGGATCAACAGCTAGAGCACCCACCGGTTAAGCAATTAATCGAAGACGAACGTGCCAAGTTTGATCTGGTGATCGTGGAATATCTGTGGAGTACTCCCTTGGCATTTGCTACACGATTCAATTGTCCATACATTGGAATAATATCTCTGGATGGAACGAACACTATATATAGGAAAATTGGGAACCCGACTCATTCCAGTTTATATCCGGATAACCTCTTACCGTTTGGAGATAAACTGTCTTTGTTTCAACGAGTCATTAGTTTTATATACGAATTTGGCTACGATGTGTACTTGGAAGGTGTACTCCAAGAAATGGAACAGAAAGTTGTACACAAACACTTCGGTGGTCACTATCCGTCCATAGCGGAAATGGCGCGGAATATGAGTATGCTGTTCGTTGATGCGGATCCCATTTTTCATCACAATCGTCCTTTGGTACCGGGCGTTGTGCAAATCGGCAGTGGTTCCCATATAGCCGCAGCAAAACCTCTTCCAAAGGTAACCCACAATTCGTTATTTTAATGTCCAACTAAGTTTTCCTTGCAGGAGCTTTCGATGCTAGACAACGCGACCAATGGATTTATTTACTTTAGCTTGGGTTCGAATATTAAAAGCGAATTTCTGTCTTTGCCCACAATCAAAATGATACTGGAGGTGTTCGCTGAGTTACCATACACTGTACTTTGGAAATTTGGGGAAGATATTCCAAATAAGCCTGGTAACGTTATTGTTTCGAAGTGGTTTCCTCAACGTGATGTACTTGGTAAGTTCGGTTCAGTTGAATTATTGGTTGATGGCGGTGTCCATTTCGGTCGCATTTTTCCCAGGCGTACCTACAAAAATGCTGCAGCCCCATCCATTACTCCCGGACACTCCAAAGCCGATACCCTTACTGGTTTTGGACACACGATTCCATTCAGGTTTACCTTGCTCCCCCATGCTTCCATTGACATAATTATCGGAATATGTTGACCACGCGGACGCCCTCTGGTGATGACTTTGATAACTAAATATAGACCATTCGGGTTCTAATCTTGGCTAACGTACATTATCCGTTTAATCAACTAAACGAATCTGTTTACAGGAACAGACCTGTTGACCTGTGGGTCACTAAACAGGTATACCGGTAAATAGTGAATAAATCTGTTTACAGGAACAGACCTGTTGACCTGTGGGTCACTAAACAGGTATACCGGTAAATAGTGAATAAATCTTCACCTTCCAGGGCACCCCAATATCAAGCTGTTCATAACACAAGGAGGAATGCAATCTATGGATGAAGCAATTTATTTCCGCGTACCTATGGTCGGTATTCCAATTTTCTTCGATCAACCACACAATATCAAAAAGATGGTGAATAGAGGTTTCGGATTAGAACTTGATCGTAATAATTTAGAGAAGAACAGCTTTAAAACAACAATATTGGAAGTTATCAACAATCCACGGTGAGTGAAGATTTACCGATATACTTATGCCAAATTTCTTGTAGGTATCGAAATACGTTGACGGAGTTAGCTGATTTGGCACAAGACCAACCGATGACTGGACTTGAGAGGGCGGTTTGGTGGTCGGAGTACGTAATTCGTCATAAGGGTGCGAAACATCTAAGGAGTCCACTTCTGGATCTACCTTGGTATCAGTACCTTTTTTTAGATGTTATCGCCGTATTATTACTGGGATTATTGGCTGTACTTTGGTTCCTTGTATTTACCTTTAGGCTACTGATAAAACTAATCAAGTGGAAAATACCGACTGTGTCCAACGAGAAAAAGAGTTCATAGTCAAAGAGAACTGTTATCATAATTTTACCAACAGTAGAAACCTAAAGCTCTACGAAGAAAGTGAAGAAGGACGTTTGGTGCAGTCATCGATCGTATAAGTTGAGTAAGCAAAACATGCTTGTGTATTAAATTTGAATTTTTGGAATAAATTTTAAATTTTGGAATTCCATTTTGTAAAGCGTTTTTTTAGCGAATACATGAGATGGTGTCCCGTCAAAATTTTCTCCATTTTATATAATTGTACCAGTGTCATTTTGTGCGGTAGTCCTGTATTAGCATTTCCTCCACTTCTCCATCGGTTGATCTTTGTCCTTTTCTAGGATCAGCCCCAAATTCGAGTTACATTTTCGTTGCCATTTGCAGGTTAGTTTCGAGCATGCATCGTTATGCGATCTATCGTTTTGCTCACCATGCTGGCGGTAGCATCCATCAACTTCTCAGGAACTAGAATGGTTGGTGGTAACTTGTAAAGAGGCGATGCCCAAATTTTGATCACTAAGTACAATCAACGCTTTTCACCGCTAAAAGACACTACGTAACTAGCGACCCAGTTCTTATGAGTTCGATGGTCCGGAAGACCACGCGCACTGTTTCCAGCTGCCGGTAACGATGGTGACGGTAGGTTGGTGGTCTAGAGAATTGGCTTCCATTGGTCTTTTTTTACAGTTACTTATGGAGTACTACATTATAAGTTTAAAAAATATTAATTGGACTTTATGTTTCAACGTGTAACCATTGATTATATACTAAGTAGGTATATAATCAATAGTGTAACCCTAAGCCTAGTGTGCTTGTCCTTAAATATCTTCATTAATGACGTCCAAAAAAGAACATTCCAAAAACTGAAGCTTTAGGTATAGGAAGTATTGTTATAATCTGTCCTAATTTCAATATGATAATTATGAAAATAATGATTCATTATGGATTTTTCTCCTGAAAACATCCGGTATAGCTCAAAATCATTTTAAAATGTGACTCCAACGTTATAAGATCGTTAGTTAATACGTGATCTGCAGCCTGCAGCATAACATACAGATGGAATATAACGGAAAAGACGCGACATATTCATTTTGACATTGGATCAAATAGAGAGCTCTAAATATAATGGGAAGATGGTGAGAGAGGAGAGGGGAAGGGAACGTTATTCCCTTCTCACGAAGAAAAGGGAAAACAAAACTAAAGGTAAAATATTTGGATATTCCATTACGCCTACGACTGACGTTAAAACTACACCATGTTGGCAAAAACCTTAGTGAAAGGGATTCGCAGAGCAAGTAAGGTTTAAATACACAATGCCAAGATAAATAAATTACACGAATAATTCACCTTTCCGCCCTTACGCTGACCGGTGAAGATATTCCGCTTTCTCGCATTCTTTGACGAAATTGATCAATCTTTTTATTAATTTTGTAGTAGAAATGATCAATTTAGAATTATCAATGCCATTTTTGCAATTCTCCTTACGTTGTAGTATTGGTCACAGAAACTCCTTGCGTTATGAATAACCTAAATGAAGTTTCACTTTAGGAGTTTTATTTCAATGAAATTCTGTTCGAAAAGTATCATTTAAATGAAGTTTCACTTAAGGAGATTCATTTTCCGTAATCCTTTTTCAGGATGCGAGGATCGTCCACAGTATCCACACAATCGATCCAATCGACGATTAAACAGCGCGACAATGAAATTCGCCCCCCCCCCCCTTCCCTCCTTAAAAACACTATATTGTAAGGTCGAACCTCTCATAATTTCATTAGGCTCAAGATTTAATAGCTTCCTCTACAACTCAAAACCGAGCAATGCTTGATACTCTCAAAGCTTGGCTTAGTAACCATTTCTTTAAAAAATGGTCTCCATTTTAAGCAATTCCTTTGCAAGCTGTTTCTTCAAACAAACGGATTCTAAATTCTCCAACTTCGTTCATCCGCCTTAGTTTTGGAGGCGCTCTTTGCTCGATGGAGCTTGGGAATTATTATCCTCCTCCGCCTGTATGTTAGGGGAAACGGTAAGGTCTGTACCTAGGCTTTGATCCACGATGTTCATAGCGCAGGAGTAACGCACATAGCAATGACCAACCAATGTCAACTGTAAGAAAATGGATCCAAAGGACGTACAATGAGTAGCGGTAAACATAAACGTGAAAGAATTCCGAAAAAACGATGGAGAAATCAGAAATAATAGAAGGTCCGTCTGTTCCCGATGTGCAGCTGTTTCATGAGGATCTGTCAGCAATGTGCACTCACGTTTTCTAAAGTGAGAAATTTCAAGCTGAGCAGATTTGAGAATGCCAACACACTTAGAACAGTGTACTTAAAAAGGCTCAGCGCTCTAGCTGTGCTCTTGCCGCTGAATCACCTACGGAGGAAGCTATTCGTCACCATTCGCTTCGAGCATCTTTATAAGTTCAACAGTAGAAAAACAGGCACCACGGGAACTTCCCAACTCATCTTCCAACACATATGCCAAAGGTTGCCGGAGTGCTTGAAATTTGCAACCATAACAATGCTTAAGAAGAGATACTTTAGAACATTATCAATAATGAAGTGAACATCGAGGTGGATGAGCTACGACGACGCTGAAGATAAATCTTTAGAAGAAGAGAGAACGAGTGCTACGGCCTAACAGCTTCCAAATGTTTTTTCGCACCTCTGTTAGATGTATTGTTCCATCCAAGCTGTTCCCCTCCATTCGTCCCGTCGACGTATGTCTGCGCAAGTACCTAAATTCTGAGGAAGATCCTGAAATATTACTGTTCCCTTTTCTTATTCACGTCTCCTTTCTGCAAAGTTAGTTTCCTCGAGTTGAGGTTTGGACAATTTGTGTCTTTCTGTCGCTCCCATCTACAACGGCAGAGCCTCGTGGATCTTTTTGAATTCAGGTGTCGAATTTTTTCATAAATTTCTTGCATGCGAGCCTAGGAACACCCCCCCCCCCCTACATTTTCAGATCTTGTATCTGACCTGATCTTGTCTGGTCTTTTGTCAATAACAAAAACAACTTTGCAAATCAAGCAATTTAAATATGTAATGAATAAGAAACTCAACTTTCGTTCAAGGTTATCATCTTGAATGGTCGCTCATAACCTCAAGAAGAATATATTATGTAGATTAGTATGTTATTAACAACATTACTGCGATGTTTGTGTTTATCTATTTAATTTTTATTATTAGTGGGACAAATGCGGCCAGAATTTTGGGATACGTACCAACCCCATCCTACAGTCACCATGTTGCCTATCAGTCACTTTGGAAAGAATTATCGCTACGTGGACATCATGTGACTACAATCACAACTCATCCTATAAACGATTCCAGTTTGCTGAACTTAACGGAAATAGATCTAAGTCGACTCCCGATATCTTTCAAAGCTGATAAGGTCATCGACGCATCCCAAGGGAATGTCCTAATCGGTTTACGTACTTATTTTGATCAAATGATCAACGTGATAGATTTGCAACTGGAACATCCCCCAGTAAAGAGGTTAATTGACGACCCCAACATCGCGTTCGATCTAGTCATTGGGGAGTACTTCTTCAGCACTCCCTTCGCCTTCGCCGTAAGGTACGATTGCCCATCGATTGGATTATTGTCGGTGGACGCTCTGAGTGCTCAATATAAGCTAATTGGAAATCCGACGCATCCCGTTTTGTACCCGGACTCTCTAACGGCATTCGGTGATCAAATGACACTGTTGGATCGAATTGAAAGTGTAATTGCTTCGCTGATGGTCGAGTTTTACTTGGTTACTCCAACTCAGCGAATGGAACAAATGTTGGTTGCAAAACACTTTGGTCATCACTATCCATTGACTCGTGAGCTTGCGAAGAATATCAGTTTCCTATTCGTAACCGCCGATCCAATTTTCCATGACGTGAAACCTCTCCTACCGACCGTTATACAAATTGGCGGGGGGTCCCATAGAGTCCCAACTCCACCACTTTCAAACGTAAGCATACAAGACAAAGAATTTATTATTGTCGGAATTTTCACAGGAATTAAAAGAAGTGTTAGACTCGAAGGAATTTATCTACTTCAGTTTGGGATTGAATGTGAGAAGCGATCTTCTTCCATTGAGTACTTTGGAAATCTTCGTGAACACGTTCGCCGAGCTACCGTACACAGTGCTGTGGAAATTTGAGGGAGCCCTCCCTTACCAGCCTGACAATGTGATTAGTTCCAAATTGTTACCACAGCAGCACATCTTGAGTGAGTTTCGAATCCATTTTGCTACCCCCAAAACAACAACTGCTTACAGAACACCCTAATATCAAACTCTTCATAACACAAGGAGGGCAACAATCGCTCGAGGAAGCAATTTTTGCACACGTGCCTATGATCGGCGTACCATTTTACGCCGATCAGCCATACAATGTAAAAAAAATCGCGAGGAAAGGTATCGGTTTGGAAATAAATCCCAAACACCTCGAGAAAGAGCACTTGAAGGACGCAATTCTGGAGGTCATCAATAATCCAAGGTAGGTAAGTTTGATATCTTGCCAATTTTACACATTTACCCTTTCAGATACAAGGACAACGTGAGGAAGTTGGCCGAGTTAGCCCGCGATCAACCAATGACGGGCGTAGAAAAGGCCGTTTGGTGGTCAGAGTATGTCATACGTCATAAAGGGGCGAGACATCTCAGAAGTGCGCTACTAGACATACCTTGGTACCAATACCTGCTTTTGGATGTAATTTGCGTTTTGGGACTCTCGCTTACGGCCTTAATCGGCTTAATGTACGCAATTTGTAAATTGTTAATTCGATTATGCTTCACAGTTCAAGTAAAGGATAAGAAAAACTAACTCCTCGAGACTTGTATTTCTTTTTTGACCTGGTTCAGCTTCAGTCAATAATTTAAACGTTCTTCTTATAAAAAAATCGCAGTTGGGCCTAATTTTAGAACATCAGGTGCTGCCAAAAATGAAGACAACTGCGTTGTTCTTTATCTCCATCTCCATCACAGTGAATGAGCTGGAATATTTGATGGTCATTCTCACGTAACCTCCAACTGGCTTGGGTTCCTGAAATCAGTTCTCCATCTGCATCTTCTTCTTTCAATTTTAAAGGTACCTAACTTAGGGCCCACATTTAGCATGACCATAACGCGGGGCGCGTATACCTCATAGGAAATGTGGAAAGGAACAATGTCTCAGAACACAATCTGTTGTTACTGTGGTGAGAGAACCGTCTCAGGCTCCTGGAACCAGTTCCGGTTCTGCATCTATTGTATTTACTGATCTGGCGAAACCGTACCTACCCTAAGATGTAGCAATCGGTTCTGAAGGGCAAACTTCTGCACTGAGTTTCGTCCAGGGCACCCGAGTTTGTATAATACCTACTCATTGGAAGTGAAGTTATTTGATAATGCTTCAGAAATGGAGAAGGGATTTTGAGGGGAGGAGAATATTGGAAGGTATCAGTAAAATATCTACGATGTCTCTTCAGAAGCCCTCAATTTTGTTAGACAATAGTGAAAGCGCGGGCTGGCCCAAAGGGGGAGAAAGCAAGCAAAGCGGTGTTATAAAGAGCGCTTCAGATAGAACAGAGTAAGTATTGGAATTGAGGACGCCTTAAGGCGTCCAAATATTATTTGGCGTCCACGTCCTACATGGTCGCGACGCGACACGTTTAAGAATGAAACTAGTGTGAAGTTCTCCCCCGATGAGAATGAGAGAGAATTGAGAATTATCCATGGCTCCTAGAAAATGCTTTTGGTGTGGAATACCTACTGAATTCAAGCAGGTGGTCCATTGATCTACCAAAGCCCTCGACGAACTTGAAGATGTGTTTTGGAAGAGAAAATCCCATCCAACACACTCCTAAACAATCGAGGGGATTGATCCCAGGATATAAAGTGCGGTGACTGGGAACAGGGAATTGGGCTCCAGTTCATGAAACCAGTTCCGGTTCTGTGTCTACTGCACTTACTTGTCTAGCGCAACCCCACCTTCAGAAGAAGGAATTGGTGTCGTTCTGAGGGTAAGACGGAAGGGGACCTCAGAGATCACTCATGACTTATGCACCAGAAAAACCTAAATTTGCAGTATTTATTGGAAGCGGGATTGCTAGATGACAATTCTGACTTGGAAATGAGCGTTTCAGTAGAGAAAGGTGTGCCTAACACCCTAATTCACACAACGCAACGGGGTCCTCCGCTATGAGGGTGGGCTCCAGTAATAAATCCACAGCTTAGATAGTGATACCGTTTAGAGATGAGGAAAAACCGTAAATGATGTATGACGAAATCTTCAGGTTTCTTAGTGTATAGAACCTAGGTCAGTACAGGTACGCCTACGCCGTTATGTAAATTCTCTTTGGTTTAGTAGGGATCGTATTTCCAGTGTAATTACGAAGTACTTCCAGGGTCCACTCTGGGAAGAAAAAATCTTGTCCCTGCTCAAGATCCTGGAACCGGTTCATATTCTGCATCTACTGTACTTCTTGGTCTGACGAAAACGTCCCTTGGCAGTCGTGGGGAGTAAATATAAAAATGCATTCTCCTCTGCAGCGACCTCTCGACATAACTTCTGGACTAAGCTTCATTTAGACAAACCCGAGTATATCTGGGTTTCACTGAAGCGCCTGGTATGAGGAAGTCATCTTGGGCTACTTACTTTCGGAAGCCGTATACCTTTTTGGCGAATCACTCATGACGAGATCTTCATTGGAATTCCTTATGGTGTGGAATCCTGAAATAATGTAGGTGGGAGTCAATCCCATTTGTTAACAAACACTACCAGAGCTCTCTATCAACTTAGACAGGTATTGTTTACTGCAGCGACCGGTATTGCAAAGCCGTACCCTATAAGAAAACTCGACCCTTGCAGTTCTGGAGGGGGAGTGTGGAGTGAATATTTACTAGCTTGTATGATTAGGGAGGACTACAGGGATCGTCCATGACTTCTACTATAAGCTTATTTAAGAGAAATCTGCTTGCTATGATTACCCTTGATCTGGAGTTGAACGTCTCAGCAGAAAAAAGTACCTATTGGAAGTGACCGCTCAGGGTGTGCCGCACAGCATTTAGTTTGGGTGCCACAAGGGGCGGACTACGATAGGAGCACTCATATCAGTCACTCAGATCCCCAAGAAATCAAGCAAAGGGTCAGCAAAAACAAAAAACTGTGTGGTGGTCATGTTAGACATGAAGAATGCCTCTTGGAGTCGAATAACACAGTCCCTAAAAACGTCAAGAATTAGCCTTGTCTAATCAGTCTTATCCAGGATTATCTCCGCGATAGGTACATTATACCGCAAGACGGCTCCATCAGGAAAGCGGCTTCGGAAGGGCCACAGGAATCGGTCCTCGCCCCGACTATGTGAAATATTTTCTATGATGAGAGCTGATCTACGTGGCCTACGTTCACGATCTGTGCCATTGGTCATCACTGGGAGAGCTAAAGGAAACGGCTCAGTATGCATTACAGGAGATAACATGGAAAGGCTGAAATATTACGCTAAGAGTAGAAGGGGCGACAGTTGGCAGCACACCCAAAGGGATATGGATCGATAAGAACACTCGCATGAGAACCCACATCATCCAGACCACTAAGAAGTCAACTGGCAGGGATGGCAAGGCTAATGTCGAATATCGGGGGTCCCAAGGAAGTTGATGGAAAGCGTTAGTCCTATACCGCACACCAATACGAAAGGATGTTGTGTAAACATTATGAAGAAATGCTAGGGGAAACCCGAAAGATGGCACTAAAGGTCATCGTCGGACACAGAACAATCAGCACTAGGTGCGCACTAGTTGTCGCGGCTATGCCGCCGATAAAATGTTTAGTTGAAGAAAGAACTAACAGGCATAGTAAATTAAGAACAAGACGGGAAGGGATGGAAGAGAAGCTGAGCGCATGGTAGGAGGAATGGGCGGCAAACCCCATCTGAACCGGCGGAGTTCATAAAAGATGTAGGTAAGTTGGCAAGCAGTACGTATGGAGATCCATGTAAGCAGTATAGCAAGACCGATTCTAACTCAATTTGACCTTGAAACAGCTATTCTGGACCGGATTCTGAACTTGGCCAAGGTCGCAGGTTCTGAGCTTGGCTAAATCACCGGCTCTGAACTTGACTAAAGCGGATTGCCGGTTCTGGGTTTGGGTAGGTCATCAGAACACCTCGATTTAAACAGCTTTATACAAGCAGGTGTAGCTGTTACATTTACCCTGTTCCATCTCTTGTTGTATAAAGCTGTTTGAAATTAAATCTGTTTGAAATTAAATCTGTTTAATTCGAGGTGTTCTGATGAGGGGAGCTGATTAACCTACCCAAGTGCAGCAGAACCGGCAATCTACTTTAGTCAAGTTCGGAACCGGTGATTTAGCCAAGCTCAGAACCGGCGACCTTGACCGAGTTCAGAACCTGCGGGCTTGGGCAAGTTCAGAATCCGGTCCAGAATAGCTATTTCAAGGTCAAATTGAGTTAGAATCGGCCTTGCTATACTCACTATACTCATGCAATATCAGGACATGGATCGAGCTACTTGCATAAATACAGGAAGGGGGAAACCTCCAAAATGCGGAGAGGGGGAAAATACCCCATAGTATGAGGAAGGTGTGGCACTGAAGTGGACTGCGGGAGGAAATGTGGCCGAGCTCCTACTAGAAACTCACAACATCTAGAACGCCATCAATAAAATGATTAGGACAAGTATTATGAAGGAGAAACATGATGATCGGCAGTGATAAGCTACAAGATGAGAGATATTTAACCACGCCAGAGGGATGCAATTTCTAAACGACAGTTACCCCCCGACTATAAGATCTGGACACGGTAGAAGGGTTTTAGTGGGCGAGAGTTCCACACTACTCTCGCGTATGAACCAAGCGAGGGTGTCCATTAGGATTTCGCAATTCTTTAACTTGGCCACATTCGCACCTCTAAGGCTTCCGGTTGTAGGTCCAGCCTCAAGATTGAATCGTCTTGCTTCGATTTGAAGACCTTGTTTTATTAGTGCGAAAATCTAACTCAGTCGGACGACCTCCTCTGGAGGTATTGGAGGTGTCGAAGGGTCTTCCTTCCTCTACAGTCTAGACTAAAAGAGGTGTTAAAACTGTTCCTTGACGTCGCGTCGGTTCAGAAGGTAAGGGACTGTATATTTTAAGTTTTTCTAATACTTACATCTCGTTACATGAACATTGAACACCCTTGGCCACCATACAGTTCTTCCACCACTGTCATGCGCTAGAGGTACAACATAATATATGGCTAAATCCCAAGGGCGCCGTCAGAAAATTTTCCCAAGGGGGGCAAGTACTATTGGGGGTTCGTGGCTCTGGCGTTTCTTTAAGATTCCGTAAAAAATTTATTTTTATTTTTAATAACTTTTGCCTTTTTTCTTTTTCCTAGGGAGGTTAATTACCCATGGCCCCCCCTTAGCGGCGCCGTTGCTAAATCCCCTTTTAAAATTAAAAATAAAAGTTAAATACAGGATGTTCTAAACAATACAGGTTATAATAATTACAATAGCCATTACAAAAATGCAATCTGATTACGTCAATTCAAAAAATCTAAGGTTCACTGATTATACAATACTAATGGCGATATTACTTGTTGATAAGTAGAAATATGACGATAAATAAATATACAGCTCCAATTAGCGACAGTTTCTGTTTGATAACTGTAAAAACTCCAAACTAATGAAGTGCGTGTTACACATTATCTTTGCCTTCATTTGTGCCGCAAATTCGGCAAAAATTTTGGGCATAGTACCAACACCATCTTACAGTCATCAAATTGCCTACCAATCTCTATGGAAGGAATTATCTTTGCGCGGACATCAGGTGACAACAATCACAACGCAACCGATTAACGATCCGAAGCTCGTTAATTTGACGGAAATCGATGTGAAACACTTACAAACCAATTCGTTAATATTAGAAGCCGTAACGGACAGTGGAGGGAATACCATTGCTGAAGTACGTCATTATTTTCAAATGATGATTCAGGCAATCGACGCTCAGTTAGATTATGATCCGATCAAAAGGCTGATTAGTGATCAAGACGAAAATTTTGATCTCGTCATTGTCGAGTACTTCTTCGGTAGCCCTTTGGCATTTGCCACAAGATTCAACTGTCCATCTATCGGGATGGTTTCAGTGGATGCTTGGAATGTGATGCATCACAGTGTTGGGAATCCAACGCATCCTATCTTATATCCGGATTCTATCGCACTATTCCCGCAGACGTTATCTTTAGCCGAAAGAGTTGCAAATTTTTTTTTACTTTATTTCTGCCGAGCACCTCTTTGATAATATCGCGCGTATTGAGGATGGCATTGTAACGAAACATTTCGGCAGCGATTATCCGCCCGTGCAAGAGTTGCGCAAGAACATCAGTATGTTGTTTGCCCTTTCTGATCCGGTGTTCCATCACATTAGGCCATTAGTTCCCACTGTCGTGCAAATTGGTGGAGGAGTGTATAGGCTTCCATCTAAACCACTTTCGAAGGTAAGACACGGATTCTTTTAATTCAAATCAGTGAAAATGTGCCTTTAGGACTTACAAATGATCTTGGACAATGCCTCCAATGGTTTTATCTACTTCAGTTTGGGTTCGAACATGCAGAGCGAGGTGTTGCCGTCAAAGATGAAAGAGGTGTTCCTGTCCACATTCGCTGAGCTATCGTATGTGGTACTATGGAAATTTGAGGGAGACGCTTTACCGAACAAGTCGGATAACGTGGTCATATCGAAATGGTTTCCACAAAAAGCCGTTATGGGTAAGTAGGTAACAATTTCTGCTTTTGAGTCACTGTAAACATAGCATGTGTAGCATATTAAAGGTAACAGGCATGTTCAGAAAAAAAGGGTACTTGATTTCGAAACACCCCACATTGGGAGATGGGTCCCAATAGACGTAATTCTGAATGGGAGCACTCATTTCAAAACGGCATTAAAACCAGAGTTTCTCACCTATTCAGGCATGTTCAGAAAAAAAGGGTACTTGATTTCGAAACACCCCACATTGGGAGATGGGTCCCAATAGACGTAATTCTGAAGGGAGCACTCATTTCAAAACGGCATTAAAATCAGAGTTTCTCACCTATTCACGTTCATTACAATTCTTAAGGAAAAGCACAGTGCCCTTACTTTACTGATACTTTTCAATTTTGTATTGTAATTTTGTTCCATACCATACTCTGCGTACTATCTTTACACCAAATGGTTGATCTCCAAACTATGGTATATTGATCATTGATACGCGTGCGCAAATTGCTTCCAACTCAGCACACCACAAAGCGGTGCTAGTAGTCCCCTTACACCTCGTGGGAACAAGATTTGTAATCGAGTTCCAAACTATAACTCTTCTGTATTATCTTTACATTAAATAGTTGATCCCAGTGAGAGTAAATTGCCTTTTCGTTCGGTCACTGTATTCTTTTAGCCATTTTAAATGTTATCGGCTTTGATCTTATTGCAAGTTCAATCGGTACCAATACCTAACTCTTAATAATGTTAACTCTTCTTGTCAACCTAAAGGAGTACCTACCACAAGGATCAGTCTTAGGTCCTCTACTATTCAATATTTACACATCTCTTCTCAGCCAAAATGTAATAAAAAATAGTATAGTAAAATCAGTATGTAGGTATGCTGACTTCTCTTTCCATATTGAGATGATTTCACGAATGCCTTAATCAGTTATACTATAATGACCTTCAGAATTTGACAAAAGCAATTCTGGGTCACGACTTGAGTATCAATCCTGGTAAAAGTTCCGTAATCATATTTTTGGTAGTGGAATTCATTACAAAATGATTGAAGATAAACTTGACATTCAAATTAACAATGTATCTGTGCCATTGAAGTCAGAAGTTAAGAACCTAGGTGTAATCATGGACTTCTAGGACAGACAATGCGCCCCCGGAGTCCCTGTTATTCGTCTTAAGCGTTCAGCCACAGTAGCATAAGTTTTATGTTGACTGGGTGCAGGTGCTCCGGCTCTAAATTGGTTCAATTGATAAGTATTTGCTCCTTTTTTAGGGCACTAATAGTAATAAATTGAAAATGTTTGGGAAACCATCACATATGCCACGAAGTTGACGATGCCATCCTTCTACGTGATTATTATTTTGTACGATGCCGGTTCTGTATTGTGCGGTCAAATACAGGGTGGGCCATTGAAAAGGAATCACGCCTATTTTGGGACACTTAGACCAGTTTCTTAAAAAATACGCTCGGACACGTCGATTTTTTATTTTTGGGGGACAACTTTTGTTGTGCCGTCCAAAAGGTCAAAGGTGACATCAAAAGTTGTCCCCCAAAAATAAAAAATCGACGTGTCCGAGCGTTTTTTTTGAAGAAACTGGTCTAAGTGTCTCAAAACAGGCGTGTTTCCTTTTCAATGGCCCACCCTGTATATGTATACTAATGGTGAAGTTTGCATTGACGAACAGCTTGTTCCATTTCGTGGCAGGTGTTCGTTCTGTGTTTACATAAATCAAAACCAACCAGGTATGGAATAAAAATATGGACACTAGGTGACGTGGAAAATTTTTATTGCTGGAACATGCAAATTTATTCAGGAATGCTAAACAATTCCCCAGAGAAGGAACAGGGCAAGCGTGTTGTTTTAGATTTGGTGAAAGATTTGTCTTCCGGTTATGGAGTTACCACCGATAAGTAACTTTTTTACAACCCTTGCTCTCGTACAAGAATTATTATTGAAAAAAGGAAAAACCTTAAACGGAACAATGCGGCAAAACAGAAAAGAGGTTCCTCAAGAATTCCGTCCAAATAGACAAAATTCCGCATATTCAACGCAAGCCACAAAGTGCTATGATGATTTCCTATGTTCCCAAGAAAAATAGGAGTGTAGTTTTACTATATCAACGCAATATTTTGATTTGGATATATCAGACGAAACAACCAATTTCAAACCCTTAGAATATAAAAAAACAATTCAAACCAAACTTGACTATAAGAGGTGCAAAGCAGCTGTAGATTCCTTGAATCGCAAGGTTGGAGAGTACTCGTGTTCTCATAACACGAGGCCGTGGCCATTAGTTTTGTTTTTCCATATTTTGGATTTGGCAGCGATTAAACGCCTTTGTTCACCCACAAGTATGATAATTACGAGAAGGGAAAAACTTTCAGAAGACGGTTGCTCCTTCAAGAGCTAGGGATGGAACTAGTAAAACCACAGAACAGAACATCTACCTAAATACATAAAAACTGCCATTAGTGTGATTTTGGAAACCGACGATCCAGAAGAACGACAACAAGGTGATAAAATAGAAACAGATGCGAAACGTGGTCGTTGTGTTACAGTGGCGTACGCAGACTATAGTCTTGGGAGGGGATATAAAAAGTGCGGTGTGATTTACCAATTTTAATAAACATTTGTTTTACAGAAAGTTATAAAATAAATATTATTATAATACAAAATGCAATCGCCTTCGCTGTCGTGCAAGTTCCTCTATTATTTCGTCTTCTGAAATGGGTAATTCCCTATGAATTGACATCATTGCCAGTCCATACAGTCTGTTCTGTGAGGTTGAATTTCTAAGATAGGTCTTCTTTAAAGGATTAAAGAGAATAAGCGTAAAATAGAATGGAAGTTGGACGCTTGGAGGGGATATATCCCCCTTATCCCACTCCTTGGGTACGCCACTGTTGTGTTATGTGTCCGCGGCACCTCGACAAGAAAACAATGAACAAATGTGATAGATGCAAACGGTTTACTTGTAAAAGTCATGCTTTGTGAAATCGACAATATGCAACCCTTGCAAATGAGCAAAATAAATATTAATTTTCTCCTGTATTTTGAAGTAACTTGTAATTTTTCATATTATTAAACCTAATAAATGTTTTTTGATTATCTAATGATTTCTAATTAAATTACTGTTAGTCAAAATAAACTATAGCCTTTTAACTAATGCGGTCACTAAGTGACACCACCTGGTTCTCTGTGTTATAAATTTTACCTGGTCATCCGAAGATTTAATTTGTTCTTCTGTTTCTATTGAAAGAAGAGTGTTTTTGATAATTATCCTGCGTTGGTCTGCTATTTGTGTTATTAATGCTGTGGAAATCTTGTTCCTATACATCGTTAATTATTATTTATTATTATCATTATTTAATAGGTTGTTGCATTGATTTGCCTGCCTGATGTATTAGAACGTCTACAATTATTTGTTTTTATGTTTATAAAAGTATATAATATAAAAGTTGTGACCTACAATAAAAAGTTTTATCAGTTTATTGATTATTCGTATATTATTTTAAATGTTGTTGTATTCAGTTGTCCGCCTGATGTATTAGAAGGTTTAGAATATTGTTTTTCTTTATAAAAGTTCGTAAAAGTACATAAAAGTTGGTGTTCCATAAAAGCTTTTATTGGTTTATTGATTATATTCGTTTGTTTAATACGTTGTTGCCTTCATTTCTATGTCTATTTGTATTACAACTTTGGTCAAATACGCTGTGTTAAATCAAGTGAGTACATTTGTTATAATTTTTCATTTTTAGTGCAAACTCAAATATCAATCAAAATGAAAGATTTGATATTCGTAACGTGGCTCTATTTTCAAATATTCTTAGTTCAGTGCGATATTTTCGTTAATAATTTGAACGGATCGGACGCGGCAATAAAAATGTGTATTCAAAAAACAATTAACACCTTATTTCTAAATAATGACACGTTGAACTTGATTTTAAATAGTGATTTATGTGAAGACGCGATTTTTGAAATGAACACTATGCGTCCGTATATTGTTTTAAATATAGACGCTATTCATTATGTTAATAAATTACAATATGATGGGCAGTTTATAATATGCTCAAAGGATTTATATTCTCTATATCACACAATATTTAACGTACTTAATATTGCAAGAAGGAATAACAGAACTATGGGTAATTCTAAAATTCTGGTTATTACTAACACTATCTATGTCTCATTGATGTTCGAGATATTTTGGTTGAACGGTATTAATAATATAATTATTTTGGTTTATGAACAAGGAATATCGAAATTGTTTACGTGTAATCGATTTGCCCCAGAAAATAATTGTGGGAAAAGTGCAAATTTAATAATTCGTCAAGATTGCGAAGAACAATTGTCTCTTTCATTTACAAATGTGATACATCAAATGAATAAATGTCCAATTACTTTCATGTTTGAGCCAACCGATATATATGCAGTTGAAGAAAAATATCCAACTGCTCTTGCTGTGCTATACATCATCAGAGAGCTATCAAACCGTCTTAACGCCACCTTTGATCGTCATATTATTACTAACGACTCGAAATATAATCTTGTGGAAATTATAATACAATCAACACGATTAAACGTTTGATAGTCACACATTAACGGAACCATTGGTAAGATCAGATTTTCTATGGTTGGTATCCAAACCCAAACAAATTTCTAACATGAATGTCTGCTTGCAAGTCTTCAATTATAATGTTTGGATAGCAACAAGCGTCGTATTTATATGTGTGTGGTTAATGTGGTTTTTAATTATATCTCGTAATGGAGGATTTACATTCGATAACCTATATATTTCTTTCTTAAACGTTTGGTCACTCACTATTTGGGGTAACGTAGCACAATATCCCAGAAGCAGATCACTCGCTTTACGTATTCTATTATTGTTTTATTTATTTTATGCTATGCAGATGCAGTTTGCTTTCACCTCAGATATGTCAACTGTACTAACAACACCACGGTATGGTTTTCAAATAAGGAACTTGGATGAGTTGGCAGATTCTCAGCTACCCATATATATTCTTAATAATGTAAAAAGGCTCTACTTCGGTAAGAATATCACAGATCTCAAACTTTATACCAAGCTGAAAAATTCAATGCATGGTGTTACTTATGAGCAGTATGTTGAACGTCTGTTCAACTTACATCTTCAAGGGAATTATGCGGTTCTTACAACACTAGAAGATATGCGCAATAGGGAAATCGAGTATAACAAAAAAGTCGAAGCTTACGAAATAAGGGATAACTCAATGACTTGCACTTTTACAATGCGTCTTTCTTTACTCATCGATCATTATTTCACAACTACCTTAAATACATTTATAAGTAGAATGGAAGAAAATGGAATATATGACATGCGTAAAAATGAGTTCTATCATCAATTGCTTGCAGAGAAAGTTGATACGAAGCAAGAAAATGAACTAACCTTGAAACATCTCAGTTTTATATTCGTATTTTTGGGATTTGGTTTGTGCACCGCATGTGTGGTGTTTTGTTTTGAACTTGTTTTGAATAAGTATCTGTAAATTTTTTTTTTAGGCTAGCATCATAAACGGTTCTTTTGATGACTAGAAATCGTTCATAATCTCCAGTTTTATTGCACCCGTGCAATAAAGCTACCATAGAAACAACGACGTCATCTTTACCTCATTTGACATAGGTATGCGGTATTTACACACGACACATAACAACAATCGTATCCAACGAAACGATATCGTCATCACCTCCAACATTCATGCAAGTAGTCTGTTTAAAAATAACATTTTTCAAATTTATGATGCTAGCATAAAAAATAACGTTATAATCTTGGTGTTAATTGCACTCGGAAAATTTAGCGTGACTCGCTCGCTGCGCTCGCTCGTACGTTAAACATTCTCTCGTGCAATAAACACCAAGATTATAAACTTATTGTATAGTATACTATTACACGTAATTAGTGTGGAATTTGAAACAGTTATTATTCTCTGTACTATGTACCTAAGGAGATTAAGAATAGTTACTCTTGTGGTGTTGTTTGATTGTTTTAATGTATTTTTTCTCTTAACAAGTGATACATCAAAATTTTGGAAATTTTTCTCTCTTTTCAAAAACCCCAAAATATATAGGGTGGTCCATATGAAAAAATGTAGTTTAGGGTCGTACACAGAAAACTAAACACCCTGTATAAATGATTATAGTTTCAACTGCACATTTGTTTCTTTAAAGTCAAGCTGGCACAAAGTTGATAAAAATTGGTCAAAAATTAAAAATCGATTTTCTCAAAGTCTGTTCCGAGCATATTTTTTATGTTTTGAAATGTTATACATATAGCTCATGAAAAACGATTGGCACTACATTTAGTAGAGTAGAGTAGTAGAGGACATACGACTGTTTTAATCGAGTATGATAAGTAGGTATACCAATTTACTTTCAACCTAGCCAGAAATTAACAAAATATTAAAAATATTCATGACAAATCCTGTATATTATTTCAGGAGAAAATCAATAATCGTTTTCTGATTACAACTATATACTACACACTATATATTAATTTTTTATGGAGGTGATGGGAGGAGGGGTGGAGAAGCCGGAAATGGAAAGAGAGAGTGAGAGGAGAAGTAGGGAGATAAAGCGTGAAGAGGTAGAGCAAACGTTGAAAAAAGTGAAGTTAAGGAAGGCGTATGGGCCGGACGGAATACAAGGAGAACAGTGGAAATACACAGGGGTGAAAACGAGAGAAAGGATAAGAGGGATATTGAGTAAAGTATGGAAAGGGGAGGGATTTCCGGAGGAGTGGAAAACTATAGAGGAGTTAGTATTACTAATGCGGGATACAAAGTGTATACTGAGGTGTTGAGAGGGAGATTAAGGAAGGAAATAGAGGAAAGGGGTATAGTGAAGGACTGGCAGGCGAAGTTCAGGGAGGGAAGGCGAACGGTGGACAATATTTTTGTGTTGAAACAAATGGTGAACAAGGTGACGGAAAGGAAAGGGGGGAAAGTGTATGGGTTGTTTTTGAACATAAAGGCAGCCTTCGATAATGTTAATAGGAAGAAAATGTGGGAGATAATGATAGAATGTGGAGTAGGAGAAGATTTGGCGCGGTAGGAGAGGTGTACGAGGAGACAAGGTGCGTGAGGAAAAAGGTTTTGGACGGAGAAAGGATTGAGACAGGGATGCCCGTTCTTTCTCGCTATACATTGGGGATTTAGAGGAGGAGTTGCGGAGATATCAAAGAGGAGGATAGGCTGATAGGGAGGGTAAAAGTGTGGGTGTTGGATTATGCGGATGACGTGGTAGTGATGGCGGACAGTGGGGAAGAGATGAAGGGATTAATTGAAGTGATGAAGGGATATTTAGAGAGGAAGGGCTTGACCGCGAATGTGAAATAGGCAAAGGTGATGGTATTTCAAAAGAGAAGAGGGAGGAGCGTAAAGAAAAAGTGGGGGGAGGGAGGTCATAGAAAGTGTGGATGAGTGGAAATATCTACGTTACGATTTACGGTACGATCACAAAGATGTGGCGCACATTAGGGAACTGGCAAATAAGGGAAATGGACTAGTGGGGGAAGTGTGGGGAGTTGGGGAAAGAGTGTTTGGGAAGGATATGGAGAAGAGAAGATGGATTTTTGACAAGTTGGTAAACAGTGTGATGGGTACGGAGCGGAGATATGGGGATAGAAGGAGTGGGAGAAAATTTAAAAAATACAGGAAAAGTACTGGAGATGGTCGTTGCGGTTGGATAGAGAAACGCCAGGGTATATCGTGGGGGAGGAGACGAAAGTGGAAAAAATAAGGATCCAGGCAGGAAAGCGAGCAGTGAAATGAGGAGGAGATCAAGAAAAGGGAGGAAATTATTGGGGTAAATGAGTGTATGAGAAAGGTAAGAAAAGAACGGATAACGTATGGGCAAGAGGAGTGAGATATGCGAGGGAGGAGATAGGAAGGAGAAGAGAGGAAGGAAGGGATATGGTAGGGGAATTAGTAACAAGAGATAAAGATGTCCAAGGCCAGGAAAAGAGAACGGGGATGGGAGAGGGAAGGTATAATGAGGGATATATGGAGATAATGGTGGAAGGCAAGGCCGATTATTTATTGGGTGACATGGGGTTACAGGAGAAAAAAATGGTGGCAAGGTTCAGGTGCGGGAACGAGGGAAACGAAAACAGATGCTAGTGGGAGGATGGGAAAAGGATGTGTAGAATGTGTGGGGAAGAGAGGGAAAATTTATGGCATATGATAAGGGAATGTGAGGAGCTAAGGGAAGAGGAGAGAAAAAGAAAGGTGATTTTGGGAGGGAAGGGGAAAGGGGTGGAGTGGAGAGAAGGGAAAGGGCAGAGAAGAGACAAGAGTAGAAAGTTTTTATTTTTTGTAAATGTACGTAGATTTTTAGGAGAATCAGAATCTTTTGTTTAAAATGTAAATTTATGACAAAATAAAGGGATACAATACAGGGTGTTTAAAAAAGATGCGGCAATATTATAGGGGGTGATTGCCCAGGTCATTTTATACAAAAAAGTTCCTATAAACGCTTTCCGAAAACGCTTCGTTACCGATCTACAGCGTGTTGAAGTTTAATTAAAAAAAAGAGTAAAAATTAGATTTTTCCAAAACGGCTTGAGATATCATAATGAAATTTTAGGCGTGGTAATAGCTTTGGGAGGCACATACTTTGCAATACAACAGGCTATTTTTCAACAAAAAAAATCAGGACTGTTTAAAAATATTTTTGTACGCATGTAATGCACTAAAATGTTTTTTCCGCCGATCGTTCAAAAATTGTGACATTTCTGACAGAATTTTGAAAGGAAAAGGACAAGATTCCGGTGCATATAGTCGTTGCTAGGCAGCCAACGATTACTGTAAGGAAATATTCATTTCTGTACTCTAAACATTCATTTCTGTACTATAAAGAAATGTACTTCTCCATGGATACCGACGTTCGTTATATTTTCAAGGCATCACTTATTCTTTTCTTCATAAAATAATTTTTAGAATTTCCATGTTTTTAGTCTGTTTTTTAACGATCGGCGGAAAAATAGTATGTGTACCTCGTAGGAAAAGCAACATTCCCCGACTCTGTGTTGTTGGGCTCGGCTGACGCCTCGCCCAACAATATTCACATCGCCCGGGAATGTTACGCTTTTCCTACTCGATACACAATGTACTATTTCCGCCGATCGTTCAAAAATTGTGACATTTCTGACAGAATTTTGAAAGGAAAAGGACAAGATTCCGGTGCATATAGTCGTTGCTAGGCAGCCAACGATTACTGTAAGGAAATATTCATTTCTGTACTCTAAAGATTCATTGTAAAGAAATGTACTTCTCCATGGATACCGACGTTCGTTATATTTTCAAGGCATCGCTTATTCTTTTCTTCATAAAATAATTTTTAGAATTTCCATGTTTTTAGTCTGTTTTTTAACGATCGGCGGAAAAATAGTATGTGTACCTCGTAGGAAAAGCAACATTCCCCGACTCTGTGTTGTTGGGCTCGGCTGACGCCTCGCCCAACAATATTCACATCGCCCGGGAATGTTACGCTTTTCCTACTCGATACACAATGTACTATTTTTTTACTAAAAAACGGTACGTCGTACGATAAAAAGTTAAGAGAGCTTTTTTCTTCACAATTGAACAAAGAATAAAAACATATTTTTATTTTTAGAGAAATCAGCGGCGTCCTATTTTTTTCTTGAAAAATAGCCTGAGACGTGGCAATACGCGCGCAACTGGTACGACTGAAACATCGTGTTGTATTGCAAATTATGTGTCTCCCACAGCTATTAACACACCTAAAATTTCATTATGATATCTCAAGCCGTTTTGGAAAAATCTAATTTTTACTCTTTTTTTTAATTAAATTTCAACACGCTGTAGATCGGTAACGAAGCGTTTTCGGAAAGCGTTTATAGGAACTTTTTTGTATAAAATGACCTGGGCAATATTGCCGCATCTTTTTTAATCACCCTGTATATTAATTTTTTTATTTGTTTTAGTTATTACGCAAAAACTATTTCATTTTGAGTTATTATGCAAAAAACTACCTATTTTATTTAATACCTACAGCGCTCAGAAGCAAATTGATCCCCCGGAAAATATGCCAACTAAATTTAAAAACTGAGTGGCGGTAAAACTTTTATCCAATCACGTCAAGAAAGTATTTCTAGTACAGTCAGTGGTAGATGTAGAGAAAGTTATTGCGCATTTTTCAAGTGCTATTTGTGAAAAGGTAGTATAAATACTTTTTACTTTGACTGTACCTTAGAAACTAAAGCGACACCGGTCACGCCTTCCCAGGGGTGTAGTTTGGTTCTGTCAGAGTTCACTGGCTTCTGTCAACTGTACGTCATTTTAGTAAACACGGAAAAGTTGTGTGCCAGTTTACTGAATATTTTTCATCGAATAGTTGACCTTTACGAAACATCCCCAAAGCATTCCATGTATTATCTAATCGATGATAAAAATTACGGTTTCATGAAATTGTGCCGATTGTTTTCAAATTTTGCAGTTATTATTATTTTTCGATTATGAACAACTTTTCTTCATAAAATTTTGCTCTATGATACACAAAAAAGGTAGTACTTTACCTGCAAATAAAATAGTTGTTGCTCCACCACCAAAGGGGGCTTTGAATTACAAAAAATTAAAAATATGATGAAAATTCATTTCCAATGAAGGGCGGGCTGAATCTGAAAAAATCGTTTTAAGATCCGTGGACACACTGTATAAACGCAAAGGAGGTCAAACAGGTGAATATTTTTATCATCATACATAGAAATAAGTATAGTGGATATGAAGGGCGGAACGCCGGAACCGAAGCAAAAACATACACAGCAGAATATACGAAGCAAATCAAGTTTTTGGAATTGGAATGCGTTTAAAATAAAAAAAAATTGCGCACCTCGAAGACAGACGCCGTGCTACAATAATATTTGTTATTCGCCCTCTCAAGGCTATATAAAACTTTACTTTTACCGTATTGTTTTTCTACTATAATTAGGGCAACACAACTTTGTATGTATGTACTTTTTCTTTTTAGTAAATTATAGGTTTAGTTGAGGGAAAATACGGTAAACTACAATTACGATAAAAGCTTTTATCGGTTTATTGATTCTTCGTATATTTACTGCATTACTATTTTCATTTTTCTGTCTATTTGTATTGGAACTTTGGTCAAATAGGTACGTTGTATGTAAATCAAGTGAGTACATTTGCCATAATTTTTCATTTTTAGTGCAAACTGGTATCACTATCAATCAAAATGAAAGTGTCGATATTCGCAACGTGGCTCTATTTTCAAATATTGTTAGTTCGGTGCGATATTTTCGTTAATAACTTGAATGGATCGGACGCGCCAATAAAAATGTGCATTCAAAAAACAATAAACCACTTATTTTCAAATAATGACACGTTGAGCTTGATTTTAAATAATGATTTATGTGAAGATGCGATTTTTGAAATGATCACTATGCGTCCGTATATTGTTTTGAATATGGACGCTATTAATGATGTTAATAAATTACAGTTTGATGGACAGTTTATAATATGCCCAAAGGATGAACTTTCTCTAAATCGCACAATACATAATGCACATGGTATTGCACGAAGGAATAAGAGAACTATGGGTAATTCTAAAATTCTGGTTATTATTATTAACACTACCGATGTCTCATTGATGTTTGAGATGTTTTGGTCGTACGGTATTGATAATGTGATTATTTTGGTTTATGGACAAGGAATATCGAAATTATTTACGTGTAATCGCTTTGCTCCAGAAAATCAGTGTGGGAAAACTGCAAAATTAATGATTCATGAAGATTGCGAAAAACAATTATTGTCTCTTTCATTTACAAATGTGATACATCAAATGAATAAATGTCCAGTTAGTTTCATGTTTTCGCTAAGCGATACAACATACGTACATGAAGATACATTTCCAACTGCTCGTGCTGTACTGTACATCATCAGAGAACTATCAAACTGTCTTAACGCCACCTTTAATCGTCGTATTATTACTAACAACACGAGACATAATCGTGTGGAAATAATAATACAATCGACGCGATTAAACGTAATTGATAGTTACACATTAACGGAACCATTGGTAAGATCAGATTTTCTATGGTTGGTACCCAAAGCCAAACAAATTTCTAACATGAATGTCTGGCTTAAAGTCTTCAATTATCATGTTTGGATAGCAATAAGCGTCGTATTTATATGTGTATGGTTAATGTGGTTTTTAATTATGTCTCGTAATGTAGGAGTTACATTCGATAACTTATGCATTTCTTTCTTAAATGTCTGGTCACTCACTATTTTTGGTAACATAGCACAATTTCCCAGGTGCAGATCACTCGCTTTACGTATTCTATTATTGTTTTATTTATTTTACGCTGTTAACATGCAGTTTGCTTTCACCTCAGATATGTCAACTGTTTTAACAGCACCACGGTATAGTTTTCAAATACGGACCTTGGTTGAGTTGGCAGATTCTCAGCTACCCATATATGTTCTTGATAATGTAAAAACGATGTACTTCGGTAAGAATATCACAGATCTCAAACTTTATACCAACCTGCGAAATTCAATGCATGGTGTTACTTATGAGCAGTATGTTGAACATCTGTTCAACTTACATCTTCAAGGGAATTATGCGGTGATTACAACACTAGAAGATATGCGCGCAAGGGAAATCTACTATAACAAAAAAGTCGAAGCTTACGAAATAAGGGATAACTCAATGACTTGCATTTTTACAATACGTCTTTGCTTACCCATCGATCATTATTTCACAACTACCTTAAATACATTTATGAGTAGAATGGAAGAAAATGGAATATATGGCATGCATAAAAATAAGTTCTATCATCAATTGCGTGCAGAGAAAGTTGATACGAACCAAGAAGATGAACTAACCTTGAAACATCTCAGTTTTATATTCATATTTTTGGGATTTGGTTTGTGCACCGCATGTGTGGTGTTTTGCTTTGAACTTGTTTTGAATAAGTATCTGTAAATTATTTTTTTTATGCTAGCATCATAAACGGCTCTTTTGATAACTAGAAATCGTTCATAATCTCCAGTTTTATTGCACCCGTGCAATAAAGCTACCATAGAAACAACGACGTCATCTTTACCTCATTTGACATATGCGGTATTTACACACGACACATAACAACAATCGTATCCAACGAAACGATATCGTCATCACCTCCAACATTCATGCAAGTAGTCTGTTTAAAAATAACATTTTTCAAATTTATGATGCTAGCATAAAAAATAGCGTTATAATCTTGGTGTTAATTGCACTCGGAAAATTTAGCGTGACTCGCTCGCTGCGCTCGCTCGTACGTTAAACATTCTCTCGTGCAATAAACACCAAGATTATGAACTTGTTGTATAGTATACTATTACACGTAATTAGTGTGGATTTTGAAAGTTATTATTCTCTGTACTATGTACCTAAGGAGATTAAGAATAGTTACTCTTGTGGTGTTTTTTGATTGTTTTAATGTATTTTTTCACTACATCCCTTCATAAATTGTGCTAGATACTTAAGTGGTATTCAATTGCACTAATTTTAACTAATCAAGATTAAACTTTCATTGTAGTTCATTATTATGCACTGTTTTCTATAACGTTTACCTGTTATGTATATTAAATTGTTATTTAAATAATTAAACGTAATTGTGTACAATAAGTACCTTCTTTAAAATAGAATTGAATTTACCCATAATTTTATTAATAAGCACAATTAGTTCCACCTTTTCTATTCATTATATTATAGTCAAAATAATATAAGCTAGAAACTTTTTAAATGATGTTTTATTATCAGTCAATGAAGAAAATACCGTTCTGGCAGGTATTTCGCGATTGCGTCACCATCCCTTGTTTTTTAATCTGCTCGCACAAGGCTACAATAATTTTAATATGTTGTAATGTACAGGGTGGTTCAAATTGGACACTTTCTTATGGAAACACCCTTTATTTTAAGAGATACAGCAAAATGAACCTAGGTGTCCGGAGCTCAAATTTATTGAAAAAATCACTGGGGTAAACACAATTTAGCTATCTCCAAACGTTCGGTCGCTAAAGGTCGTTTCTCGAATTTAATCGATTTCTTTAATGCCCCATAACTTGCTTATTATTGAAGATAATTATTGATTTTAGCCAAATTTTTCTTAGAGCACTTTTTTATGTAGCATC
This sequence comes from Pyrocoelia pectoralis, assembly GCA_036250285.1. Classification (NCBI taxonomy): domain Eukaryota; kingdom Metazoa; phylum Arthropoda; class Insecta; order Coleoptera; family Lampyridae; genus Pyrocoelia; species Pyrocoelia pectoralis. The sequence continues at coordinate 5,801,917 of CM070083.1, forward strand.
CATTGCTATAGACAATTTTTATACAGGGTGTTTGGTTTTCTGTGTACGACCCTAAACTACATTTTCTCATACGAACCACCCTATATATTTTGAGGTTTTTGAAAAGAGAGTAAAATTTTGATGTATCATTAGTTATATTTATGTTAAATATTGTGAAATATTATGATGGGGTACGGAGCGGGGATATGAAAGGAGTGGGAGAAAATGGAAAAAATACAGGAAAAGTACTGGAGATGGCCGTTGCGGTTGGATAGAGAGACGCCAGGGTATATCGTGGGGGAAGAGACGAAAGTGGAAAAAATAAGGATCCAGGCAGGAAAGAGAGCAGTGAAATATGAGGAGGAGATCAAGAAAAGTGAGGAAATTATTGGGGTAAATGAGTGTATGAGAGAGGTAAGAAAAGAACGGATAACGTATGGGCAAGAGGAGAGGAGGTTGTTTTATGAGAGAGTGGGATATGCGAGGGAGGAGATAGGAAGGAGAAGAGAGGAAGGGTAGGGGAATTAGTAACAAGAGATAAAGATGTCCAAGGCCAGGAAAAGAGAACGGGGATAGGAGAGGGAAGGTATAATGAGGGATATATGGAGATAATGGCGGTAGGCCGATTATTTATTGGGTGACATGAGGTTAAAGGAGAAAAAAATGGTGGCAAGGTTCAGGTGTGAGAACGAGGGAAACGAAAACAGATACTGGTGGGAGGATGATAAAAGGATGTGTAAAATGTGTGGGGAAGAGAGGGAAAATTTATGGCATATGATAAAGGAATGTGAGGAGCTAAGGGAAGAGGAGAGAAAAAGAAAGGTGATTTTGGGAGGGAAGGGGAAAGGGGTGGAGTGGAGAGAAGGGAAAGGGTAGAGAGGAGACAAGAGTAGAGATAAGTTTTTATTTTTTGTAAATGTACGTAGATTTTTAGGGGAATAAGAATCTTTTGTTTAAAATGTAAATTTATGACAAAATAAAGGGATACAATACAGGGTGTTTTAAAAAAGATGCGGCAATATTAAAGGGGGTGATTGCCCAGGTCATTTTATACAAAAAAGTTCCTATAAACGCTTTCCGAAAACGCTTCGTTACCGATCTACAGCGTGTTGAAGTTTAATTAAAAAAAGAGTAAAAATTAGATTTTTCCAAAACGGCTTGAGATATCATAATGAAATTTTAGGCGTGTTAATAGCTGTGGGAGACACATACTTTGCAATACAACAACAGGCTATTTTAAAAAAAAAAAGAATAGGACTGTTTAAAAATATTTTTGTACGCGTGATAAATGGATATGCACTAAAATGTTGTTTTTTTTACTAAAAAAGGGTACGTCGTACGATAAAAAGTTAAGAGAGCTTTTTTCTTCACAATTGAACAAACACAATTGAAAAGGCGGCTTTGAACTTAAAAAATTAAAAATATGATGAAAATTCATTTCCAATATAGGGCGGGCTGAATCTGAAAAATCGTTTTGAGATCCGTGGACATACTGTATAAACGCAAAGGAGGTCAAACAGGTGAATATTTTTACCATCATACATTGAAAGTATAGTGGATATGAAGGGCGGAACCGAAGCAAAAACATACACAGCAGAATATACAAAGCAAATCAAGTTTTTTAAATTGGGATGCGTTTAAAATAAAATAAAAATTGCTCACCTCGAAGACAGACGCCGTGCTACAATAATATTCGTTATTCGCCCTCTCAAGGCTATATAAAACTTTACTTTTACCGTATTGTTTTTCTACTATAATTAGGGCAACACAAGTTTCTATGTATGTACATTCACATTATAGTAAATTATACGTTTAGTTTACGGAAAGTACGGTAAACTACAATTACGATAAAAGCTTTTATCGGTTTATTGATTCTTCGTATATTTAATGCATTACTATTTTCATTTTTCTGTCTGTTTGTATTGGAACTTTGGTCAAATAGGTACGTTGTGTGTAAATCAAGTGAGTAAATTTGCCATAATTTTTCATTTGTAGTGCAAACTGGTATCACTATCAATCAAAATGAAAGTGTCGATATTCGTAACGTGGCTCTATTTTCAAAAAATATTGTCAGTTCAGTGCGATATTTTCGTTAATAACGTGAATAGATCGGACGCGCCAATAAAAATGTGTATTCAAAAAACAATAAACCACCTATTTTCACAGAACGACACATTGAACTTGATTTTAAATAATGATTTATGTGAAGACGCGATTTTTGAAATGAACACTATGCGTCCGTATATTGTTTTAAATATGGACGCTATTAATGACGTTAATAAATTACAGTATGATGGGCAGTTTGTAATATGCCCAAAGGATGTACGTTCTCTAAATCGCACAATACATAATGCACATGGTATTGCACGAAGGAATAAGAGAACTATGGGTAATTCTAAAATTCTGGTTATTATTATGAACACTACCGATGTCTCATTGATGTTTGAGATGTTTTGGTCGTACGGTATTAATGATGTGATTATTTTGGTTTATGGACAAGGAATATCGAAATTGTTTACATGTAATCGCTTTTCTCCAGAAAATCAGTGTGGGAAAACTGCAAAATTAATGATTCATGAAGATTACGACAAACAATTGTCTCTTTCATTTACAAATGTGATACATCAAATGAATAAATGTCCAGTTACTTTCGTGTTTACCGATACAACATACTTACATGAAGAAAAATTTCCAACTGCTCGTGCTGTACTGTACATCATCAGAGAACTATCAAACTGTCTTAACGCCACCTTTAATCGTCGTATTATTACTAACAACACGAGACATAATCGTGTGGAAATTATAATACAATCGACGCGATTAAACGTAATTGATAGTCACACATTAACGGAACCATTGGTAAGATCAGATTTTCTATGGTTGGTACCCAAAGCCAAACAAATTTCTAACATGAATGTCTGGCTTAAAGTCTTCAATTATCATGTTTGGATAGCAATAAGCGTCGTATTTATATGTGTATGGTTAATGTGGTTTTTAATTATATCTCGTAATGTAGGATTTACATTCGATAACTTATGCATTTCTTTCTTAAATGTCTGGTCACTCACTATTTTTGGTAACATAGCACAATTTCCCAGGTGCAGATCACTTGCTTTACGTATTCTATTATTGTTTTATTTAATTTATGCTATGCAAATGCAGTTTGCCTTCACCTCAGATATGTCAACTGTTTTAACAACACCACGGTATGGTTTTCAAATACGGACCTTGGATGAGTTGGCAGATTCTCAGCTACCCATATATATTCCTAATACTGTAAAAACACTGTACTTCGGTAAGAATATCACAGATCTCATACTTTATACCAAGCTACAAAATTCAATGCATGGTCTTATTTTTGTGCAATATCTTGAACATCTGTTCAACTTACATCTTCAAGGGAATTATGCGGTGATTACAACACTAGAAGATATGCGCGCAAGGGAAATCTACTATAACAAAAAAGTCGAAGCTTACGAAATAAGGGATAACTCAATGACTTGCATTTTTACAATACGTCTTTGCTTACCCATCGATCATTATTTCACAACTACCTTAAATACATTTATAAGTAGAATGGAAGAAAATGGAATATATGGCATGCATAAAAATAAGTTTTATCATCAATTGCTTGCAGAGAAAGTTGAAACGATGCAAGAAGATGAACTAACCTTGAAACATCTCAGTTTCATATTCATATTTTTGGGATTTGGTTTGTGCACCGCATGTGTGGTGTTTTGCTTTGAACTTGTTTTGAATAAGTATCTTTAAAGCATTTTACACGCAATTGGTGTGGAACTATGTATTTGAAACAGTTATTATTCTCTGTACTATGTAAGGAAATTAAGAATAGTAGCTCCTGTAGTGTTGTTTGATTATTTTAATGTATTTTTCTCTGCATCCCTTCATAAATTGTGCTAGATACTTAAGTGGCATTTAATTGCACTAATTTTAACTATGTAATCAAGATTAAACTTTCATTGTAGTTCATTATGCACTGTTTTTTATAACGTTTACGTGTTATGTATATTCAATTGTTATTTAAATAATTAAAGGTTATTGTGTGCAATAAGTACTTTCTTTAAAATAGAATTTACTCCTGTCCCTGGACTGGAGTCCTGTAAAAATTTTAGTACTGATTTGTCTAACCAACAGAATTGAGTAAAGGACATATAGGAGAGTCAAAAAAAGTTGGGTAGACATCACCATATTCTGGACTAGGTTTTCTAGACGCCATTTTCTAAAATGGCGGATATGCATTTGATTGTGCATATATTTCCGCTCCTGTGACAGTCACGTTCATCATTTTGATGTCTAAATATATGTTTTTAAGGACAAGGAATCGATTAAGATGGTTTGCGAAGTTAACCTGACGCCATTTTCCAAAATGGCCGACACCGATTTTCTTGTGCTTATACATTTCTGCTCCTTTGGTAGTCATATTCATCATTTTGGTGCCTAAATATATGATTTTAAGGACAAGGAATCCATTAAGATGGTTTTTGAAGTTGCCTGATAGCTATTTCTTAAGGAAAATCAGTACTAAAACTTTTACAGGACTCCTTTATTACTGCATTCAGAGAACAACTAACTACTTCAAGCAACTAATTTACTTTAGTGTATTTATTTGGCATTTTTTTTATTGTGGGAACGAAATTTCATTGAGAAAAGTACTTTTCATTTGACTGAGTTTGTCTTTTTTAATTTTTTCTTTTTGTATGTAAACTAACACTGATGAAGATGGATGATCAACAACCCACAGTGCAAAAAAACGTTTCTGAAATATTTTAGAAACGTATCTCTGAAACATGAAACATCTCCGAAACAGCGACAGAAACGTATCATACACATAACATAGATGTTTAATGTCCGCCTTCAGAAACCTAGATTTGAAACAACACAGAAACGTTACATCGAAACATTTTATATATGTTTCAAGAAACATATCGGAGAGTAATTTATTGATATGTAGGAGAAATGTGTCCTTATAAATGTTTCATACGTGAATATTTGAAATGTCTCATATATGTTTCATTTGAAACATACCTGAGTATAAAAAAATTGAGATGTGGTAGAAACTATGGTACCGAGAGCCCCAACTGCTCTGAGGGGCTCTTTTCCCAGTATGCAGGCCCTGCAGGGCCCCATGTACTCCGGTGGCTTGTTCTCCAGGGCCCCCAAAATTCTTTTAGTGTAGACTCGAAGGAGATCGGTGATGATGAAAAATCCTTTTGCTTCAAGTGGGATTCGAACATCGGTCGCTTGTTTAGGAATTCAGAAAACAGCCACGCAAACTACCTGAGCTACCGACTCTTTGGCAAATAAGCCATTTAGATGTGCAATATCACACATCTATTTATGATGAATGATGAATAAATCTATTTTTGGAAACGGAAATTTTTCGTTCCAATTAAACACTAAATTGTAATTTTGGATAAATATGTAAAACACTCACATTGAAACGTGTATTTTTAGTTTCTTACGATATGTTTCAAGTGATTAGGTTTCTAGTACAATGCTACTAAATACAAGTAACATTAACTTTGAAAGATGACTTCAAACGAAACATCACATTTTTAATGAAGTTTCTAAAATGTTATACGTTATCACTAAAGCTAGGATAGTTAGACAAAATGAAAGTTTAAAAAAGGCAGGCAAAAGGCATAAAAAATGCATCTAAAAAGACAAAAAAGGACAAAAATGGCACGGAAAAGCGAAAACTGTCGAGATAAAATCAACACATACATATTCAATTTAAATATAGACAAACAAACATTTATTTGAAAAAGTAATTACAGTTGATAGATGCTATCTGCTGGTATTCTTTTTCAATAAAGTTTTCTGGCTAATTAAAATACGCTTAACAAGGCATAATGACTAAGGGATGCACTTTCAACAAAGACTGTAGCTTGCAGGTAGAAACAATACAATGGGAAATATTTCAAAGTAAGGAAAATGACTCATCCGAGTTATTATTGTAAAAGGCTTAAATATTATAGACAAAGTTTGTATTCAGTTTGTATACCAAATTCCTTTCCCTTTCAAACAATTTGCTTTCTTAGAAATTACCCAGAAAAATATACCTATATAAACTCTAAAAATTAAAAAATACTTACTTACATTTCAAAAAACTAAAAAAAATTTACAAAAAAGGTACTAAATACTTACGCGAAAATATCAAAAAAAAAAGGTAAAAAACGCAAAATAAAACTAACAGAAACCAAAATAGGCAGAATAAAGTTTGCATTTTTGGAAAGTGCGTACTCTAAAACGGATTTTAAATAGGGTCTGCCTTATGTTTGTCCATTTATAAAAAAAGGCATCCTAGCTTTAGTTATCACATTCCAAAAAATATATTTCACTGAGATATATTTTTGGATACATATCTAAAACGTTCACACCGAAACGTGTATGATGTGTTTCTTACGATATGTTTCAACTGATAAGGTTTCTGGTACAACACTACTAAACACAACTCCGTAACGTTAACTTTGAAATATAACTATTTTGTTTCAAACGAAACATCACATTTGTAACGTTTCTAAAATGTTATACGTTATCACATTCCAAAAAAATACATCACAAAGATGTATTTTTGGATACATATCTAAAACGTTCATGTTGTAATGTGTATGTTTTGTACCTATTTTATGTAACATATCAATTGAAACGTTTATTAGACATTACCATTTATTCGCTTTCGACAGGAATGTACCAGTAATGTGTCTTAGATGTTTCTTAGGAATGTTTCATTTGTAACCCTTATGCAACATTTAGAAACGTTTCATGGATGTACTGTGTTCAGTGGGAAAGAATGGGAATGAGACTGGCAACTGTTCGCCAAGAAAAACGAAATGTTTTGTTTGACATGGAGAAGTGCGTTTTTTGTCAAGCGGTAGACGGTAACAAGACTGTTACCACAGTTAATGGCAGAAAAAGAGTACAAGAAGCAACCGCTATAAGAGATGACATAGTTTCAAACAGACTGAAAGTGTGGCTTCTGATGTGTTTGTGTATCATGTGACAAACCAGTGTTATAAAATGTATACTTTAAAGAATCTCTCGAAAAAATAGCAGTAGCAAATGCTAATAGTGAAGTGTTGGAAAGTGAAGATAAACATGCCAGTAAACAAATCACCAAGAAAACAAGATCATCATGTGTACCACGAGAGCCTCCTTCATCAACGGTGCACCCAACACATATTCGATGTATTGTATGTCTGCATTCAAAGTAATAATGGTGTCAGGGACAAAGGTGTAAGTGAAACTGAACGAGCAAAAATTTTTTAATCCGCAGCAATCTATTTTCAAGATGATATGTATAGGTACTCGTGTGGCAGATCTGAATCAGATACTCAAGTGTTTGGTGCTGATGTAACGTACCACAAAGTTTGTTTGGAAGCATATTTAAGAAAATATGAATATGCTGTGACAAGGTGTTAAAAAAACAGAAAATTATTTCATCAAAATTGTAGCATTTGAAAGTATAATGGAAATTATAGGTCCCAAGCTCAAAGAAGGATATGGCTTACACGAAATTTGTCCTTGACACCATTATGACTTTGATGCCCACAGACAATACATCGAATATATGTTGGGGCACGATTGATGAAGGAGGCTCTCGTGGTACAACAAATGATCTTGTTTTCCTGGAGATTTCTTCACTGGCATGTTTATCTTCACTTACCAACACTTCACTATTAGCATTTGCTGCTGCTAGAGATTTTTTTAAAGTATACTTTTTATAGCGCTGGTTTGCCACATGATACACAAACACAACATCTCTTATATAGCGGCCGCTTCTTGTCCTCTGTTTCTTCAATTAACTGTGGTAACAGTTTTGTTACTGTCTACAGCTTGAAAAATAACGCACTTCTTCATGTCTTGGTTTTTGGTGAGCAGTTTCCAGTCTCATTGACATCCTTTGTTGATCATCCGTTTTCATCAGTGTTAGTTTACCTATTAAGAAGAAATTAATGAAAACAAACTGAGTCAAATAAAAAGTCCTTTTCTCAATGAAATTTCCGTATATTTCGTTCGCATAATAAAAAATAAGCCAAATAAATATTATACTAAGGAAAGTCGATTAGTTGCTTGAAGTAAGTTGTTTTCTGAATGCAGTAACAGAGGAGTCCTGTAAAACTATTAGTACTGATTTTCCTTAAGAAATAGCTATCAGGCAACTTCACAAACTATCTTAATGAATTCCTTGTCCTTTAAAATAAGACACAAAAATGATGAGTATGACTGCCAGGGGAGTAAAAATGTAAGCACCAGAAAATCGGTGTCGGCCATTTTGACAAATGGCGTGCGGTTAACTTCACAAACCATCTCAATCGATTCCTTGTCCTTAAAAACATAGGTATATTTAGACACCAAAATGATGAATGTGACTGTCACAGGAGCGGAAATATATGCACAATCAAATGCATATCGGCCATTTTAGAAAATGGCGTCTAGAAAACCTGGTCCAGAATATGGTGATGTCTACCCAACTTTTTTTGACTCTCCTACAATGTCCTTTACACAATTCTGTTGGTTAGATAAATCAGTACTAAAATTTTTACAGGACTCCAGTACAGGGACTGTATTATGTTTGGCCACTGCATTTTGGACAAATGATAGAACATTTCAAGCCACTCTTTCGACATGCGCAGGCAGCTCCCCAATTTGTCTTGCATTAATTATTTATTATTATTATTATTAATTATCAGACGACACAAACTTGGTTTTATACTTAGGGGACACCCTCACTCATAATCCAATCGAAAGATCAATTATCAGGATTTTTTGCGGAGCGAACCCGTTTTTGGTGCTAAAATTCTTGGACTATATTAGTAAGTTTTAGTAAAATTTCTCGCTGTGATAGCCTCTCTGAAGAAATATTTCACATAATAAGTTCACGCCAACTTTAGAAATTTCTGGCGGGAAATGGGTGCCCCTTATCAGTAAATCACATGGTCAGCCGTAAATTTTCTCATTACCGAATTGGGGATAGTTGACTCGACCTGACGAACTCTCATGTAGAACACCCCCCTCCCTATTACCTACGTGAATGGAATTTTAGTCCAACAATTTCTTTGAAGTTTCAAACATATCAAGTTTTCATAACGTAGTAATTATTTAAAATTTCAGAAAAGGTCTTTAATGTTTTCACTTCAATGGATGATGATTTTGAACTTTTACATATTAAACAATTAACACTCGAAATTACAATAATTAATTCACTACCTAGTTAAAGAAAATGGAGATGAAAATTAGGGGTAATTTCAGTTTCTGATCACAATTAATATAAAAACACCCTTGAAAACTTTTGAAATTACTCCAAAGTTTCAATATAAATGGCTTGGTAATCTTGAATTTTAAAACCCTTGAGATTTAAAATTGAGAAAATTAATTTCAAAAAACTGAAATTGCAAATTAAGAAAGTACATTTCATGGTCAGAATTTTTACAAACAATTTAAAATTTCTAACTTGCGTGTGCAACTACAATTTTGAAGGTTATTTCAAAATTTAAATTTAAATAAACAAATATCAATCTAGGCAGGTTTCTAAATTTTAAATTAAAAGAAAAATTTTAAGCAGTTAATTACTTAAGATTGCGAAAATTAATACCGCAGTTGGAGAAACTTAAAACTAAAAAATTATGGTGAATTTTAATTTTTGATCATAATTAATATGAAAATACTAATTTGTAACATAAGTATAATTTTAATCTTGAAATTCTGCATTTGTAATTATAAAATTATTGCTATGAAATTGGCCTTAATTAAGTTTCATGTTTTAATTATCGCGTAAAAATTGCGAACACTAATGCCTTAGTTTGGGAAACTGGAACCGAAAATTACACAAATAACGGTTAATTTCAAGTTAATCACCTTCATTCCTTGTTAAATAACTAAACGCGAATTTCGTCATTAATTTTTTGTGGTACCAAGCCATTCCATTCTGCTATAATTAACCTCCCTGCAATAATTTGCTTCTAATTCTTGGCCTAATTAATTTATTTGTGTAATTAAGCCTTCACTGGTTATGGACTCTTTTGTTCAAACTTGATAAGTAATTTACTCCTAAACGGGTGTTACGAAGAACCTTAGACGCTCACTATGGCCTTCATAACAAATCTGATTTCTTTTTTTTATTATAAATTTTTGCCATTCGTGTACAAGTAATTATTAACTAGTTAAAATTTGGGTATACATATTGACTTCAGACAATGGAGTACTAATTAGATGTCGTTTTCAACTTATTGTGAAATTAAAAATATGTAATTAGTGGATGTTCATTATATTCATTAAGGGATAATTCGATTAGGAGCCTAATTAATCCATGTCGTTACTGTGCAGTAAGAGTTTCTATGAAAGTAAGCGTTATTACTTAATTCTCCTGAAATTACGTAATTAATATAGTTTTTATGCGGAATTCGATCACGAACTGGTGCCGTTTCGTATTCTGGCCAATCATAATACCTACACAAGACTTACAAATGGATACTTAAGCTAATTAGGTACGACTTGGTATTTCCGTATCAATAATCAATGTTATTTTAGAGAACTTACCGAACCGCGTTATATGTTTTTAGTGCTCAATTAACCCGAAATTTGGCCCGTTTCTATAAGAACATTAGTTTTTTGCAGAAATTAGGCGCCACTCAAATTATTCGCGATACCAGCCGATTCCACTGCTCTGTGTAATAATTAGCTGCTCATTTTTAACTTCGTCCCTAATTGATTATCACGTAATTAGGCGTTCCAAGTACACAGTTTTCCATTTCTATTCATATTTTTTGTTCCCCAACATCACAATTATGGACTCTTTTGTACAAAATTGTGACATAGTCAACTTGATGAAGTAATTCACTCATAAATAGCTATTATATTGTGGTTGCTTTAATTAGGGGATAAGTCGATGTGAATCTTAAAATTAATCACCGTAGTAATTATTTCAAAGAAGTTAAGCCTCATTAATTTCTTGTATTACGTAATTATATTAGCTTTTATGCGACGTTGACTGCAATTAGGTGCCGTGCTAATTCCAAGGTTTTAAAACCTGGGTTAGCAAAGCGACTTGATTCTTCTACTGGGCGCATAAATTCGCAACATTTTTCTTTTTTTCTATCGCTCGATTTGTTGGAACCATCCCAGTTACTGTAGAATGTAATTTTAGGTGGGAAAACTGGGATTCTCAAAAAACAATTGACTTTCAACCATTGCTACTGAAGCCCACCCAGTTTCACAATGCCCTCGCTTGTTATCACCATAAGAAGTCTTAATCAAATTAAAAAAAAAACGGTCCAGAACGAACCCAGTACAAAAATCAGATGTTGGTGACTTAAGAGGTACCAGGTACACCTAACTGTAATGTGGGGCCTCCCCTTTACGCCCCCTTCCCATTTAAAGTTGTATGGTGTTCTAATTTTGGACGAAAACGAACTTACCCTCGTTGTTTTTTTTCCCAATCAATATAGTTCCCTTTCACTCACTACCATTAGACGTATTCCAGAAGGAGCATGGATCTCTGAAACATTTGACCTTTTGTTATTAAGCGGACGAGGGAGGAACTTGAGTACGATGAGGTAACACTGGAGGACTGGAATGTTGGTACCTTTCCACAGAAATTGGGAGGGCCACAGCTCCTTTGGTATTGGCTACACGTGCATATTAGATATAACCAACCACGACATGGCCATAATTACGTTTCATGTGTTTGTCGGAATAAACAAAAAATTGACCTTATCCGACCTCGAAAGGTTAAAGGAAGTCATCGATTACACATAAGAAGAAATGTGATGAAAGAATTCGCGTGTGCGATGATATAATATCACGAAAGTTTAAAAATGAAAATGTTTACAAACAACATGGCATCAGATAAAGGTGAAATGGAAAATGGATAGTGTCAATTTTGAATTTGCACGACGATGTTGCCTGTACTTTTATTGGTCATAATATCAAACGCACATTCGGCTAGAATTTTGGGAATTTCACCGATCCCAATGTACAGTCACCAATCTGTGTTTCGAACGCTTTGGAAGGAACTATCGTTAAAAGGTCATCAGGTAACCGCTCTGACGTCACATCCATTCAGAGATCCTTCACTAGTGAACTTGACAGAGATCGACTTCAGTCACTTTCAAGACGATTTACGGATATTAAAAGTAATTAATTCATCTCAAGGCAACATGATGAACTTTATTCGTGAGTTTAACAAGGAGATGATTGATAATATCATCGATGAACAATTGAGCAGTGCATCTGTAAAAAGGTTGATAAGTGACCAGGATGTAAAATTCGATTTGGTAATTGCCGAATACTATTTCACCGCCATGTTTGCTTTCGCCGAGAGATTTGGCTGTCCATCAATTGGAATGATCTCCGCAGATGGCTTGGTTAGTACGTATAAGATGATAGGTAATCCTACGCATCCCGTGGTGTACCCAGATTCACTGCTCTTGGCTAGCAGCCAGTTGGGATTAGCGGAGCGTGTCATCAGTGCGCTTAGTTATTATGGAACGACTTACTTGATCGATAAACTACATACCGATCAAGAAAAGTTGGTAGCGAAACACTTTGGAACTCACTATCCGCCTGTTGCTCAAATGGCGAATAGAGCCAGTATGTTATTCGTCAATGCAGATCCCATCTTTCATCACGTTAGGCCGTTGGTACCCGCAGCTAAGCAGATCGGCGGCGGCTTACATCGAACTCCAGCCAAACCTCTTCCAAAGGTAAAGTTAGCAAATCCGGTACAGGCTTAGAGATTAGATAAGTTTTGTCATAGGATTTAAAGGCGTCCTTGGATTTGGCACACAATGGTTTCATCTACTTCAGTTTAGGATCAAATGTGAGGAACACGTTTTTGCCATCGAAAACTGTGAAGGCCATTCTGGATACGTTTGCTGAACTACCGTTTCTTGTACTATATAAGTTCGATCACGAGGATCTACCCGATAAACCAAATAACGTGATTCTATCTAAATGGGTGCCTCAACAAGACGTATTGAGTAAGTTAACAATGTATTGCTTTCGAACTATTAGTCTATTGATCTCCACACCATTGTCTACCCTGTATCTTTGTCCAGAACCTCAATGTCATGGATCTTTGATACTTCGTCATTTCTTTGCCCGTTTGTATGCCCCGTGACCATCTCCGTCTCAAATTTTATGTACTTCTTGCTAAATCCTCGTTTGGGCTATCTTGGATCAAATTGTCCTTTTGTTAATATTGCATGAATCTCCTTTTTGACAATGTTTTCACTCTCAAGTTCGTTTATGAACCTAATTACCAAAGATTCTCGTATGCGTAGGTGGCCACAGTAGTGTATTACTTACACTTGCCTATGCACAAGTGCCACGACCGATTCCATTCAGCTTTACTTTATCCTCTTCGTTACCACGATGAGATTTTACGTCTAGCGATATCGTCGGAGATCAGAATATCCAACTGTGGACAATCCTCCTCCGCCACAATGAGTAGGTTTGGAGTCCATAAGTTCAATGTTTTTGAGATACGAAGACATGCCCTGCGCTGCACCACTTGTAATGACATGTTTGGGGGTCATTTTTTTAGATTCCCCCCGCCCGCCCGCTCGTCTACTGGATTCTGGATTTCTGGATTACGATGGGAGGGTGGGAAATCCCACGCGCACCTAGGCCACTTATTCGGGCCCTTTGTGCTGCCTCCCTGATTAGAGTCGTTCGACCCCGCAACGTCACTCAAGCCATCCCACTCGTGAGATAAACCTGAGGATGCTGGACGGGGAAGCGGCTCTAATCTTAGCCATGTCCGGCCAGGATTCTCCCAACATGGATCGTCTTAATTCGACAAGTGCGGGACATTCACACAGTATGTGTTGCGCCGTCTCGTCGTCTGTGTGGCATCCTCTACAGGATGGTGAGTCTACCAAGCCCATGGGGTGCATGTGCTTGTTAAGTTTACAGTGTCCAGAAAGTATGCCTACAAGTAGCCGCAGGTTTCCTCTGGATAACCCTGTACAGAAGCGCGCCAGGCTACGAGATGGTCCTCTGAAGGCCTCCCTTGCGTGGCGGCAGTCTACCATCAAGTTCCACCTAGCCCTGTGTTGGGCTTGGGTGTCTTGGGTTATTAAGTTGTTTGCAGTTGATGCTGTAAGTGGAAGAGCCCGCTCGTCTACAAGCCCACAAAGATTTTCAGCCTACCTTTGTTAGTCACCTCAGCAGCCCACAACTAAACACCACAATGGAAGTAGGAGAACTGTACCCTGTGGACATTCTCACGCAGCTCGGACTGCTACAGAGTCGTTATTGAGTTGCGCCATAGTTTTCCTGTGTTTCGGCATTGTATGTATCCCTTTACACCTGTTACGATATATACCCCTGCATTTCCTATCAGTTTTATTGATTCTAGAGAGGTAATGTTGAAAGTGTCTTCCCTATCTAAAAACACCCCTAGGACCACCTCCTTGAAAGAGATCGGGCTTTCAATCATACACCGCACTGTAGGTGGTAAGTTCATAGAGTTTACTTGTTTAGAAGGCGCCTAATAACGTTTTCTCACTAGTTTTAGGGGGAAGGTCGTTAGACCAACGTGTCTAATTGACTGTCCTTAGGGTAGAAATACGACTTTTGGGCCCCACCACGACATGTATATGCATCTTAGTGACATGCTTGCTCTTAGTGCGTAGCATCGAAGCTAACGAGTCGAGGTCTCGTTGTAGTAGCAGATCAGGGAAAATCCAATTTATTTACTTAAGTTAACTAGAACCTAATACGTGTATCCCTTGAAAGAGGATCCCGATTTGTTGGTTCGCTCTCGTCAGTTTTAGTGAGAACCTTTGATCGGTTGTACGCTTTCTGTACAATACCTACCTACTACTCAATTTTTTTCCCAAGAACCAAATTTTCCCTTTGACCCTCCCCGACACAATACTTCAACTCTGGTACCTACTGAAGTTTGCTCAATCTCCTGACAGTACGTCTTCCTTTTTCTAATAACATTTTTATATTCGATGAGTACGGTGCGGTATGAATCTTATTCTATCGTGCAAATGATAGACTAGCTTATTGTCGGCGACCGTCTTCTGGACGATTGTTTAATTAGCTTTCACGCCAGAATTCCCAGGTGCAGTCACCGATATGAAGCATAAATAACGTCACCGTGCAAAGTCCTTAGTCCTTAGTGCTTCATTGTGCTTCACTTCAGAACCCGGTGACACCTGCGGTTCGGGAGATATCCAACCTCAAGGTCAGAGGTTGGAAGTTAGCCACAACTTTTTTTATTATTGAAGCACAAATGTCGTGACCGTCCTTAGTGCTTCGCTAGTATTCATTTGCGCTTCACACCGGAACCCAGCGACACCTACGGTTCTGGAGGCTGGAAGTTAGCCACATCAATTCTTGTTATTGAAGCACAAATGTCGTGATGGGGCTGAATTACCGCTGTCGTAGCCTTCTTATATCACCTTGCATTACTCTCAAATTGTTACTTCGTTTCCGCTTTCGTATCAGCACCACCTGCATGACCTCTTACAGTCAGCTAAAGCAATAGACGTTCTATCCCAATTACAATGAATACGCCACCAAGCTTATCACTTGGAAAGATAGTCTCAAACTTGGAATGGGGGAACACAGCAACCTACCCTTCAGTTTACACTGGATTGTCGAGAGGTGGCTCCGTCCAAAGGAAACCTCAGGGAAAATAATCGTCTTCTTCAGCCTTTATCTATTACCAAAAGTTCGAGAGAAGATTTTCCGACACTACAAAGCTGCGCTGACTGCTGAGTAAGGCTTCACTCAAAATATGAAGCTAATCAATATGTAATCTTCATAAATAACTGCATGGGCAAAGCCTTCCGTTCAGGAATCCAATAGGTCAAGCTATCAAACTGCAACAAAACAATTTTGTGAATGGCTGAATTTTGATACGTTTTGAATGACACCGTGACTAAAAGGGGGAAAACCTTGAAGGTGAACCTATTGATATGGAGGACACTTTGGGAATGAAATGGACCAACTAATATGTTTCTTGATGTGGAAAGCCTTACCATGCGTCTTACTTCCCAGCAAACACACATATAAAATATACATACAACATATGTAAATTGAAGTAAATATCCCTACATATGCTTTTTATACATCAAGTATGTAAGGATACTTTAATAAGTTATATAAACCGTATGTCACACAATTACGTATATTTTACATAATAGTATAGATAATTACATATCACTCATTTTTTATGTATGCCT
This sequence comes from Pyrocoelia pectoralis, assembly GCA_036250285.1. Classification (NCBI taxonomy): domain Eukaryota; kingdom Metazoa; phylum Arthropoda; class Insecta; order Coleoptera; family Lampyridae; genus Pyrocoelia; species Pyrocoelia pectoralis. The sequence continues at coordinate 5,818,119 of CM070083.1, forward strand.
TCTGTAAATATAATTAGAAATTATGATTGCATATAGGTATTGTATAGTCGAAAATAAAGTCCGTTTCTATTTGCGCCACATAAGTAATCGCACGCACGTGTTTTCTATAACGCCAAAAATTGTAGTTCACGTACCTTTAATATTAGATACGTATCGACTAAAATCCGTCTAATTTATATAGAAAGTAAATAATATAAAATAAATTAAATCCTGGTCATTTTTAACATAAAGTTAGATAGGTATAATTATTGAATAAGACTTCACTCAACGGTATAATCAAACAAAATTTAAACTAATAACGCGAAACAGCGCAAAGTTACGAAGTACGAAATAAAAAAAGGGATGTTACAGATTAGCGCAGTGGTACAATGTCGGAGACAATGAAAACACATGTTGGATTTCGGAATTTGCAACGCCCACTCCCAAAAGTTCGAATCCGGTTAAGGGACACTTTTCAAGCAAGTATATCATAATAAACTGTCGGCTTTCAGTTCATGTAAAAACGGGTTCGTGCAAGAATTAAGTTAAATATAATTAAAAGTACAGTTGCATGTAAAATTTAGTTTTTCCATTTTTTGTATGGAACTGCTTAAATAATTTTTTACATTGATAATATAATTACATTATGCTCGAGTAGCTGCCATTTTGGTCATCGCAACGCCTTTACAACTAATATTTTTTATGTAAATATTACATAAAATATACATAAAACGTATATAAATTCATGTAGAAGAATTTACATCTAATAGACATATATATAATTTTGAAAATTGCTGACATCCTGACATTAAATATCTCTTCTTTTTCTTCCAGTTTTATATAAATCTGAAAAGCTCTCACATAATTTATATGTATTTTATATACAGGGTGTTTCAGACCACCCGTACCTCCCAAATATCTCGCGAAATACAAAATGTATTGAAAAAAGAAAAAATACGTCTAAAAAATTTTTTAAGATTCTATTGTTTGATAGTAATAGGATGTCCCCACTCCCACCCCCGGGGGGTGGAGAGGGGGGTAACTTCGTAATCTTAAATAGCACCCCCCAGTTTATTATGCAGATTTGAATTCTGCGTTAACAAATAGGAACTTTTTGTTTGAAACATTTTTTGAAGTTCGTGACAGATGGCGCTATGATTGCCGAAAGAAGTTTTTCCGATTAGCTATGCTAATTTGATGTCAGTTTTATTAAGTGACAATCAAAAATGTTAATGCTTTGTAAAAGGGAAGAGGGGGAGCTTTATTTACCCCCCCCCCCCTTCTCCACACCGCCACTTCACCCCTACGGCCCTAATCTAGAATGGGAAAACGCAACCATTTTAGATTTAAACAACTGTTCAATACCACGATTGAAGAAGTTAAATTTTGTGAAATTTCTTTGTCTTTGATGGAAAATAGAAAAAAATTTGAAATACTTTGATTTCACGAGTAAAGAACACATTGACATTCGAGATACGTTTAAATCTAAAATTAGGGGTGAAGTGGCGGTGTGGGGGAGGGGGGGTAATAAAGCTCCCCCTCTTCCCTTTTACAAAGCATTAACATTTTTGATTGTCACTTAACAAAACTGACATCAGATTAGCATAGCTAATCGGAAAAACTTCTTTCGGCGATCATCTGTCACGAACTTCAAAAAATGTTTCAAACGAAAAGTTCCTATTTGTTAACGCAGAATTCAAATCCGCATATTAAACTGGGGGGGTGCTATTTAAGATTACGAAGTTACCCCCCTCTCCACCCCCCGGGGGTGGGAGTGGGGACATCCTATTACTATCAAACAATAGAATCTTAAAAAAATTTTTAGACGTATTTTTTCTTTTTTCAATGCGTTTTCTATTTCGCGAGATATTTGGGCGGTACGGGTGGTCTGGAACACCCTGTATAAATGTGTTTGCTGGGTTAGATTTATATGTATAAAACTGGAAGAAAAATAAGAGATATTTAATGTCAGGATGTCAGCAATTTTCAAAATAATATATATGTCTATTAGATGTAAATTCTTTATATCTGTAGTACATGAATTTATATACGTTTTATGTATATTTTATGTAATATTCACATAAAAAATATTAGTTGTAAAAGCGTTGCGATGACCAAATGGCAGCTACTCGAGCATAATGTAATTATTACCAAAGTAAAAAATTATTTAAGCAGTTTCATACAAAAAAATGGAAAAACTACATTTTTACGTGCAACTGTACTTTTAAATAACATAATTCTTGCACGAACCCGTTTTTACCTGAATTGAAAGCCGACAGTTTATTATGATATTATATACTTGCTTGAAAAGTTTCCCTTAACCGGATTCGAACCGTTGCGGGTGGGCGTGCCAAATTCCGAAATCCGACATTTGTTTTCTTTGTATCCGACATTGTACCACTGCGCTAATCTGAAACATTCCTTCCTAACTTTGCGCTGTTTCGCGAGTTTAAATTATGTTTGATTATATCGTTGAGTGAAGTCTTATTCAATGATTATACCTACCTTTATGTTAAAAATCACCAGGATTTAATTTATTTTATATTATTTATTTTTTATATAAATTAGACGCATTTTAGTCGATACAGATCTAATATTAAAGGTACGTGAACTACAATTTTTGGCGTTATAGAAAACCCGCGAGTGCGATTAATTATGCGGCGCAAATAGAAATGGACTTTTATTTTCAACAATATAATATATGTAATGATAATTATATTTACAGAAGGCATACATAAAAAATATGTAATACTTCTTACATATAAGATTTTACATATAACGTATATAAATCTAATCATATAAATATGACAGCACGTAAATTTCATGGGTAATACGTAATTATCTATATGTATATATTATATGAATTTCTGTATACAGAATATCCGTAAGTTTCTATACTATTATGTAAAATATACGTAATCTGTGACATACGGTTTATATAACTTGATTAAAGAACACTTACATACTTGATATATAAAAAAGCATATGTAGGGGTATTTACTTCAATCTTATATAATGTTGTATGTATATTTCATATGTGTATTTGCTGGGTAATTATACGCCCCCTGCTGTTCGAGAAACGTTGTTTGCAATTTGACTAGAGCTAACTGTGGTCACATCCAGTTAGGGAGAACCAAAATGAAGAATCCGTATGATTTTATGTAAGAGACATCGATCAAGTTGCCACTTCGATATGTCGCATCCAACCTGACTTGTAATTTATTGGGGGGGGGGGGGGGGGGGCTTTTTCAGAGCGCACTGTATCCTCAAGAACGTCCAAAATGCATTTGGGAATTGGGCGTTATTTGCTCGTGAACCTCCAGATTTGAAGCACTTGGGGCCCAGCAAACACAGAAAAATAAGATATATTTAATGTCAGGATGTCAGCAATTTTCAAAATAATATATATGTCTATTAGATGTAAATTCTTCTACATGAATTTATATACGTTTTATGTATATTTTATGTAATATTTACACAAAAAATATTAGCTGTAAAAGCGTTCCGATGACCAAAATGGCAGCTACTCGAGCATAATGTAATTATTATCAATGTAAAAAATTATTTAAGCAGTTCCATACAAAAAATGGAAAAACTACATTTTACGTGCAACTGTACTTTTAATTATATTTAACTTAATTCTTGCACGAACCCGTTTTTACCTGAACTGAAAACCGACAGTTTATTATGATATACTTGTTTGAAAAGTGTCCCTTAACCGGATTCGAACCGTTGCAAATTCCGAAATCCGACATGTGTTTTCATTGTCTCCAACATTGTACCACTGCGCTAATCTGTAACATCCCTTTTTTTTATTTCGTACTTCGTAACTTTGCGCTGTTTCGCGTTATTAGTTTAAATTTTGTTTGATTTTACCGTTGAGTGAAGTCTTATTCAATAATTATACCTATCTTTAACTTTATGTTAAAATTGACCAGGATTTAATTTATTTTATATTATTTATTTTCTATATAAATTAGACGCATTTTAGTCGATACAGATCTAATATTAAAGGTACGTGAACTACAATTTTTGGCGTTGTAGAAAACACGCGCGTTCGATAGAAATAGAAACGGACTTTATTTTCGACCATACAATATAATTATGTAATCATAATTTCTAATTATATTTACAGAAGGCATACATAAAAATAAGTAATATTACATAAAATATTTTACATATAACATACGTAAATCTAATCATGTAAATATGACAGCACATGAATTTCATGAGTGATATGTAATTATCTATATGTATATATTATATGAATTTCTGTATACGGAATATCCGTAAGTTTCTATACTATTATGTAAAATATACGTAATTGTGTGACATACGGTTTATATAACTTATTAAAGAATACTTACGTACTTGATATATAAGAAAGCATATGTAGGGGTATTTACTTCAATTTTACATATGTTGTATGTATATTTTATATGTGTGTTTGCTGGGGGTGATTTCCAAAGTGGGTATAAAGGCCTTTTGAGGACATACCGTATAAGTACTAATCTGAGAGGAAGGTGAAAATTATTATCTTACACTGTAGATAACGATTGTTCAACGAAGCTATTTATAGTTTCATTTCGTCATATCCACGAACATTGACCTTAGCCTTAACCACAGATAATTGTTTTATGTGTGGCCTTAACTGTATAGAAGCCTTGCAGTGTTGTGTGTGAATTTTTACAATGAGTACGTGTGCACTTTTACATATTTTATTGTTAATAATATCAAGCGCAAATGCGGCTAGAATTTTAGGTATTTCCCCTATACCAATGTACAGTCACCAGCTCGTGTTCCGCACACTATGGAGGGAACTGTCATTAAAAGGCCATCAGGTGACCGCTCTCACTTCACATCCATTGAGAGATACCGCGCTGACCAACTTAACAGAGATCGACATGAGTCGATTTCAGAACAATTTACGTATATTAGACATAATCAATTCATCTCGTGGAAATATGATCAACTTACTTCGTGAATTTAACAAGGAGATGATTCATATCGTCGATGAACAGTTGAGCAGCGCGCCAGTAAAGAATTTGATAAGTGATCCAGATGTAAAATTCGATTTGGTAATTGCCGAATACTATTTCACCGCCATGTTTGCTTTCGCCGAAAGGTTTGGCTGTTCATCTATTGGAATACTCTCCGTTGACGGAATGGTTAGTATGTATAGGATGATGGGTAATCCTACGCATCCAGTATTGTATACAGATGGGACGATTTCAACTGCAAACCAGTTGGGATTAGCGGAAAGGGTCATGAGCGTTTTCGGTTATTGTGTGTCGTCTTACCTTGGCGATAAGCTGCAAACCGATCAACAGGAATTGGTGGCCAAACACTTTGGAACTCATTATCCTTCAGTTACTCAATTGGCAAAAAACGTTAGTTTGCTTTTCGTCAATGCAGATCCTATCTTTCATCAGATTAGGCCGTTGGTTCCTGCAATTATACAGATCGGCGGAGGGTTCCACCGAGCTCCAGCGAAACCGCTTCCAAAGGTAAACTAAGCAATTATACGTGAAGGACTGGTGATTGAATAAGTTTTTGTATAGGATTTAAGGGCGCCTTTAGATTTGGCACACCGTGGTTTCATCTACTTCAGTTTAGGATCAAATGTAAGGAACGCTTTCTTCTCATCGAAAACTGTCAAGGTCATTTTGGATACTTTTGCGGAACTACCATTTCTTGTACTGTGGAAGTTTGACGATGAAGATTTACCAGATAAACCGAGCAATGTGATTCTATCAAAATGGGTTCCTCAACAAGGCGTACTGCGTAAGTTCACAAATTGTGTTTTATGATAAAAAAACAAAAAATCTATAGTTTTTGGTTATCTAAGAGTTAATGGGGGCGCTTTCTTTGTTCTGTGTAACCTGTGCTTGTTTGTATCTTAGGCTTGATGATGATGGGTAGTTTCCATCAAAATCCTCCATGTAGACCTCTTCTTCCAATGCCAAGCTTTTGGCCAGCTGCGATAGAGTCCAAATTTGGACCCGTGGTTATTTTACTCCAACGCTAAATTATTGTAGTGTTAAACCTGAGGTTCGTATATAATGTGTAGTCATATTTCCTATTGGTTACCTCAATCAATCATTCTTTATTGTATTTTTTGAAATATACACCTCCCTTCTGCTCCCTTAGCTCTAGACATTCCACCACCATGTTCTTGATTTCCCCTGCCCCTGACGTATTCCACCGTTCTTCACCTCGCTCCAACATCTTAAAATACCTCCTTCCTCTCTTCTTCCCATCTTTTCCTCAAGAACCATCGCTCTCTTTCCCGCCTCAATACGTATCTTCCTCCACCACGTACCCCGGGGTTTCTCTATCCAACCATAGCATAGTCATTCCCTTCCCTACTCCTCATATGATTAACCATCATCCCCTGTCTTTGCGTATGCGCTTCCCCACTATCGCAGTCCCATTCTTCTCTAATTCCCGTTGACACTCCCCCACTAGCTCTACCCATCTTCCTGACTTTCGTGGAGAACTGCACGCTCCACTTAACTCCCCCTCGTAATTTACTTTCCCATACCTCACAGTCTTTTTCCCCCAAACCACGTCACCACCAGGTCCACCACATCAAAGCTTTCCAAGTAGGTCCAAAAGTCTCCACTCTTAACCTTAATTTCAGCCACATTCCAAAATAAAACCTTTTTTCTCGTTTCCCCACTTCCCTTTACTAGCTCCCCTCCCACCTTTAGTTTTCTGCGCTACTTTGTCCCCCTTCTTCTTGGCCCCACATTAGCCTTCCTCTTTCACCATCCCAGTCGTACCTGTTTTCTTTAACCCATATCGCTCTGTATCCCACCTTCACCTTGCTCCCTCTCTCCCTTTCCTCCTTTGCAATCTTTCGTAATTTTCCTTGTACGCACCTCTCTTCTCTCGTCAGATCATCCTCAATGTATACATTTGAGTTTCTCAAGTTTCCCTTTTTATTCATTACCTCGCGCTTATCATCCCAACTGCCCAACTTCGCCACTACTAGTTCCTTTTCTGTCTCCTTATTCACCGTCCATACTTCTTTAATGCTTACCCTCACTCCCACTTATAAAGCCTTCCAGTTCCTTGTCGGGTTCCGTCATTTTATTTCCTCTCACAACTATATTATTTTTTCTTCTGATTCTTTCATTTTTCCAACTCCCTCTATATTTGTACTATGTCCCCCTTCATTTCTAACCGCTTCTTACTCTATTCTTTCTCTTTCTTCCCATACTCTCTTCCTTCATTTGTTATACCTCCTCTCTCAGTCTTTTACTTTCATCGTTGTTTTCCTTGATTTATTTTCTCATCTCCATCAACTTCGTCTTTATCTCGTTCTTCATGCTCTCCAGCATACTAATTAGTACTCTATCCATCTCCTCCTCTCCTATCTCAATTTCCCCCTCTACTTCCACTACCCCTTTGTGGAGGTCTCCTTGTCACCTTACTTCTCCTGAACAATTCATCCTCTGTCTTTTCTGTATTTTCAACTTCCCTTTTCTTCTTCAAAAACTCGTCCAAAATTCCCCAATTGCATTCCCTCCCCCTTCTTTCACTCATCCGGCCTCTTTACTTTTTCTTGCACACTTTTTACGTACAAAATTTTGGTCCCTAATTGGCCCCTACTAAATTTAGAACCGGTTCTTCACTTTACCCGTCAAAGTATGGACAAAAATTTAAGTTCATTTACCGAAGTTAAAAATCCCAATATCTGTGACATTTTTCCCGTGTATACTGGCACCACTTTGCACCTGAACAGTTACTATTAACACCACTAAATTCGAAAACCCGAGGAACGTTTAACATACCTGTGGACCGGCTAAAAGCAAACCTATTCTTCCCCATTTATTGTAGTGTTAAACCTGAGGTTCGTATATAATTTGTAGTCATATTTCATTTTGGTTACCTTAGGGAGGGATCTGTATGGTGGGTCTGGGGAAAAAAGCGAACAATTATCGAAACTTTCAAAGATGTGATTGGGCCACATGGAATGAATAGAATCCCAAAAAGAGTACTGATAGGTACTACTATTATCGAAATGGAGGAAGAGAAAGAGAGGCAGACACAGAAGGAAATGGTTGGAAGCGGTAGAAGAAAATTTGAGAGGTGTAGGATTGAAATTGAGGTGACCTTGGATTCCTTTAATTTGATACGTTTTCCTTTTTTATAGCTTCCTACGTTATTGCAGATTGTAATTCTAGGCCAACCTCACAATCATCCGAATTCTCAAAAAACAATTGAATTTCATCCGTTGCTGCTGAAACCCACCCAGTTTCCCAATGTTCTCGTTTGTTATCACCATAAGAAGTCTTTTTTTCAAAAAAAATGGCCGATAACGAGTACAGTACAAAAATCAGATGGTGGTGAATTTTTGAGGGGTACCAAGTACCTACTACACCTAAATGTAAGGTGGCTTCTCCTTTACGCTCCCTTTCCATTTAAAGTTGTATGGTGTTCCAATTTTGAACCAAGACGAACTTATCGCCGTTGTCTTCTTTTCAATCGATTAGTTCCCATTTAACTTACTACTATTACACCTATCCCAAAAGGAGCAAGGATCCCTGAGACATTTGACCTTTTGATGTGGAGGAGGTAATAGCAGTGACTGGACCGAGAGAATTTTGGAATGTATGTTGCTCTATCACGATAGAAGTGCATTCGCCAAAGGTACCTTTCAACAGAAATTGGGAGGGCCAGAGTCATCTGGTATCGGCTACACGACCTGGTCAGAATGACGTTTCACCATACCATGTGTTGGTCGCTTTAGCTGCGGAATACACAAAAAATTGACTTATCCGACCTCGAAAGGTTAAAGGGGAGTCATCGATTACAAATATGAGGAAATATGCGGTGATATAAGGTCACGAATGTTTAAAAATGAAAATGTTTACAAACAACATGGCATCAGATAAAGCTGAAATGGAAACTGGATAGTGTCAATTTTGAATTTGCACGACGATGTTGCCTGTACTTTTATATCTATGGGTCATAATATCAAACGCACATTCGGCTAGAATTTTGGGAATTTCGCCGATCCCAATGTACAGTCACCAATCTGTGTTTCGAACGCTTTGGAAGGAACTATCGTTAAAAGGTCATCAGGTGACCGCTCTGACGTCACATCCATACAGGGATCCTTCACTAGTGAACTTGACAGAGATCGACTTCAGTCGCTTTCAAGACGATTTACGGATATTAAAAATAATTAATTCATCTCGAGGCGACATGATCAACTTTCTTCGTGAGTTTAACAAGGAGATGATTGATAATATCATCGATGAACAATTGAGCAGTGCACCTGTAAAAAGGTTGATAAGTGACCCGGATGTAAAATTCGATTTGGTAATTGCCGAATACTATTTCACCGCCATGTTTGCTTTCGCCGAGAGATTTGGCTGTCCATCAATTGGAATTCTGTCCTTAGATGGCTTGGTTAGTACGTATAAGATGATGGGTAATCCTACGCATCCCGTGGTGTACCCAGACGCAGTACTCTTGGCTAGCAGCCAGTTAGGATTAGCGGAGCGTGTCATCAGTGCGCTTGGTTATTATGGAACGACTTACTTGGTCGATAAACTACATAACGATCAAGAAAAGTTGGTGGCGAAACACTTTGGAACTCACTACCCGCCAGTTGTTCAAATGGCAAATAGGGTCAGCATGTTATTCGTCAATGCAAATCCCATCTTTCATCACGTTAGACCGTTGGTACCCGCAATTACGCAAATAGGCGGCGGCTTACATCGAATTCCAGCGAAACCTCTTCCAAAGGTAAATTTAGCAAATCCGGCGGAGGCTTAGAGATTAGATAAGTTTTGTCATAGGATTTAAAGGCGTCCTTGGATTTGGCACACAATGGTTTCATCTACTTCAGTTTAGGATCAAATGTGAGGAACGCGTTTTTGCCATCGAAAACTGTGAAGGCCATTCTGGATACGTTTGCGGAACTACCGTTCCTTGTACTATATAAGTTCGATCACGATGATCTGCCCGATAAACCAGATAACGTGATTGTATCGAAATGGGTGCCTCAACAAGATGTATTGAGTAAGTTAATTAGTTATTGTTTGCGAACCCTGCTCCCAAACGAAAAAAAATAGAATGTAGTGGTTTTTGATTCTGCGGTTAATGGTGTTTTCATTGATAAAACAATACCAGTGTCGATTTTTTCACTGTCCTTTTGTCTAATGCAAATGTTTTACGCTGCATATGAATATTTTGGGATAGGTAGGTGCAACATCTCATAACCATAGATCATAGGTTTACGCTAGATCTGCCATTTACTCTTATATATGTAACTTAGGTACATTTTTGAAATATTAATATCACCAACAAGGAACCTACACATCGTTTTTTTAAAAAGATATTTGGAAAAAGGATTGATGCTTGGGTTGGTGCGAGGAAGTGCAGTGCGCGGGGAAGCTGTTGTCGTACACTATTGCTATGAAGCGCATGGTTTTGTACAATGCAAAAGAATAATCACATTGTTGCGGTTTGCCGCTCGTTGTTTACGATGTGGTAGATTACCTCTCGCGGGAAGATTTGCGTCTTTCTTTCGCGATAATCATAACTTTTACTTTGAATTACAAGAAAACAAATTTTGTTTTCAATACTTAAAGGAATAATGCAGCTTGATTTCAATAATACAAATTTAGCATTTAAAACAAGAATTTTTTCTTTAGCTTCCGTATATTTGAAAATAGTAAATTTTCGGTTAGGTATAGCTCATAAAACCAGTTAATTATTGTATCAATAATCAACATTTATGGACTTTCGACTTTTGAGAAGTATCAATGTGTGCTACAACATTTTTAAATTTGGTAACAATTTATGGAACAATAACAATTTTATGATAAGGTAAACTGACTGTCAGCCAGGAAAATGCTAAATACAGTGTTTTTATTGCTGTTAATTAAAATAATAGTTCTACTATTTTGATTTTTACACATGTTAAACATATATAAATGACTAATATACTGTCCAAAAATGAAAAAAATTACCCCCCCCCCCCCCCCCGTTTTGTTATTATGACCATTCAAAGTCAGGGGCCTTGCATTTTTACTCCCATAGTAAAAAATGTAATCATAAGAATAGGTATGTAATAGACATTGTTAATACATTTTCAAAAGTTTCAAAATTTTTACTTAGGGATTACTCTGAGCGCCTAATCGATGTTAAATATTTTCAAATGGCAGCACTTTTTCAGTCCTTTTGATACCCACACGTCAATATCAACAATTTATGGTTTTTCAGTTATTTTCACTTATAAAAAAAGTGGCGGATGCAGACGGCACTTTGAAAACCGTTGTAGTTATGGCAACCGAGTTTTCACCAGCGCATAGAGGCAGAATAGGGATATGCTCGGGATATGCTGCCATTTTGAAAAATTTTACATCGATTCGGCTTTCAGAGTAACACCTAAGTTCAAAGTTTCAAAAATCTACCTATCAAATTTTTGCAGCTTAATCTCCCAAAAAACACCCTGTATAACCCTGTTAACGAATACATTGCAACGTCTAGAAATGTATAAAACACGTTCACTCTTAACTTATCCTTTGGAGATTGTGCCGTGATTCTTTCCATCACAGTATGTTCGTCCTGCTAAATCACCGTTTTGGGTCTCTTGGAAGATCTGAGCACGAATCGATCTGTCCTTTTGTGAGTATTGCCTGATCTCCTTTTTGGCCGTGTTGTATGTAATCCCATAAGTACCTTTTCGCTCGCAGCTCTCGTAAGCTCATCCGTGAACTGGTTGCCTGTGAATCTCGCATGTCTAAGTCGCCACCCTTGCACAAACCCTTACTTACTGCTTCAATGGCCGCTCTACTGTCTCTGTTAGGATTTTTCTTTCAACCTACCTTTCTTTATCACCTCCACAACTCAACATCACAGCGGAGGTAAAGGAACTCTATCCCATGGACAGCTCAAGCAGCTCAAATTTTTTTTATATGGGGGGGGGGGGGGGGAATTGGCACGGAAAACAATCAATTACAGGAATCCAAGGTCACCCCTATTTCATGTTAGGATTATCTTCTTCAGACCATGACTTTCAGGTGCTGAAAATGTCTTGGTTAGACAAAATATAATAATATTTTAGCGCTCTTGGTCTTCTAGGTCCTTGGCTTCCTTGCCCTAAGGGCTAGTATTCTCTATCTGCGTCACTATCTTCATCCACACTTCCTTGGTCTACACTCCTATCTCTCTCAAATCTTCTTCCACCGTTTCCAACTACTTCCTTCTGGATCTACCTCTCGATCTCTTCTCCCCTTTTGCTAGTAGCACTATCTCGGTCTGCGTGTCTTTCTCGTCCTCCTCTTGGCTAATAGTAGTAGTACTTTTTTTGGGATTCTATTTGGCTGCAGTTTCATATGCCCCGCACCAAGCCTGACTCTTTGGCCCCTCTTTGTACTATATTTTAGAAATTTTAGCGTGTAAGGTGACAATGGACCCTCAAGGCAAGAGATGAAATGACCCAATAACTTTTTTGGTATCACATTCTTCAAATAGCAAATAGATGATGCTATCAAAATTTCATTTAACCCATGGAGGTCATAACTCCTTTTCGAAGCTAATCGGTCAAAGTCTCGTTGTAATACCAAATCCCATCCATTTACTTAGGTTAACTATCTGACGGGATAGAACCCAATACGTTCTGCATCCCTTGAAAGAGGGTTCACTCAGTTTTTTTTGCAAGGAACCAATTTTGCTTTTGGACACTATTTAAACTCTGGTACCTACTAAAGTTTGCTCAATCTCCTGACAGTATGTCTTCCTCTTTTTAATAACGTTATTATATTCGATGAGTACGGTCAGGCATGAATCTAATTCTTTCGTGCAAATGGAAGGCCGTTTCATGTTACAAGGGCATTGCTCTTGAGGTTCTCTTCTCTTTCGTGAGACAGCTTGACCAACCTAACAACTAAGAACCTCCAGGGCCAGCACAGAGCAGGTTGCATTACCATCTTGTGAAAAACCTATAAGCGACCATATTGCAGCCCGACGCGTTCCTGAACATGGCTTTAGGAAGAACCTACCCTTCGTGGACAAAGTTTCTGTGCACGGTGGTTGAACGACACTCGTTATGAGTTTTCCACACCGCCCAACTGTTAGGACCCATGTTGAAGATGATCCTGGTCAGTCGCTTCCTCTGCGGTGTGTGTGTGTGCTGACTTTAGTCTATGCTCTATTTCAATCCAGAATCCACGTGGGTCTAGGATCATTATATTTAGTTCACAGAGCAGTAGATAATTTTCAGAGCAAAAATCAAAAACGCGAACATCACACGCTAAAGGGTGATGGTTCTTTAGTTGCCTGAAAGTTGTTCAGTGAGTGGATTATTGTCACCCATGATTCTTCAATGCGTTTTGCGAAGGATCTTGTCAGTCTCATCTGCTCACTTTCTCATCAATGTTATTATACCGTTTCCTCACTTGGTCTTCGCATTTAGATTATTTAAGTACTACAGGACTTTCAGAACTACTCGTCTGCTGGTCTTCCTTCCTCAAGTGAATGGAACCTTCCCATCCTTCCTTCAAATCTTAGGAAGTAGCTTTTTGGAAGAATCTACGCCGTCGCACTGGAAATGGTCGGTTAGATTACTGGACACTGTACACGATTTCATTGTTTCCAGATCTATTCTTCCCTTTCTTCAATTTTTCTGTTAGGTGACTGAGTTTTCTCGTTTTCACCACCATATTATTACTGTGTCTATATTATTCGTCATAACTGATTGTCCTAAAACATTTGTTAACAATGAGATCTTCCTGAGTTATATAGAAGAACCACCATTGATTTTTCATAAGAGCTCAATCAATGGAAATAGAGCGTTCTTCAAGTTTTATTTTGAAGTGGGTGATTACATTGCTTTTATTTAATCTTCAAACACGATAATAATAGATAGTCGAATAATTGACATCTAAAGTTCATCGGGCACTGATAAATGAGAACTGCAAGTTCGTCTGGACTACAGTGACTGTATTACAAACAGTGACAACAAGCGTGGTATCGATTTTGATTGGTCGTGGTATATATTGCATCTTAATGGCGGCCTGACTGTGTTTACCTTTGATCAGCGTGTGATTTTTATTTTGATTTAGAACGTTGCTAGGATACCACCGTTGAGTTTATATAAACCCGCCCACAATTTTGCCTCTTAATGGCGGATAATCGCCGCTTGTCGTCACTGTTTGTAATAAAGTCACTGTAGTCTGGACAATTTCGTAACTATTTCGTGTGTATGGCGGCTAAAAATAGAATTAAAATATGAGGGCGACCTTCGATATATAAATATGTTAATAAGTATTGCTTAACTCAGTACCATTCGAACAGCGTAATACGACGCTAATCTAATCTCCGAGGCGTGAAGGACTCGAGAATAACTTTTGATCGAACCTATCAGTAATAAATTAAATTCAATGAAGTAAACATGTTTGTGCTCTTACATTTATTCGTCATCATTTCCGTTACGAATGGGGCAAAAATTTTGGGAATTGTGCCGACGCCATCTTACAGTCACCAAATTGTGTTCCAGTCGCTTTGGAGGGAATTATCGCTACGTGGACATCAGGTAACAACAATATCAACCCATCCGATCAATGATCCAAAACTGACCAACTTGACCGAGATCGATTTGAGTGTATTTCGTGATAATTCATACATAGAGAAAATTATGCAGGAGTCGCAACTAAACATCATCAACCAAATTCGTGAATATTATCGCAACATGATCAACACCATTGATCGTATGCTCGATCATCCAGAAGTAAAAAAATTAATCCACGATAAGAATGAGAAATTCGATCTGGTGATTGCCGAATATTTTTTTACAAGTGTCTTGGCGTTTGCTGAAAAATTCGATTGTCCATCCATTGGTATGTTCTCATTGGATGCCTGGAACGCAATGCATAAGATGGTCGGTAATCCAACACATCCAACCCTATATCCGGATGCCTTACTACCATTTGAAGGTGAACTCTCTTTGGCCGAACGAGTCGTCAGTTTCATCTTTTACCACATGAACACGTACCTACTGGACTACATGCAAAATTTACAAAAGGAACTCGTCGAGAAACACTTCGGTAGCCAAACATCGGTACAGGATTTATCGCAAAACATCAGTTTGTTATTCATTAATTCCGATCCGATATTTCATCACGTCAGACCTTTGGTACCGTCTGTTATACAAGTTGGAGGGGGATTCCACAAAATACCCGCCAAGCCTCTTCCAAAGGTAAAGCTAAAAATTAATCCAATTAAGCTTGCAATGGCATCTTGTAGGAGCTAAAAGTAAAATTGGATTCTGCTACCAATGGATTCATTTACTTCAGCTTGGGATCGATTGCACGACGAGACGAATTTTTGTCACCCGGCAGTATTGACGTGCTCATGGCCACTTTTGCCGAGTTGCCCTACACCGTATTATGGAAGTTTGACGAACAATTAACGAACAAACCTGATAATGTTATCTTATCGAAGTGGTTCCCTCAACAGGATATTTTGAGTAAGATAAATTCTTGTTGTGATCGTTACAAATTCGGGAATAGTTTTGGGCGATTTTTGGGGTTCTTTTGCTATTTCTCCAAATGTATAAACCCTCCCTTAATTTATAGTAAATTTAAGGGCGGCTTGCTTTAGTTCTACTAAGTGACAGCCATCTTCACTCTCTATTACCATCGAGTAGATAGTTGCTTGTTGGATGCTACTGATCATTTGTCATTCTCTGATACCAAATCTGATACTTAATTAACAATGGATGTTTTTGGGCTTCAGCCAGTTTCTAAATGTGCGATGTGGTTTGAGCCACCCTCTCGGTTAGCTTTTGAGCCAATTTCAACGCCACAAAGGTGTCAGGACGCTGAGTCCATCTTAAGGCAACACAAGTCGTACCTAATTAGGGTAAGCATGAGGAATAGCACGCCACCGAATTACGTTCAATTTCTTAAACGAGTTAATTAGTGAGGCTTAACTTCTGTGAACATAATTACTACGAGGATTAATTTTAAGATTCACATCTAATTATCCCCTAATTAAAGCAACCACAATCTGTTTATGAGTGAATTACTTTATCAAGTTGACTATGTCACAAATTTGTCCTGTGTCCTGGGAACGTCTAATTACGTTAGTTAGAAGAAGTTAAAAATTAGCAACTGATTATTGCACAGAGCAGTGGAATCGGCTGGTATCGCGAATAATTTAAGTGGCGCCTAATTTCTGCAAAAGCTTATGATCTTGTAGAAACTGACCGAATTTTGGGTTAATTGTGCACCAAAAACATATGTATACCGGGGTTCTGTAAGTTCTCTAAAATAACATTGATACCTATACGAAAATACCAAGTCGTACTTAATTAGCCTGAGTGTCCACTTGTAAGTCTTGTGTATTATGATTAGCCCGAGTAGCAAACTACACCAGGTTTTGATCAATTATGCATAAAAGCTAAATTAATTACGTAATTTCAGGAGAATTAAGTAATAACGCTTACTTTCATAGAAACCTTTATTTTATTAAATATATAATTAGGCTCCTAAACGAATTATCCCTTAATGAACATAATCAAAATTCACTAATTACCTATGTTTAATTTCACAATAAATTGAAAACGACATCTAATTAGTACCCCATTGTCTAAAGTCAGTATGCATGCCCAAATTTTAAACTACATCTAGTTAATAATTAACGCAAAACTTGAACACGAATGACAAAAATTTATAATTAAATTAAGAAAACAGATTTGTTATGAAAGCCATAGTAAGCCTCTATGGTTCTTCGTGACATCCGTTTACTTAGGAGTAAATCAAGTATGAACAAAAGTTTTTATGCTTAATAAATGAAATGAATTATTAACTTGGAATTTCTGAACGCCTAATTACATAAAATAAATTAGGAAAGAAGCCAAAATTATTGCAGGGAGCTTAATTACAGTTCAATGGAATCGCTTTGTATCACAAAAATTTAATAATGAAATTTAGTTATTCAATTAATTCAATTATTGTAATCAAAAATTTAAATTCGTCATTATTTCCTTAAACTTCACCAATTTCTTCAATTGCAGAGCTAATTGATTGTTCAGGGTTTGGGAATTCTAGACGCATCATTAATTAATAAGAAGTTTTAATCCATAGTCCATAATTTTAATTTTCCCAAACAAAAAATACTTAATAAATGAAATTAGCTTGGTATTTCACATTACTGTTAAGGAGGAAATCAATCTAGTTCAGTCAACGCCTAATTACACAAATAAATTGATTAGGCCAAGAATTAGAAGCTAATTTTGCAGGGAGCTTAATTATAGTAGAATGGATTCGTTTGGTATCACAAAAACTTAATGACGAAATTCGCTTTTAGTTGTTCAACAAAGAATGAAGGTGATTAACTTGAAATTAACCATTATTTGTGTAATTTTCGGTTCCAGTTTCCCAAACTAAGGCATTAGTGTTCGCAATTTTTACGCGTTAATTAAAACATGAAACTTAATTAAGTCCAAGCACATTAAAACTTTATTACTTACGTAATTAGAAATTCAATTCATTAAACTACATCAATAATGATAGTAATTTTAAGGGTTAAGTATGTAATTGTTTAACGACAAGAATTCTAGATTTGCAATTATTTAAAGTAAAACTGCTGTAATTCACTTAATTAAGTTTCCAATTAACATTTGAAATTAAGTTCTACGAGTTTTCACTGTGATTACAGTAAAATTTTAATTATAATTTCTAATTATCTCGCACTAATTACAAGATTAATTAGGCTATATCGGTTAAAAACGGAACACACGCATAACTTAACTTTCATCAAGTGAAGAAACGGAGTTAGGGTCCAAATGCAGAATTCGATCTAAAATAATTAGTTGCCCATTGCCCATCAATCATTGAAGAAGAAGATATTGGTGTGAATCTGCTCTGGAATTTTCGACCAACGGTCTTGGTGGGTGGATGCTGCCTGAATCTTTTTGGCTGTGTTGTACGTATGCAGACCGATTCGGGTCCCATAGTTGGTTTTCTAACGTGGGCAACGTCGTCAACAACCTGGTTGCCTGAGCGTGTCCAGGTACCCATTAAAATATTACATTTAATCATCGTGTGCATTCGGGCCGCGTTTTATCTTAGGCTTACAGAAATGATGCCCATCGCTCCCGTTCACTCCCCTCTCTTCTTTGCATTGAGTGGTGATTATTGTCTTAAGAGTTTAGTAGGACAAATGTCAGTTAAGACACTAAGGTTTTTTTCTCTGAAGATTTCGTTGAATGGGGTGGAGTGGATTTAGAGGGGGAAGGTTCAAGAGAGCCTCTATTGCTGCTGAAGAGCCCGTTGTCGTTGACGACGTAACACCAATACAGGTCCTAATGCCGCACCTTGCCTAGTAATTGTATGTTCCTTTGAGTAATCCCGTAATCTGGAGAGTTGCCCATCCTACCATGAAACTGCTCTCGTCTCGTTTGTGAGGCAGCTTACCTCAAAGGTACTTCTGATGACTACACTAAAAGGTTTCTACTGCCATGACCTGTGGGGGTAATGATCAAATTTGACCTTTATGTTTTCCTTGGCTTGATCGTGAAAAGGGTTGATCGCAGAGCTCCTCCTCTGCCCCACGCTCCTTTCCTCCAAGCCATTTCCTCAACCAGGTATACTGAGTAGGTACGTTTTCTTTATATTTACCCAAAAACGAAAATTTTCCACGTGAGTATAGCAATCCAATCAGACCCAAAAACCTTTTGTCCATTGAAACCAAGATATTATCCAAGGTTTTTCGGATGCATTTTTGAACCAAAATTTGGCATCACTGTCTAATTTTTGCCGGATAACTGTTAACTACGCTAGCACATTGAATGTAATGATGGCCAGCTAATAATGTTCGGCGCATTACGGGGCGATGTACTAGGACCTATACTATTTACGATCGGTCACACCACTCGCACGGATCATGGTTCTCAAACTGAGAGTCCTATTCACTATAGCTACACAATGGTTCAATTTTTTTTAGATTATTGGAGATGTGTTAAAGTATCTAATGTGTTTCTATTTGCAGAACACCCCAATATCAAACTCTTCATAACACAAGGAGGCCTACAATCAATGGACGAAGCAATTTACGAGCACGTACCAATGATCGGTATACCATTCTTTGGCGATCAGCCATTTAACGTGAAGAAGATGGTTCGAAAAGGTTTCGGTTTGGAAATTGATTACAGATCCTTGGAGAAGGAGACGTTTAAAGAAGCCATTTTGGAGGTGATCAACAATCCTAAGTGAGAGCAATTTGACAATAATTTTTTCTGGAATGTAACGTAACGCTTTTTTTAGGTATAAGGAGACGTTGAAGTATTTGGCCGATTTAGCACAAGATCAGCCGATGACAGGACTTGAGAAGGCAGTTTGGTGGTCCGAGTACGTGATACGCCATAAGGGAGCGAAGCATTTGAGGAGTCCGCTTCTGGACATACCTTGGTATCAGTATCTACTTTTGGACGTGATTGGTGTTATTGCACTCGTCGTGTTAGTGATAGTGTGTTTAATTTACTTCATTTTGAAATCGATAGTAAAATTGGTGAAGTACATCTTTTGGTCGAAACCGAAACCAAAGGAGAAGAAAAATTAGGAATAGGGTCATCGTTAGTAACTTAGATCATTCATTTTCCCAATTTTTAGGTACAAACGTCATGCATTAAGCGTTCATTATATTTTTATATTGTTTTAGAAGGGTGTGTTAAATAAACTAAGTACATATTTTTTATTCTGGATCACCTGAAAACAGGGTCCCATACCTTTTCTTTTGATAAGATTTCAGCTTTACTTCATACCGGATCTTGTATTCAAATGAGGGTGGGAAAACCCTTTATAGACAGTTTTGGGAGTAGTGTGGGATTTCCCTATGGCCTGATGAGAATTGTGTGAAGTGATATACCTCTCCCACCCGTCACGATACGTGTTGTAGTTCAAGATTTCCTCGATCCCCACCAGTTTTTCCAGGTTCCTATTATCTGCTCCATTCTTTGCCTCGCTAAATTTTGAAGAATTTTCCTACTCCCCTCCGTAATCCTTCTTCCTCGATGGAAGAAGTGTAAGTATGACTTAGTTTACGGTCTAGGCGACTCCTAGTACTAGTCCTAGTCCTAGTATTTTGATTTGGTTTTGAGGAACCGCCCCTTCTTTTATTACCTATAGCTCGCACTACTTCTTTTTGCGATTGTGTTCGCCACCTGGGATTACACGGGAACCTACTTTAAACTTATGGCACACCTCGTGATTTCGACCACAATATCTCCGCCACCACAAATATCCCGTTCGCCCCTTCCTGGAAGTTTAGTTTAAGCACATCATGATACATGATGCATCCCATTATTATACCCATGGTATATACCTACCTTAAGCCGTAAGTAGCCGATTGCCACCATAATCAAGTAGTTTTTTGCACCTCCACCTGTGCCATGGTGTCGCAGATCGCTTTCCGCTATTAAGCGCGATTTTATAACCAAACAGCTTTCTTGGTTGTCCAAAACACCGTCTTTGGTTGTATCCACCATTACGTTCAGCGTTCTGCTTGTGAAAAAACCTTTTCTGAATTCAAGCAGGTATCGCGATAATTTGAGCTCTTGGCATCCCGCAGTGGTCAATTCAGGATTTACTTTCATAAGATCAGGATCATGGTAATCAAGTTTATTTGACTTCTGTAGTAAACCATTCACCATACAAATCAAGTTACTGGACTGTACCGTACAATTTCACATACAAAATAGAGATTTTAATTAATTATGGTAAAAAATTGTACTTTTTTAATTACAAATTTCAATTTCTACAAATTAATTGTAATTTTAAAACTTATTGTTACAGTTCCAAAAGTGTTTGTGTTGAAGCTTCGGAGAACTTTTCTGAAATTTTAAAATTTTCCCATAAATTAGGATCATAATAGAAATTCGTCATTACTTTCTTGTGCTTTAATTTTTATTTTTTAAACTACGTTAATTATTGCAATTCTAATTTTGCTCGAGTATAAGAAATTTTGAAATTTTTGCCTAAACAATGATCAAAAAGGGAAATTTGTCATTGTTTCTTCAAGATCCAGGTTCTTCAACTGTATAATATTAATTATAGTGTTCGATAATAAATATTTACTGTTTTGAAAATTAAGGCTATCATTTACAAGTAAAAACTTCGCAGCAATTTTCAAAATCAAAAATTTGTCTACTAATTAAATATTTTACATATTAAGTGTAGCCAGAAATTGAAATTCATCGTTATTTTCTTAATTTCTCAAATTGCACTATTAATTATATAGTTTTAAACATTAATTAAAATTTTAAAATCATTTAAGGTAAATCAAAATTAAAATTATGTTCCAAAATTTTAAATTTCAAAATTTTTGCACCAATTTATAATGTCATTTCATTGGGTTGCAAATGCAATTTTCTAATTACGCCATTAATTAATAAAATTTAAAGTTGTCTATCATTTAAGGCGTATTCAGGATTTTAAAATTAAAATTTTACTTACGAATTAGAATTCTCATTAATTGTGATCAAGAAATAGAATTGACCTTTACTACGGCACTAATTTTTGCAATTTTAAGTGTTAAACGTGTAATACTTAAAAGACTTTAAGATAAATCTTCGGAATAATTCTCAAAACTAAAAAATTACTTTTAAAAGTTTTCAGATTTAATTCAATTCCAATTTTAAGGTGCAATTTCTGAAATTATTTAAATTCATTTAAGATGAAAGTTAAAATTTAATAATTAATATTTCACTCCGTAATTAGTAATTTTAAAATGTTTGTAATTTTTAATGTTTAAGAGCTCAAGATTATCATCTATTAAATTTAAGACTTTCGTGAAACTGTCTAATTACCGCATTAATTATTATAATCTAAGCTTGCCTATTATTTAAAGCGTAATCTGGATTTCAAAATTAAAATTTTACTTAATTCTCATATTAATCGTGATCAAGAAGTACAATTGATTAATTTTTGCAATTTTAAGTTTTAAACGTGTAATGCTTAAAAGATTGTCTTCGGAATCATTTTCAAAACTAAAAAAGTTTTCAGATTTAATTCAATTCAAATTTTAAGTTGCAATTTCTTGAATTACGGCATTAATTATCTCGCTATTCGTTTAAGGTGTAAGTTAAAATTTCATAATTAATATTTTACTCACTAATTAGTCAATTTAAAGCTTTCGTAATCTTTAATGTTTAAAAGCTCAAGATTATCATCTGTTGAATTTAAGACTTTTCTGAAACTTTCTAATTACGGCATTAATTATTATAATCTAAACTTACCTATCATCGTTGAATGATTCTATCATTTAAAGCGTGATCAGGATTTAAAAATTAAAATTTTACTTAAGAATTAGAAGTTTCTTTAATTTCATACCTATTAATTGTACAATTGACTAATTTTTGCAATTTTTAGTTTTAAACGTGTAATGCTTAAAAGCCTTTTAAGATAAAACTTTGGAATCGTTTTCAAAACTACAACTTTACTTTTAAAAGTTTTCAGATTTAATTCAATTCAAATTTGAAGCTGTGCAGTTTCTTGAATTACGGCATTAATAATCTGAAAGGTGAAAGATTAAATTTCATAATTAATATTTCACTCACTAATTAGGAAAACGTTCGTAATTGTTAATGTTTTAAAGCGCAAGATTATCATCTATTGAATTTAAGACTTTCCTGAAACTTTTTAATTACCGCATTAATCATTATAATCTAAGCTTGCCTATCATTTAAAGCGTAATCAAGATTTCAAAATTAAAATTTTACTTACGAATTAGAAGTTTCTTTAATTCTCATATTAATTGTGATCAAGATGTACAATTGACTAATTTTTGCAATTTTAAGTTTTAAACGTGTAATGCTTATAAGATTGTGTTCGGAATCATTTTCATAACTAAAAATTTACTTTTAAAAGTTTTCAGATTTAATTCAATTCAAATTTTAAGTTGCAATTTCTTGAATTACGGCATTAATTATCTCGCTATTCGTTTAAGGTGTAAGTTTAAATTTCCTAATTAATATTTTACTCCCTAATTAGTAATTTTAAAGCGTTGGTAATTTTTAATGTTTAAAAGCTCTTTAAGACTTTCCTGAAACTTTCTAATTACCGCATTAATTATTATAATCTAAGCTTGCCTATCATTTAAAGCGTAATCAGGATTTCATAATTAAAATTTTACTTACGAATTAGAAGTTTCTTTAATTCTCATATTAATTGTGATCAAGAAGTACAATTGACAAATTTTTGCAATTTTAAGTTTTAAACGTGTAATGTTTAAAAGATTGTCTTCGGAATCATTTTCAAAACTAAAAATTTATTTTTAAAAGTTTTCAGATTTAATTCAATTCAAATTTTAAGTTGCAATTTCTTGAATTACGGCGTTAATTATCTCGCTATTCGTTTAAGGTGTAAGTTTAAATTTCATAATTATTATTTTACTCACTAATTAGTAAATTTAAAGCGTTCGTAATTTTTAATGTTTAAAAGCTCAAGATTATCATCTATTGAATGTAAGGCTTTCCTGAAAGTTTCTAATTACGGCATTAATTATTATAATCGAAATTTGCCTATCATTTAAAGCGTAATCAGGATTTAAAAATTAAAATTTTACTTATGAATTAGAAGTTTCTTTAATTCTCATACCTATTAATTGTACAATTGACTAATTTTTGCAATTTTAATTTTTAAAAGCCTTTAAGATAAAACTTGGGAATCATTTTCAAAACTACAACTTTACTTTTAAAAGTTTTCGGATTTAATTCACTTCAAATTGAATTACGGCATTAATAATCTGAAAGGTAAAAGATTAAATTTCATAATTAATATTTTACTCACTAATTGGGAAAACGTTCGTAATTTTTAATGTTTTAAAGCGCAAGATTATCATCTATTGAATTTAAGACTTTCCTGAAACTTTCTAATTACGGCATTAATTATTACAATCTAAACTTGCCTATCATTTAAAGCGTGATCACTGATCAGGGTTTCAAAATTAAAATTTTACTTAGAATTAGAAATTTCTTTAATTCTCATATTAATTGTTATCAAGAATTACAATGGATTAATTTTTGCAATTTTAAGTTTTAAACGTGTAATGTTTAAAAGACTTTAAGATAAAACTTCGAAATCATTTTCAAAACTAAAACTTCAGTTTTAAAAATTTTCAAATTTAAGTCAATTCAAATTATAAGGTGCAATTTCTTGAATTACGGCATTAATTATCTTGCTATTCATTTAAAATGAAATTTTAAATTTCATAATTCATATTTTACTCACTAATTAGTTTTAAAGCGTTCGTAAATTTTAAAAGGTTAAGATTATCATCTATTGAATTTAAGACTTTCTTGCAGCACTAATTAAGGGTTCATTGTTTAAGGATGGAAATGGTAGATTATCAAAAGTGAAAAATCGGTATAATTTTCAAAATTGAAACATCGCCTTCAAAATTAAGTACCTATACCATAAATTTCAATTATTGTTTCGATTATCTCTCACTAATTTATTAGTATGTATATACTTATGTCCGTTAAAATTTGCACTTAAATATGGATCCCGGTGGTTAAGCGTGACTGAGCAGCCTTGAAATTAATTAATTTTCGCTGTAACACTATTATCTATTTCTCAATTAACCTAAACATAAATATTTCTCATTATGTTTTAAACACGTACCTATGTATTACGACATACCTATAGATTCTATAATTATAATGAAAAAGTTGTTTTTAAATAGTGATTACATGATAATTACATATCAGCGATTTTTTTTTAATTACGAAGTGAAGGCCTCAAGGCTTGTCCTTGATCCTTCAATCAAAATGTTATCTTCATCGACTTCAACGTTGTTATTTGTGGTGAAAGGAACAGATCCGGGATAATCCGAAACTGATCACAATAATTGTAGCCTTTTTATAACCTCCAATTACAATGAGGTTTTGGCCTTGGCAAAACAATTATAGGGTTAGATTTAATGGCTACAACTATAATAAGACCGATGTCAAAGGTTCCATAAGAGGCTATAGTTCGCGTTTGGGACTTACTTACAACTAAACACCCTATTCAAATGTTTCCTGGCCTTTTCTATCCCGGGGGATTTGGCCCATACCTCCCATAGTACAAGATCATTTTGTTGATGGAAGATGACAAAATTCGTTTTTTCCCCTTTCCTCTCTATCCACAAGGGTACATAACATAACAAAATGGCTCAGGTACATGTTGCACCAAAATTTGACCCTTTTAGTATTTTCCTTGGTTTCTATTGAACCTACAAACAACTTCATTTCCACCAAAAGAGATTCGTGTTCTTTGTTATTTCATCGCTATCTATTGTAAATGTATACCACACGTGTTTTTATTTTTGTCACAGACCGGTTTATAGATGGCCAAAAAAACCGAAATCCAATATTGAGCAACATAAAATAACTGACGTAGTGGTATTATTTTAACCGTTTTCGTTTTGTCGCAAGAAATAATTCTTTCAAATTTAAGTGGACGTTGTTTCATATTTCTTTGTAAATAAAAGATGCTCCCGAAAGGATCTCTAGGATGCACCGTGAGTCTGAGCGTGTGAAAACACTGTGCAGGTTTGATCTGTAAGTACATAAAAATATGCAATGTTTGCATTTATATGATTTTTTCAGTGACACTGGAAACTGGGTAATACTCTTGGGAGAAGAATCCATCTCTTTCTGTACAGTCTGTTGCTCAGTTCAATTGGTTTGGTGAGTATAAATTCATAGGTAACAAAAAGTAATAAGGTATCATGCGCAATCACATATGAGACTGCAATAAATCAGTCAAAAACTTTAGATTACGATAAGCGTTGACGGTCTTAATGCGAATTGTGCGGTTCTAGTGCAAGAATGATTGTGTTTTATAACTTTCTTCTTTTAATTCCCTTCGCGAATTGTGCACGGATATTGGGTATTGTACCAACGCCCTCTTACAGCCACCAGATTGTATTCCAATCTCTTTGGAGAGAGTTATCCTTACGAGGGCATCAGGTCACGACAATTACGACGCATCCCATTCGAGATTCCACCCTAACGAACCTGTCTGAGATCGATGTCGGCCATTTTGGAAAAATCTTCACCGGTTATATTGAAAAAACGACGAAAATAGGTCGAGAAAATATGATTCTGGAGACAGTTAACTATTACGAAGAGATGGCGGTGTTGATCGACAGGTACTTTGGATTTCCACCAGTCAAGGAATTGGTCAACGACCCGAACGTCAAATTCGATCTCGTGATTGCCGAGTACTTCTTCCCAAGCGTTTTGGCTTTTACCAAAAGGTTCGATTGTCCATCAATTGGAATGTTCTCGATTGACTCATGGAATACCATGTATAGAATGGTCGGAAGTCCAACGCACTCGTCTCTATACCCCGATCCTTTACTATCATTTGAGAACCCTTCGTCATTGGTTGGACGTGTTGCCAATTTCCTTATCTTCCACATTAGCAACCGCGTTATTGATCACATGCAAGGATTGGAGCAGAAACTTGTCGTGAAACACTTTGGCGAACACTATCCGTCCACACACGAACTGGCCAGAAACATCAGTTTGCTCTTCGTTAATAGTGATCCAATTTTTCATCCAATTAGGCCTTTGGTACCGACCGTTGTACAAATTGGTGGAGGTTTCCACAGAAGATCATCAAGACCACTACCAAAGGTAAGGTCGGCTTGCTTTATTTTCGGATTTAACATCGCATTTATGCAGGACATACAAAATGCTCTTGATGGCGCCCACAACGGATTTATTTACTTTAGCCTGGGATCAAACGTGAAGAGTGAGGGATTACCATCGTACATACTAGACGTTATTCTGTCTACGTTTGCCGAACTTCCCTACACAGTATTGTGGAAATTTGAAGATGAAAATTTGCCTCAAAAGCCAAATAATGTCATCACTTCGAAGTGGTTCGCTCAACAAGATGTGCTAAGTAAGTACCTTTCACTTAGTCACTTCATTGAACTGAATGGGTAATACTCGATACACTAACCTCCATCGCAATTAGTCGGGGCTCACTAATTCGTATTGAAATTAGGCGATGACCAACACTGGGAATAATTTAGTCAGCACTTTGTACCTTTTACTTTAATTTAACAGTAATTACCACTCTCTTAGCAGCTTAGGTACTAATTACTTACATCTACAGTTTCGTATCTTGGCACAATCTAATTCAAGAACTAATTGAATTAACTAACAATAATTAAATACACTCCTGGCTGCTTTTAAAATTAGCAGTAACCACTTTCCAAGATTGTCGTAATCGTTCTCGTCTAATTACTTTAATGAGTTTCCAGCTAAAATGTTTACATTTTCTGTTACCCATAGCACACAAACTATAGGTATTTCTAGTTATGTAGCAAATAATTAAGGAAATTTGCCCATAATTACAGTAGTAAATAATAATGTTAGGAAACCACTTCCTTTACTACTTACTACTGTGTAATTACCGCCTAATTAGTTTGGATAACTTTACAAATTCCAAGACAATATGTAATAAAGGCAATGAAGGTAATTAATTTTAAACTAAAGTAAGGAGTTTTAGAATTACAACTAATCCATATTAGCAAAAAATTACAATTTTCCAATTCAATTTTTTACTGGTAAGTGATCCCTTCTTAATGTGGCAACTAAAGTTCTTCTTGCTAATTAGTTACATACTCTTGACACACAAATTTAATAAAATTTCATGGTTATTACATTGAGAGACGCAGTACATTGAACTAATTATTGTAAGTAAGTGTATGTAGCAACGTCTTTCAAATCAAGGTCAATTAATACTTACAAGTGTTAAAGAAAATTACTAAATTACACCATTACTTCAATTTATCAAAAAGGATTAGTGTTTATTCGCTGATTATAATTTGAGTGGTTTATTGATATGTAGATAATAATATTAAGTTCGCCCGGTCACTGTACTCAATGATTAATTTCAAGTGCACAATCTGTCCTTTTTTATTTGTTAGTAACAATTAGGTACATAAGTGACGAAATTTGCCACGCAAGTTGTGCCTTGTAATTTAAACTGGATAAAAATTTAGGATCCTAATGCAACTAATTAGATAATTTAAGTTTGATTAGTGTAATTACAATGTAGATCCTTGAAATTAAAAATTGAGAGTTATGCAATCTTGCCCAAAGTTTTGCAAAAATGGTTGTGGTTTACCTAAGTATCAACAAATTAAGCAACTTTATCCATTTCTTTACAATAAAGTAACACCTTAATTTGAAATGATCTAAATTAGCACGATTCGTTCCTTAGGGAAGTTAAATTTCAAAATCACAATGATGTATACTTTCTACTAATTAAACAGTTCTCGAACATGGTTGATGAGCGGTAATTATCAACGATGTAGGTTCATTAATTAAACACATTGTCTAATTCGGTGAACTACTTGCGTACTAATTTAGCTACTAATTGCGTATCGAAACAGTACCATATTACACTAATTGTGGGTATTTCTTCTAGTAATTAATCCCGAACATGGAACATTAAAAATTAGTCTTGTGTGTATTCTGATTCGTATTATAAGAATGATGTGCAATCATTTGCAATTAGCAGTTGATGATAATTATTTTTGCTAACAACCTACTTAACAGGTTCAATTTCTCAACTTCATGTTTCAGTGAAATATAATTTCAATCTTAATTTGTATCGTTACTTAAAGCTGAATTTTAATCTTGTCAATCTAATTAGGTACGTTATATGACAATACATATGAGTTTTTTTTACAGTTCTTTATGTGAGCGTACGCGTTACATATTAGTCAAAACCTAAGTGAATACATAACAATCTGAAGGAAGAAACTCGCATAATTAAACACTGAAAATAGGTTCGTCCCCTACTTATAATTTCGAATACGTTCATTGAAATTACATTGCGGCAATTAGGCAATGAGTGCACAGTCACTGTTTCCTTAACTCGTTATGAAATGGGAAAATTAATGGAATTTATTTAGCTGATTATAAATTACACATATCTCTAATTAAATCGTATTTTACACAATGCGTAATTAGTCTCCTTAGTTAATCATTAATATTTACTAAAAAAATTCAACAACGTGCTATTAAAATTGGTACAGTAATTTACAATATTACCATATTAATGTAGGGGGGGGGGGGAGCAGACTAATTAATTGTACGCCTATTGATAGAAATCGGAAAAGTTTTTCCAGAAGTGGAGAGATTTCGACAGACGTTGCTTGTTTGACTATTGTCTTAGTTGCATGGTTAAGTGAGGGTGAACTTCAAGGGGTACTAATTAAGAAATTAAAGAATTGTACCTACCTACAGTTTAATTTCTACATGAAATATTAGAATTATTCATATCGATTATTGAACTTACGGCGGTCATTTGTTCAAATTAATGATCACGTGGGCTACTAAAGTTTTAGCGCCGTTCAGATGTATTATATTAAAGTGTTATACGCTTTAATTAATTGTAATTACGATGCTAATTAGTACTAATTACATATCAAATTTTGTGCTTAGTAATTTTTATCGGTGGTTTGGAGTGAATTAAATATAGTACTTAATTAGCAAATTCAAATTGGTCACGATTTCCCTTAAGATACCAATTACTATATGATATGAGCAAATATGCGAGATGTTATTAACTCCATCTATTCCTTTTGTTCCTAATTAATTAAATTGTTAATTACAATCAGTAATTATCTGATGAAACACAGAGCAAGCGTAATTAGATTTTTTTAAAATTGCCTTGGAATGAAGCCTCACGTTCTATTTTTGAGGAAGATTGTCGCACTTTTATAGTGTTTTATGCAAGCTATGTGAACTGTTGTGGCGAATGGTTATATGAAGCCTTCGCCACTTGCTCCCCCCCTTCCGATTTTTCAAGACTGCCTTGGATTGAAGGCTCGCGCAAAATTTTTGAGATTACGTGAACTGTTGAAATGAGCGATGTTACCACATGCTCCCCACATTCAGATTTTTTTGAATTGTCTTGGAAAGGAGCCTCGCGTGCTATATTTGTGGAGGATTGTCTCACTTTTATATCGTTTTATTCAAACTACGTGAACTCTGTTTCAGCAAATGATTACATGGCCACCATTACCACAGTCGCCCAATAATCATATTTTTGGAAATTGCTTTCGAATTGAGCCTCACAAGCTATTTTTGAGATGGACTGTCGCAGCTCCCACAATTTTGAATAATGATTTCGAGTGAATCCTCTTGCATTACCTTTAAAGTCACCCTCTGATTTCGTTTTATTCAAGCCGTGCGAGGTGTCTGGTAATGAGTAAATCTACATTTTTCCAATTTTTGAGTTTTTGAATATTGCCTGCGCGGCCTATTTTTGAGGTAGATTGTCACATTTTTGTATCGCTTTATTCAAACTACACGAATTGTTACAACGATCGACTCTTCCACGCGCTGCTCACCTTCTGGTTTTGGAAAATTGCCTTCGAATGTAGCCTCAGCTCTGATTATATAAAGAGGATTGTCACACTTTTATATCGTTTTATTCAAGCTACGTGTAGGTACTGTTTACAGCGAATGATTACATGGCCTACCTTACCACAGGCTCCCAATATTTAGATTTTTGAATATTGCTTTCGAATTCAGCCTCACGAGCTATTTTTGAGGTGGACTGTCGCAGCTCCCTCAATTTTGAATAATGATTTTGAGTGAATCCTCTTGCATTACTTTTAAAGTCACCCTCTGATTTCGTTTTATTCAAGCCGTGCGAGGTGTCTGGTAATGAGTAAATCTATAACATTTTTCCAATTTTTGAGTTTTTGAATATTGCCTGCGCGGCCTATTTTTGAGGTAGATTGTCACATTTTTGTATCGCTTTATTCAAACTACACGAATTGTTACAACGATCGACTCTTCCACGCGCTGCTCACCTTCTGGTTTTGGAAAATTGCCTTCGAATGTAGCCTCAGCTCTGATTATATAAAGAGGATTGTCACACTTTTATATCGTTTTATTCAAGCTACGTGTAGGTACTGTTTACAGCGAATGATTACATGGCCTACCTTACCACAGGCTCCCAATATTTAGATTTTTGAATATTGCTTTCGAATTCAGCCTCACGAGCTATTTTTGAGGTGGACTGTCGCAGCTCCCACAATGTTCAATAACGATTTCGAGTGAATCCTCTTGCATTACCTTTAAAGTCACCCTCTGATTTCGTTTTATTCAAGCCGTGCGAGGTGTCTGGTAATGAGTAAATCTACAACATTTTTCCAATTTTTGAGTTTTTGAATATTGCCTGCGCGGCCTATTTTTGAAGTAGATTGTCACATTTTTGTATCGCTTTATTCAAATTACACGAATTGTTACAACGATCGACTATTCCACGCGCTGCTCACCTTCTGGTTTTGGAAAATTGCCTTTGAATGTAGCCTCAGCTCTGATTATAAAGAGGATTGTCACACTTTTATATCGTTTTATTCAAGCTACGTGTAGGTACTGTTTACAGCGAATGATTACATGGCCTACCTTACCACAGGCTCCCAATATTCAGATTTTTGAATATTGCTTTCGAATTCAGCCTCACGAGCTATTTTTGAGGTGGACTGTCGCAGCTCCCACAATTTTCAATAACGATTTCGAGTGAATCCTCTTGCATTACCTTTAAAGTCACCCTCTGATTTCGTTTTATTCAAGCCGTGCGAGGTGTCTGGTAATGAGTAAATCTACAACATTTTTCCAATTTTTGAGTTTTTGAATATTGCCTGCGCGGCCTATTTTTGAGGTAGATTGTCACATTTTTGTATCGCTTTATTCAAACTACACGAATTGTTACAACGATCGACTCTTCCACGCGCTGCTCACCTTCTGGTTTTGGAAAATTGCCTTCGAATGTAGCCTCAGCTCTGATTATATAAGGAGGATTGTCACACTTTTATATCGTTTTATTCAAGCTACGTGTAGGTACTGTTTACAGCGAATGATTACATGGCCTACCTTACCACAGGCTCCCAATATTCAGATTTTTGAAAATTGCTTTCGAATTCAGCCTCACGAGCTATTTTTGAGGTGGACTGTCGCAGCTCCCACAATTTTCAATAATGATTTCGAGTGAATCCTCTTGCATTCCCTTTAAAGTCACCCTCTGATCTCGTTTTATTCAAGCCGTGCGAGGTGTCTGGTAATGAGTAAATCTACAACATTTTTCCAATTTTTGAGTTTTTGAATATTGCCTGCGCGGCCTATTTTTGAGGTAGATTGTCACATTTTTGTATCGCTTTATTCAAATTACACGAATTGTTACAACGATCGACTATTCCACGCGCTGCTCACCTTCTGGTTTTGGAAAATTGCCTTTGAATGTAGCCTCAGCTCTGATTATAAAGAGGATTGTCACACTTTTATATGTTTTATTCAAGCTACGTGTAGGTGATTACATGGCCTACCTTACCACAGACTCCCAATATTCAGATTTATGAAAATTGCTTTCGAATTCAGCCTCACGAGCTATTTTTGAGGTGGACTGTCGCAGCTCCCTCAATTTTGAATAATGATTTTGAGTGAATCCTCTTGCATTACTTTTAAAGTCACCCTCTGATTTCGTTTTATTCAAGCCGTGCGAGGTGTCTGGTAATGAGTAAATCTACAAAATTTTTCCAATTTTTGAGTTTTTGAATATTGCCTGCGCGGCCTATTTTTGAGGTAGATTGTTACATTTTTGTATCGCTTTATACAACCTACACGAAGTGTTACGATCGACTCTGCCATGTGCTACTCACCTTCTGGAAGATTTTGGTTTTGGAAGATTGCCTTCGAACGTAGCCTCAGCTCTGATTATAAGGAGGATTGTCACACTTTTACGTCGTTTTACTGAAACTACGTGTAGGTACTGTTTACAGCGAATGATTATACATGGCCTACATTACCACAGGTTCCCAATATTCATATTTTTGAAAATTGCTTTCGAATTCAGCCTCACAAGCTATTTTTGAGGTGGACTGTCGCAGCTCCCACAATTTTCAATAACGATTTCGAGTGAATCCTCTTGCATTACCTTTAAAGTCACCCTCTGATTTCGTTTTATTCAAGCCGTGCGAGGTGTCTGGTAATGAGTAAATCTACAAAATTTTTCCAATTTTTGAGTTTTTGAATATTGCCTGCGCGGCCTGTTTTTGAGGTAGATTGTCACATTTTTGTATCGCTTTATTCAAACTACACGAATTGTTACAACGATCGACTCTTCCACGCGCTGCTCACCTTCTGGTTTTGGAAAATTGCCTTCGAATGTAGCCTCAGCTCTGATTATATAAAGAGGATTGTCACACTTTTATATCGTTTTATTCAAGCTACGTGTAGGTACTGTTTACAGCGAATGATTACATGGCCTACCTTACCACAGGCTCCCAATATTCAGATTCTTGAATATTGCTTTCGAATTCAGCCTCACGAGCTATTTTTGAGGTGGACTGTCGCAGCTCCCACAATTTTCAATAATGATTTCGAGTGAATCCTCTTGCATTCCCTTTAAAGTCACCCTCTGATCTCGTTTTATTCAAGCCGTGCGAGGTGTCTGGTAATGAGTAAATCTACAACATTTTTCCAATTTTTGAGTTTTTGAATATTGCCTGCGCGGCCTATTTTTGAGGTAGATTGTCACATTTTGTATCGCTTTATTCAAATTACACGAATTGTTACAACGATCGACTCTTCCACGCGCTGCTCACCTTCTGGTTTTGGAAAATTGCCTTCGAATGTAGCCTCAGCTCTGATTATATAAAGAGGATTGTCACACTTTTATATCGTTTTATTCAAGCTACGTGTAGGTACTGTTTACAGCGAATGATTACATGGCCTACCTTACCACAGGCTCCCAATATTTAGATTTTTGAATATTGCTTTCGAATTCAGCCTCACGAGCTATTTTTGAGG
This sequence comes from Pyrocoelia pectoralis, assembly GCA_036250285.1. Classification (NCBI taxonomy): domain Eukaryota; kingdom Metazoa; phylum Arthropoda; class Insecta; order Coleoptera; family Lampyridae; genus Pyrocoelia; species Pyrocoelia pectoralis. The sequence goes on from CM070083.1 coordinate 5,851,954, forward strand.
TGGACTGTCGCAGCTCCCACAATGTTCAATAACGATTTCGAGTGAATCCTCTTGCATTACCTTTAAAGTCACCCTCTGATTTCGTTTTATTCAAGCCGTGCGAGGTGTCTGGTAATGAGTAAATCTACAACATTTTTCCAATTTTTGAGTTTTTGAATATTGCCTGCGCGGCCTATTTTTGAAGTAGATTGTCACATTTTTGTATCGCTTTATTCAAATTACACGAATTGTTACAACGATCGACTATTCCACGCGCTGCTCACCTTCTGGTTTTGGAAAATTGCCTTTGAATGTAGCCTCAGCTCTGATTATATAAAGAGGATTGTCACACTTTTATATCGTTTTATTCAAGCTACGTGTAGGTACTGTTTACAGCGAATGATTACATGGCCTACCTTACCACAGGCTCCCAATATTTAGATTTTTGAATATTGCTTTCGAATTCAGCCTCACGAGCTATTTTTGAGGTGGACTGTCGCAGCTCCCACAATGTTCAATAACGATTTCGAGTGAATCCTCTTGCATTACCTTTAAAGTCACCCTCTGATTTCGTTTTATTCAAGCCGTGCGAGGTGTCTGGTAATGAGTAAATCTACAACATTTTTCCAATTTTTGAGTTTTTGAATATTGCCTGCGCGGCCTATTTTTGAAGTAGATTGTCACATTTTTGTATCGCTTTATTCAAATTACACGAATTGTTACAAGGATCGACTATTCCACGCGCTGCTCACCTTCTGGTTTTGGAAAATTGCCTTTGAATGTAGCCTCAGCTCTGATTATAAAGAGGATTGTCACACTTTTATATCGTTTTATTCAAGCTACGTGTAGGTACTGTTTACAGCGAATGATTACATGGCCTACCTTACCACAGGCTCCCAATATTCAGATTTTTGAATATTGCTTTCGAATTCAGCCTCACGAGCTATTTTTGAGGTGGACTGTCGCAGCTCCCACAATTTTCAATAACGATTTCGAGTGAATCCTCTTGCATTACCTTTAAAGTCACCCTCTGATTTCGTTTTATTCAAGCCGTGCGAGGTGTCTGGTAATGAGTAAATCTACAACATTTTTCCAATTTTTGAGTTTTTGAATATTGCCTGCGCGGCCTATTTTTGAGGTAGATTGTCACATTTTTGTATCGCTTTATTCAAACTACACGAATTGTTACAACGATCGACTCTTCCACGCGCTGCTCACCTTCTGGTTTTGGAAAATTGCCTTCGAATGTAGCCTCAGCTCTGATTATATAAGGAGGATTGTCACACTTTTATATCGTTTTATTCAAGCTACGTGTAGGTACTGTTTACAGCGAATGATTACATGGCCTACCTTACCACAGGCTCCCAATATTCAGATTTTTGAAAATTGCTTTCGAATTCAGCCTCACGAGCTATTTTTGAGGTGGACTGTCGCAGCTCCCACAATTTTCAATAATGATTTCGAGTGAATCCTCTTGCATTCCCTTTAAAGTCACCCTCTGATCTCGTTTTATTCAAGCCGTGCGAGGTGTCTGGTAATGAGTAAATCTACAACATTTTTCCAATTTTTGAGTTTTTGAATATTGCCTGCGCGGCCTATTTTTGAGGTAGATTGTCACATTTTTGTATCGCTTTATTCAAATTACACGAATTGTTACAACGATCGACTATTCCACGCGCTGCCCACCTTCTGGTTTTGGAAAATTGCCTTTGAATGTAGCCTCAGCTCTGATTATAAAGAGGATTGTCACACTTTTATATGTTTTATTCAAGCTACGTGTAGGTGATTACATGGCCTACCTTACCACAGACTCCCAATATTCAGATTTATGAAAATTGCTTTCGAATTCAGCCTCACGAGCTATTTTTGAGGTGGACTGTCGCAGCTCCCTCAATTTTGAATAATGATTTTGAGTGAATCCTCTTGCATTACTTTTAAAGTCATCCTCTGATTTCGTTTTATTCAAGCCGTGCGAGGTGTCTGGTAATGAGTAAATCTACAAAATTTTTCCAATTTTTGAGTTTTTGAATATTGCCTGCGCGGCCTATTTTTGAGGTAGATTGTTACATTTTTGTATCGCTTTATACAACCTACACGAAGTGTTACGATCGACTCTGCCATGTGCTACTCACCTTCTGGAAGATTTTGGTTTTGGAAGATTGCCTTCGAATGTAGCCTCAGCTCTGATTACATGGCCTACCTTACCACAGGCTCCCAATATTCATATTTTTGAAAATCGTTGCAACAACGGGAGGTAGTAGGTGATAATGATTATATGACTGACCTTACCACAGGCTCCCAATATTCAGGTTTTAAATATTACCTTCGAATTGAGGCTTGAAAATTGGTTTGAAATGGTCGACTTACTCCTCACATTCGGATCCACACGAACCAACATTACCGTCATCTATGAGTCAAAAAAGAGAACATTCCAAGGTCCATTCGCCCAATGCACAAGGCTATCTAAAACGTACTTGATAGAATGGTGATGCAGAAGAAACCGTCCCAAAAGACAGCGGAAGAGACACACGACACAGAGAAGAAATTCGATGAACACCTCCAGCGCACTATAAGGAAATCACTGTACTTTTGAACTGGTTCCATTTTCCACGTTTTTTTCCAATTTTTAGATAGACTTCTCATTCTACGCCCACAATTTGCATACGATTGAACTTTTTGTGTACGATAATACTAAATATTATCAACTGGATTTTCCAAAGTCATGATGACATTGAGATTAAGACAATCGACTTAAGTACCCTGATAATTTGTACGGCGATGGTCGATTCAACGTGTTAGTAGTACTGCGTGTTAATTTTTAGATCTAAGATGTTTGTGCTTTTAAATTTTCTCCTCCTAATATCACTGGCGAATGGTGCAAGAATTTTGGGAATTGTACCAACACTATCTTACAGCCATAACATGGTATTCAAACCACTATGGAAAGAGTTGTCACTGCGAGGGCATCAGATAACGACGATTACGGGATACCCGATCAAAGATTCGAAATTAGTCAACCTGACCGAGATCGATATGAGTCACATTTCGTATAACTTCGACGAGTTCTTTGAAAATGCGGCAAAAGGCGTGGTAATAAATCCTATCGAGGACATCGGTTTATTTTACGAACAAATGAGGGATGTAGTTGACAGGTACATGGAAGAACCCGCGGTGAAAAGTTTGATTAGAGATTCGGATACAAAATTCGACCTTGTGATTGGCGAGTACCTTTTCAATAGCGTATTCGCCTTGGCAACCAGATTTGATTGTCCATCAATTGGAATACTTTCGGCGGATGCATGGAATGCCATGTACAAAATGGTTGGAAGTCCTACTCATTCCAGTATATACTTGGATGTTTTAATACCAGCTGGAAACCAAATGTCATTGTTGGAACGCGTGTCGAGTTTCCTCGCAATGCACCTGTCCACGTACATAGTGGACCATATGCAAAGTTTGGAACAGGAGATTGTAGAGAAACACTTTGGCAATCACTATCCAACTGTTCAAGAATTGTCGAGCAACATCAGTTTGCTATTCATCAACGCGGATCCAATTTTTCATCCAATTAGACCTTTGGTACCTGCCGTAATACAAATTGGCGCCGGTTCGCATAGAATACCAGCTAAACCTCTACCTCAAAATCTTCAAAATGTATTGGACGGTGCGCGTAACGGATTCGTATATTTCAGCTTGGGATCGAATCTCAAAAGTAAACATTTACCATCGAATATTGTAAGTTCCCTCCTATCTGCATTCGCTGAGCTCCCATTCGTTGTGTTGTGGAAGTTTGAAGACGAAGACCTTCCGAATAAACCTGAAAATGTGATTGTATCAAAATGGTTGCCGCAACAAGATATTTTGAGTAAGTTGCACTGTTATTAGGTACTATTTATTTCAATATGATCGAACTCGTCTGGAATGAATCTTTGCTAGCTAGACGACGAGACGGCACACCACATACGTTGTGAGTGTCCCGCACTGGCCAGACGTGGCTACGATTAGAGCCGCTTTCCCTTCCAGCATCCTCAGGTTCATCACACGTGATGGCTTAAGTGACATTGTAGGGTCGGACGACTCTAGTCAACGGGTAAGTACAAATGCCTCAATTTGAGGTCTACGTACGCGTGGACTATGTCCACCATAATCCAGAATCCAGAATTGTTCGTGTGCTGATCAGCAATTTTTGCTCAACCCCCTCTTCTTCCCGAAGATGATCGCTTGAGTGTTTGTTACGTTGAGCTTCATTTTCCAGGCTTCTATTTCTAGCTACCTGTTACATATGGCAGCAAATTAGCTGCCTCACGGCTGTAGCATTGGGTCGATTATGGTTGTCAAACATCCGATAGGCCTTCCTGTAATAAGGCAGCTGTAAAAATTTGGATTATTTTATTCCTGCAAAGTGGAGGAACCTGAACTGCTCTGGTCACCTCCCATTGAATTTAGAGCGCCACGCTTCTCCTCCCCCACTATTACTCGTAGGTAATAATGATCAACAACATTAGAACTTATGCTGTTCCCCCAGAGGACACAGTTTCCACTTCCTCCTCCCACTCAATTCCTTCTCTACAACTACCCCACCGCTTAACCTAGAAATTTGATCCATATTACTTTGGATAGGTTCAACTTATGTGCCCGGAAATCCAGCTCTACGTCCTTTGCCCTTGGATCAAGTGTAAACTTCAATCGTAAAAAAAAAGAGTTACTGCGGGTAATAAGATCAAGTTACCATCATAATTACAACTTCAGAGCCTGAAAAAGTAATGAACTGAACATTTATATACCTAGTCAAGGGTATCCGTACTGGGACATAACAGGAATACTTTATTCCCAAATTTAAGTTTTTGAATTCTGCCAGAAACATACGTGGTTTTGTAAGCCAAACCCAATGGAGAGTTTGGTTAAAAATGTTCATGGTTTCGTTAGCTAGAAGCCAACTTCTTCAAGCTGAAAAAGGTCTCTTCATGGAAGAAACGTAGGACAGCGTGTTTCTGTTAGAAATGCCTGTGATTTCGTCAATCAAAAACCAAAATTATTTATACTTACTCAAAAAAACCTAAGCGCCTATTTCGATTTCGTTACATAGGCTTTTCAAGGAACAAAAGTTATCTAATCGATAGAAGTATCTGTGGTTTTGTTGAATTCTTTGAAACTTTCAAAGATGTAAACGCTTTAAGCTCGAAAAACGTATGGGATCGATATGTCTTCTCCCGGTCTTCCCGCTGTACAACTTGGTAGTGACTGACGCGGAGACAAGCTTCCAGGGAACTAGCGAGTTGGCTGTGGATTGGTTTTCCATTGGCTCAGGTAATTGACTCTGGATGTGCTTCTTATCGGACGTCGACGGTAATGGTGTCACTCGTTTCCTCCGAAGGAAACTGTGAAGGACTCTTGTGTGCTGGTTGAGATGATCTTCATCCATCCCTTACCCTGCGTGTAGGTTCAGCTGAGAGGACGTCGTTTTTGTTGTGCGTCTAGCAAAAAACTCTCGGTGGTTTCGTTTCACCAGGGCGCGGTTTATCGGCTTGCACGGTTTGCTCCTCGTACCTTTTTTTTGCTATAAGCTCCTCGCTGTACGTCCAGCAGAGAAATGGTTTTCATAATGCGGAGTGTCCGGTGCATAACAAGTACCTATATCATTGAACGTTAAATTGAAATCTGACATCTCCAACAATTAACACACTTTTACATATTAAAAGTATACATAATTCTAAAAAGAAGAAAATTAGTTAGTTCATTCGACCCCTCGGATGGGTAACTGGCTCCGGGTTGCGGGGACCCAGCCTATAATCAGTTTAAAATCGAGAATCAGTCGGGATTTTATTTAATTGTATCTTCACCTGATTAAAACTCTGCACGGGTACAAGTATTGTAGGCTAAATTCAATCTTGCTAAATGTTGAAAATGCAAAGGAATTAATACACCAATTGGTCTATGATGTCATAGACCGACATATCATGTAAACGTTAGCCATCAGAAGACGCTGGAATGCACTAACAAACAAACTATAAAAAACGATGCTTAACGGTTGCCGGGAAGAAGCCAAAAGCTCTCGCGTAAACACCTTTATTTTGCAACATTGTTCACAGTTGCAAGTTTTCTTACAGATTGCCGGATCAAAGAAAATGTTAAAAGTCTTCACTGGTACTTGATCCATCGAAACGCTTGGTATCAGGATCGATTGAAGAACCACATTCGTGTAACATGCGGACCTCAACGCGGAAAGCAATAACATCGTGTTTTACGGTTCCCAGATATGGGGCAGGGCGATTACCAGTAAGGGAAGGACTTTCTGGGGGTCGTGGTGGCCTACCGTTTTGGCTTCTAGTGTAGGCTAGATACGAGGGGAGAACGCTCTGGACGAGTGGGGAGATCGAGAATCATGGACTAGATCACCGGTGAAGGACCAAAGGAGGCCCTCACCGGATATAACGGAGTGTACTTGAAGAGAGTACCCCCACCCCCACCCCTCCGGTAAGCTGCACGTATGGTTTCTTACTATTGATTTAGGTGCTAACAGCATATTATTAATGTTGTGTTTAAATATAAAACAGGTTCAATTCGAAAACAAACATAAACTTTATACGAGAACAGTTCATTTAAATTCAAAATCTTCCTTGGTCTTTCTAAACACCCTCCTCGCTCCCTCCAAGCAAAAATCTCCATAGGCAAACGTTCCTATTTATATCTGCTCCATTATGGCTCAAAACTTATATTCAATTTTTTTTTGGACCACCTTGTCACGTGATGAGGATCAGATTTGGGCCCACCGACATCCTCTGGATTACTCTGGTTATTCTTCCGAAAGTGTTCTACTCCATACTTTGGCATAAATGAAAGGTTGCACACCAAAATGGCACCCTCTCTAAACGTTTAGTCAAAAGTATTGATTCGACCAATGTTCATGGATAGTGGACCTTCTCCATCCAATCGTTTGGAGTTTTTCTCTCAATTGGATTACTCATAAATGTTTCCCACAATCTGAAATTAGGCATAACGGACATGATAATTAAATAACGATCACACACGACAACACATCTGGATTCTAGATTACGATATGGTTCACGCGTACATAGGCCTCAAATTCGGGTCTACCTCGCTGACTAGAGTCGTCCGACCCCGCAACGTCACTCAAGCGATCCCACACGTGAGATGAACCTGAGGATGCTGAAAGGGGAAGCTACTCTAATCGTAGCCATCTGGCCAGGATACCCCTAACATGGACCATCTCAGTTAGGCAAGTGCAAGACCCTCACAAAGTGTGCTGTCTCGTCGTCTATGTTAACATCCTCTACAATATGGTGATTCTAGCAAGCTCATGCGGTGCATGTGCTTGTTTAGTGTCCAGAAAGTATGCCCACAAGTAGCCCCAGGTTCTTTCTTGATAGCCCTGTGCAAAATCGCAAATTATACCTAGCCTTGTGCCGAGCTTGTGTGCCTTGAGTTATTAAATTGTTCACAGTTGATACTGTAAGTGGTGGAGCCGGTTCTGTACCATAAAACACCTGCTTTGAGGCCATTCGGGCTAACTCGTTGGTTGGACTGTTCATAGTCCAACGATCTCTCAAACGATGATACTATGGTAACGCATTCATTAAATAAAAAATAAATTACACTTGTTATTTAGAAAAACTTTTCTCACTCGATATAATTGAGATAACATCGTCGTCAGATAATGATTAACCGTCAAATTAATAAAAACACTGAAATTTAGTACCAGAGTGAATTGCGTCGTTAAAATGTTCGCGTTTATAAATTTGATCGTTCTCATTTCGGGAGTAAATGGTGCCAGAATTTTGGGAATCATCCCATCTCCTTGTTACAGTCATCAGGCCGCGTTCCATCAACTTTGGAGGGAGCTATCTTTACGTGGACATCAAGTAACAACGATCACAACACATCCGCTATGTGATCCGACCCTGACCAATCTGACGGAAATAGATCCAACTCAATTTTTTGAAAATGGAACTGATTTAAATGTACCAAGGATCGTTATGGCAACTCAAGTAAATATTGCGCTCGGATTTCGTGAGTACTTTGAACAGATGGCCGATATTATGGACAAACAGTTCAGTTGTCCTCCGGTAAAAAGGTTGATCGACGATCCGGATGCAAAATTTGATCTTGTGATGGGGGAATACTTCTTTGGGGGAGTTTTCGCCTTTGCCAAACGGTTTGGTTGTCCGTCGATTGGAATCATATCCTTGGACGGGTTGTCCTATCAGTATACACAGGCAGGAAGTCTATCTCATTCAACTTCGTTTCCAGATTATCTTGTAGCAACTGGAGAACCGTTGACGTTTTCGGAACGGGTACTTAGTTTTCTTTACGCTTTGGGGATAGATTTGTACGTAAGGCAATATAATGAAATTATGCAGCAGAGGGTGGTAGATAAACATTTTGGACGTAACTACGCATCAGTATACGAGATTTTCAGAAACATCAGCTCACTTTTTTTAAACGCAAACTCAATCCTTCATCAAATCAGACCGCTGGTTCCCGGTATCATTCATTTACGAGGAGAATTCCACAGATCGCCAAGTAAACCTCTTCCAAAGGTAAAGTTGCGAGGTCAATATTTTATGTGAAATCACTTGTGTTTATCTTAGGATTTACAAGCGATATTGGATAGTGCCTACAATGGAATCATCTATTTCAGTTTTGGATCAAACGTGAAATTTGAATATTTGCCTCCGAAATTAATTGAGGCCCTATCAGGCACCTTTGCTGAACTACCATATACTGTACTTTGGAAACACGAGCTTGGTTTCGTACGAAACAAATCAGATAACGTTATCGTATCGAAATGGCTACCGCAACAGGATATTCTTAGTAAGTAGCCTAATCCAAGAAATTATGTCTGTGATTAATTTCAAATTTGTGCCTTAAATAGTGTACGGGTCAGAAATGATTCAATGTAACACGATAGTCGCGACAAGTTCACGTTTTAAAAGGTATTGTGGGCTGTTAAATATTTTAGTGCTCGATTATTGATCTACGCTAATCTACCGAACTGATTGCAAATTTGTGCCTTTTGTAGTAATGCAAACCTGAAATGTCGTTTTTTACTATGTTAAATGTTTGTGCCGTGCTCCAGGACATTCTCAGCACACAATCTACTCATTTCAGCCGTACTTGAACAGGTACTCGATTATTCATCTGTAATTGATTTCAATGTCGTCTTTTGAAATTGTAAGCGTTTTCGTGCCGTAGCCGAACGGGTCAGAAATAATTTAATTATAGGAATAAATTTACGTTATCAAGTCTGAATTTAACGTTCGACTTTTATCGTTACGCTGTAAAGTATTTTAGTGCCGCATGGTTGGGCACTAACAGTAAGTAGCGTATTCATTTGAACTGTACATGAACGTGTAATTAATTTGATTGATCTACGCCAACTCGTCATTAATTCGTTTAAAATTTGTATGTTTTACAATACTAGGAATCTTAAATATCTTCGTGCCGTACTTAAACATTCGGTTTCGATTTTTATAGTGCCGTATAGGAACAACATTCATAGTAAAACGGGTAATGAATACTGGATTATTCAACTAAACTAACCAACCAATTAATTTCAAATTTGTGCCTTTTGGGGTAGGGTGAATTTCAAATGTCTTGGTATTCAACGTATCAGAAATGCTTCGTTATGGCACGAAGGTCAGACGTCAATTAGAGTTAAGGTTCAATTTGTACCATTAAATTATATTGCGCTGTTAAATATTTTAATGCCATTCTGCAAGTAAGTTACGGTGATTGATTTCTATGTTTCGCTTTCTAAATGAATCATAAATTAATACGTTATTATTATAAAATCAGAAATAATTTAACATCAAAATAGTGTGAATCTCAAAATATCTTTGTGCCGTGTCAGGAATTCTTCAATATAACGTGAAGGTCGTGCGACAGTTAAATGAGTTTGTGTTAGCCACATCGCATTTAAGTTTCGGTCGTGGGCATATTAAATATTTTAGTGCCGTATAACAAGACACGATCAGTAAGATGCGTATTCAGTTGAGCCGTTCTTTAACGGGTGCTTAATTATTCATATATGACAATTATTCTTCTTGAAATTGTGCGAATCTGAATATCCTGGTGCCGTACTTGAACGAGCCAGAAATGCTTAAATGTGATGTGGGACAACAATTAGATAAGTTCACGCCAACATATTGGCATATAAAGTTCTCTCTTAAACGACATTTGACTCTTATATACCTTAGTGCCGTACACCAAGACACTTTCCGTAAGTAGCCGACTTAAGTCAGCCATACTTGACCGGGCGCGAAAGTCAGATCATAATTAGCTACTGGAGCGCTAGTTTAATCTTTACCCTTAAAGCGTGGGTATTCGTGCCTTAGTGCCTTGGAGCGGGGCATTTTCAGCACCTAAAGTACTTTACGTAGGTACTTGAACGGGTGCCCGATATTGATCTACGCTAACTCCATCGGTAATTTTATTCAAATTTGTGCGTTTTACAATATTGTGACTTAAATATTTTGTATTGAGGTGTCAAATATTTGAGTGCCGTGTAGGAGTACATTCTCAATAAAAACACTATCCATATGAAGCGTATGTAAAGGAGTGGTTGATCTAAGCTAACCTTCCGGTAACTGGTTTCACATTTGTGCCTTTTTAAATAGTGTGAATGGCTTGGTGCCGTAGTTGAACGTGCCTGAAATGCTTCATTAGAACACAAAAGTCAGACGACAATTAGATAAGCTTACACCTACATGTCTATTAGTAGTGATGTAAGGCGGGTTCTGGATCCAAAAGTCACTAGATTTAGTAACTTTTCTAGTAACTTTTCTTAGGTTGGTAGTACTGGTCACTAGAAAAGGCACTAGATTGGCGACGCCCCTGTTTTTACCTGTTCAATACCAGTTGCAAACCAGGGGCGTGGCCAATCTAGTGACTTTTCTAGTGACACCAGTACTACCAACCTAAGAAAAGTTACTAAATCTAATGACTTTTGGATCCAGAACCCGCCCTACTACACTACGTCTATTGTTAGGTTTCGATTTCTATCTTTAAATGGTAGTGGGATGTCGGTAATTTTAGTGCCGTGCATCTGGACATTCTTAGAAAGCAACCGAATCAATTGAGCTCTATGTTGCACCCTTAAGCGGCCTTGTGTCGTACTTGAATGCTAGAATTCTGGATATCATCACTCCCTAATACAGTCACTAGATTGTATTCAGATCGCTATGGAAGGAACTCACACTATGCGGGCATCAAACTCATTCAATCAAAGATCCCAATTTGATCAACCTAACCGAAACTGATCTAAGCATGTTGTGCAAATAGTCACCACGTCACAAACCAACCTCGCGAATCAGCTCTCAAAGGTCTTCGAAGTCTTGCTAGGTATGGTGAACCAACAGTTGGATTCGTCCAAATCGGCCTGGTGATTGCCGAATATCTGTAGTATAGCGTATTAGCGTTCACCGAAAAATTCAATTGCATCGGCAGTCCTACCCACCAAACATTATTCTCCGACCCCATGTTACCGTTTGGCTATAATTTGCCGCTCGTTGATCGGGTGATAAGCTTCGCGTGCAATTTTGGGTTCGACTTGTGTAGGAGGAATATCGTGCAAGAAAAGGAGCAACAGGTGATAAGGAAGCACTTTGGGAGCCAACTATCCTTCAGTTGACCAGATGTCCAAAAGCATCAGCTTCGTTAATTCAGATCCAATTTTTCATCACAATCGACGGTTTTGTGGATCCCGCAACAAGATGTCCATAAGAAGCTTATCGCCATAACTAACGATTTGTTTGTTGCAGGACATCCCAATATCAAACTGTTCATCACCCAGGGCGGTTTACAGTCGATGGATGAGGCAATCTACGAACACGTACCGATGATCGGAATCCCATTCTTCGGTGATCAACCGTACAATGTAAAAAAGATGGTGAGTAAAGGTTTCGGTTTGGAACTCGACCATAGAAATTTGGAAAAAGAAGAGCTCAAAGCAACGATTTTGGAAGTGATCAATAATCCAAAGTAAGTTAAGTTAGCACGTTCTTCTCAGATTAGGATTTCTGTTTTCAGGTATAGGAATACAATTAAGGAACTGGCCGAACTGGCACAAGATCAACCGATGACAGGTATTGAAAAGGCGGTGTGGTGGACCGAGTACGTAATACGTCATAAAGGAGCAAAACATTTAAGGAGCCCACTGTTGGACATACCTTGGTACCAATATCTTCTTCTCGACGTGATTGGCGTTTTGGTACTATCGACCTTGGTGATTGTGTGCCTGGTTTACTTTCTTATTAGAAAGCTGGTGAGATTCGTCAAATCTCGGTTTTTGAAGAAATCCGTATTTAGGGAAAAGAAGGATTAGGGTTAAATTATAGAGTCATTTAGATTTACAAATAAACTTATTGATAAGACAAATACGTTTTGCTCAATACCGTGGTCATCTGGCTACCATCAAAAAAGTGTCCAAGAAGGATCCATCAACTATTTGAAAGGGAAAAGATATTTCAATCAAGTATCGAACACTCCTGAAAAAGTGGGGAGTGAGGTAACCTTAAAATATAAAAGAACTAAACGTATTTCAGATTGTGGCAAAAGCAAAAATCAATAAGAATCGTCCAAAAGGGCAGTTTATTTTCGCCCTTAAACTCACCTTTATCTTAAAATTCTCGAATTCTCTCCAAAAGCAATTTTTGATTTAAACCCTCTCACAAGAATAATATTGGAGCGCTCCTAAAGAGTCTTCTTAACATTGAATAAGTTGTAATCAGGCCCTTTGGTTATTTGGTAAAACCAAAGAAATGGGCTGATTTTGTAAATCCATTCGAATACCACCAAGTCTTTATTATGACACCAGATGGTATTGCTTCATCTGAAAGAGTTCCTGATTCAACTTGGTTGTATTTTCTTTACTTTCTTCTTTAAATCTTCGGGTGGGACCCTTTTCAGTTGCCTCATAGTGCCAATAGAGCTGTTTCTGTTGCTGGAAGTTGTCTGTGTTAGTATAAAGGTGGGGGATGGTTCCCCAGGAAGATCTGGAAGACCACCTCTGTAACTTTTTATAACTGCCTACATTGCCCGTATCTCCATCTAAATCGTGATCAGAAGCTTGAGCAATCCTTGTGCCCGGGTAGTTCACGCCAGTGTCACATAAACTCCAAGATTTATCCAATTTCTTCATTTGGAATCGTTCGAGGAGTTAGTTCCTTTAGGTTCGTTCAATTCAGCGATTTCTTCTTTCAGACTGATTTTATCTCTCACGGAAGCCACTACCCCTCTTTACCTTGAGACCTGTTAGTCCCAGTAGCGCCCGTTAGCCCGTTAACCACCGGAAAAGGAAACGAGTCGAGCCAGTTCACGACTCATACCTCCTCTCCAAATTACTAGAACTCATTCTTTGTTCTTTACTCGCAGTTTCAGTACACTATGTCTTCTATCAAACCACGTTTGGTTCATCCCTGACCTTTGTATAGATCGCAATTGCTCATTGTCGAATTTCTGCCCTTAACTGCATTGGTACCATCGAGTCCTTGGCCTAAAAAGGCTAGAATAGTGTTGAAGCCTACTAGCCTCTTTCTTTTACATCTCTGCATAATGAAGCAGGTTCAGCCACGACCTTTGACTGAATCGGTATAGCTCAGCTTTCCAGAAGGTCTCGTTACATTTGTTCGGATATCATCATCTTTTTGAAGAGGATCCTAAACGTGACCACGTGATGATGTTGTGCCCAAGATGCTTATATACATAGACAATCAACATTTTCTACCTCGAATGGGGGTAAATGAATTACTCCACGGCGTTTACCCCTAAAACTGAGAGTGGAGCTACCCGATTTCAAGAAATTTCGCGAAAGCGTGCTCAACCGTCCTCGTCCTCCATCTTGTCGAGAACATGGGCAGGGAGTGTTTCCGCTTGCAAATGTTTAAGGACAAGGACAAGACGGTGCGGCGTCAGTCACTTCGATTTAAGCCGCGGTCGCAACCATCCATCCGTCTCAGATTGGTCTCAGGTGAAGAAGTGGAGCACACCAACAACTTCGGCGGTTACTCACACAAGTCAACACTCCGTCGGAAGTATTGGTAAAGTGAGAAGCAAACGGTGGCTGGTAGACTCCACGAGGTCACAATTAAATCCTTCACGAATCATCGATGGCTATATCGCAACCCTCGCAACTCTGGTTCACTATGCCGGAAGAGCATCAGTTCACAAGGCAATCCCGGTGCTGTGTAACAGGATGTGGAGGAGAGTATACGCGGGGAACTGGGCCAAACACACGAACTCTCCCCAGCGGCAGGGCTATTCTGATTCCATCATAAAGAGCAGACGTGGTTTTTGAGCCTGCCCAACTGAGTAAGTGGCCTTGACCGAGATCAGTCCAAGGTTTCAGGCTGAACTCCAACAACAGGGTACTAAGGGGAGTGGATTAGCTCAACCCGACATTGAATGTCCGAGTTGGATGATGTACGTCGCCGTCTGGTTGTTCGGCATAGCTAGTTCGATACGACCGACGGGAGCGCGTGAAACCAGAGGTACGTGACAGCTCAAAAACAACGACGCTGAAAGTATAGTCATGGGTACGTCCTCGGGAGAAGCCCATACGTAAGATAAAGGGGTTCAGCTGAAGACCTGGTTCGTATAAAATAGAGCAGGTATGTTAAGTTCAAAATGGGAAGTAGATTATTACTGAACTCCAAGCATCTTGCAGCAAGAAAGAAAATGGGAAATGTATTACCAGCCCACTCGCTTCGAGGTGCTTGATGAGAATTCCAACAAAAGCTGCAGGTCATCGGAAGGCGTATCTTCAGAGGAAGACTGTATTGAAGATCAAATCGATCATCACCTCCGATAGAGTGGAGCACATATTATTCTCAAAATGGTAAATGAATTGCTACTGAACTCGCTTTGGAAGACGGTTGTGTGGGGGCTACTCCAAGAAGCTTAATGCATGTTCCCATCTCACATTCTTCTTCTGGAATCTTTACTTTCATTTTGGAACCGTGCGTGTTCGTTTCTGTGGCCTATTTCTGTTCCCCTGTTACCCTGTTAACCTACCGCCACCTAATCGAGCCATGACTTTTGTTCACAAACAGTGTGGCAGTTGTACCTTCCATAAAAAGTGCAGAATATGTTAGTTTACTTCATAAAAGATAGTTTAAAGTACAAAAAGTGTGCGAGGTCCACCTGTAAGTGTCTCATTTGTACGATAATGGAGGAAAGGTGCCTGCGAGGAGACCCTCCATTTAGATCTTTATAGAGCGATATCTCCGAAACGGTGCGAGTTAGAATGGAACGGTTTGAAATTATTTAATTGGCGTCTAATGATCTAAAAGAAACAATCGTTACTTGGTCGAATTTCGAGAGTTCGTTTTTTAGCCAGAAAAAATACCAAGTGATTCACCTTGCTTTTTTGGCCAAAAAGTGAAAAAATTTTTTATTCGAAATCAGTTCGTTGTTCGCATTTCTTCATCTTCTTGAAGAAGACCTTGAACGTTACCTAGTGGTGGTGTAAAGTTGATGTTGTGATGGGACTTTTTCAAGAAGCTTCAAATCCTTCTTCCGGTTCACAATTCTTGGAATCATCGCTTTTATTCCGAATGTTGAACATTTTTCGATTACATTTTGGTTCCGTTCCCCCATAGAATTTCCTGGATTTACTAACCGCTCAGTCTTAAATATCTTTAAGGTTGGCTCAAATTAGTCGTGTGGGTAAGGAGGTTGGTGTGTAGGTGTTTGATATTTGCATGCACGCGTGTTTTACTCCAACTCCCCTAGCTTTTGTGTTTTAGGCTGTACTGCAATTGCCTCCTTTGCTCCAGTGTGCCTTAGACGACATGTGATACCTTGACAATCAAGGTTGTTTAAAACATCCAATCCAATGGTACACTCAAAAATCAGTTTTTGAGTTAACCTCATTACACTGACGAAGCTTTTCAAAATAAAAATACTAATTTTTTTCTTCGTCACTGTTTAGTAACCCTTCTCTTGGAATTGCACAGGTTTTAGACAAACAACAAAATATGTGTGATACTTTATTTACATTTTACCATCTATTTTTGAATACCTTGCCGTATATCATTGTTGGTTCTTCGCCATAGTGAAGCTGGTGTCTTTCCAATTGTTCACTCATCCTCTTAATCAGTTTGAAGTAGTCGTAGACAATTTTTTGGATAAAACGATCTGCCGCTTCATCTACAATTGACTCGTTCCAGTAAGTTAAACAAGAAGATCTACTTACGTTGCGATCCATTCTCAATGAAATGTACCAACTCCTCAAACAAAGTCGCTACATCGCCAAAATCTCTATCGTACATCAATTTTCTAAGGTTCGAGGTGAGATGTTTGAGGACGACATTAATTTCATCATCGCCAACAGTACGCTTCATCTCCAATTCGTACACGATTCGATCGACGCCCTCATAGAACCAAGCGAAACTTTCGGGAGTGGCCTCCTTTAAACGGAAACTGATCCTCTGCGAAAACTTGGTGATATCCATTACGAGATACTTTAGACTGGTACGTTGCGACACTTCATTCTTCTCCATTCTAAAGGTTTTGTGAATATCGCGCAGTCCCTTTAAGAAATCCGCGAAAATGGTCTTCAAGGTCGTTCGAAATTCGGGATAGTGGATGTAGGTGACGTGCATCATTTTCTCCAACGTTTCGTAACAGAGCTGAAGATTAAGTATGAGTTGATTCTTAATTTCGCTGACATCGGTAACGTCGCTGGAAAGAGCGATTTGCTGTAAGGTCGTATGGACCTCTTGGAGTGAGAACCAGAGCTGTTTGAAGATCACCACGCCACTTTCGTGCTGCTTTGTCGTCTGTGAAATACGAATGAATGTGGTAAATGTGGAAAGTAATGTGAATAAGTACCTCATCGCCGAGTTTGTTGATGATATTTTGAATTTCTTCCGCGACACGATGACATTGCCAAGTGACGGTGGTAATGGCATGGTGATTATCGGGAAAAAAGTGTTCCAGGTACACGGTTAAGTCACTAATTTCGGTCTTGATTTCATTCAGGTAATTTCCCAGGTCGTAATTGGAATGAATTGAAGCCAAGGCCTGTTGTGCAGAAAATAGATTATTAGATCTAAGCAAAGAAACTTACCTGGTTGGCGAAAATCGCTACAAAAAGCAGAACGAGTCGGGCCATTTTCTTAAGGCAGCGCCAAGAGTGTGTCTTTATTTTCGAATATATACTCGTGGGAGTTGACCTGTAACCCGTGTGTATCAATAAGAGTTTGTAATCCAATTAAGATTAGTACAATGTACTTAATTTGCATTTTGATTGCGGGTTATGGGTCTGCATTTCGAGATTTTGGGCGATAACCTTTCTCGTGCATAATAAGATAATTGGATTTCTTTCCAAATCGGTTGAAATTGAAACTGTGCAATGTTTGTTACTAATCGAGATTGTGCAGAAATGTTGCATTCGCTCAAAAGCAGATTGGGCACTCAAAATTTTCGTAGAGTTTAAGAATGCCCCTAGGGTCGCCAAAGATTTTCGTTTTTCTTACACAAACAAGCACAAGGGGTTTAGTATTGAGCCTCCAGTTGAAACATACGTTTTTCTCCCACAATGGGAACCATTCATCAATACCTCTCTGTCTGGGAACATTTCAAAATTTGGCTCCTTGTAATTAATTAATTTCAGGTCTCTCTTATACTCGTTCTTCAATTTTCAGGTTCGGTAAATAGTATAGTAAACATTTATTTGTTTCTACAAAGCAAATTTTAAACAAAAAATTTGATTCTACATATTTGTTACCTTCTTCCTTATTCTCTCCAACACTTCCTCTATCCACCCCACCCCTTCTCCCCCATCACCCAATATTTCCATCCTTCCTCCTCCCTCAACTCACCATATTCCCTCATCATATGTTTCAAGCTCTCCCACCCTTCCCAAACAGTCTACACATTCTATTTTCGTCATCTTCAATACCTATTCACTCTCTCCTCATTTCCGCACCTAAACCTCGCCACTATTTTTTTGCCTTCATGTCCATCCCTCACTTCAGACATCTTGGAATCCCGTCCACTATTATTCCTTCACCTTTTCCGTTACATTTTCCTTTCCCTTATTTTTGCTCTCCTTTCTTGTCCCTCTATGTTTTTATCCCTTATTACCAACTCCACCTCAACGCTCCTTCCCTCCCCCCCCCCTATCTTGGTATCTCATCTTAATTCCATTCCTTCTTCATACCTCGCTGCTCACCTTCCTGTCTGAACCCTTATTTTCTCCAATTTCAACTCTTCCTTCATTCCCGGTGTCTCTCGGTCTATTGTCCATTTCCAGTATTTCTCCTGTATTCTCTCTAACCCTTCCCATTCCTTACAACCCCATATCTCTACTCCATATACCATCAATTTTAACTAATTTTTCGAATAGTCACTTTCTTTTCTGTATGTCTTCCCCGAATACTCATTCTCCTCGGGTTCTCCTATTCGCCATACCTGCCCTAACGCTTTGTTCCCTTTCTTCGCCAGTTCTCTTATATGACTGTCATCTCTATTGTTGTATTTCAGCATATACTCTAGATATCCCCCCCCCCCCCACTTTTCACTGGATCTTCTTCCCCTCCTTTTTTGAAATACAATTAGTTTTGTCTTTTTCACGTTCGCCCTTATATCTTTTTCTTTCAAAATTCCTATTGCTCTCCTCATCTCACTCTCATCTTTTACCACTACGGCCACTTATTCCGCGTACGTCCGTTGAGAGGAGGGTTGGTCATAGGCAGATGCCTATGACCACCCCTCCTCTCTGCTGACCTATCATAACTTCTTCCAGGTCCCCTATATAAATGGAAAACAGACTAGGACCCAACGGGCATCCTTGTTTCACCCTGGTAAATGGTATAGATCTCAGTTGTCAAGCTATGTATGGGGAAACGGGCACAAGAGCGTATTCAAACGAAGTCGTTTTCACATTACACAAACCCTGAAGTAGCTTTTACATTTAACAGAAGTAAAATTTGTAACAGAATCGCAAACATATTAGTTGGAGAGAGAGCCCCAACCATGAAACAGGGACACGCAGCAACCTAGTCCTCGGTTTACACTAATATCTGTTCACCAAACAGATATAGTGAAGCTCCTCCCCAAAAATTACCGCCACATTTAAATGCAACTTTTTTATTGGTAGAATTTTCGAAACATAAGCAATCACTTGATTTCAACTGTTGTAGTTGGCGTAAATGAATTTGACATCTGTAACGTATTTATAATTTTGCTGGTGTAAAACTGGTCGCTGCTTACATTGGTCAAAATTTATTGGGAGGAGCTTTACTATATCTGTTGGGTGAACAGATAAATAGAACGCCTGGAAACGTCTCGGTCCATTCTAAAACCTACATCGATCATACTCTCCCACACCTAACTATTCAAACTGTGTAAATCACAAAAAGGGCGGTGGGTGAGAGAAAAACGCTACTCGGTAGCACAAAAAAAAACTAAATCCTGTTGTACTTCGACGGTGAGTGGTATATTACTTACTTCCCATGTAGTACCGTTTATTGGCGTTAGCTTGGCGGAATATTGGCGCAATATAGAGAGATTGGGCAATATTGTCGAACTGCCGCCAAACGTTAGGTGAATATATTTTTGTAATATTATACAAATATTGGAAATACAATATTTAGTGAATATAATAACAATATTTGCAATATTTAATGTATATTCAAATATTGTACACACAATAATGTACCAATATTGAACATTGTAAATCTATATTTAAGTAATATAACATACATATTTGTAATATTAAGTAAATATTGACATTCAATGTAAATTCAAATATTGTAAATACAACAATGTACCAATATTGCGTGTACAATATTACTAATTATTGAAAATCGATATTTAAGCAATATAGCATACATATTTACAATATTTAGTAAATATTGCTATACAATATTAAGTCAATATTTATTTTTCAATAACATAACAATACTGTGTTTCCAACATTACTGGATATTTAAAATGATATATTTAGGCTTCATGGAAAAAATATTCATAAATAATAACGTTATGATACTTTCTCAAAATCCGCCGAATGTTAACTTTCGCCAATTTATAGATATCAAAATAATCAATATTTTATAGTGTTCAATTTTAAATTCCAAAATTATGTAAATTTCCGTAGCTCAGTTGTGTCAGGGCGGACTTCTTAACCGGGTGATCGATGGTTCGAGTACTACATAAAGCAGAAGCTTTTTTCAGCATCACCGATCTCCTCCGAATCTACACGTCCTGGGGAAGGGAACCACCGGAGCACATGGAGCCCTGCAGGTACTGCGCACTGACAAATAGTCCCTCGGAACAGGTAGGGCTTTGGGGTGGCGCAGGTCCCTTTCCTACTATTTTGTAACACATTACAAAACAATAATGGGCCAATATTGCATAAATATTTTCCTCAATATTGAAATAATATCGGTTAGTAACATTGAGCCAATATGTAAAATTGTTCACATTTCAATGTTGTGACAATATTGTACATTAATATTCTACCAATATATTTCATTATCATTAACTCATTAACCCATCCTCGTCACTTGTGAATAACATTGGTTCACAACTTAGATGGGGCTGAAGAAGAACAAAATTAAATGACCAGTAAACTGGCACACAAGACACAACTTTCCCGTGTTTACTACAATGGCGAAGTAAATAAATTAGTTTTTTAACTCAAAATAAAATAGTTTTTGCGTAATAACTCAAAAAATAAAAAAATTAATATATAGTGTGATAGTATAGATGGAATCAGAAAACAATTTCTGATTTTCTCCTAAAACAATATACAGGGTATGTCATAAATATTTTTGATATTTTGTTAATTTCCGGATAGGAAAAAAAAGAAATATATAGTGTGTAGTATAGTTGTAATCAGAAAATGATTTCTGATTTTCTCCTGAAATAATATACAAGGTGTGTCATAAATATTTTTAATATTTTGTTAATTTCTGGATAGACCGGAAGTAAATTGGTATACTTATTATATTCTATTAAAAGTGTCGTTTGTCCTCTACTTCACTGTACAACTTTATTTCTTCATCTTTGTTAGCAAAAAAGTTATGAAGATTTAAAATTTTCAACTTTAAATATTCATCCCCCTTTCCCTACTATGGGAAATAAAGAAATAAATGTAGTGCCAATAGTCTTTCATGAACTATATGTATAACATTTCAAAAAATAAAAAAAGCTTGGAGCAGATTTTGAGAAAATGGATTTTTAAATTTTGACCAATTTTGGGCACCAATAAATTGGCCACGTTAAATATTTGTTTTTCATCAATTATAAGTCAAAGTTCTGGTCATCCTATGGCTACGATTTCCAATTTTCAAATTATAATTAAGTTGGCCAGGGATCGTCGGTTTGGGTCAGGTGTTCCACAAGTAAATATTAATTAGTTGTGAGAATGTACTAGATAATAATAATTAATTGGGTATGGTAATAAATAAGAGGAATGTGTATCTGTGTATCGTATTGATTGAGAAAAATCACAATCCTGGTTACGCCGGATGTCGATTTTGTCGAGCTACCCTCCTTTAACCCAGATCACCGACCTATTGGAGGGTAAAAATCACTCTTAGAACAAATACACTATTAATAATGGCGGCTAATGTTCGTTTCTATAGCTTTTATGCTGTGGAGGTGATTACAAAAGAAGGGAATAACGACCCTTCGCGTACTTAAATTACACTTGTTTGGGTTGGACTGAGGAGGCAGGTTACTAGCTCGAATGATAGCTTTCCCAAAATTTTCGGGCACAAAGGTTAGTATAAACTCAGGAATAACGAACAGAACAAAAAAATCATTGTATCAGTTTATTGTCATTATTAACTTACTAGAAGTCAGGACCTTTGCTTGTAATCTACTCCTTGTCTTCCGCCCCACCACTTCCCTTTTCTTTACCTTTGTCCGACTTCCCCATTAGTATTTGATAATTTCGTATTGCCTCATCGTTCTTGGCTCTTACATCGATATAATGCGACCTTGCTTGCTTGAGTTCATTTGCAAGTGTCTCCAAGGCGTCCATGGATTTATTATAATTGTTCGATAATTCCTTGTACCTTGCCAGTTCTTTATCATATGCCTTTTCCATTACTGTAAGACGTTGATCTAATTTGACAATGGCGGTATAGGTTTCATTTTCATTTTTCAATTCTTCATCGTACTTTGCTTTTATTTTATTATATGCCGCTCGAGATGCCGTAAGTTCACCTATTGCTTTCTCATAGTCCGCTTTTATTTCATTTTCCGATTTATCCAAACTATCCTTTGTCGTCGTACTGCCAGTTTTCTCGCCACCACCATCTTGGGGAGAAACCTAAAAGAAAATTGCTCAGCGGAGATTATCGACTAACAAACCTCACCTCGCTAATAATAATCACAAACGCCAAAAGAACAAACATGGACTTCATCTTGAAATTTAATTTTCCGACCTTCGTCTCACTTTATATAGAACTCGGTAATAAATAAATTGTATTGAATTTTTTTTCTAACCGAATGGTTAAAAAACCATTTATTGGAGACACAATGGAACTTTGTCAACTAACGCTTGTATAATACAAGAGTTAGCTGATTGGCTTTTCTTTCTATTGCTTTGTATATTGACTGAAATTGTTGTGTTGGCATAATTTCCTCAAACTCAGACTCCTACAAAAAAAAACTGAAGGACAATCTCGTAATCGCAGCTAAAAAAACTGCCGGAAGGCAACCCACAGTCGGGATAGGACTAGTGGCTGCCGAGACAACTGATCGCCGAGACAACTGGCCGCCGAGACAACTGGCCGCGAGACAAGTAGCTGCCGGAACAAGTGGTCGTCGCGTCGCTGCCAGTACAACTTGACTTCAAATAAATAAATGGCTGGTTTCATTTATTGAAAACAAACAAACTGATAGTGAAGTCGGTTAGGGACTATTCGCCGCCGCGGTGTCGGTTCGCCTTCGCCGATTCGCCGTCACCGTTTCGCGGTTGGGACAGTTAGCCGTTGGTCAAATTCGCCGTAGGGACGATTCGCCGTTGAAAGATGATTTAGAAGTATTCATCAAAATCATTTACTCTTAGTAAATTTAGGTTTAGTATATTTTTTTTATTTGTTTCAAAAATGGGAATATGATACTAAACAGCATTTGAAACTTAAAAAAATGCCAACCTAGGCGTATATTGCCACTCGGGCGCTTAGGTTAGAGGTAGGTTTAGTATATTTTTTTTCAATTGATTCAAAAACGTGAATATTATGATACTAAACAGCATTTGAAACTTAAAAAATGCCAACCTAAACGTATATTGCCACTCAGGCGCTTAGGTTAGAGGTAGGTTTAGGATATTTTTTTTCAATTGATTCAAAAACGTGAATATTATGATACTAAACAGCATTTAAAACTTAAAAAAATGCCAACCTAAGCGTATATTGCCACTCAGGCGCTTAGGTTAGAGGTAGGTTTAGTATTTTTTGTTCAATTGATTCAAAAACGTGAATATTATGATACTAAACAGCATTTGAAACTTAAAAAAATACCAACCTAAGCGTATATTGCCACTCAGGTGCTTAGGTTAGAGGCAGGTTTAGTATATTTTTTTCAATTGATTCAAAAACGTGAATATTATGATACTAAACCGCATTTGAAACTTAAAAAAATGCCAACCTAAGCGTATATTGCCACTCAGGCGCTTAGGTTAGAGGTAGGT
This sequence comes from Pyrocoelia pectoralis, assembly GCA_036250285.1. Lineage (NCBI taxonomy): Eukaryota > Metazoa > Arthropoda > Insecta > Coleoptera > Lampyridae > Pyrocoelia > Pyrocoelia pectoralis. The sequence continues at coordinate 5,875,604 of CM070083.1, forward strand.
TTAGTATATTTTTCTCAATTGATTCAAAAACATGAATATTATGATACTAAACAGTATTTGAAACTTAAAAAAATGCCAACCTAAGCGTATATTGCCACTCAGGCGCTTAGGTTAGAGGTAGGTTTAGTATTTTTTTTCAATTGATTCAAAAACGTGAATATTATGATACTAAACAGTATTTGAAACTTAAAAAAAATGGCAACCTAAACGTATATAATAGAAAACAGCTGTCGTAACCCAACTACTAAACTAAACGTATGTTGCCACTCAGGCGCTTAGGTTAGAGGTAGGTTTAGTATATTTTTTTCAATTGATACAAAAACGTGAATATTATGATACTAAACAGCATTTGAAACTTAAAAAAATGCCAACCTAAGCGTATATTGCCACTCAGGCGCTTAGGTTAGAGGTAGGTTTAGTATTTTTTTTTCAATTGATTCAAAAACGTGAATATTATGATACTAAACAGTATTTGAAACTTAAAAAAATACCAACCTAAGCGTATATTGCCACTCAGGTGCTTAGGTTAGAGGCAGGTTTAGTATATTTTTTTCAATTGATTCAAAAACGTGAATATTATGATACTAAACAGCATTTGAAACTTAAAAAAATGCCAACCTAAGCGTATATTGCCACTCAGGCGCTTAGGTTAAAAGTAGGTTTAGTATATTTTTTTTCAATTGATTCAAAAACGTGAATAGGTATTATGATACTAAACAGTATTTGAAACTTAAAAAAAATGGCAACCTAAACGTATATTATATACGAAGGGTTTATCTTCTGTCATGTTTTTTATTTTTATTATAAAAACAAATGACTCATTTGTTTTTATAATAAAAATAAAAAACATGACAGAAGATAAACCCTTCGTATATAATAGAAAACAGTTGTCGTAACCCAACTACTAAACTAAACGTATATTGCCACTCAGGCGCTTAGGTTAGAGGTAGGTTTAGTATATTTTTTTCAATTGATACAAAAACGTGAATATTATGATACTAAACAGCATTTGAAACTTAAAAAAATGCCAACCTAAGCGTATATTGCCACTCAGGCGCTTAGGTTAAAAGTAGGTTTAGTATATTTTTTTTCAATTGATTCAAAAACGTGAATATTATGATACTAAACAGCATTTGAAACTTAAAAAATGCCAACCTAAGCGTATATTGCCACTCAGGCGCTTAGGTTAAAGGTAGGTTTAGTATATATTTTTTCAATTGATTCAAAAACGTGAATATTATGATACTAAACAGCATTTGAAACTTAAAAAAATGCCAACCTAAGCGTATATTGCCACTCAGGCGCTTAGGTTAAAGGTAGGTTTAGTATATTTTTTTTCAATTGATTCAAAAACGTGAATATTATGATACTAAACAGCATTTGAAATTTAAAAAAATGCCAACCTAAGCGTATATTGACACTCAGGCGCTTAGGTTAGAGGTAGGTTTAGTATATTTTTTTTCAATTGATACAAAAACTGGAATATGATACTAAACAGCATTTGAAACTAAAAAAAATGCCAACCTAGACGTGTATTGCCACTCAGATGCTTAGGTTAGAGGTAGGTTTAGTATAGTTTTTTTCAATTAATAACAGTCCCTCAAGATTAAAAGTTATTTTCGATATAGCAATACCACCTGACCAAGGTCCTTGGCCAGCATCTATTCGCCTCAACAAGGGCACTCGGGCACGATCTTAAGGAGCAATCATTTGGTAGTGGTTGGCAAACTCTCATTCTTATGGGAGGCTACATACCTTGGCTTTTCAGCCTTTCAAGGTTGCCATTAATTTTGCAATTCGTAGTAAGTCGAGGATCTGACGGCTGTTAAGAGGAGGCTTTAAGGTATAAATGCAGACAGGTGCTGTGTTTTCCGCAGGGCCGTGAAAGATCAATCTGAAGGGAGGCTAAATTACGGGTTCTGGTCTTAGAGCCACAAGAGGAACCTAATAATATTAAGGCTCTTCTGTTGCCACGGCTGTGTGGCTGTGACATTATACGGTTTAGTTGTGACATGGTCTGACACTAAACGCTTCAGGAAAAGATGCCTAGGAGACTTTGTCAACATAATGAGGTGGAAAAACTCCCTAAAGACCGTCCTGTGGATGTACACCGCGAAAATTATTTTTATGGGGGTTGGAGAAACTTTATAAGCTTCGCGTGGCTCTATAGCGGAGATAGTGTGGCATACCTCCCATATGCACTGCCTAGGTTGGACAGTTCTAACAAGAGAAGTAGCACAAAGGCCTACGTGCGTGTTCGCTATGTTTACCATCCCATCCTGAATTCAGGATCTGCTGAATTCGTTCCCGTTGTCACTTCTCGTCTCATTCTCATTCATCGAATTCGCATTTCTTTCGAAAATAGTGTCCGACACTCGTCTTGTGCTTATTCTCGTTCTCGCTCTCGCACTGATGCACTAATTATTTTTCGCAAATAGTGTTCGCGATTCGTAGTGTGCTCATTCCCTTTCTCGTTCTCGTTCTCGTTCTCGTACGTTCTCCCTCTAGCTCTCATTCGCATTCATAGCCGCGTTGAAACCTCCATTCGTCACCGATGTTCTGGATTCTGGATTTCGACGGGAGAGTGGGAAATCCCGCGCGCACCTAGGCCATCTATTCGGGCCCTTTGTGCTACCTCCCTAGATCGTCGTTCGACCCCGCAACGTCACTCAAGCCATCCCACACGTGAGATAAACCTGAGCATGCTGGACGGGGAAGCGGCTCTTATCTTAGCCATATCCGGCCAGGATTCTCCCAACAAGGATCACCGATGTTGTGCTTGTGCTCATCTTCAAGGTTCGCGGATAAGTTTACAATTCACTTATGTGTTTGAGTGCGAATTTGGTTTTGATTACGTTGTCACGTGCACTGTAGTTGACTGGCCGACCACACGTAGCCACTTAATTTCTACCTGTACAGGATTCACGCCATATCTGACAATATTGACCATACATTCAACTGTAGACGAAGTACCAAGTACTAATTGAGATGCCACCACCAAGATTTGATTACTGTTCTAGTCGCAATTCACCTTTGCACCTTAACCTTGAAAAGTAGGTACCTTTGGTGAGCGATGGGATGCGTTCCCAAACAGAGAGTTAAGGCGTTAAGGAAAGAATAAACAGAGATTAAATTGAATCCAGTTTATTATGATGTACCTACACTTACAGTTGCATCCTCCTTCTTGACTTCCGTTACTTCGCTGTTGTGTCCTTCTTCTTTTCTTCCGTTCCTGCACCATCCTTAACTTTTTCTTTAGCAGGCTTCGCCATAAGTTTCTTATAATCTTGTATTGCCTCATCGTTCTTGGCCTTTACATTATCAAGATCTAACTTTGCTTGGTTAAATTCTTCTCTAGATATCGCCAAAGCATTTCTGGATTTATTCAGGTTTTGCCATACCTCTATATAGCTTCCTCTTTTTTTATTGAGGACTTCTCTTGCCGCGTTGACTTCATCTTTTGCTTTCTGTATTGCCTCTCTGGACCTATTTAAGTTTGCTTTGTCCGTATCAAGCTTTGCTTTTGCTTTATCGAAAATTTCTTTCGTTGCGTTAATTTCAGCACTCGCTTTCTCAAATGCTGCTTTGATTTCCTCCTTCGATTTGTTCGAACTAGTTTCGTCGCCATCTTGGCGGGAAACCTTCAAGAAATTTGTTCAGTAGAGATTACCAAATAATAAAACTCACCCCACAAATGATCAAAAATACTAAAAAAATTGCAAAAGCGGTCTTCATCTTGGAATAGAATTTTCACGCACCATTTCGCCTTTATATAATATCATTCGACAATAAGTAATTTTTTTTCTTGTTAGGTAATTTGTTTAAATGAGGACCAAATTTCTAACATAAATGCTATGGGTAAATAACCATTTTTTAGACGACACAATTGAGCTGTCATGTTATATTACATAACTATCCACGAGTCAACACGTTAATCTATTGTGACGTAAGAGATGATAAGCGAAATTTGCAGTTTCCTTTTCGTTTTAAAGAGTTTTCCCTCAAAAATTTCAGTGGGCCAAAAGGAAACCAGAAGCGATAGAGCGACTAAATTGAAATTTGAACTACTGAACTATTTTCTTGAAAGGTGCCTTTGCAATAATCCACCACCTCCACCTAGTCTTGCATTTTTAACCGAGACCCTCCTCCCAATCGTCTCTGCTTTCAGAGGAGGGATTACCAACCACTCTTTGTCACCTTTATAAGCAGGAACGTACTTAGGTCCGGATGCAACGTGATTCTGGATAGCTACAGACTCATGGTTGATGCACGGTTGGTCTCTCTGAGATCAGAACTATTACGTCACCAGATTAACCTTCTTCTTTTAGCTGCCTTGCTATTCGACAGGACTTCTAAATTCTATTTCCCACCCTCTTCCTTCTAAGACTTTAGACATGATAGACACAATCAGTGCAAACGCCTTTCCTATATGAATAATTGTGAACACAGGGTATGATCATTCCAGTTGTAGAGTGCTAACATTACCAACGAACTGGTTACGCAGATGATGGGCCACAAGGAACTGGAGCTTGGTACCAGAAGATAAATTTCTTGGTTGCAAGGAAAACCATTGTTACAGTAACAATTGGGGTGGTTGTAACAAAGTACTGTTTATCAATTTAGTACACGGGTAACTAGTTTCCCAGCAAACACACATATAAAATATACATCAACATATATAAAATTGAAGTAAATACCCCTACATATGCTTTTTTATATATCAAGTATGTAAGTATTCTTTAATAAAGTTATATAAACCGTATGTCACACATTACGTACATTTTACATAATAGTATAGAAACTTACGGATATTCGGTATACAGAAGTTCATATAATATATACATACAGATAATTACATTATTACTCATGAAATTCATGTGCTGTCATATTTATATGATTAGATTTATGTACGTTATATGTAAAATCTTATATGTAAGAAGTATTACATATTTTTTATTTATACCTTCTGTAAATATAATTAGAAATTATCATTACATATATCGTATGGTCGAAAATAAAGTCCGTTTCTATTTGCCCTGCATAAGAAATCGTATGCGCGTGTTTTCTGCTTAAATAATTTTTTACCTTGATAATAATTACATTATGCTCGAGCAGTTGCCATTTGGTCATCGCAACGCTTTTACAACTAATCTTTTTATGTAAATATACATACATAAAACGTATATAAATTCATGTGCTACAGATATAAAAGAATTTACATCTAATAGACATATACATATATTATATGCCAAATTGCTGACATTCATTATCTCTTATTTCTCTTCCAGTTTTATGTAATTCTAACAAGCTCTTACATAATTTGTATGTATTTTATATATAAATGTGTTTGCTAGGAATGATGTTAGTAACATAATATACAATATTACACAGGATTTGATTGACAAAACGATATTTTCACAAGCAGATAATTCATAATCAAACCCCTTACCGTTGATACTCGGCGGTGGTTATCTTTGATCAAAGACCGTCACGAGTCCACTAGGAAATGCTCAATTCTGACTTACAGAGTAAATTCAATCGGATACTGATCTAAAGTACCTGTAGGTCACGACAAATATTGAAATGGAAATGCACAAATGTTAAAGGTAAGAGAGATAAGTACAAAGTTTAACGTTACAAAACTGAATCGGTAGCAGATAGCGTTGGATCACAGATTATTAATTAACAAATTTTAACAATTAACAAATAACTAATTCAAGCAATATTATCCTTTTAAAGTAATATTGAATAATAATAATTCAATAAATTATAATCACAAACAAACACAAATTAATTAATATTCACTTGGCGTGAATACTCTTCGGTGTAGTTATGCAACTTGTACGTTCGACAAAATGGCGTACTACTCCAAAGGACGCTTCACAGAGCAGAATCTTTGCAAGAGGACAACCAACATCACGTGTAAATGTTTGCTGGGTTATTTTAAGGGAAGGTTTATCGACGACGACACCGGTGACGGGGCCGATGACGTTTAAAAGGTCGAGAACGAATAAGCGTTAGGGATTAAAGAAAATAAATTCTCACCTCGTATTCGAGCGTTAAGGACGTCATTTCATAAACTCCGGTTTAGTGCTCGCGGCTACCTGTAAGTCTGTCTACACCACCCACACCCATGGGCGCCCATATAGTAATTTCCGGGGGGGGGGGGGGGGCACTTGGGAAAGATTGATTGATTAGTTGGGGGGGGGGGGGAGCAATCGCCCCCTCTTGCTCCTTGTTATGGGCGCCCATGACCACATCTTCCACCAAACTCACCATCTATCGATGGTGCTGTGCAAATACCGTTCACTGTCCAATGCTTCTCCGTCCTTTTCCTGCTCGAGATGCACCAGCTCTTAGCGGCGGTAGATTTTATTGCAATCGAGTTGGATGTCATACAGCACGGTATCTTCGTACACGAGCAGCTTCAACCACAAGGACATCTATCAAGCTACGATTGGAGGAAGTATCATCACCTTACCTTTTCTGACAGCCTAAACAAGATCTATCGAGCATTGGGGAAGACTCTAATGAACCCCTTCCCAGATGTGCGATCACTTTGCCACTTACATTATACGAACGAATGCTTTGGAACGTTTCCTTACTAGGTGTCATAGCAGAACGACGTTTATATGTATATTATAGCGACCTAACTACTCCTGTAACGCTGTGCCTATGTAAAGGTAAAGCATTTGGGTCATCTGGTGACAGTTGATCTCAAGAAAAGCTCGAGTGTCATTCATGCTCAGACGGGACGATGAAAAGCTTCCATATTCGTTACACACGGTCGCATTTAAAATTGAGCTCGTTGTGAACTACCTACTTCCTCCTCCAATAATGCCTGGACACTATTCTCTCCCAAAGGAAAGGAATAACCTTTGATAAAGCTCTTTTTAATGGGCCCCTTGTCACGATCTGGTGTGGGGAGAGCGTTAAAACCATGAAGAGTGGTTTTGAATTATTGTCACATGCGTCAACCATTTTGGGCAAGCGACCAGATGTACGAATTTAAAGAATTCATGAAAGAAACACAATTTGCGTGATAATGAACCACTAAACGGCTGTACCAGAAAAAGTCAATTTCGATGGAGAACCGATATTTATTGTTAGGTTTTTCTATTCTGTCTTTGTTTTACTATTTCCTAAAATGCTTGAACTATAATTTCTTTTGGCACCTTCTTCTTCCGCAGACATGTTAAGGGATCTACTGTTCTCCTATTTTTTCCTTGTTTATCCTTCATTTGTCTCAACCCCCCACCCTTTCTTTTATTTTCTAATAGAAGAAAAAGGCTAGATTAATGGAAGAAAGGTCATCAAAAAGGTTATAGAATAGAATTGAAGCGATTGAGGTAGGTACCGGAACAGTTTCAACTTTTTTTGGGTTTTTTTGGTTAGTACGTATGATATCGAAATAAAAAATTATGGCAAACGGGATTAATTTGTTTATTGCTTTTTAGTTTCATTCACTGCTTGGAGTAACTGTTGTTTCACTGCTTGGAGTAACTGTTGTTTCACTGCTTGGAGTAACTGTTGTTGATCTACTTGAACTTTGCTTAGTTGACCGTGGAGTTGTTACTCCAGACTTGCGAGTTGCTGTACGGTTATGATTTGCATTCATCCTAGTTGTACTCGACATGTTGGTTTTTCGACAACTTCGCATTGCAACATTATACTTGGTCGTTTCTTCGTTATACGCTTTCCTTGCTACCTGGTAGTCTTCTTTAGCTTTAGCGCATTCTTCCGCGCTTAGAGTAACACTCGAATTCGGCGTATCTGTAGTTATTCCAACCGTGACCTCAGCATTGCTTGCTGGAGTGGTAGTCGTCGTATCTCCCTCAGCGCCATCTTCGCAGGTAATCTGAAGCAAAATTGTAAACCAAACATTTCTTACAATTGAAACTTACCTCGTAGACGGCCAGGAAGGCTAAAAGGAAGGTAATCGTACGGATTTTCATTTTTGTAATGACTTTTCGTGTGCCTCGCGTTATATATAAAATGCGATCAATGGATTTAATTTGCGAGAATCGGTAAATGGCGGTAATTTCGGTAATTGCCCCATAATCGATGTTGACTAGAATGATAATGATCAATTGAATGGAACTTTTTTTGGCAAACTGGTACCAAAATTGTTTATTGTGCGCCATTATTTGGACTACCGTTCATTATTCTCTAATCGAGATGAACGCTATGGTACTTCTCGTGGTCTTTGTTTGAATTTCCGGACTATTCTTCTTTTTTAGAAATTGTGTAACAGTCGCCGACGACGCATTTTCATATTCGAGGACTTTCAAGGACGAAAAGATTTGAGACGACTTGAGGTGAGAAAATGAATTCCAAGAAAAGAAGCAATTAAATTACATGAATATGAGGTTCAAAACGCTGACATTGTCAAATCCTCTAAATTTTTACCGCGGTACAACTCCTTTTTTGAAACTGATACTTATTTCATCCTTAAGCCTACCATATGGTACTGTTGCAACAGTACATTTGAATTTATCATCTATTCGATATGCGACTCAGAGCTCCTAGAGTGAACTCCGGTCAGATAGGCCAACAAGTAAGTGTAGGCAAAAAAAGGTAAAGGTCGGACAATTCAACACCGACCTAACCGCCGACAAAGAAGTACCCATCACAGCTCCAACCAAAGGGGGGTAGCAGCAAGGCTGGAGCACCTCGCAACCGCAGCTACAAGCGAACTGCCGAAAGGCAACTCAGAGCGACCATTGATGCCAACAACCCACTGGGTAAACTAACAGCTAACCAGGCGGGTATGTTACAAAACCACCTGCCAGCATCTTGTCACCTTGACAGGGGGTGCTCTAGCACACGCTTTCAAGGGCTGAAGGTACTCGGGCGAGATCCTAAAAATATCGTGTGAGGGTAACCATTCCTTGTGTGGTTGAAAAAGATGGTTGGCAACCTCCCACAGTAGTGGGAGGCTGAGCGCTTAAAGGTACTGCAAGAGGACTGCCTTCCTAGGCTTCGGAAGACTGCCATTTGAGTTGCTTAAAGTTAAAACTCAAAAGCCAAGTGCTATTTAGTTAAATATCAACACTCGATACCGACTAAAGTTCCTAACTGTTATATTTCAGTCGGTCTGCTTGTCGCAGCCCTAATTTTTCTGTTAATTAACCATTTTGTTTAGATAATTCAACAGGTTGCGCAACAAACACTACTGGAAAGTAAAAAGGTGAGATTTGTGTAATTACATTTACTGACTTTTGCACAGTTACCAAGTCGGTTGCTGAAATATATATCCATTTGTTACCGTAACAAGCCACCGTTCATTCATTTCCTGTTTGGTACGGTTGATGGTGATCCGTAATAATCCTGTTAAGCCTTAATGAAACCTAATTCTTTTTCATGTTTAAATCTACGTGCTTTTTTCCGCCCAATTATGTGGTTCAAATTTTGAGTGATTGTGTAACTATCAAAACAATTTAAATTTCTGACGCAATTTGAAATATTTTATATGTTATGTAAGCGATTTATTTCTATAAACACAAATTACTATTATATAGTTTCAAAAGAATGTTCAATATTCTATTTTGTCACGTGCCTAATAACTTAATATCTTCCAGTCTATATATTACTGGTCCAATCTTCCCGGAGAGATACATTATCATAGTGATATACAAAGTCAACAGATTAGAAAATGCAAATTGCAGCCATCTTTCTTTTCCTAACTTTCGTCGTCATTTATAAGGTAAGTATCGGTAATTTTTAAGAATTAATCAATAACCTTACGTTTAGGTTTCCGCTGAAACTTCCGGAAGTGGTAGCAATGTGGGAGGCGGTGTTACCACTCCGAGTGGTATGGATGCATACGAAATTGCAAAACAGGAGAAGGAGCTAGCAAAAAAGGCTGTCAAGGAAGCACAGGATGTTTATGATGCCAAGAAAAAGAAATTGAATGAATTGAGGCAAAAACGTTACGAAAGTACAAGGGATAGTATGGGTAAAAATAAATCCGAGAAAAATCGTGAAAAGAGTAGCAAGGCGTAATTTGGAAGAAGTCTTCTAGTTCACTATATAGTAACTTGTACCTATTTTCTTCGAGAAACTTAGTATATTATTTGTTTTGAGACTAGTAAATTTTATTCATTATTCCATAACACTGTTATCTATAGGTAGATATCTATAATCACAAAGTGTCTGATTGATGCGGTTAAGTGATTAAGGGTCGGATCAAGGAGGTGTTTAAACTATATGAAGGACCACCCAATATGACTTGTAATGCGAAAACTGTTTTGTATCTATGTGCTGTGCACTTACCGTCGAACACTGCGGTGCCGAGTAGGTACGGTACTTGCGGTAATTTTACACTAATATTGTTCTATGCGTTGACACTGTAGGCTAGTTAAATTAGACAAAAAAAGGGGGTTTATGAAAAGTGATGCTAACTTTACGGGACTTTTTCAGGGTTGTTTGGGAAGTTAAGGAGGGCTTAAATCCAAGTTTGCGTATACCCAGACCCCGTGGGATTTTTTTAAGGGGGGAGGAAAGGTAAAAATTTTGATTTCGCTATAACTCGGCAGCAATTGATCGTACAGAAAAAATAAAAAAAGGGTTTTGTAGATTTGTTGAAGCTCTACAAGTTTTCTTTGGACGACTTTTCCCGAAAATTAATATTTAACGATTTATCGTAAAAAACAGTAAAAAAAAGTAAACTTTTTTGGCTTTTGAGTTTTAACTTTCAACAAATTAAATTCTTCAAGGTAAAAGGTAATAAACATATAACAAAAGTAATTTTAAAGGTAACGAACAAAGTTAATGAAAAATTAATTAAGAATGTAACAAAATGAATTAAATAAGTTATTTAAATTGAATCAAAATATAAGTTAATCAAGTGATTAAGTGTAAACAATTTAAGCAATCAACAGTAATTTCAAATTCAAATAATAACAAGCAAAATGTAAGGTTAGTTACTTATCAATCTTGTTTCCAAAGTTGACGCAAGATGGCAGCAGCTGAAAATCTTCTTAATTCAGAAATATCGGAAATGATTAGAGATGATATGATGGACAGCAATTAGTGTTGTTTATCAGGAAACTAACCATCGACGTTCGACAGCAAGTAGAATGGAAATATTTTCAAATAGAACTCAAGACAAATTCTTCACAAAATGGCGATACACCGTAAGTGAGATGTAAAACCAAAAGAAATCCAATATTAAACGCTAGGACAAACAATATGAATTACTGTCAGGAATTCCAAGAGTAACGTGATATTTAATACAAAAAAAATTAGGTACATACCTCGAGGATTAATATTTTCCTGGAGCGTAGCAAAACTTTTAACGTAAACGAAACCAAAATGCGTAAAGCCATATAATACCTCTGTGACAGTGTTAAGAGATGCTCACTTTCCTGGAGGTATAATCCCCGTCACCAACACACCTAGTCACTGGACGACCACCGATCATGCAATGGTCACGTGGGAGGTGAATTCGTTTTCAGCACACAACTCATCGGGACGTCCTGACCAGAATTCGAATCAGGAATCGTATTGAATATTGCGAAGTAGCTAAAATCGGAACTAAAAGTAGAATCGCTCTAAAAGGGATGAGCGAGCGAAACTTCGATTCGTCGACGTCAAAGTATGATATCTGCCACCTTCAGCGCATACTTCATATAGATTTAGAGCTGGTACAAGAATTCTGGACCTACAAACTGAAAAATACGAAGTCTGGTATTGAAAAGAGCATGCGGTGCCAATGCAATTGAGCATCAACATCAACATCAAAAGGAGAGGCGATTTCCTCCTATAGGTATTATTTCATTAACAGGTAACAGTAACTCAGAGATAGTCAACATAGGCAGTGAGTCAATATTCACGTAACATTTGGACTATCTGTAGCAGATGGCATGACCATAGATATAACGAAACGGTCAAGGGCAAAATTTTGTCGAGCTGGAAGTTGTGGAAGTAAACCTTAGTATTCCCGTCAGTAGTGCCTTTAGTTAAAGTGTAAGAATAAACGTGTGGTTTATGCATGATGGTGTTCCAGCCCATTTGATGTCATAGTCCTAAAAATGCACTGGATAGTATGTATCGTGAGAAATGGATAGGGAGAGGAGGCCCAGTTGCAAGTCTCTTTCGTTCTCACGAGGAAACACACCTTTTGTCAAAGGGACGCTTGGGGTGCGACCCAACCAAAGACACTTTCACAGAATGAACGTTGAAGCATACATCTTTTTAAGGGTTGAAATAGTGAATTAAAATTAGAGGCCACACTACATGGACCTTCAGTAAATCGCAACTGGAAGTTTTTTTTTACACTAGATCCACACTTGGGGAATTCTTGAACGGGTTTACGCAGCCGTATAGGATCAATTTCAAAAGATGCTGATCGTTTTCCGTATGAGAGAAGCAGCCCATGGAAGAAAGCTTAGGTAACTATTGATTTTCTTCCCTAAAAGTAGGTGTTATTACTAACAATAACCTCCCAACGTGAGGAGCAACTCATCTTGATCCCACTGTACACCACGATTGTGAACATGAGTCGACTGCTTTCAACTTAAGCGAGCCCCTTGCAATAAGGGCCAAGGGCGATATTCCGTGCATCGCGAGAACGTCTCCCATCCATCATTCTTAGTCTCCTCACTAACCCGACTCTCTTCTTGAGTTGACCTAACCATAACAACTAATAACAGAAAAAGAACTGAGGGAAGTGATAAAGAAATTGGAGAAGAGAATGGAAACCAAAACAGGAGCTGGAGACGAAGCAAGAAAATCGGGGGCCTTAAAACCCCAAATGAAGTCGAAATTTATATTCAGAAAACGTAAACTAAGAACTTACGATACTGTAGTCAGCCCATGGTTGTGATGTGAAGCATTTGTACCAAACAAGGCTGAAGAGAAAGATCTGGAAAGATGGGAAAGGAAATCTCAATTTGTCTTTTTATTTCTTCTTCCCACCTTCGACCATCATGTCTCTAGTCTTGACGTGATCGACTGTCCTTCTTCCCGTTTAAGCACTACTTTTATGTTCATCTCTGAGTAAGCTTCCATTGGAATGTCCTGCCAAGTAAGCAAATTGGTGTTACTCTTCCATTCCAGATCTCCACCTTGGAATTTGGAATTTTCAATGAAGTTGTCTTTACTTAGACCAGTCAAAGCCAAAGCTTAAACCGGAATTGAAATCAATTCCAAATATCATCCGGTATAATTACCACTTTTCTGTCCAATGAAATTTGGAAATGGAAGAAGATGGTGAGTTTTAGGATAGAAATTCCGTTCCGTTAAGGAATTTCAAATTTTAAGGCTCCCAGATTATATCAGCAATGTAATCTGGGAGAGGATCTGAGCCTCAAAATCAGTAGGTATTCCTGCCAGAGTTCTTTGATCTTCAAATGTTTCTCCTACTTTATTCCTTGAACCTGTCCTACAAAAAGTGCGAGTCGTCTCTGTCAATCAGTTATCATTATTTTGTTTCGGTCGTGCTTGTGTTTCAAATTTCTTTTTACATTATGGAGTTATGGAGTAATTCCAGGACTACATTATTGTGTATATCTATGGCACCGGTAACATAATTCTTCAAGGTCGATCTTTTTTCCTCTGTGGTGTATGGAAAAACAATAATGAGAGTCATAATCTGATCCTGTGCTTCATTAACAAACAGAAAATCGTCTCTTTTGTCCTACCAGGTGTCAATTCCGCTTGAAAATATTACCTACGGACTTCCTTTCAGTTAGGTACTCAATCTTCCACAAATGGCCTTCACGTGGAACAACGATTCCAAATATCATTTGTCACCGACTGCTTTAGCCTTTGGGATACTCTCTGGCATGCCTGATGGCCTTTTTCACATTACACTCTCAACACAGTTGGACGGGATTCAATGAAATTTCCTCAAACCCAGTAATTTAGGCATCTCAGACAGGATAATGGGAAAAAACATACACACGCATTTTGGTTTATTACAACCACAGTCCAGTCTAACTGTATTTTAAGCTAATTTGAGCTTTTCGAATACATCTACTTTGATAAAGTAGGAAGAAGCAAACAGATGAAGATGAGAAAATGACAACAAGAGTTCAACATGTAATCGTATTTAATTTGATCTATATACTCTTTATTAACAAATTCCAATTTATTGATCGCCGTCAGAACCGCCTGGTGCACCATCTCCCTTTCCTTTTCCTCTTCCTTTGCCCTTTCCTTTACCTTCACGATCACCTCTTTCCTTTCTCTTTTCTTTACCTGCAGCTTTTCCACCTGCTCTGTCATTATCACTATCTTCATCTTGAGCAGACACCTACATTAAAAAGAAAGAATAATTAGAAAGGTTCTTTCAACTAACGATGACAGTTACCTCGTAAATGACGAGGAAGACTAAGAGTAGAGCGAATGCGTAGAACTTCATGTTGAACTGTCTTAATTCTGACTCCCACTGTACTCTCCCACCTTATATGTATACCATTTGGACAATGCTGCTACAATAACACTCATTACAAATTGAAAGCCGAAGGTCCAACAATCATTATTGTACGTTTACATAACACCGAAAAAAAAGGTTCCAATCATCTCTGCCATTATCTTCTTGGTAATGTTCTTATAAATACTTTCATTACAAATGGTCCTTTTTTCGAAAATAGTGCAATCTATATAATGTGTTCAAATTATACCAAAAAGAAAAACATTTGTATCTATAGGTAATGATGTAATGACATTTACATAACCGCACCCATTAACGATGTATGAGATATAAATATTGGCAGAAAAAAAGTTCTTTGTTAAGGAGTTCCTGATGTCAGAGGTCTCAAAAACTTGCCATAATTTTGAATTTATAGATTTTTGAAACTGAGCATTACCCATTTCAGCATTCTTTCATTACCGACCACTGTAATGGAGTCATGCCAAAAAATTCGCAAGCCCAAGAGCCCCAAATAGATCAAAAGGTACAAAGAAAAAGGACTATCGTCATTAGAGATGCCCAAGGGAAAATGTCGGAGGAAGTTAGGAAGATCATCGTTCCAAATCTCAAATAATTGAAAGTTTGAATAATTCCTTACTTCGTACCACTATGAAGTCATGATATCACTGCACGGATCACTTGGATCACACTTGGAGGACGAGTGTGTCGCTACCAAAAGTTCAGAACGGATCATAGATAAAGTAAATTACCTAAATATGAAATGACGAGGAAACCAAAACAAACGTCCACTGTTCTCTTAGTGGAAAATTGCTAAGAGTCCTAAAAAATGTAGCATTTGCCTCACTCCAGTTTACTGGTGATCGCAGCAAACACATCGGTTAGTTTGCAAAGATAATTATGCTCAACTGTTCACTGTGTTCGGGTAGTATACCAAACAATACTTACGTTCAATCCCTTTGTGTCACTCTATGGGCTACAGTTGGTGGAAAGTTTATCCCCGCCAGTCGAACGCAACACCGCAACATTAAGGAGTTTTTTTGTCTATGTGGGAGTGGAAATCCATTACCGGAAATTCAGTTTTACCTGCATAGGGTGGTATTGTGAGACTCTCTCCCTTCCAGATTGAAAGCACTCCTAGACTTAGTGTTGGTGGACGCAGCTTTATTAATTCCGTAACCCTGACATCTTATTAAGATTACTCCACTAGGGGTGATCCCGATGATTTTGATGTATTCCCGTTTTTCTATAGAGCAGCGTCCTTCCTTTCGCCTATATATTCCTTTTTCTCCACCTTCGAACAGGTCTCTAGTCTTGACAGAATTCCTTGAGCTTCTTCTCCCAACATAGATTTTTCAGTTGAGCAAGTTCGGGACAGTCACATAGAATGTGGTGAGCCGTCTTTGTGTCTGTATATCTGTATATAAGACCCATATGGTGCATGTTACTCCTATCAGTTCCCCCCTGGAACACAATTTGAAGTTCAGCTAGCGGTTTGTTGACATGAAAGGTCCTGTAGGGTTTATCCGCATTGCGCCGATGCACGAAGGATTCTGTGCCACCAGACAATTGAATTATCCCTGAACAAAAAATAGGCGTAATCACAGTAGATTATAGACGTAGAACAGTCTTTCGGGATAGTCCTCAAAATTTCGGGATCGCGTGGCGACTTTCCCGAAGGTCCTATCTACTTTTTCCGCTTTAAGCTAGATGTGGTTAGACCAGTTCAGTTTGTTCTCAAGCGTAATACCTAATTACTTTGCTGACTCTGGAAGCTGAATTTTTGAATGACAAAGGTATTGAGTTAGGACATTCTCCAATTTCTAGGCGATGCAATTAAGGAGAAAATACATTACTTGAACCGATTGGTTCGGCGCCGGCGGCCGGATTGGTGCGCTGCAGTGACCGTTGGACAATCCTCAATAAAATTTCTGTTCGAATCCTGGTCAGGACATAGAAGTTTTTCTTTTTAAGTGTGTAAGGGGGTTAATAAGTTATTGGTCAAAAATAAAAACAGGTATTGGGATACAATTAATTTCTAGCTCTCTCCATTGGTTTGATTTGTACCTAAAAAGCGATACAGCAAATTTTCTCCAGGAAATCCCGATGATTTGTATGCTGAAAACGATTTTACCTCCCAGGTAACTTTCGCCTGATCGGTGGTCTTCCAGTCATTCGGCGTGGGGGTGACGGGGATTTCCTCTGTCGGGGGGGGGGGGGGGGGGGGGCGGGACACTACGCCGAATGCCCACAACGCCGACACGATTTTTTGATGGCCCATATCGCCGACTAGGGACACTACGCCGACGGACACTACGCCGACAGTGCCCACATCGTCGGCAAGTGTACAAGGGACACAACGCCGAACATGCCCACATCGCCGACGGACACTACGCCGACAGTGCCCACATCGTCGACAAGTATACAAGGGACACTTCGCCGAATTTTTATTTTAATTGCAGAATCCAAAATGCAAAACTTAAACGTAGATTGCCACTAAAGCGCCTAGGTTATTTGTAGGTTTAGTATATTTCTTTTCAATTGATACTTTTTCATAGTCAAGTGCAACATTTAATTACGCAAATAAGTTTGAAAGTAATGATATTACGTTAGGTAATTGCAATTAAAATTGCCGGCGTTCTGTCCACAGGGAAAAATTCGGCGAAGTGTCCCTTGTACACTTGTCGACGATGTGGGCACTGTCGGCGTAGTGTCCGTCGGCGATGTGGGCATGTTCGGCGTTGTGTCCCTTGTACACTTGTCGACGATGTGGGCACTGTCGGCGTAGTGTCCGTCGGCGTAGTGTCCCTAGTCGGCGATATGGGCCAACAAAAAAGCGTGTCGGCGTTGTGGGCATTCGGCGTAGTGTCATATGCCCTCACGGGGGCTTTACCCGTATAGGAACTATCCTCTCTTCTAAGGCTAATTGGATTTTAATATGTATTTCATTTACGCGCGATGCAGAGGACAGGATAAATCCACAAAGAATCTCCCCCCCCCCCCCCCTAAGACGCCTCCTAATGTTTCTTGTAGGCTTCCAAGTCAACTGTGCCTTTGTTCTCTCTTGCCTTATCGAGCAGTGTGCCCCGCTCGATTTTCTCTTTTTCAAGCGCTTTACACCGCCTAGAGTGATTATGTAAAGTACGATCACATAACGGAGTTGAAAAGGAGATCAATTTTGTAAAAAAAACGAAAGAATAGAATCGAGCAAATGACGCAATGCCATAATCCAATATTGAATAACAGCATCTAATTATATAATGTGCCATAGAAGAGCACAATGGGTTCAAATTACAGTTACGACCTTCGAGTTTAGATGAAAGGTGGCCTCTGTTTGCAGAACGGTATATAAAGAGAGAACTGTTCTAAAATTCAAAACAAATCCAAAATGAAGATCGGTGTATTCGCCCTTCTCTTAGCCTTTGTCGCTTTTTATGAGGTAACATATTAAGTGACGCAAACCGAATTTAAAATGTCTCTTGATTTTAGATCTCAGCTGAAAATTCGACTAAAGCGAGTAGTTCAAATGACGACACCACGGCAACCGAAAAAAGCGCAGATGACGGGAAATCAGATGAGAACTTTAAGCAAGCTTTGGATAAGCTTGGGAAAGCGAAAGACGCACTAGATATAGCAGAAAAAGACTATACGCAAGCAAGGGTTAAACTTAACAAAGCGAAAGAGGCGTATAAGAAAGCAAAAGAAAATCTCAAGAAGGCTAAACCCAAACCCAACAAAAAGAACAGTGAAAACGAAAGTGGTAGCGAAACTACAACAAAGGCATCTTGATCAGTAAATGTGCAAAAGCAATAAAAAATAAAATTCTGTCCAATGCGGCAAATTTTTACTGTTTTTTTTTTTGTGTTGATATGTTGAGTTAATGCAGGAACCTGTGCATTTCGATGGGGAGTATCTATGTCATGGGACCGGGAGCGGCATTGAGATTCGATTTAAGAACCCATCTTAGAGGCATGTTCTTGTCTAGAATTTTCGCAAACTTTTGTGGGAGTTTAGTTTGGGGATTTTAGTTTGGTGGGTACACCTTTAATGATCTTTAGGGGGAGTTTGACTGAGTAGCACAGCATGCAGAAAGGGAGAGCAAAAGGGGGAACAATAATGGGAATAAGAGGAGAATGGGGGATACAGAAATAGGAACAGCGACAGTATGTAGTAGGGGAATGAAGGGGACGAGGAAAAACTTGGAAGAGATGGTAGAGGAACACGAGAGGGGAATGGTAATAATTGGGGGAGACTTCAACGCGAGAATAGAAGTGGAGGGAGGAAGGCTAGATAAAAAAGGGAAGAAACAGAAACGGGCAAGGGATAAAGTGGGGAAAAGAAGGGAAAAGAATGTAACGAGCGGGGATGGAAAATATTGAATGGGACAAGGGAGGAAGGGGAAATGGGGTGAATCGACAATAAACTATGTTATAGTGACTATAGAAGCGGGGGAAAATGTGAGGAGATTCAAGGTTGGGGAGAGGGTGGAGTCATACCACCAGCCACTGGAACTTACAATGGAAGGGAGAGAAAGAGATGAAAGGGAGAAGGAGGAAGAGTTTATTACAAAACCAGTTTGGGCAGAAGAGAGCATAAGAAAGTAGGTACAAAGAAAGAATGGAAGAGACAATATGGGTAGGGAAAGATGTACAAGAAAGTGTCGAGAAGATGACGGAGAAGGTGAAACGCAGAATTAGCGAGCACTAAGACTGTGAAAAAACGAGAGGATGGGGAAAAAAGAATATAACGAAGAAGTAAGTCTGTTTTGGTTATCCTCTCTTTGAGCGCCTCTGTCCTAATTACTAGGTTTAGTGGAGGTAGGTTTAAGATCTCAATAGCTGCCGTAGTGGTCGTTATCATTGCCCCAAGGGATGCTCTGCGCTGCGCACCTAAGTACCTGTATGTTCTTCTTGGTGAAGGTCTAAGTGGCATTCAGTCCAAAAATCCTACACTTTGTTAAAGATACACGAATCCTTGAGTGGTTGACGATAACGGGGCGTAATGGACCAATCGGTCGCAGTGTTGGAATCTTTGGGGATTACCCTTAGATCAATAGATCATGATGACTATCCATTGCCAAAAACTACCATAATGTTGCATAGTTTTTCTTCCCTAAACCGAAACTAACTAGTTATTTGCCCTTATACAGGGTGGCCCATTGAAAAGGTAACACGCATGTTTTGGGACACTTAGGCCAGTTTCTTAAAAAAACGCTCGGACACGTCAATTTTCTATTTTTGGGGGACAACTTTTGATGTCAAATTTGACTTTGTCAGGTCAACCCCCTAGCCCCAGTAACCCCTAACTCAAGAATTTAAATAGGGAACAGGAGTCGAGCGACCCCTCATTTGAAGCGTCTTTTAATTCTCTATTTGACAGTATAAATGAAAATTAGTTTTACTCAATTTTTTTTCCGCCCCCATGAAAAGCACCCTCTAGATTAACTAAGGTGGGGGTGTTGTTTAGGAAAAATCCTGAAACACGCCACCTTTGACCTTTTGAACGGCACATTTCAGGATTTTTCCTAAACAACACCCTCACCTTAGTTAATCTAGACGGTGCTTTTCATGGGGGTGGAAAAAATTGAATAAAACTAATTTTCATTCATACTGTCGAATATAGAATTAAAAGACGCTTCAAATGAGGGGTCGCTCGATACCCTTTCCCTATTTAAATTCTTGAGGTAGGGGTTCCTGGGGCTAGGGGGTTGACCTGACAATGTCAAATTTGGCATCAAAATGTGCCGTTCAAAAGGTCAAAAGTGACGTGATTCAGGATTTTTCCTAAACAACACCCCCACGTTAGTTAATCTGGAGGGTGCTTTTTATCGGGGCGAAAAAAAAATTGAATAAAACTAATTTTCATTTGTACTGTCGAATAGAGAATTAAAAGACGCTTCAAATGAGGGATCGCTCGACTCCTTTTCCCTATTTAAATTATTGAGTTAGGGGTTGCTGGGGCTAGGGGGTTGACCTGACAAAGTCAAATTTGACATAAAAAGTTGTCTCCCAAAAATAGAAAATCGACGTGTCCGAGCGTTTTTTTAAGAAACTGGTCTAAGTGTCCCAAAACAGGCGTGTTACCTTTTCAATGGGCCACCCTGTATAATAATTTGCAAAGGTCCTTATTACTAATCACTGTCTATTTACATTTCATTTTTACATATTTACATTTCTTCCCCTATTAGTTTCTTCCTTCTCCCCCATACTTTTTCCATCCACTTCGCCCCCCTGCCTTTCTCGTCTAATATTTCTTCTACCTTCCTTTCATCCTCCCTTAACTCCCTGTGCACTCTCTTAGCATATGTGACACCTTCTCCGCCCCTTCCCCACACAGTCTGCACTTTCTTTCTTCTTCCTTTCTCCAATACGTATTGACCAGCTCCTCGTTCCCACATCGGAACCTCGCCACCATCCCCTTTCCTCCTGTTCCCCCCACCCCTTTCAGGTATTCTGGTATCCCTTCTCCCTTGATGTTCTTGTAATTCTCGTTATACCTGGACTTTTGTCCATCCCTCCTGATTTTGTACGTCCCTGTCCCTTCTTTCTATGTCCGCCCTTACCCGTACCCCCTCTTTCTCTTAATCTTTCTACTTCTTTCTTCGAGTACCCATTCCTTTTATAATATTCCTCCCTAATTTCTTATCCATACTTCACCTTTCCCTCTTTTATCTTTTTCCAGCATTTTTTTACTATTTTGCTTCCCTCTCTTCCATTGATCGCTTCCTCGTACCCCACTGCCCTCCCCCTGCCCCTACTCTTATTTTTGCTACCTGTACTTCCTCCCTCACCACATACCCCGGCGTGTCTCTGTCCAACCCCAGCACCCATTTCCAATATTTTACTGGTAGCAGCTCCTCCACCTCCTTTTGTTCCTTTCCACCACCACACTTCCGCTCTTTCTTTTATATGTTCCTTCTCTTTGTTGTCCTCCCTAACGTGTAGCCCAGGTACGTGAACTCCTTCACCTGGTCTATCTCTTCTTCCTCCCCATTTCCACTCCTCCGTTTTCCTTCTCCCGCCGCCCTTCCTGAATACCATCATCTTTGTTTTTTTGTATGTTTATATCTAGCTCCTTTCTTTTCAGGTATCTTTCTATCATACCCATCATTTCCCTCATTCCTGTTTTTTCTTTTGCCACCAATACCAGATCGTCCGCATACGCAAGAGACCATATATCTTCAGTCTCCTCGTTTCCACATATATTTCCTCCATCCTTTTTACTAACCTTTCTGTTATTTTGTTTCTTCTCAGGTATTCCCATAACTTTTCCCTATTAACCTTTTCAAATGCCGCTATTAGGGTCACAAATAATGTTACCATTTTCCCGCTTTTCCTTCCCATCTTCTTATTCACAATTATGTATAGGTTATCCATCGCTCTTCTACCTTTTCTGAACCCCGCTTGGCCGTCGGGCAGCATATTCTTTTCTTTTAACTCCGCCTGTAGTCTTCCTTCTAGTACCATCCCATAAATCCTCAATCTTGCCGCCTTTTTTAAGCACCGGGCAAATTAATCCTAGTCTCCATCTTTCTGGGAAACCTTCCCCTCTCCAAATTATATTGATTACCATCGTCATTATTTTTCCCACTTTTTCCCCTCCATATATTCCTCCCCTTGTATCCCATCTTCTCCCGCGTCGCCTTCCCTCTTTTCACCCTATGAATTGCCTGCTTCACTTTCTCCTCCCTTATTCCTTCATCTCCTCCCTCGCTTTCGTCCCCTTCCGTTCTCTGCCCTTCTCTCCCGTTTTGCCTCGTTTCCCCTTCTAGCAGTTGTTTGAAGTAACTCTCCCATTCTTCTATTTGTATATCCGTTTTTTCCTCCTGTTCTTTTTCTCTCCTTCTATAAATATTTCCATACATCCTCTTTCGTTTTTATTTCCTTGATCAGTTCTTCCTGTTTTTTTTTGTTTTCTTCCTTCTTAATCTCACAGATCTTCCTGTACAGTTTGTCCTAAATCCCCACTCGCTACGGTTGGGAGAATAATTCCAATAAAGTAAAGGTGAATGGAATCGTGTGTTACACAGACGGTTCCAAAACCACTAGAGGCTTAAGCTCTACATAACACTCTGGTGTGTACAGGAGTAATGGACGGTACTGTGGAGTCTTTCTGTAAGTCTGAGACAAAAAGAGTGTTCGGCTATTAAAAGAGAACCTTAGCAAAAGGAAATTCTTTATAGTTACAGACAGTAAAGCAGCGATTGCAGCAGTAGATGCATATGTAGTAATAAATTCAGGGCTAGTCCGTCAATGTACATAAATGCCAAAAGCACTAGGTAGCAAAATTAGCGAACCAAGGAGTTCCAAAATTAATTACTAAGGTAATAACCGGTATAAGCAAAACTGTAAGTAACCATCAAAATGGATAACTGCGCGACTGGTATTGAAAAAACCAGGCTAATAGTACAAAATAGCCAATATACCTATTTCATACTATCGCCAAATAATATGGGAGCTGAGGACGAGAGCAGTTCCAAAGTACCCTGGTGGAGAATCGCCCGGGTCCATGTTGAGGCCTCTACTGTATGGAACATACTGCGAGTAGTAACCTCTAGAAGGACAGCAAGGATTGCGTTTGCAGGAGATGTGGGGGTTGTGGGAACAGACTGGGCAGAAGTCGAACTCACGGAAACAGCGAATGTGGCCATAGAGGATATGCGCAATAAACTGAGGACTGAAACTGGCGCTGGAGGAAAATGAGAAAGCGTTGCCCACGGGCAGACTAAGGGTGCAACCAGACTGATACCAAATGTGGATGGGGTAGTAAAAGCCAAGAGATGAGTGACGGAGGCAGTAGTGCACTCCATACCGAGGTGGCAAGAAAGATTAGAAGCGACATCCTGATTGAATGAGGTGACAAATGGAAGCTCATGTGGACGCGTACATTAATGAAAGATCAAAAGGAAAAATGATTATTATAGATAGGTAACAGTTATGGAATGAATAAAATTTACCAGTCTCAAAACAAATTTACTAAAATGCTCGAAGAAAATACAAGTTACGATATTGTAAACTTAGGCTTCTTTGGAAGTCTCCTTGCTACCCTTTTTATTATTCTTTCCACAATTTTTCTGACATTTACCTTTACCCATACTATTTTTTTTATTGTTGTAATGGTTATCTCTCTTCATTTGTTCAACATTATTTTTCTTTTCCTGATAAACATTCTTTGCATTATCAAGATTCTTTTTCGCTTCCTCCTCTTCCCGTTTTGCAACTTCGTATGCATCATCTGTTTTATCATTACTCTTATTGTGACATTTGCCACCCTTTCCGTGACCTTGAGCGAGAACCTAAACGTAAATTTAGTGATTAATTCTTAAAAATTACCGATCCTTACCGCACAAATGACGACGAAAGTTAGGAAAAGAAAGATGGCTGCAATTTTCATTTTCTAATTTGTTCACTTTGTATATCAGTATGATAATGTATCTCTCCGATAAGATTGGACCAGTAATATATAGATAGAATGAAGACATTAAGTTATTACGTGACAAAATATGGGATATTGAAAAGTCTTTTGAAACGATATAATATAGTAATTTGGGTTTATAGAAATGAATGGCTTACATAATAATATTTCAAATTGCGTCAGAAATTTAGACGATTTAGGTAAATTGTTTTGATCCACAATCAATCAAAATTTTATCCAATGTAATTGAGCGGAAAATTTGGTTTTATAATACGTACGTCCATCATCATCATCATCCTGCATCAAGATGAATTAGGTTTCATTACCTACGGCTTAACAGGATTATTCTAAACATTTCCTCTCAAGGCGCGCAGAGAAACTAGAGCCCGTTTCTAAATTGAAGACTATCTTTAGAGAGGTAGTCACCAAGACAAAGCTCCTCGACTTGGTGGAGTTCGGTGTATCAGTCGCTACCATCAAGCCCACTTTAGACGCATTTGTCCACGCTGCTCTTGCGCACCGTTACTCCGCTGTTGTTAGACCAACAGCAATTCCTTAAAACGAATTAACATAAGGGATTAAAAAAAACTTCGAGTCTTAGAAGCGTAATGTCAAAACTTCGGTCCAGTGCTTACAGGAGTTTAGGAAAAAACCCTGGGAAAAAAACCAGGAAAAAAAACCCGGAAAAAAAACCCGTAAAAAAACCCCGAAAATTGAAAAAAATATACTAAACCTGCAAATAACCTAGGCGCTTTAGTGGCAATCTACGTTTAAGTTTGGCATTACTTTTATTTCCAAACTTTATATAAAGTTCGATCCACAAGAGTTGGCGTTCACGTCATAGGTTTCCGAATGAATGCACGACATTCCTTTTAAACAATCATTAAAGCTTAATACATGTTTGTGATAAAGATGGCAATATAGTTTGCATGTGTTTTAAGTAAAGACGTGCGTATAGATGATCGCCAGTGAAAATGAGAGAGAAGTGAGTATGTCCGTATGTCCAACAGCTGACTTCAATCAACACTATCTGTCAATGTCAAATTTATTCATTATTTATAAATAATCTCGTATTATTTCTGTTCGTTGTTGTTTTGCCCTTTTATTTACTCGTTCTTTACAGTTATTTTGTTCTAATTATCAAATTATTAATAACAGTTCTTATTAGAACGGATTTACGAAAATTGCAATATTTTTAACCACAAAACAGCATGTTTTGACAATCCAATATAACATTAGTGCCAAACGTACTGCTCAGAGAACGAGTTCAATCGCAGCAGACGTTAATATGTTTATTGCACTTATTAGAATTCCGCATTTAGCTTTACTAAGCTCTAATTAATTTTTTAAGATACGTTTTATACGTAATGGATTAATTAAACACGTAAAATATTACTATGACAATTTTAAAGTAGCACAAGCAACTATCTGTGGGTAATTAAAGTATTATTTGCAACACTGCCTTGTTACGATTTGGCAGATTTCATTCCCGACGTCATTATGTGACGTGCACGCCAACTCTCCTGGATCCAATTATATTTATATATTTATTCACAGCCATCTATAATTATTTTTCGGGGGTTTTTCTTCCGGGTTTTTTTTTCTTGGGGTTACAGTGCCAAGAAGGTATAGCAAATTCAAGCGTAGGTTCTGTCTTGACAGATCTGCACAGAAACGAGCTACACCGCAGATGGTCCTTTGAAAGCTTCTCTCACTGTAAGTGGAAACGCCGGTTCTGGACGACAAAACATTTGCTGTAAAGTTCACTTGGAGAACTCATTGCCTTCTGTTTCATCTTGCCCTTTATTTAACCCATACTATCCCGAGAGTGACATGCGGAATCCAGCTTATAGGTAACTCTGACCTTATGTCTTCAGAGTAGTTCTGGCTCTGGAATTTAATTTCGAGTGATTGGGAAGTTTAGAGCTAATATCAGTGCTCATTTCTTGCTATGTTGCAGATTAGATACTTTTTGAAGATCAGGCTAGATCATGAAAAGTGTACCTACTTGGCGGTTTCCCCGTTATTGTAAATTGAAGAACAAGAGAGTCCAGAGTCGGCAACCCTTTGATTGTCATCATAGGTTTAAGCACCGCAATGCATTCCTTACACTATTCTATGGTTAGTCTGATAGCCTCTCAAATTTACCGGTTATACCAGTATGGATAAATCATCGTCATCCCAGCATATAATAGCCGCAGTCGTAAATCATTTGCCGTTAAATCGGTGCCTCAAGGAGACATTATACCAACGACCGAGATCGAAATGATCGTCGTGCTCCATCAGCAAGGACCCAACGGAAATATAACTCCCACTTTCGAAATGGGAGGGAAATGCAGAACGGTAATGAGGCACAAGAGAGAAGTTCCGGATACACCAGAAGATCTGGACAAGGCGATGGGTTTCTTTGACGATACAGTGTGAACGATATGTATGGGAGGAGGCATAATAATGGGATAATAGTCGAAACGAATATTTTTCTGCGGTCCACCATCATTATTATACCGACATCCAACAAATTCAAAACGGCCGACTAGACTAAAACCACTAAAACACTTAAAGTCAATGCTGAAACCCTCCACCCGAAGAGGTTAGGCCTCCGACAGAGTGACCCAGATAGGGAAAAACGCCCTTAAACTCAAGTCGGAGAAGTGCGATCTCTCCAAAGTTTTCGAAGCAGTCGGCCTTATCGCTAAAACCCAAGAAAACAGTTTACCTTTGTTCGATGTGTCTTCTGACCACTCTTCGGAGCAGATCAAGGAGGTCATCGTTTCCAAGAACTTAGATTCTGCTCCTGAGAACGTCCTTTCCTTCGCAGGGATCTCCTTGAAGGTAATGTTCCGCTTCGGACCGAAGGACAAAATTCCGTTCATTGAATACTTAAGTGCTACCCTGTCGTGCACAAGTGGACGTCGGGTGGAACGCTTGTCGTATACAAGACCGCAAACCAATTCTACGATGCTATAAAATGTCAGCGTATCGGCCATAACTCTTCTAAATGTCACAGCGAGCTTCAATGCAGCCACTGCGAATTAATATTTGACGATTCGAAGACGTGCACTACCCTCCACAAAGATCCATCATGCGCAAATTTTGGCTAACGAGGACTCTTAGGTTCGCGCAAGTCAATCTTAGGAATTTTCGTTGCGACCTTGTTGCGGGACAAGACCTTTGTGTGACCGAGTTCAAAACTCAATGGGTCACCTTATACAAGGGGACATTTAAACGATACAAACTGGCATTGATGAAAGCCAAGTTTGGTTCATGGCAACGATTTGTCGAGATTAGCTTGGCGGCGAGCCCTTGGATAGTCTCTCACAAAAAAGTTTCCATGGATCTTTGTTACAACGTTCGTAACTGTGACCGATGCGCTGTTTCGGAGTAAGAGACCGTGAACGTTATTTTGCATGTCCTTTTTCCCGACCGACGACGATCTCAACACTCACCAACCTATCCATACTGACATTCGTTCCAGTCCTCTTAATTTGGTTTCTAGACAAGACTTGGTGGTCATTAGAAGCCCCAAAGCGACGCGAGACGCCTTAGCGTACCAACAATAAGTGACATCCCCCGGGTCGATGCCGAGATGATTGAGGCAGGAAGAGAGCTACCCAACAGGAAGGCCCCGGGTCCAGATATGATTCCGGCCGCCGCATGGCAATAGAACAACCACGAATATGGACGAATCTCGCGAACAATTGTCTCTACCGAGAGCTATACCCAGAAGAGTGGAAAGAAGCAAGGCTGACACTTATTCCTAAGAATCCAGAGTCTTTCCGCCCGATATGCCTGATAGATTTTGTCGGGAAGACATACGAGAAAATGCTAAAAAAGCGACTCGACCCGGCATTGGAGGGGAAACTGGCAGATGCCCAACACGAGTTCCACAGAGGCAGGACCGCCGTTACAACGATAAGGGAAATCGATGGGTTACAAAGAGAAGCAAACATAAGAACCCATTGAACTCGAAGAATATGTCTGGTGACGTCGGTAGACGTGCAACATGCATTTAACTCATTAAGGCATAACGACATTATTCGAACGCTCGAGCGATTCAAGGTACCGAACCATCTGGTACGGATGATAGGCAGCTACCTGACCGACAGGACCTTGAGGGCCACGACACCAGAAGGCCACGAGCATGTCTTCACTCTTAGGGGGGTGTCCTGCAGGGTGGAAAGTGAGGTGTGGGAGGGAGCTATGGACGTTGGTGTCGCGAGAGGTGCTATAAATAAGGTATTGCACTTGCACAGGATGGCGATAAGGACCGCCTGCGCATACTAAATAGTTGCATTAAAGGATATACTAGTATTTGCTGGAATTTCCCCCCCGTACATCCTCGTAAGGGGTAGGGCAAGGAAATGGGGGAAGTTAATGAGGTGCATGGAGTGACATAACTCCACCTCCTGGACACACACCCTCATAGGGGATATTAGAGCATGGACTGGCCGTCCGCAAGGCGAAATAGATTATACACTCGCCCAATTTTTCACGGGACACGATGAGAATGGACAGTACCTGGCCAAAATCGGGAGACCGAGTGCGAGCTCCCAGATGATAAGGCACACGTGATCTTCGGATACCCAAGGTGGTATGGGGAAAGAACGAGACTCAACAGCGAAATGGGAACAGAGGTAGTGCTCGGTACCATTGTCGACCTCATGACACAATTCGAATGCAACTGGAACAGCATACAGTAATTCTGTCACGCGGGAACGCCGATCATACAACAAAGTGTCGACAAGAGCGATAGGTGAACTGTACTGGAACTAAGCCAAGGAATATGAGAGACATAATATAAATGAACGAACCCAATTGGCTACCTGCATAATCTTAGGAATATTAAGAATGATGCCTGGTTATGAAGGAATTAAGGGAGAAGGGTGGGTGTGAGCCCCACACTACCTCCGCCGTAGAATACAAGGTCAGGGTGTGCGGTAGAAACATTCCCTCATTCCCCAGAAATTACACAAAAAAAGGTATATCTCGGTCGGTCGCTCGTCGTTACATAAGAGAAAGGACGCAACACCTATTCCTTAATCCCGAACATCTATTCTTGGCTTTTCCAAAATCGCATACCGGGACGTGCGGCAGTCCGCCTCCTTACTTCCCATGATGAATTTGGATGTCATCTGTTTCGGCCCATGGTATTCACGCTTGTCGAGCTCCTCTGTTGACGAAAATCGTCCCTCGATCTCGTACTTAATGTTAATGACCTAAGTGTGTTTACGTCCTAACGATTTTTTTAGCATAGAATCCAGAGTCAACATAGAATATTCCGTTTACTTTTCCCATCCCAAGTCGCTCAAAATGCTTGGGTGGATTGACCTCCCGAAGAAGTCGCCATAACCATAGAAATGTATTTCATTTGGATGGTTACCCACAGACTCCGTTCCCTTATTACCTAAGATACGTAAGTACTATGTCACTATGTGTAAGAATTAATATCAGGCCCGTGCGCAGGGGGGGGTTCAAACCCCTCCCATAACCCGTTGAAATATAATAATATATATGTAATTATTAACGTACTTTATAAATACATACCTAATTATGTATTAAAAAATAGATAAATATTGAATTCCCTGTTCCCAACCCAACCCCTCCCATGGACAAATCCTGCGCACGGGCCTGATTAATATCTTATACAAAATCCCCGGGGGGGTTGATCCTTCGTTCATTTTTGAGGTTTCAATGATCATTTTGAAGTACTGACCCTTTGTGATTATAGATACAGATAAACATCGCAGATCTGTGATATAGGTAACGGTTATGGAATGAATAAAATTTACTGGCCTCAAAACAAATTTACTAAGATGCTGGAAGAAAATACAAGTTACTATGTATAGTGAATTTAGGCTTCTTTGGAATTGCCTGTAGTCCCACCATCACTACCCTTCTTTCCACCTTTATTTTCACGTTTACCTTTACCCATACTTCTTTGTTCAGCTTCGTAACGGTTTTTCTGCCTCATGTCATGACACTTTTTTCTCTTGACATCATAAACATTCTGTGCGTCCTTAAGATTCTTTTTGGCTTCCTCCTTCTCCCGTTTTGCAACTTCGTATTCATCTACTCCTTTAGCATCGTTACTACTAGAATTGGTAACACCACCCCCCACATTGCCGTCACTTGCGGGACCTTGAGCGGAAACCTAAACGTAAATTTAATGATTAATTCTTAAAAATTACCGATCCTTACCTTATAAATGACGACGAAAGTTAGGAAAAGAAAGATGGCTGCAATTTGCATTTTCTAACCTGTTCGCTTTGTATATCAGTATGATAATGTATCTCTCCGGGAAAATTGGACCAGTAATATATAGAATGAAGACATTAAGTTATTACGTGACAAAATATAGGATATTGAACATTCTTTTCAAACGATTTGATAGTAATTTGGGTTTATAGAAATGAATGGCTTACGTAACCTAATATTTCAAATTGCGTCAGAAATTTAGACCGCACAATCATTCAAAATTGTAACCACATAATTGAGCGGAAAATTTGGTTTTACGTACATAGATTTAAACATGGAGGAAGGTTGCTGGTACTTAACCCAAATTGAAACTTCTGAAAGCTAATTAACTCTCAAAAATAAATGAAATAATTATGCGCCACGTGTACCAACGAGGTACAAACTAAATGTGCCCGCTTCGTGAAATGAGGTTGAGGGCATCAACTTCCACGGTTATTAGCACTATACGCTTATTCATAACCCAAGGTATTTTATGCCATCCTGGTAGGATTTGAACCCAAGACCGCTCTGATGTAGATTAGTGGTACCTATATATTCACTACACCATGATGTAAAAAAATAACCGGCGGTGCCTATCCCAGCCGACACTAACCCGGATTTATGCCTCTTAAAAAGCTACCACTAAATGTTCTCGTTGGCTCAATGAAGCTAATTCTAATTAGGCCGAGGAACGGCACCTGTCGGACCTCACAGAATTGTCGTTCGATGCCGAGACGCTCATATTTAAAAATCCGATCACCGGTTCTAAAGATTCCTTCTCAAGGCGCACAGAAATGCTAGAGTCCGTTTCTAAATTGGAGACTATCTTTAGGCGGGATAGCTCTGCTCCGACTTGACAGGCTGACCAAGATCGGCAAAAACGACGTTAAACTCCGGTCGAAGAGGTGCGATCCCTCCAAAGTTATACCTACGGACGTTTTGGCTAAAACCCAAAAAAAGAGCCTACCTCGCAGGTCCATCTTGGATGTGTCTTCTGACCTTCCTTCGTAGCAGGTCATCATTTCCCCCAGAACTTAAATTCTGTTCCTGAGAACCTCCTTGAATGTAGTGTTCCGATTCGGGCCGAAGTACAGACTTCATTGGATAATTGAGTGCGACCCTATCGTGCGCAAGTATCTACCGAGCGATATACGTCGGGTCGAACACCTGTCGTATGCAAGGCCACATGCAAATTTTACGATGCTATAAGTGCCAACGTTGCGGCCATAAATCTTCCAAATGTCACAGCGAGCTTCAATTCGGCCACTGCGCATGGTTTCACGAAACAAAGACGTGTCCTAGCCTGCAAAAAGGCCCACTCTGCGCAAATTTGAACGCAAGGATGATGTTATCAAGCACACGACCTCATACTCCAGTTGTCCTCTTCCATGATCAACGCCTTGGAAAATGGTCATACCACACCGGCAAATTAAAGGACATAGGCAAGTGACATATTTGCGCATCCAGGTTTTCCAAAATTTATGTCCGTTATTTTAGAAAGGGATAAATCTGGTCCCTTGTTGGCGTGGTTGTGAGGCTTGAGTGCTGGTTCAGTTTAACGCCGGAAGATGGGCTTAGATATAAAAATCCTATGCTCAACCATATTTAAAGAGTGTCAACGCCATAGGAATCAGCGTAACTGCCGTAATGTTGGTTGCATACATACATTTTGAGAAAAATGGTTATTTAATGTGCTAAAACGCCGTAAGGTTTGAGTCAAGGAAACGACAGTTTGACCATGTTGCCGACACACAGTATACAGTATAAAGCTACAAATTCATAGCAGTTTGATAGGGAATTACTTTTTTTTAAGTAGTTTTTTTAAGAATATCAAGTTTATTGTATATTAATTCAAAAACGGCGGCATTTAAAAAATGTTCTGATCACTTTGACAACATAGGCGCCATTAGCTGTACCATTTATCTCTGAACCGGGTAGTTTTAATTTCTTAACTTCTTTACTTTACATGTTCTATGGCTCAACCCGGTATATGACTAAAGACAACGCGAAGACACATCTCTACCTCGCTTGTAGAGTTCCAACAATCAAGAAAAGGAACGTGATTCATAGGCGCAGAGGCAAGAGCCACCTCAACGCCATCCTCAACCACTTCGGCCAAAAAAGATAATGAAAGGTACCTATAGGTTAGACGACTCAACCTCCCAACAAAGAAGGACCGACTAACAGCCATAGCGACAACACTGGCCCACCTCACAAGCTCAGCTACAAAGAAGCTGCCGGAGGCAACTCACAGTATCCATACCAGTTCATGGTCAACATTAATTCGGAAAAGAGGTACTCGGGCGATACCCCTCATGCGAGTAAGTGGTTGAGAAATATGACTAGCACCTTTCCACCATTATGTGAGACTGCACATCTAAAGGTAATATGGGAAAATCGTCTTTCAAGGCTGCCGTTTGGGTTCCGGAATAGCACGAACCTCGGTGGTATTTAACTGAATTAGTTGAGACGCGCTTCCAGACACTAATTGAAGGATAGTTGATCTTCTTCCCATACAGAAGCATTAAACATTGAGCGAGTAGTAATTGGACCGCTACTGGATTTGATAACTGGACGATGAGGTAAAAAAGACACATTAGTTACTCCTTCCGGTTCTTATACTACTTCACTACTCCTAGTTTATTCCGCTCCTTGGTGTTTGGTTGAGAACAAGACACAGTAGTTCATGAACGCACACTTCCACCGATGTCGAATCGTTACTTTAGGCCAGTAACGCGAACGTTGACCGCAATCTTTGCGCTAAGAGTTGTACGTACGTTACTTTTAAGCTACTACACAAATCATCATGCTCTCTAACCTAAACAAGCTCGAAGGTGTTGCTTTTGCTCCTTACTCCAATGTGTGGTGACATTTGGAAGCCTAGAGCTAGCTTAAGGAACCTAGGCCATAGGTCTTAGATCTTCGATGTCAGATTTTAGCTCCAATATCTTAAATCAGAGGTCTAGAATTTAGGTGTTAGATGTTCGGTATCTTACGTATTAGGTACATCTTAGAAGTTCTATGCCTTCGGTTTTAGTTCCTAGGTCTTGAGCGTTATACCTGAGTCTTAAAGTATAGGTGTTTGGTCTGAGATTTGACTCTTTATTCCTTAAATATTATACGTTATGGTATTAGATTTCACATGTCAGACCTTCTGCCATAGTTCTTATATATTAGATCTTAGGTGAGAGGTCTTGGATCTTACCTCTCACATTTTCGACTTTAGGTTTTAGATCTTAAGTATTACACATTAGGTAATAACTTATTGGTATCAGACCTTAGGTCTCACGTCATCAAACTTAGATGTTCGGCCTTGAATCTTAAGTTTGAGGTCATAAGCTTTAAGTTTTACATCTTAGGTCTCAGTTATTCAGTTCTCGGTGTTAAGTCTGAGACGTTGATGTTGCGTCTTTGGACTTAGGTGTCAAGTTTAACTAATGTAAGTAATCTTGCGATTAGATGTAGGATCAGGTCAGATTAGATCTCTACAGCTAAAGTGTTTGGTTTTAAATATTTCGTCTTAGATCTGACCGTCTTACATCTTAGGTCTTAGGTTTCAAATCGTAGAATTTGGGCATTGGTGTCTTAGGTTTCAGATCGTAAGTGTTACATTGTAGGCGGTAGACGTTAAGTAATTAAGTTTTGAGTGTTGGGTCTTAAGTACCTACTGTTGTTAAGTGTTACGCCTTAAGTCTTCAGTATTAGGCCTTCAGTCGTAAGGTTTCGATATTAAGCGTTTCAGGTCTTTGAAGTTCTAAGTCTCACCTTTAAATATTAGGTTTTAGGTGTCTGTTCCAGTGTTTTTATTATGTGTTAACATCTAAATCTTAGGTCTTGGATGATGGCGGTTTGTCCTATGTTTCAGGTTGTAGCTCTTTCGATCTTAGGTATTAGGTTTTAGCTCTTACGCCTTAGGTAGATATTATAGTTATTAAGTTTTTCTGTGTTGTACATCGAGTGTTCGCGTTTGATTCCCTTTCATTTTATATGTATATTAGGCTTACATCTTAGTCGTAAATTGTAGATTTTAGGTCCTACTTTTTCGATCTTAGTTATTAGGTGCAACGACATTATGATTTAGGTGGGTGTTGATGTTATTTCCTAGGTTTCAGGTCCTAGGTGTCAAGTTTTACATCTTCGGTTTTAGGTCTTACATTGTACGAATTGGTTTAAAGGTTTTAGTCTCTCCACGCTAGAGGTATGTACCCTACGGCACGGTTGTGGTTTCTTTAAGGATCCCACAGATTTTGTTATTTATCACACTCTATTTTCCTCTCGCCCAACCTTGATCAGTGTAATTTGAACGTCACCTTGGTGATGTTTCCGGTGTTCTTTGCGCTCCTAGTGTTAACCTCTCTAAGTGCTGCTCTCAGATCGATGCCGCTTTTACGTTCCAATATTTGATATAATCTTAGTGGGTTAGGCGCTTGGTTGCTAGGCGCTCTAAGGTTGCCGCAATTTAGGAACTGGTTGCCTAGAGTTCTCTGGTTCCTATCCTGTCTTTATCAATTTCCGACACGTTACCTCAGAGTTTTTTTTTAAATCACCTGGTACTCCGTGAAAGAACCTTATGCCTAAAGTGCCTTAGGTGCTAGGTGTTCACATTCAGGACGTTAGGTCATACTTATGCATTAGGTCCCAGCAAACACATATGAAATACATACAAATTATGTAAGAGCTTGTTAGAATTACATAAAACTGGAAGATTAATAAGAGATAATGAATGTCAGGATGTCAGCAATTTGCCATAATTTATAATATCTATGTCTATTAGATGTAAATTCTTCTATATCTGTAGCACATGAATTTATTATATACTTAAAAAATATTAGTTGTAAAAGGGTTGCGATGACCAAATGGCAGCTACTCGAGCGTAATGTAATTATTACCAATGTAAAAAATTATTTAAGCAGTTCCATACAACAAAATGGAAAAACTACATTTTTACGTGCAACTGTACTTTTAATTAGGTATATTTAACTTAATTCTTGCACGAACCCGTTTTTACCTGAACTGAAACCCGACAGTTTATTATGATATACTTGCTTGAAAAATTTCCCTTAACCGGATTCGAACCTTTGGGGGTGGGCATTACAAATTCCGAAATGCGACATATGTTTTCTTTGTATCCGATATTGTACCACTGCGGTAATCTGAAACATCCCTTCTTTTTATTTCGTAAATTAGACGCATTTTAGTCGATACGGATCTAATATTAAAGGTACGTGAACTACAATTTTTGGCGTTATAGAAAACACGCCCGTGCGATTACTTATGCGGCGCAAATATAGAAACGTACTTTATTTTCGATCATATCTAATGATAATTTCTAATTATATTTACAGAAGGCATACATAAAAAATATGTAGTACTTTTTACATATAAGATCTTGCATATAACGTGCATAAATCTAATCATGTAAATATGACAGCACATGAATTTCATGAGTAATATTATGTAATTATCTGTATGTATATATTATATGAATTTCTGTATATAGAATAATATCCTTTCTATACTATTATGTAAAATGTATGTGATGTGTGACATACGGTTTAAGTATATAACTTTATTAAAGAATACTTACATACATGATATATAAAAAAGCTTATGTAGGGGTATTTACTTCAATTTTATATACGTTGTAGGTATGTATATTTTATGTGTGTTTGCTGGGGTGTTAGTGTAATGTCTCGATTTTGGTTGTCGTTATGGACGATAGGTACGCATTAATTTATGAAAGTCTAACAAGCGCTAATTGAAAAAGCCATGCTCACTGCTCTCCATTCAGGATACGGGCACAAATGTTTGGAAACACTGTTAACCTTTTGAACTTAAAAAGTATGTGAAGCTTCCTTCCCCACAGGCTTTATGTATCATTTTTTATTGTACCTTTTTACGAAATATTTCATTTATGTTGTTCGTTTTTTGGACTCTTGTCTGTGGAACAATAAAGTTATTATTATTATTATCAAAATTTAACTTTTTGTCAATCATAAATTAAAGGAAGGTCATTTTTTTCGAAATTTTCAATTGGAAACTTCCTTTCGGGAAAAGAACAAAGGAATGTTTGTGAGGCATTTAGATAACAATATAAAACCTTGAACCAAGACATCTTTATCTATAATTTTTGCTATTGCAATTGAATCTGTTACATATTCGATCATTGTTGTCAACAACCAACGTACCTAATGGGCCAATTACGCCACCGAAGACTATTGTATGTGTAACAAAACTATTCGGCAGTGATTAGAGTATTTAGGTTCTACAATCACTCCATTATAAGAAAAAAAAAATGCGCGAACTATAAGTTAGTATAGGTATATAAAGCAAATACGTTTAACTATTATGAAGTATTTGTATAGTCAGAGATTCAAACCGCAAAATGAAGCTCAGTGTATTCGCTCTGATTTTAGTTATCTTTGTGATTCATGAGGTGATTTTTGTTAGTAGGTAAGGAACTCTTGGTTTACATTTTTCTTTTAGGTTGCATCCCAAAACGGCGGCGGTGAATCAAGTAGTGGTTCGTCAGCATCAGAAAAAGTAAAAAAATCATTAGAGGCCATCCAGGAAAAGTTACAAAAGATCAAGAAAGAAAGCGAAAAAAGCGGTAGGCAAAGGAGCACTACAGAAGGAGCATTGGTCTAAAAAATGTAAATAATATCTAATAAACCGATTCAAATTTACTTCGGCCACTTTCTTTAACGGAATTAGGAATGCATTATGGGAAAAATGAAAATTTAATTTTTTTGAAACCTGGCGATTTATTTTCTATATGAGGTTTTCGTTATCGCTCATTCGTCAGATATGTACCATCTATGTTGCTCTTCTCAGATCTTTCTCTCTCTCTTCCTTTCCTCCCTCGAATTTCAAAAAGTAACTTCCCCGCCAACTAACTGAAATATTCAAGGCACATAATCGCCAAAGTAGTGTCATGTGGTAGGACAGAAGAGAAACGAGCTCCACACAATTTGAGATTAGCTCTCCGTCTTCACCGATTACAAAACTTGACAATTAATTACGTAGCTATGTAAACTTCCAACATTACGCAACATGTTTTACCTGAACAAATTTATAGTAGGTACCTTGTGATGTAACGCACTCGGCAGATTTGAATTTAAATCCTTCCCGGTATAAATTTGTCAGATTTGAAAATTGTATTGAAGCGAAAGTTACGCCACTGAAGTTTTATAATGGAATTGCTGTTGATGCAAAATTACGGGGAGAGCGGTTGATAGCTCCCGGTAACAGAAGGAAAAAGAACGATGAAGGTGTAATTTTCGTCATGTGTTTCTTTGTTAAGGGATGCGTAATATTTTTACTTTCCCGTGCATATACACACGTAGGTAATGTAATGTAATCGAAAAAAAATCGATCTCAGGGTTTTGATGAATCCCAACATTTTAGATCCTCCTGAGTCCAAAACCACCATCTTTAAAAAATGTTTCTCTGTGGGTGCGTACGTAATGGCTGTGGAACCTAAACTACTAGGCCGATTTTGATGAAATTTTAAACGAAGGCCTATAAAAAAACTTCAGCGGTGAAACAAGCTTCTCTTCAAAATCGGCCCAAAGGAGCCCAAAAGTAGTGTAGCAAGGGGAGCTCTGGACCAAAAAGTCACTAGATTTAGTAACTTTTCTTAGGTTGGTAGTACTGGTCACTAGATTGACCACGCCCCTGTTTTTACCTATTTTACCTCTTCAATATTTGTTTTTACCTGGTCAATACCTGTTTTTATCTGTTTTGACCTGTTTAATACCTGTTTTTATCTGTTCAATACCTGTTGCAAACCAGGGGCGTGGCCAATCTAGGGACTTTTCTAGTGACCAGTACTACCAACCTAAGAAAAGTTGCTAAATCTAGCGACTTTTTGGTCCAGAACTCCCCTTGGTACACTACTCCCAAATTAGGGGCGTTATTTTGGGAGCAAACATTCAAATTTTAACCCAAACTAATTTCCCTTTGTGAAAAGTAAAACGCCGTTTTTCGTTTGTTTCTAAATTCAAAATGGCGGTCAATATAGCAATTCTCCAATTTTTTACTTTTTAGGGTGTAGCTCAAGAACCCCTTAACTTAATTAAAATTCGAAAATTGGAAATTATAGCCAAAGGATGGCTAGAACTTGGCCAAAATTGGTCAATAATTGAAAATCGATTTTCTCAAAATCTGCCCCTAGCATTTTTTTTATTTTTTGAAATGTTATACATATAGTTCATGAAACACTATTGGAACTACATTTATTTCTCTATTTCCCATAGGGGAAGGGGGATGAATGTTTGAAGTTGAAAATTTTATATCTTCATAACTTTTTTGCTAACAAAGATGAAAAAATAAAATTGTACAGTGTAGTAGACGACATACAACTCTTTTAATCGAGTATAATAAGTATAGCAATTTACTTCCGGCCTATCAGGAAATGAACAAAATATTTATGACATACCCTGCATATTATTTCAGGAGAAAATGAGAAATCGTTTTCTGATTACAACTATATTACACCACACACTATATATTTCTTTTTTTTCTATGTATATGGATGAATATGAAGATAAAAATCTTGGGAGTAATTTTGGACAGGATTTGGATTTCCCAATAGCATCATTTTCACGCCATCAGCAGATTTCCTTATACATTAATGTCTTAAAGCTCCAGTGGCGTAACGATCATTTCAATACAGTTTACAAATCGGACAAATTATAACCGAGAAGCGTTTAAATTCAAATCTGCCAGGTGCGTTACATCACAAACAAAATCAAAAAAACTACAGTAGAACACAATTTATAAAACAGAAACAACATTTTATTCTTGTAATATAATAAAGTGTAAATAAATTGTAACAAAGATAGTGTTGTTGCTTTACTAACTAAACTATACATATAATAAGATAATGATTCTTAAACAATAAGATTCTGTAAATTTTTAATTGTATAAGAACCATTTGCTGGTATATAAATAGATTCAAAAATTGGAATGAACTAACATGTACAAGCGAAGCGAAGAAAGTATGTACCTACATTATTGCTATTGAACATTCACATTCTATTGTTTAATTTGAATATAATATTTGTGCATATAAATGTAAATTTGAGGCAAGATTATTTATTTATTTTAATCAAATTGATAGCAAAAAAAGCGCACTAGATTCACATGGCTAAAACATAAATAAAAGTTCTTAAAAAAAAAATTATTACAATATTTCGCAATAACAAAAGAGCGTGAGGTGAGCAAAAAAACAGAAATAGCTCCCATACTGGGAGCCATTGACAAATCGACCAAATAATACTTGTACCAAGTGGAAATTATGACAATTCGCCAATAGGGGCGTTTTGTAACCACAGATCGTGTAGGAAACTGTATAACTTATCACTAACTGATACCTTATAGGGAGTCGGATTTAAATTGCGCTTAATGTCACTCCGTAACGTCTTCATCGATCTTTTCACACGTTCCCTTATCTCCTGCATG
The DNA here is from genome assembly GCA_036250285.1 of Pyrocoelia pectoralis. Taxonomy (NCBI): domain Eukaryota; kingdom Metazoa; phylum Arthropoda; class Insecta; order Coleoptera; family Lampyridae; genus Pyrocoelia; species Pyrocoelia pectoralis. The sequence continues at coordinate 5,915,094 of CM070083.1, forward strand.
TTTCGTATGGGTTTACAAATTTCCCCATTTTTCCAGTAGACCTTGTAAAGTTTCTCGACTTTACTTGGCGTGACGAAGGCACGTTTCGATTCCTCGAATGGATGTCTGCATAGTACCTTCTTGCCGGGTTCGGGTGGACTTTCGTCGCCTTTCTGCAGCAGGTCGACCAAAGAGTGACCACTTTCGCCATATAGTCGATAAACTTCCTTCTTACCAGGTATCGTGACTTTACTGACATCCTGACTTAATTTTATTCGTGCCTTAGAGTTTAGCTCGACTAGCTTATACACACAGCCAAGAGCGGGTTGTTTCTGACAGGTGACCAGATGTGTACCAATTCCGAAACAGTCGATTTTGTGATCCTGATCATTTAAGCTAAGTATTGTTTCTTCATTTATATCATTTGATGCCATTATCATAAGATCTTTAAACCAAGGTAGATCATACTTGTCACTAATCTCGGTGAAATATTTTCGTGAGACTATTGATAGGTATGCAAGGTCTCCACTGTCAATTCTAACACCACAAGCTTGATATCCAAGATCGTTTAGTGCCAATGCAACGGCACAAAAATTGGGCAATCCACTCTTGATAACATCGTATGTATCGACTAAAGCTATGAATTGGTGCGGGAATGCGATTGCAAATGATATAAAAGCAACCAGCTCTCCATCACTGATTTCGGCTACCAAAACTTTAAAAATGGGCGCCAGTTCTGTTCGCCATCTCTTGGCGAGTTCCAGTAAATCTTTTGATTCGCTTTCATCTTTGTGCTGCAATTCTACCGTTTTCAAATCTGATAAGTTGGTAAATGCAGTAATATAGGCGTGTCCGTGTGTACCCTTAACTGGTATGTTAAACAGTTTCCCTGCCAATACGTTACTTGTAGCATCAAAACCGCCAATGTACGCATACTTGGAGGCGGACAAACCTCCGTCCGGTCCTTGGGCCCTCCTCAAACCAAACTCGAGTAAAGTAAGATTGCCTGCGGCCATACGATACCTTGCGGCGTTGGTAGCCATTAAACTCGCGTAGTTTACTAGATTCAAAAATGTCGTTTCTAATAACTGCGCCACAATTAACGGCCCCTCAACTCTGATCAGTGGTATACGTGGAAATACGACGGAACCCTCCTCAATTGCGTAAATCGTTATATCCTTTGCCGTTAACGAGCCCAAAAAATTAAAAAATTCCTCTTCGATCGACGGTAATATCTGCTTTAAATAATGCAGGTCACTTTGCGAATACGAGAATTTATCCAAAAATTTGATGCACTCCTCCAAACCGGCAAATATAGTAAATTCGCCTTGGAACGGGTTTTTTCGAAAATACAAATCAAAAACGGCTATATCGTCACACTTGCAAGATTTCCAATATGCGTAAGCCATTGTTATTTGATACAAGTCGGTGAGTAAAGGTTGGACAATACCATTTTGTCCTAATTTTTTTTCGTGGCTCGTTGACTTTTGATCTTCCATTATTCGTTCGATTTCTTTGCTCACATCACCTGAAAATGATCTGTGTTTAGCTTATTTGCACCCAAATTCGTATTCGATGGAAAGCTAATGATGACATTTGCAGGATATGAGACAAATCGCGTACATTCGTTGTGCACAATCTATTCCCAGTTGTTACCCGATAAAAATGAGGAAAATGTTTGCTAAAAAAACGCGGCTACGTTAAACCATAGATTACATAATTACAGTTGTGCAATTTTACAAAAATGATTTTCATGATAATGGCGAAGGGGCGGGCGATTTTAAGTTTGAACAGTCGATAATCGATTACCGAAATAATCGATAATCGCGTTTACTGAAAATAATCGGTAATCGATTACCGGAAAGAATCGATTATCGAAAGTAATCGATATTAGGTTACCGAACGCAATCGATAATCGATTATCGAAAATAATCGATAATCGATTACCGAAATAATCGATAATCGCGGGTACTGAAAATAATCGATAATAGATTACCGAAAATAATCGATACTCGATAACCGAAAGTAATCGATAATCGATTACCGAAAATAATCGATAATCTATTGCCGAAAATAATCAATTTTTCAGATCAGATCAGAAAACTTTTTAATAAAGCAAAAAGAACGAGCAGCACAATTAAGACAGTAGGAAGGTCAAACAATACTCTTGGAGGAGGTACTATGAGGAGAGTGGGAAAATTCCAGAATGCACTAGACTAAAAAGAGTGAGGAACAGAGGAATCGATCGTTTTTGACTATATCCCAAAAATGAACAGATTTATCCATAATTCTGACCTGGACAAAATTCTCCAAAGCTTTCTTACAATACCTAGGGGTGGCAACCTACCAGCAGCGGTGTTAACCGCCATTTTGAAAATAGATAATTTAGAAGAAAAGTATTTTTGGAAATTTTAGACTTCTGAGAAATGAAGACATACTTATACCAAATTTCATAAAAATATCTTGAAGGGTTTTTAAAATAATAGTTATTTTCAAAAAAATACAAAATGGCTGATTACGACTAAACTAAGCCGAAATCATAAAAATGTTACTTAATATTTTAGGCTCATTCCGTGGGTAGAATCCATAGCCCGTTACAACTTTTTGAAACGCCCTTGTACAGATTTAGAGATTAGTGAGATAAAGGAGAGTGTAAAGGGACCGGATGAGTAGGGTGAGTAGTTGGGGAAACTCAGGCGAGTTTTTGAAGAAGAAAAGGGACGGAGGAGAGGAGACAGAAAAGAGGTGTTCAGGAGTAGTAAAGTGACAAGGAGATCTCCAATAAGGGGAGAAGGAGGAAGTAGGAGAGAACAGAAATACAAGAGAAAGAGATGGACAAGATACTGAGTAAATTGGAGAGCATGGTGAAAGAGATAAGGATAGAGTTAGAGTAGATGAGAAAAGAAATGGGGGGAAATAATGAAGAAAGTAAACGACTGAGAGCTGCGGAGATAAGCGAAATGAAGAAAGAGCATGGGAAGAAAGAGAGGGAATGGAGCTAAAAGAAGAGATTGTAAAAATAAAGATGATGGAAATGGAAAGAAACGAGAGACTTAGAAGAAGAAATAATATAGTTGTGAGAGGTAGTAATGTGGGGGAGTCGGAGAAGGACCTGGGAACATTCGTTCAGGACAAAGTGGGCGTGAGTGTTAAGGTTAAAGGAGCATGGGTCGTGAACAAGGAGACAGTAAAATAGTGGTGGAGTTTCAAAGAGAGGAAGATGTAAGAAGGGAGAATGGAAGTGGGGGGATGAGGTAAACAGTGTGGATGAAGTTACATGTGTTACAGGATATAAGATATGATAATAAGAACAATGGTTAGATAAAGGAGTTGGCAAGGAAAGGGAAGGCAATAGTGGGGCAGTTGTGGGGACAAATTAGTTAAAAGCGTGATGTTGTATGGAGGATGGGAGGAAAGAAAGCAGCAGCTAGAAAAGATCCAGATACTGGAAGTGGGTGCTAGAATTGAAAAGAAAAGAAATGTGGTAGAGGAAGAAGTTAATCTGAAAGAGATCAGAGGCTGGAAGGAGAGCGATGGCCTTTGAAGAAAAGATGGAAAGAAGAGACGAAGGGGGGATTCTAAGATGCTGTTGGAACGAGGAACAAGGTCAAGAGTAGGAGGATACGTCATGAACAGGATGAAAGAGGGAGATGGAGAATAAGGGGAATTAGGATGGAGGACAGCTGTGGGTATGATAAGGAGAAACGAGGAGGTTCAAACACAAGAGAGAAGGACAAAGATAAGGGAGAGGAGGTATATTATGAATTAATTAATTTAGAATTTTTTTAAAGAACTATGGGGCACTAACGAAGCGTCATGAACAAGATGAAAGAGGGAGATGGAGATGAAGGGGAATAGGATGGAGGACAGCTGAGGATATGAAAAGGAGAAACGAGGAGGTTCAAACGCAAGAGAGAAGAACGAAGATAAGGGAGAGAAGGTATATAATGAATTAATTAATTTAGAATTTTTTTGAAGAACTATGAAGCACTAACGAAGCGCCATGAATAGGATGAAAGAGGGAGATGGAGATGAAGGGAAATTAGGATGGAGGACAGCTGAGGATATGATAAGGAGAAACGAGGAGGTTCAAACACAAGAGAGAAGGACGAAGATAAGGGAGAGAAGGTATATTATGAATTAATTAATTTAGAATTTTTTTAAAGAACTATGGGGCACTAACGAAGGTCATGAACAGGATGAAAGAGGGAGATGGAGATGAAGGGGAATAGGATGGAGGACAGCTGAGGATATGATAAAGAGAAACGAGGAGGTTCAAACGCAAGAGAGAAGAACGAAGATAAGGGAGAGAAGGTATATTATGAATTAATTAATTTAGAATTTTTTTAAAGAACTATGGGGCACTAATGAAGCGTCATGAAGAGGATGAAAGAGGGAGATGGAGGGGAATTAGGATGGAGGACAGCTGAGGATATGATAAGGAGAAATGAGGAGGTTCAAACGCAAGAGAGAAGAACGAAGATAAGGGAGAGAAGGTATATTATGAATTAATTAATTTAGAATTTTTTTAAAGAACTATGGGGCACTAATGAAGCGTCATGAACAGGATGAAAGAGGGAGATGGAGATGAAGGGGAATTAGGATGGAGGACAGCTGAGGATATGATAAGGAGAAATGAGGAGGTTCAAACGCAAGAAAGAAGGACGAAGATAAGGGAGAGAAGGTATATTACGAATTAATTAATTAGAATTTTTTTAAAGAACTATGGGGCACTAACGAAGCGTCATGAACAGGATGTAAGAGGGAGATGGAGATGAAGGGGAATTAGGATGGAGGACAGCTGAGGATATGATAAGGAGAAATGAGGAGGTTCAAACGCAAGAGAGAAGGACAAGATAAGGGAGAGAAGGTATATTATGAATTAATTAATTTAGAATTTTTTTAAAGAACTATGGGGCACTAACGAAGCGTCATGAACAGGATGAAAGAGGGAGATGGAGATGAAGGAGAATTAGGATGGAGGACAGCTGAGGATATGATAAGGAGAAACGGGGAGGTTCAAACATAAGAGAGAAGGACGAAGATATGGGAGAGAAGGTATATTATGAATTAATTAATTTAGAATTTTTTTGAAGAACTATGAAGCACTAACGAAGCGCCATGAATAGGATGAAAGAGGGAGATGGAGATGAAGGGGAATTAGGATGGAGGACAGCTGAGGATATGATAAGGAGAAACGGGGAGGTTCAAACGCAAGAGAGAAGAACGAAGATAAGGGAGAGAAGGTATATAATGAATTAATTAATTTAGAATTTTTTTGAAGAACTATGAAGCACTAACGAAGCGCCATGAATAGGATGAAAGAGGGAGATGGAGATGAAGGGGAATTAGGATGGAGGACAGCTGAGGATATGATAAGGAGAAACGAGGAGGTTCAAACACAAGAGAGAAGGACGAAGATAAGGGAGAGAAGGTATATTATGAATTAATTAATTTAGAATTTTTTTAAAGAACTATGGGGCACTAACGAAGCGTCATGAACAGGATGAAAGAGGGAGATGGAGATGAAGGGGAATAGGATGGAGGACAGCTGAGGATATGATAAAGAGAAACGAGGAGGTTCAAACGCAAGAGAGAAGAACGAAGATAAGGGAGAGAAGGTATATTATGAATTAATTAATTTAGAATTTTTTTAAAGAACTATGGGGCACTAATGAAGCGTCATGAAGAGGATGAAAGAGGGAGATGGAGGGGAATTAGGATGGAGGACAGCTGAGGATATGATAAGGAGAAATGAGGAGGTTCAAACGCAAGAGAGAAGAACGAAGATAAGGGAGAGAAGGTATATTATGAATTAATTAATTTAGAATTTTTTTAAAGAACTATGGGGCACTAATGAAGCGTCATGAACAGGATGAAAGAGGGAGATGGAGATGAAGGGGAATTAGGATGGAGGACAGCTGAGGATATGATAAGGAGAAATGAGGAGGTTCAAACGCAAGAAAGAAGGACGAAGATAAGGGAGAGAAGGTATATTACGAATTAATTAATTAGAATTTTTTTAAAGAACTATGGGGCACTAACGAAGCGTCATGAACAGGATGTAAGAGGGAGATGGAGATGAAGGGGAATTAGGATGGAGGACAGCTGAGGATATGATAAGGAGAAATGAGGAGGTTCAAACGCAAGAGAGAAGGACAAGATAAGGGAGAGAAGGTATATTATGAATTAATTAATTTAGAATTTTTTTAAAGAACTATGGGGCACTAACGAAGCGTCATGAACAGGATGAAAGAGGGAGATGGAGATGAAGGAGAATTAGGATGGAGGACAGCTGAGGATATGATAAGGAGAAACGGGGAGGTTCAAACATAAGAGAGAAGGACGAAGATAAGGGAGAGAAGGTATATTATGAATTAATTAATTTAGAAATTTTTTAAAGAACTATGGGGCACTAACGAAGCGCTAATCAAAAATGTATAAAGTTTATGATCCATCGGTAATCTCTTCTTTGTTGATGTGAAGTTAGCTTAAACATATACTATGTGGCACATTTCTTCATTATTTTATTTAGAAATTTTAGAATATTTAACATTATAACTGCAAATTCTGAATCCAAAGTTGAAATTTCCAGAAATTGTATTTCAAATTTCAAAAACAGAATATGGATTTTGAAAAGAACCAGAATCAAGTTGGATGTAAACGCAACTTTCATTGGACTGAATTTAAACTCACGTGCCTTTGGATATATAAAACTTAAAATTTTGAAATGAAAATCCGTCATACCAAAATTATGATGGATTCGCTTAAATTTTGGTGAGAAAATCTTGTTTTTGTTTTTGTTAACTTAACCCTGCCGGGTTTGAAGCAGATACCGTTTTCCGTTTAAGAGACACTTAAAACAAACGATTACTTCGAACACCCTGTATCTACGAAACGATCGATTTTTGGGAAATTGCGCTAGATTGATGAGAGAAAACACACTGTACAGAGTGTTTTTTTGGGAGCTTTCTGGGATAGTTTTACAGATAGGTTTTTGAAAATTTGAACTGAGGATACTCTTTGAAATCCGAATCAATGTAAAATATTTTCAAAATGGCAGCATTTTCGGAAATGCCTAGTTTTTCTTACTATGGCATTTGATAGAAAATTAAATATTAGGCATATTTTGGTATTACACGTTCCTATACCTATCTAGCTTCTAACATTCCCATTTCATTCATTTGATACCATTTTTTTTCGGTTTTTTTTAGTAGTTGGCCATGATCGAGGCCATGACCTTATGGCAAACGAATTTTAAACAAATCAAGTGATACATTAATCAGTCACCTTTTTTTAAATACACCAATGTAGTGTAATATTTTGAATTTCCCACCATAAAGTTAAGTTGGTACCATTTAGTTATATTTAAGAATAAATAAGTTAAGTTGGCAAGAGTGTATAATTATGTTAGGTACAGGTTGTATTAAAAAGCACCACTATTTTATGTATTTCTCAAGTTTTTGGTAAATAAACTTATTTTAAGCTTCGGCCACCCTCTACACCAAAAGAAAAATAGTCTATTTTATGTAAACTCTTTTCAATACCACGTGATCTATGACGTCAAAATGACCTTTAATTATACCAACGTACCAGTTATACATCCCCATTACAAATCGCAGTGAGTTCTAGTGAATTTCGCTTGAACGAGTTGGCTGAATTGTTTTAAAATAATCCACGTTGCCATTTGTCTTGTTTAATTTCTAACCTCATAATTTAATAACATAACCGTTCTATTGAATGTTGAAATGTAAACAAGCATTTGACAACATTGTTTAAATTTGACGTCATGAAATTTGATCACGTGGTATTGAAAAGAGTTTACATATAGGGAAAGCCAAACAAAGTTGCGTGCACGTCATCAGCGTTTGATGACGTTTACATTTACAGTATTGCCAAATTGATCAGGAAATATTTAATTTCTTATTCAACCATAATATTACAAATTGTTGACAACAAAAATCAATTAAATATGCCTGTCGGAATACTACTGTCATCCGTAACCTCAAAATATCGATGAATCGATGAATAAAAGATGGCAACACAGCACCATTCCCTGACAGTGGCTAGGTTTACGTCGTTACTTATAAATGGTCTGTTGATTAAAATTTTATCACAACATTTTACATTGAGAGGCGTCTAAACCCAACAAAAACAAGCTTGTGCACATACATTATTTTATCTCAAAAGTCTTATATTAATTGCATTGCCTTTAGAGTTGTTTTTTTATAAATTTTATTATACAGTTAGCGATGGAAACTTTGCCACAAAAGACATGGAAATACGTCATTGATGACGTGCACGCAAGTTTGTTTGGCGTTCCCTAGACTATAATTTATTATACTATTATACAGGGTGTTTCAGAATAAGATGCTGATCCTTAAGGGTGTGAATCCTTATGTGATTATAAGAAGAAAAGTTCAAATAAAACTATGTCCTAAACCTCTTAACTTTTGAGCTACAAGGTGTTAAAGTTTTAAGAAAAAAATCGTTTTTTATCGTATCTTTAATAACTTCCTAGATATTTTTATCAAATTTGGCACACGCCCTCTAAGCATTAATTATTTTGTCATTGCAATTATTTCCTTGACAACAAAGTTTCTAGCCTCCTTTTCAGAAATCATAGGCACATAGCGGCATGCGCATTAAATGCTTTTTATTTTTTTTATCGGAAACCGTTCGTCGGACGAAAAAAAGTCAAAAAATCAAATTTACCCTAAAATGAATGGGAATTTTAAAAATAATTTTTATTTTAAGAAAAAGCAGTGGCGTGCATAATATTTTTCCAAAAATATCTAGTTCACATCCTGTACGGACGCCACTGGTTAAAAAATTAAAAAATCTTTTTTATCAAAAAATGGCTGTTGATGCTTAGAGGGCGTGTGCCAAATTTAATAAAAATATCTAGGAAATTATTAAAGATACGATAAAAAACGATTTTTTTTCTTAAAACTTTAACACCTTGTAGCTCAAAAGGTAAGAGGTTTAGGACATACGTTTATTTGAACTTTTCTTCCTAAAATCACATAAGGATTCACACCCTTAAGGATCAGCATCTTATTCTGAAACACCCTGTATAGTATTTTCAACTTTTCCAATGCACGTCACAAAATTTATGACGTCATTTTACTACAATGTTGACAGACATTCTTTGTACTATAGGGACCAGGCAGATGACGTCATTAACCTATTTTTTTACAGCTTTGAGGGCAAAATTTTTCCTATTCGTAATGGCACAGCTTATACTGTTCGCATGTACAGGTTGCGCGCGTTAAGAGAACGTGAGAGTTGCATTCACAATTGTAATTTTAGCCCGCGTAAATTGAAAATACGTGTTTTATGTAGCGTTTGTTTGCCCTCAGAGCTGTCAAAGTCAGCTGCTGCCCGGACTCTATTGGAACTATCCACTGACAGTGTAATTTAGGACAGAAAAGTAAGCAAATTCGAAAAATCGGAATATATAAATGTACGTGAACAACGAAAGCACAACAATAATATAACCTTAAATCTATAACGCAAAGAGTAAAGCAGGTTTGGCATCGTTGGTTTTCAGTACCAACACTAACATTGAAAATTTACTTTTTTTAACTGTGAATAACGTACTTTTAAGATTTTTATTTTGGTACGTGATTTTATTTCGTTAATGACGTGAATTAGCGAACTCGTTGAAAATACTATACAAAACTTTTCCGGAAACGTATAACTCAAGGTCCCAAAAAAAACACCCTGTATATGAATTAGAAATTTAGAATTTGGTTCGCAATATTTAAAACGTCGCGTCGGCCGTCGGCTAAACGTAATGGGAACAACGTTTTAAAAAAAAACACTGGTAAGCGTTGATTGAACCACAACCACAAACAACCTTTTAAAAATCTAACCTTAATCATTTACAATTTCTAATTACTGCAACTGTCGACGGTGATTGTGTAATATAACGTTATCTAATTTAGAAATTAGTAAATACGTGTCGTTACCTGATTTTGATTAATGAAGAAAACTTTAACTAGAAACTCTAACGTCTCACATTCACGTACTCAACTGTAACTGATACAACGCTGATACCGAATCAATGCTGAACTTTCAACGATACGAAAATGATGAGAACGCAATTATGTTAAGTAAGCCATTTTCACTAATTACTTTATTGTTTAACAAATTAAGAATGAAAATTATATAAAAAATTGTCGAGAACGGCACGAATCTAAAATACAGGGACGTAGCGCTACCCTTTCGCAAATTTCTCAATTCCAAACGTATCTCGAATTCGAAATAAATCCCAAATTCGTTACACAAATCAGCTGTTACCTCAACGACGTACGTTTGATTGCTTTTTTGGTCGAAAATATCGAGGATATAACAGTGGAAAAAGGGGGCAAGTGGGTAAGTCCGTCCCTGTATTGAGTAGTCGCGAATAAGAGATGGCGCCACTTAAATAATGTTTATGTTAATTGTTGTTTCTGCTAATATTTACATTGTACGTAAATATTTAAATAAGCTTGTGCACAAACACGTTAAAATTTTTTTATAAATCGTTATTTTACGCGAAATTGGAATGTCGTGCCAATTATTAGGTGTGTCGGAAGTCGATAAATGCATCCGGTGCGGGCAGAGGGGGAGAAGTCAGCTGATTGAACGCTTTCTCACATTTAATTTTGTGCTGCAGCATTGTGTGACTTTTTCTAAAATCTTTCTAAGTGTGTTTTAAATTGGGACCTTGTGTGACTACCATTTAAGGACAGTCGATCTGCTTATGTAAGTACTATTGTTTTTTGTTAATTAATTCTATTGTTATATTATGTAGATGTTCTATTTTAATGCCATTGATTCTCCATAATTATAAGTTGTGAACAAATGTGTTGTGTTGGTTGCGACTTTCACTGAAATTATTTATTGGGGTAATACCTATCAGTCGTATATTGTAAAACACATTACGTCTAGAGAGGTCAAGTTAATTTTTTATCGTCCATGTGTTTGCAAGCTGTAAAATGTTCACATTATGTGATAAATGTTCACGATCAGTCCTCCAATTATTACAATCGATTATGTTCTATTATAGATTGACCCCCAGGTGTCTGCATTACTTAACATTTCTAATGCAATTTACCATTTTCCTTTATCATTAATATTAACTGACCACTGAAGTAGTGTTTTGGTAAAACGTTGTTCAAATCGAACTATATATTCCGCCTCCCCATACGGCAGGCCCCCCCGCCTTAGTTTTTGCATCCTTTGTGTCGATTTTTTCATATTTTTAATGTAATCTTTTGATGTCGCCTAAATATTGCAGAAAAAACCCTATGTTCTGTTTAGCATTGTCAAAAAAAATTTGACACAAGTTCAATAACCCCATCTGTATTTCTAATGACCTTGACATTTTCTTAATTTTTCATTTCCATCAATTCAGTCATGTGGATTTACATGATGTTCTCTTAATTTGGTTTCAAGGTAAGGCAGAAATGAATTTATCAACAATATACGAGGTGTGCAAATTAAGTAATGTGACTCATTTTTTCTGTTAAGAAATGTTAATCTTTATTAAACTATGAAAAAATGTAGATTTACAGGCACATACACACTTTGGACATACAAGTTTGACAAGTACTCTGTTAATTTCTATTATGACTACTAGGTGGCGCTGTGTCCATAGAGTTCTTACAGTGACTTTATTTTAGAACAGTGACGACAATAGAGCGTAAGTCCCGCCTCCGCGCCATGTTGCGACTAAATTCAAACAGTATTAGTAAATAGCCCAGTAAAATAAGACCAAATTTAACGATTTGGATGAAATAATGGTTACAGCTTTGCAAATTTGGGAACAGGCTTGATTTGTGCTCCCTTTGAAGTATTCAAAAGTCCCCATCCGTACCCCCCCTCCGAGATAAATGGAGGGGGCGAAAAAGTGTCAAAAAACAGATTTTCGTAAATAACTGAAAAAGTATCAATTTTATCAAAAACAAAAACGTTAAGAAAATTGTAGCTGACAAAATTCCGCACATTTTCGTGTTTTATTTTTGTCTCTACGACCAATAGGAGCCGAGATAGATTTGTTTTAAAATGTCGACTGTTTTGCGGCGAAACGGTAACACGTGCGCGCAGCGCGTATTTCGCTTATATCTCGAGAATAGCCATTCGTAACGCAAAATGCTTCAAATAAAAGTTGTAGAGAATTTAATTACGAATAATTTTCTTTTTTAAACAGTTCCATACGATTAATATTGACAGAGATATAATCATTTAAACCTTTTTCTAAGACACAATCGCTGCTCGTTTTGCATAATAAAATCAATAATTAAGTCGAAAACTATTGATCCTATATGTACTTAGTGCATATAATAAAAGTTGTAGAGAATTAAATTTTGAATCTATATGAATACACGAAATATCATTGTGGTAATTTATATAAGGCGATAGAGGAAGAAATAATGAAAAATTCTCCTCATTTTCCAGCGTTTCTTTGCAAATAGTTATGTTTTGACTACTTGTAGACAGTAAAGTGCCTTATTAGTTTTTTAAAGATATAATGGACCTGTAAAATAAGCGCAGGCAGAAGTTCGTACGACAAACAGTTCGCTAGTTACAGCTCTTTAAAGGTATACCTACTCAAAAATTGACATTTTATTAAGAATCCCGATTTTCGCTAAAAAATGGCCGTTAAATTTTTGTTAAAAATTGGTTTTATCCTATTTTCAGTACTTTATATATATATATATACAAAGGCAATACAATACAATAAATCGTTAGTAAGTTGCACTTTATTGTAAAAATACATCTTTGAAAACTATACATATATTTTCACAGAATTTAACTAAAATGTATATTTGTATTAAGTTTTTCTTAAATACCTTCGTTTCCATTTATTTTACGACAAACGTTTATATAAACTAATTGAAAGCTTACAAAATTTGCTATAAAAAACGCTGGCGCGTATGTTTTTCTATAAACAGCGGCGAGAAACTGACGATTGAAGATGCAGGTAATGTTTAATTTTTACAGAAATTGTATCTTTAAGCATTGTTTGTATTTTCTTCTGGAGTTTCTCCGTGTTGGTTTTTATGTAGAAAATGCCTACGTTTCGATTCCATCTATGGAATCTTTATCAAGACTTTTTTATCAATTCTGAAGTTTTCAAATTTAATTTAAGGTCTGTGGAATCGAAACGTAGGCATTTTCTACATAAAAACCAACACGGAGAAACTCCAGAAGAAAATACAAACAATATATACATCCGTGGAAACCTTAACGAAAATATTTAAGCATTGTGTATTTCCTAATTTTAAGTTAAATAAATAAAATGGAGTAGGTAGGTGGGAAATAAAAAAACAGCAGATACTTAATTTTTCTTATAAAATCTAAGTTAAACTTAAAAATGTCCAAACAGGTGATAAAACATAAACACCGTTCAATATCCTAGCACTTAAAACCACATTATATTGTCTAGATTTTAACAATTTACACAAAAACTAAACCGACACTATAAGAATGTAATGCAAACTATTCAAATTTTAGTCGCAACATGGCTGCCAGGATCACAACCAATAAAAAATGAGACACCCATTGTCATCACTGTCCTGTATAAAGTCACTGTAAGAGTTCTTAGAGTCCCTATATATAGATAGAGTACCGCAATTGACTCCATTTTGACTCCAGAAAAGGGCGGGAAATTTGAATTGGAGAAAAGGTATTGGTGCGATAGAAAAATTATTACAACTGACAGCTGACAACTGACAACAGCTGATCCCTGACAAGACAACCATAATATGCAGCCGCCATTTTAGCTCCAAAGTAACGCCCAAACCAATTGCGGTACTCTGTCTATATAGGGACTCTAAGAGTTCTTATTAATCTACTGACTCTGAGAGTTCTTATATTTTTACTTTCAAAACATTACTTTAACACTTCCTCCAAAGGAAAAATATAAAGAAACACAAAAACTATACATACCACTACTCAGTTTTACACAGAATCCACCTTCTGTACTTCTGTACTGAAATTCCATTTTTAACACTTCCATGAATTCTTCAATTTCTGATCTATCGCTGCCCACTAGACCATCATCAACATACAGGGTGTTTCAGACCACCCGTACCGCCCAAATATCTCGCGAAATACAAAACGCATTGAAAAAAGAAAAAATACGTCTAAAAAATTTTTTAAGACTCTATTGTTTGATAGTAATAGGATGTCCCCACTCCCACCCTCGGGGGGTGGAAAGGGGAGTAACTTCGTAATCTTAAATAGCACCCCCCAGTTTATTATGCAGATTTGAATTCTGCGTTAACAAATAGGAACTTTTTATTTGAAACATTTTTTGAAGTTCGTGACCGATGGCGCTATGATCGCCGAAAGAAGTTTTCCGATTACCTATGCTAATTTGATGTCAGTTTTGTTAAATGACAATCAAAAATGTTAATGCTTTGTAAAAAGGAAGAGGGGGAGCTTTATTTACCCCCCCCCCCCCATACCCCACACCGCCACTTCACCCCTAATTTTAGATTTAAACGTATCTCGAATGTCAATGTGTTTTTTACTCGTGAAATTAAAGTATTTCAAATTTTTTTTTCTATTTTCCATCAAAGACAAAAAAATTTACAAAATTTAACTTCTTCAATCGTGGTATTGAACAGTTGTTTAAATCTAAAATGGTTGTGTGTTTTCCCATCCCAAGTTATGGGCCGTAGGGGTGAAATGGGGGTGTGGGAAAGGTGGGGGGGTTAATAAAGCTCCCCCTCTTCCCTTTTACAAAGCATTAACATTTTTTATTGTCACTTAACAAAACTGACGTCAAATTAGCATAGGTAATCGGAAAACTTCTTTCGGCGATCATAGCGCCATCTGTCACGAATTTCAAAAAAAGTTTCAAACAAAAAGTTCCTATTTGTTAACGCAGAATTCAAATCTGGATAATAAACTGGGGGTGCTATTTAAGATTACGAAGTTACCCCCCTTTCCACCCCCGAGGGTGAGAGTGGGGACATCCTATTACTATCAAACAATAGAGTCTTAAAAAATTGTTTAGACGTATTTTTTCTTTTTTCAATGCGTTTTGTATTTCGCGAGATATTTGGGCGGTACGGGTGGTCTGAAACACCCTGTATATTGCAACATACAAACACTTCATTCTGCTCCTGCGATAGAAAAGACATGGATCAGTATCACTGTTTTTGAATCCAGCTTTCTTCATGAAATTTACAAAAGGTGCCTGTTTGAGACCATATAGACTTTTCTTCAGTAAACATACTCGTTCAGTACCGTCTTCAAAACCTTCCGGTTGTTCTATGTATACAATTTCTTTAAGTACACCATTCAAAAAAACAGTTTTAACATCAAATTGATCAAGCTTCATTTTCTCTGCAGCGGCTACAGCAAGCAAAGTTCGTATAGTGTCATAACGTGCAACAGGACTGAATGTTTCTCCATAGTCGATTCCCTTTCTTTGAGCATATCCCTTAGGCTTGAAACGAACTTTCCCATCATCTGCGACTTTCTCACGAAGAACCCATCGGTTCTGCAAAATATGTATGTACATTGGACGCTCAACTAATACCCAAGTATCATTCTGCTTTAAGGACTCCAGTTCTTCATGTATAGCTTTCAGCCACCGATCTTTGTTACTAGACATCAATGCTTCAGAATACGAACACGGATCTTTGTCTTTAATGATAGGTTGGGTCATGTACACATAAGTTCCACTGGTTATCCATTTCGGCTTTTTCTTCTTCTTCTTTTTCACTTGTCTTCCTCCGAAACTGTGCGCTGTTTCAGAGTCTTTGTCTTCAGTGGTAATTTCTGTTCTCGTCTCATAGCTTTTATTCTCTGGCTCATTCTTTATATCGAAAATTGAAACAGACAGGCTTTGTTCTATGGCTTCATCACACACAACGTTGAGCTCTCCAATGTTGCATGTAACTTCAGGTTTGAATTTCACATCGTGACTTAGAACAATTTTCCTCTGAGATGGAATCCAGACCCTAAATCCATCCCCATTGTTCGCGTATCCAACCAGAACATAAGTAACATTCTGTTCCAAATATTTTCAAGTGGCTTAGATCTTTCACTGGTCGATCATACCACATTTCGTAAGGAGATTTATTTTGAACTGATGACTTGCCAGTGCGATTCAGGAGGTATGCAGCAGTATTACAAGCTTCTGCCCACACAGTTCTTTTGATAATTTACATGAATTCAGTATAGAGCGCGCATTTCACAATGGTGCGGTTCTCTCTCTCTCTGCAACACCATTCAGCTGTGGTGTATAGGGTGAAGAAATACATTGCTTTATTCCTCTGTTTCCAAGTAATTCAGAAACCTTTTTGTTATCAAATTCTTTTCCTACATCACATCTGAACTGTTTCACTGTATGACCGATTGTCTTAGCTTCGTTCAGGAACTGTTCCAGGACGATGTTAACTTCATTTTTCTGCTTCAGAAAAAAAATCCTACGAAACCTACTGAAATCGTCCTTAAAACACACATAGTAACGTGCCTTTCCAAGGGATTCCACAGTCATTGGACCATTAACATCGGCATGGATTCTTTCACCAACCACCATCGGTCGATCTCTTTGATTTTTGGATGGCAACCGGTGCATTTTTCCCAGAGCACATCCATCGCAAAATTCATCCTTGCAGTCATCCACATTGATGTTCATCAGCTTCAAGACACTTTTTACATGTTGTTTGTTTTGATGGCCGAATCGTTCATGATAAACTTGCAGCGTATTCGACCACGTCACCAAATTCACTTGAGCAGGTTGTACTGGTCTGATTACACGTACGTCAAGCACATATAAGTCACAATTTACATATCCAGTCATCACTAGTTCCCCAGTGATTTTGTCTTCAAGTTTTACACTTTTGTTATCGAATTTCGTACAAAAACCTTCTTGTGCAGCTGCTTTTATTGCTGTGTCCATAGAGTTCTTATATTTTTACTTTCAAAACATTACTTTAACATTTTCCATTGTTTTATTCGAATAGAATCACAATTGAATATTGTCTCCCTCAAAGTAACATCCTTGGGAAGCCACACACCGCCGCAGACGGTTCCTCCAATCCGCATAGCACTGCTCGAACTCGAACACTGGAACCTCCAGCAGTTTTCGAGTGTCTCAAAATGAGTTCCGTTGAGGTGATTTTTCAGTCTCGGAAAGACGAAAAAGTCAGTCGAATAAGGAGGTTAATGGCCAAAAACTCGTTTATTGATGTTGCTGTGTGATAGGGCGCATTATCGTGATGCAGCACTCACTTGTTCTAGACCTAGATGTTTGGTCTCACACCCTTTTTCGAAGTTTTTCAAGAACCGCTCGCTAAAAGTATTGATTGGCCGTTTGGCCTTGAGGCATAAACTCTTTGTGTGGACAATTCACTGGCTATCCAAAAACAAATCAACATGCATTTGACCTTCCATTTGCTCATTCTTGCTTTTTTGGGCCTTGGAGAGGTTGAAGTGTATCCCTCCATGCTCTGGCGCTTGGTTTCCGGACCGTACTCAAACGCCCAAGACTCGTCACCACAAAATGGGGACATTTTCAATCGATTTCAAAAGGTCAAGACACCATTTACAAATCGGGCAGTGGGAAACTTTTAAATTCAAAGCTGATAGGTGCGTTACATCACAGTCAGATGGACACTTGATTAATATTGATTTTAGGACCCATCACATACAAGGTGGTTAAAAATACAACAAGGACACTTTAAAAATAAGGTGGCTCAGTGACTCATACCAAGAAGGTCTTGAGAATTGGCTCTTGTATCGCGAATTCAAAAACAAATATCTTACATCGCGAACAAATGGCATAACGCCATAACGTGTATAATTCATACATTGTTGACGTCATTGGTTTTTTTATGGAGGCGTCATGTTTTCTTTACGTCTTTAAATTTTAGATCTGTTGAATTTTTAAGCATTTAAATATATTGTCTATGTCCTAAATCGCCAAATGGGGGTCATTCTCAATCGATTCCACAATGTCAACACACCTTTCCCTCCTGATGTTCTTTTGGTCTTGCGAAAGATTTTTGCGCAAATTTTTCTCATCCCCAATTCCTTGGTCAAAATGTGATGAATTGTTGTGGAAATCAAATTCAACTCTTCCCCTATCATGTCAACCGACGATCTAAACGCACAAGATCTCTGATTCTTCCGCTTCGTGATTCATCTTGAATGTGAACCACCCAAAAACCTGTCGCCTTGACAAAATACTGTCTCCGTAGGCCTGCTGAAGTTTTGCAAACGTTTCCGTTGCACTGTGCCCAAGTCTGAAGCAAAACCTAATAAAGTCTTTCCGTCATAAGTTTGTGGGTATCGGATTAAAATTGTGAAGTAAAGAAAAGGTTTTCTATAGTTGACTATGCTGTGGACCAGATGTATAGTTAGCGCGCGCATTTAGGTATCTTATAAAAGTTTAGTTGGTCTACAATACCCTGTCAAGAGGTCACCAAAGTACGTGAGTTAGTTAAAGATGGTTCAGTGGATATTCTACGATTGTAAATTTCTCAGACTCGACCTTTCTTTTCGAGTAATGTTGGCTAGCCGATTAAGTCCTACAAGATTTTTCAATAGGCCTTGGGTGCGTTCCATTGAATTAACTGTTCTTAATCGTTTTGTTCCTCGTATTTGTCTACAGCCGATATTTAGCCATTACGTTGGGCCGGTATGCTTAGGATAATTCATGATCGATGATGTGTGCACATTTCTATGGAGCTAATGTGTCGAATGTGTTTCAACGACACAGCTCGTAACCCTGGTGTGTTTTGAACCACTGTGTATGTGATGGGCCCGAAAATCAATATTCATGAATTGTCCCTCTGATTCTAATGTAACCCACATAGCAGCTTTGAATTTAAAAGTTTCCCGTTGTTAAGTTGTCCCATTTGAAAATAGTATTGAAACGATGGTTGCGCCACTGAAAATTAAAGGCAAGAAAAATGATAGAATCAGCAGAAAGATGATTGAGGAGCAGAAGTTGAAGTTGGTTCCCCGCGGTTAAGAAAGGTGTGTAAGAGGTTGCAACTAAGGTTGGGCGATATTGAAAATTTTATATTCGATATATCGTCGGTGAAAATATCGTGATACGACTAAGTATCGATATATCGTGAAATATTCAAATATCACGTTATATCGTGATATCGCGATATATCGGGATAGTTTAGTAGTACCACGATATATCGCGATATATCGGGATAGTTGAATATATCGTTGTATGATTGTTTATCAGTGTTGGTAGGTCCAGATTGCGATAGCGATCCTATATGGAGTGTAACCCTCAACATTTCACTCTGGACGTCTTCTTAGAACCCCACGCTATGCACTCGCGGCGTTTACTGTTACGTCACCGATGAGGGGGGGGGGGGGGGGGTATGTATGAATATAGGCTGTGCTCAGGTCCTATATATTTTAATAGAAACCGCTTTTACAGAAGATTACAACTATTCCTGACACTTTATACTTCTCGTAAGCATACAAATAAAACCCCAATCGCAATATATCATTGCATTGCGGTATATCGTCATATCGTGGTATATCGTCATATCACGATATATCGATATTCCAAAATTCATGTGAATATTCATATCGTGGCTGAAAAATATCGCGAACATGACTAAATATCGATATATCGCCCAACCCTAGTTGCAACACACCCAAGAATCAGATTTAGTGTATAGTCACTAGTCTACCCGAGGTGGGTTTGGTTATCGAAGTACATACATATATGATTATTGCATTCCTCAGTTCCTCCTCACATGTTCCTGCAATGGTAGCAGTCATCGCCACCTTAAAACCTCTTACATTGCTTGAAAGGCAGCTGTTCCTCAACTGTCATGTAGGTTTACTCGCATCACCCTGGCCCTCAACTGTTCTTGCACATTTTATATTCTAACTTCCAATTAAAACCACAGTTAAAAATCTGTCGTCAATGATGTTTATGGTCAAATCATCAAATTAACCGAACTGGAACAAACCTATCTGTTGGTGTCAGCCTTTTTTTACCATGGGAATACTGCAGAATAGATGGCGACTGGAGGAGCATTCTATAATGGAATTAAGGTTGATGCAAGGTGAAATAATAATAATAATAATGTATTTCATCAATCGTATAAAAACAATGTAACAATTAATTCACAACTTCTGTCTGTCATACGACTCTGCTCTTCCACTTAATCTTATTAAATTTTTATTATTTAGGTTACTTTGTTCCATCATTTTTTGAAAACAAGCATGTCAGTAGACAATGAGATGATTGTGTTCTATTTTCAAAAGTAGGTGATTCGTTCATCTAGCGAACAATTGGACTATGAGACAGATTTCTGAGACGTTGTCATCCGTAAGGTAATTGTAGTGTTTTTTTTTCATGGGGAATTCCCCTCCTAATAACAACGAAATGGCACTAGAATATCAAGCAGCTTAAAATTATCTATCTGTAACGAGATTACATACATGTTTCACGTGACTTATTTATTTACAGCTTTTTAAACATCTGGCTCAGTCAGTCAACGGAGAAACTTCGTCAACCTGTTGATAAGGGGAATTTGTTTAAATAATATTAAATTAGTTTCCCATCGATGAGAATTATGGTAATTAAATTATCATCTGTGCTAATCGACGTAATGTGTATCGTAAGCTGAAGTGCAAACACGTGTAGCTCTCCAAACAAAAAAAAACAGACGCCATGGCCGCCGAGGACCGTTCTTTAAATTCTGGCATTTCAATTCCGCAATGGATGAAGAATAAAATGACGGAAAACAGGTGAGTAATAAATTAAAGTAGAATTAACCTCAATAAGGTAGAGGCCCCTTTCACACACGTGTGGTTAAAAATGTATCCGCGTGATTGTGTCTCACCTGAAGCACAGTTATTTTTAAGCTAACGCCTACGTATTTCCCGTTTTTAACGTCGACCTTCTCGGCGACAGGAAAATTGCTTTAAACAAGACGATTGTTCGGAAATAAGGGGAGTAGAAATTAGCCCATTTATTTTAATGGGTTTTTTGTCTGCTTTCCTCTCGGCTTTCGTTTGGTAATGAAAACAAATTTTTGTTTATCTCCCACTTGGTTACAGATTGTGATTGTGACCTCCAGCGGACTAGTAAACATTCATAATAAAAATAACGAAAGTGAATTGTCAATATTTTCATTTATGTATTTTGCAATAATTGTTTAAACATGTAGATGACGCAATGTAAATGAATTCGTTTATCAATTGTTTAATTGAACAATGCGGGCTCTGCTGGTCCTTTTTTTGTGTCCGAATAGAGTCTGTCTGTAATATTAAAACATCATCTGGTGTTGAGCTATATACGAAACAATGTAGCATTCAAATTCGTTCAGAACGCTATTATTTTTTATTCATTATTTATTCAATATAAAACATAATATTAATACTTTATATCGTCAGCAAATACCAATCGCTCTTAGGTCATAATCAATTGCAAATTATTGCTAAACAAACAACAATAAACAGCAACGGTCGCAAGATTTGTCCCTGGGGAACTCCCGGTGAGACATAAAGTTTAAATTGAAATCGCGTACCAAGATACATGTAAGGATGCCAGAATGTTGAGGCCAAATTGGACCATTCAATACATATATAAGGTTGCACAATAGAATTTTTGAAATAGGCAGTATGGGAGGTCCGTCCGTCCATTGAAATGAGTATCGTACCACGCGTGGTTCAGTATGTCTGTTCATCGACAAAATCTGGACTATCAGAGTCTAAGAGCACTTGGAATGACTCGTCGGAACCTTCAGCAAACCCTCAACGACGAATTAATAGACTCTCCACGACTATATGGTGCAAAGCGTACCGGGTGCAATGCAAACGGCTCCCACAGCGGTCGTGAAGGTCTTTGATCCTACCTACACTGCATCTCCACCTACAAGAGCAGGCGGTTCCAACACAATGGCCTTGTTTGAAAACGACAAAAGGGATGATTAGGATGAAACTATCACATTTTTCTTGATGCTGAAGTGGGTTCCCAACCGGACTTATCCATCTTTACGGATGCAGGGAACAGGCACTGTTATTTACTCCAAAGAACTGAACTGTATTCCAAGCCGAACTGGTAGGAATTACGCTTAGTGCAAGAAAATAATAAATAAATAAAATGTACTAGAGCCCCATCATGCATAAACCACATTTCTTGTTATTTGCATATGTACGTCTTCTGTGTCTTAGAGGGTGTTCTGAATAAAGTCCATGTAGACGACACCTGTAAAACGTGCTGGAAAAAATATGAACTGTTGCTGATGTGTACCCTGATGTGTGAGCATGCGAATTTTCTTTTAATCTCTCAAGTAAACGATCGGCAAAAGTTCTACCGCCTCGAGTGTTCAGCGGGCGAAAACCTTGCACACGTTAAACATGATACGGATACATGAGCTGCTCGTGACGATGCCCAACTTCGAAATATAGAGATATATCACACGCCACTGATGTTTGGATCTTCTTTAAGTGAATGTGTCTTCCTGGTCAATAGTACGAGCAACTTAGGTGCTACGGATGCTATTTCGGCAACGCGACTGCAAAGGTTGGATGACTCGGCTGTCCCCGATCTAGAAATGCATCCAAGGGCGCCGCCAATTGGGCCAAGGAGGCAAAAGTTATTATCTTAAGGATTTTTGGACATATATTATGTGATAAATTTTTTTCTTGTTTGGGGTAAAGAACTCCAAAGAAATTTTAGAATAATAGGCGTTAAACTACTGCAAATTCATATGCAAATGGCTTTTCAAATGAAACGAGACCCCCCCCCCCCTCCCACCTATAATTTCACAAAAATTGTGTGTATAGTGTCCGTCGTGTCATCTTTCAATTTCCAAACACCGCACCGGTTTGTCTTGTGATAAAGATTTGATCTCGATTTTGGGGAGACCTTAAGCGCGTAGTGTTAATGAAATCAACCACGAGCTTAATGAAATCCGATATTGTTCCACCCCCCTTTTTGAAATGCGAGCTCTACCTAACGAAAACAGTTTTATCTCCTACTTTCAGTTTATGACCCCATGTAAACTAATAAATATCTTTGTAAATAAACAAAGCTAATTGTCAATATTTTTCTTTAAGTCAAGGTTCATTAATTTCGCAATTGTTTATTTATACCGAAATAATAGTTATTTGTGTATCAAGGTTGTAAAAGTGATCTTTTTTGGCCGAATCAGATGAGGCTAAAAAAGAACTTTTAACCGAGGGGCGAGGTGCACACAACATTTTTTAGGCGACTATCACAAAAAGATATAAACTTTAATTTAAAAATCAATTTCATAATTTTGACAGTGACGGTTACCTGACAACAGGTCACTTGCAGAGTGATTGTAGCGGCCGTAAAGTAAAGTAAAAGCGGTTGTAAAGTAAATGCGGCCGTAAAGTTGTTTATGGCAGATGTCAAAAAAAAGTTATACTTTACGGTTTTCAAAAGATACGTAAAACAACTATTTATGTAATAGCCGCCTAAAAAAATATTATTGTCTATAAAAGACGATATTTTGTACATTCCAATCTGGTTACCTGGTTCCTTGGTATCGAGAGAACGTCAACACTTGGTATCGTTCCAAGGAATTCTCCTGCGTTCTTTATACCTTCTACACTGTGGGAGATACTCTTCCAGTAGCAAATTTAGCTATGTCAGCTTTAGCGGAGTTGTCAATGGAGTGTCAACTAAGTCTCCAGCGTGCTTGTCGGAGTCATCCTGTTTTACTTAATCTTGTTTTTCTTCCTCTTGTAGACTATCCGTTAGTCGAAGTATATCGTCGTTGATTATCCCCCTTGGGGTTCCATATCGAAGGGATATTTCTACGCTCAGTACTTCGGCGTAACTTTTACCGTCTCCAGTGACGTGTGCAAATAGTTGGATCCACTTAGATCCGATATCTCCTATAATTAATAACCATCGTTCCTGGTGTTTCCTATCTGGTCAAAGACCGATGGGATCTACGGCAATTGCCCACTGGTTTTGTCTCTCGGTTTTTGGCAGCCTGGGCAGTTTTTCACATAATTGAGAATCAATCTTCTCATTCCGTCCAGAGTAGCCACGGTAAGGCAATCCAATCGTCATGCGTTGGTTTTAATGGCGCGCGCAATGTGAGACGGACATTTCTAGTAGATCCTTCAATTGATCTTTCTGAAATGAGGTTAAGTTCGTGACCTCGTCTTTGTGCTTGGCTGTGTACAAGCAGGTGAACCTTTGCGGTTTTTTCTTCTGCGATGCATGCGTCGAATGTCGATATACACAGGGGGTGGATGGGGGGGGGTTAAATGAAGACCCCTATTTTTAATTGCACATTCAGAAAGAGCATACAAAACTATAACGGTTTTATTTGGGAACTTTTTTTAAATTTCTGAATATGCAGTAAAAAATAGGGGTTTCCATTTAAGTCACACCTCCTATCTACCCCCCGAGTGTCGGCGGGTGAAATTTGTTACAGAATCAGACGTTCCCCTCCAAACCATCAAACTTTTATTCGGAAACTTTTTTTGTCAGATGTACTCATTTCGAGAAATCCCCTTGTAATATTAAAATGGGACACCCCGTTTGCAGCTCCACTTGTTGCAAATAAAAAAAAGTTTTCGAATAAAACTAACATAGTTTTTTACGCTCTTTCCGAATCTGCAATAAAAATAGGGGTTCCCATTTAAGATTTTTAAGTTGAACCCCTTTCCCACTCCCCCTGGGGGTGGGGTGGAGCCATTTTGTCTGAATCCGATGTCCCCCCCCAAAACTATGAAGGTTTTGATTCGGCACACTTTTTGTTAAGATGCATTTTTTTCGAGATATTCAAGAACGTAATGTTAAATGGGACACCCTGTATATAAAATTTAACAAAGGATTCGCTTCTAAGCAAAACAAAACCAAACTAAATTAAACAGATTATTTCTCCCATACAATACCCCAGCCACCCAACATAAACCCTCTATCCCTATTGCCTACCTATATCCATATACACACACACATTAATACCCTCCCTTTCTTCTTCTGCACTTTAAAACCTCTTCCATCCATTTTTTTCCCATTCCATCCTCCCCTAGCAGCCCTCCTCTCCATCCCCCCTCGTGCTCCTTTAGTTCCCCACAGTTCTCCGCCAAATGTTCTATATTTTCTCTGTCTTCTGCACACAGTCTACACAGTCTCTTCTCCTCCAGCCAATATTTGTTATCGTTCTCCTCATTTCCCGCTCTAAATCGAGCCACTATCCTCTCGCTCTGTATGTTACCAATTCCATTTAGGTATCTTGGCAACTCTTCCGTCACTAAGACCTTGTATTTTTCATGGAACCTTCCCTCTCTTATCTTCATCCTCCTTTCCTGAGTTTGTACATCCTCATCTCTCCCTTACTATTTCCGAGGTTATATCCCGCCCCGCCTCTCTCTTCCACTTTACCTCCTCTCTTTCATAATATCTCCTCCTTTCCTCCTACCCTTGCCTTATTTTACTGTTCTTCACCTCGTTCCACACACATCTTAAGATCCCTCCTTCTTCCCTTCTTTCCATCCTTTCTTCGAAAATCATCGCTCTCCTTCCCGCTTCTATACGTAACTTCATCTTTATCTCCTCCCCCACCACATATCCCGGTGTCCCCCTGTCTAACCGCAGCACCCATCTCCAATATTTAATTTGTATATTTTTTAGTTGCGCTCTTTCTTCCCATCCCCACACCTCCGCCCCGTACAGCATCACACTTTTCACAAGTCTATCAAATAACCACGCCCTTTTCCGGATATCACCCCCCATCCATCTTTCTCCCACACTTGTCCCACTGTCTCATTTCCTTTCCTTGCCAACTCTCTGATGTGTCCATTATCTTTGTTATCGTACCTTATCTTGTACCCTAGGTACCTTACCTCATACACGCTTTCAATAGCCTCGTTTCCCCAGAGTAGGGACTTCAGGTAGCATTCTCGCTTCCAAGCCAAAGCACGCTATCGTTGGAGGAGCGTCCGCCGGATCTGTTGCGTTTTGTAGCCCTATCCTATGTCAGAGAGCACAACCTTAGGGCCTTGTGCTTCAGCGGTCCTAGTTATCCAATTCCCGTACTTGTCGCTTTGAATGGTCTTTCAGTCTGTAGATCATCTTGAGTACTACTGTCTCTGGGATGTTCCTAATGAATCGGTCATCCTGAGGATTTTGTTCTGGACGGCGTCCGCCAACTCCGTCAAGAGGGATCGGTTTCAGTAGGACGCCTCTCAACGCGCGCACAAGCTCGTCTCTGTCTCTTGTTCTGTTCCTCTCCCTGATCGATGTTTCTCGAAGAGGCGGCGCGGCGTGTCGATGGCGTTATGCTCACGGGCCATTCGCTCGATCGTTCCCGTATTACCCGCAGTTTCCCGTTTTGGCGCTGCCTGTCGCACGTAGATAGAGTCTTTTCAACACTTGTTGAGCCGTGCCTGTCAGTCCGTTGTGTTTCTAGAAGGCTTGTAGGGTTCAAGCTGTGGTTAAAGTCTGTTTATGTCACACATGCTTCTGGCTATGTTAGTCGAGTTGCCTATGTCGTATGGGGTAGGTGATACACTCGCTATTTTACGAACGCACTGTATTTTTGTTTTTGGATTAACCAATAGTATCGTATTGCCTCATCTGTATTATTTACTTGTAAACAATTAATATTTTTAACTAAAATTATCGATACGTCCACTTTAATTTTGAGTTTATCGAATTTGGAAACAAAAATTAATCTGTGTTTTTTTTTTAATTATCACCAAATCAGATTGAAAATGTTTTTTTTGATGAGCGAGTTAACGATTTCGATACAGTTGGTGACAACCGGTAATCAATGAATCTGTAACAACGCTATTGGTTATCGCCGTGGGTGTGTACGAAAGTATGTAGGTAGTAGGGATTAAAAAAAATTAATGCTGAGCTCTTACGTCACCAACTACACATATAAAACAGAAAGCAGTTTTATGAAATACAATTTCCAGTATCGATTTTATCTTGTCAATAGTGATGTTAAAATCTATGTTAATCTCGTAAGTGTAGTGTGCGAAGTAGTTTCAGTTTTGTTTAGAGAGTCGATCATAATGGCAGCGGCAACGATATTTAGGTAACGAACTAGTTTGTTGCTACCCATACCATTAAAATATGATATGCTTGGGTGATTTTAACGGTGTTTTTATTTGGCATCAATTTATTACGGCAATATTTTTTTCCATTGATCCAATGGCATTGTTCTCTTTGTTTAATTACCTCAAATTTCCTCAAAAGTTGCAAAAAAAAATTATATAAATCGATTGCTTCATTCAAAATTATTTTTGCAATAGATAGAGGTACGAAGGTTATCTTGAAATTTGAAAGTTATTTTTTGCATTCTGTAATTATTTATACAATTACGTCAGATGTGTAATTTTGTATAAAATCATTCAACGATAAAGTAAAGAGATTGTAAAGAAAGATCAAGGTTAATAACAGCTTTGACATTGGTAATGAGAATAATATCTAAATCAAATTATTTGTTGATCTCACAAAGATTATAAGTACATTATATTTGTGTGGGGCTTATCAGGATAACACTCCTCCTTCGATTAAGTAGACGTCACCTATTTATATTACTATCTTGCAATTTTGCGAATAGAGGTAGAGTTATTGCAAAACATGGTCTAAGCTAGAAATGAAAGTTAAATTAGCAACCCTATAAAATCTTTGTCCTTTGACTATTCAATTGCAATTACACTCACTATATTATTTTAATACTATTGCAAAACTTGGGAGAAGCAGATTTCAATGAATATTTCAACTTAAATTAGAACATCCTGTATTTTTTGTAAAATTTGATTGTCTATTGAATACTATTCTGCCTTCCTATACCTAACTTTTACCGTTTTCATGGAAAATCTAATTACACTACCTTTAATACTATTTTTATACTATTTGACTGAATAAATTATCTATAAACATTTTATCTCGATTAACTCAAATAGAACATACATACGATCTCAAAGGTATTAATTACTCTTTGCTATTTGCTCTTGTGGGGTGACTTCCAAAAACCAGTCGAGAGGTAATTTTGCAATCACATACTAGTGCCTATTACCACTGGCAATATTAATTATTAAGTATTAAGTTTTTTCTATGTTGCTCACGTGAACTTACTTTCCACTAACCATTATACTCCCATTAGTTTTGCCTTGAATACATCTAGGATAAACAAACGCTTGATTACGACCGTGTCCTATCTCAATACCTTTGTTGTTCAATAGTTTCGTTTTTAGACGCAAGCTGCCAGCATGACCTGCCCTTGCACGTGGAGATCCTCATTGCTCAAGGCACGCTAGGCTTTGCACGTCATTGAGAAGTGATATAGTTATGAAGAGCCTTATGCTCCGCCCCTGACATCCTTACAGCAAACTGCAGTGGCATTATCTTTCTCATTTTTCGACGTAGTCTCCCTCTACGCCAATCCACTTGGTCCATCGATATCCCAACATCTCATATTTTCACTTTTTACTTTGCGCTTTAGTAGTATAGCAAGGCCGATTCTTGATATTGGTCAAGGTTACAGGTTCTGAACTTGGATAAGGTCACGGGTTCTAAACTTGGATTTTATCAGCTTCTCCGGATCAGACCAGCTCGATTTAAACAGCTTGTAATTTTAATGTAAACAGGTAACAGAGATGGAATAGGGTAAATGTAACAGGTGAACAGCTTATCTGTTTGTACAAAGCTGTTTAAATCGAGCTGTTCTGATCCGGAGAAGCTGATAAAATCCAAGTTCAGAACCCGTGACCTTGTCTAAGTTCAGAACGTGTAACCTTGACCAAAATCCAGAATTGGCCTTCCTATACTACTCGCTTTGGTCTCGGGATCATAGTGGTGCATCCATGACTCGTCCATGATCACATACCGACTAAGAAAGTTCTTTTTGTTTGCTTGGTACCTTTCCAAAAAAACGCTCACAAGTCAACACACAATTTCTTTTTCGATCAATTCTGGGCACCCATCTTTTTTGTATCTTCCACAATGTCCATAATGCGTACTCGTCGGTCTTGCAGTACGATATCGTGTACCTTTTCAATATTTTTGTCTGTTGTTTATCGTTAATGCGAGAATGCTCTTCCGCATTTAACATCTCGACACCGGCGTTTGACTATGTCATAAGAAACTGCAAGCTCCCCAATAGTTGGCCACAATGTCTTCATTAATATGAGTTGTTGGTCGTGCCCTTTTTCTGGAGCTATTTTGTTCTGCAGGATCCATTTTTATGAACAGTCACGACACACAATTCAAGAATTATGATCTGCAAAGTTGCTAGCCAATCCGACAGATGGCTGCTTATTGGAGCATGCGCACTAGGCAGCCATTGATTTCAGACTCGGGCAGCCATCAGAACATGCATGATTCCATTGCAGCGAGAGCGAAACAAGATGAATGTATGTGGTTGCCGTTAGTTGTCACGTTAGCTCGAAGAAAATATTTCTTTTGTTTTTATCGAAGCAAATACCGCGAAATACGATACGGAAAAGTTTATCCGAGAAGTTGAAAACTTGGAAAATCTTCAGAGGAGTATAGCGATCGTGATTTAAAGAGAAGAAGGTGGATGGAAATCGCAAACATAATGTATGAAGTGAATTAAAAAGAGAAAGAAAAAAAAATGAAGCGGCTGTCAAGATGGCTACTCAAAATTTCGGCTGCCGCAGCCTCGCTGCACCAACCAGGCTGTCTAGTGAGCTGCGAGCCCAAATATTGCTTAACTAACTCTATCAAAAACATTAATCACAATCTGGGATTGGTTTCGGTTGGCTCATCGACGTGGTTGGTGGTTGCTCTACGAGAGTTCCACAGCTGTCGTTAACCTTTTTTGCGACCTCCTCTCTCCTCTCTCCTTCGTCTTGGAGAGGAGTTTTAACATCACTCCGGCGAAGTTGAAGCATCAATGTTTTCACTTTGGCGTCCTCATCACTAGTTACTGGTTGCCATTTTCAATTTCGATCGGGATCTTTTTCAGTGGGTCGCGGAAATCGAGGCATTGGCTCATGATAATATACTTAATGCACTGAATCATAAGATATTTTTTATCTGAACAATTGTAACGCCGTCGTGTAACACTATTTCTTCCCTGTGCTTACTTTGGAGCACATCTTGGATGAATTGTTCTACTACCTCCCACTCTCTCTGCGATAATAGGGCGGCTTCCATCATCTTTTTGCTGTTGATGTGTTTAACATCGATATAGCTCTTACCCTCTCTTCCATCCATCTGCCGCACTCGGTGAAAGTGTGCTCGACCGAGTCCGGCATATCGCAGTAGTCGCACTTACACGAATTCTTTATCTTCATGCGAGGCAAATAGTTCTTGAAGACACCATGTCCGCTAAAGAATTGGGTCCAGTAAAAATTTGTTTTTCCCCACCTCCTGTCTATCCATTTGCCTATTTTCGGGATTAGACTGCCCGTCCAATTGGCTTTGCTGGTTTCTGCCCACTTCCTTTGCCATTTCCTTCTGGTATTTTTTCTAACTTCTCTTCTGTCTATGTCCGGGTTTTCGAATATAGCCTTCCGTTACCCCCGCCAGCAGATGGATCGGTGTAACACTACTTGCTTCAAGCTTTCACAGTTTATTTACTGCACCTTCCTTTTTCAGTTCACTGGATTTAATTAGTCGGCAAATTTGCTATATATTTCTTTCTGTTTGTTTTCTTCTTAAGTTACGATACGTTTTTCTATAAACAAATACACGTTAGACTCAATTCGATTTATTCGACTGGTTTTGTAATTGAAAGTATTGTGGACAACTGCTATTCCAACAATCAATTCTTCGTCATCAACGTAACATCTGTTTTGAGCACTAAACCAAAGTACGTCCTTAACGCTCAGAATTTATCCTCTTTAATCCCTAACGCTTATTCGTTCTCGAGCTTTTAGCGTCATCGGCCCTGTCACCGTCGTTAGACCTTCCCTTAAAACAACCCAGCAAACATTTACACAGAAAGTTGGTTGTCCTCTTGCGAAGAATCTGCTCTGTGAGGCGTTCTTTGGTGTAGTCCGCGATTTTGTCTAACGTACAAGTTGCATAACTACGCTGAAGACTAATACCAACTCTTCTAAAACAAACCAAGGCCAAATGAATATTAATTTGTGTTTGTCTGTCATTATAATTTATTCTATTTTACTTTAAAAGGACAATTGTTTGAGTCAAGTTCTTCATTTACTTATCAAAAATTGTTAAAATTTCTTAATTAATAAATCTGTGATCGATTGCTCTTTGCTGCCAATTCAGTTTTGTAACGTTCAACTTTGTAGTTATCTCTTTTACCTTTAACATTTTGTTATTTCGTAAGACATAAAGGTAAACTAGATACCCATGTACTAAATTTGTTAAACATTACTTTATATGGTACTCGTACGTTGTACCCCCAGGATTTTCGTCGGGGGGGGGGGGGGGCATAAAAAATTTATCAAAAGGGTGATTCTATAATCTATTACCTAGTTTCTGTATATATCCCGTATACATCCTGACGTTTTAGTTTAGTTTATCTACGCGCTGTAGATCGAACACAGATGGTTTATTTCATGATTCCTTCCTCCCTTTATAGCTAGCGAATCGTTGTTTTTAAGGAACTGAAGTTTTGGAATTTTCAGTTTTGAACAGCGACGAGTCTCTTAGAAACTCCGTGCCGCCTTTACGTAAAATTGATCTTTTTTTTTATTGGTGTCCTATTTTAGCCTTTTAAACCACGCTCCAGCGTGTTTAAATCGCACTTTTTAAAAGCGCGCGTGTTTTAAAGTTGCCATAGCATCATCATCAAATTTAAAAAAACGTGAATTCTTATTGGTTATTGATCTGACAGGAGTACTTTGTTACGTCAAATAAAATGACAGATTGCAAATTAATTTCCGTTTTTCTCATTTCCATGACAACGAAGGTATACTGATTTCACATTAGGAATTCAACCATTTCACATTATTAGTTCTTATTTCCATTTTAATACCAGATTTTAAAGTGCACCAATAAAAAAAAATAGCGTAAAGTATACGTGGATAAACAGGTCTTTAAAACTCGCGCGTGTTTTAAAGACCTGTTTATCCACTTATACTTTAATATACTATTTCGCCACCTCCTGTCTTATCAATTTGCCTATTTCCGGTATTAGACTGCCCGTCCAATTGGCTTTGCTGGCTTCTGCCCACTCCCTTTGCCATTTCCTTCTGGTATTTTTTCTAACTTCTCTTGTGTCTATGTCCGGGTTTTTGAATATAGCCTTCCATTCCCCCCGCCAGCAGATGGATCGGTGTAACACTTGCTTCAAGCTTTCACAGTTTATTTACTGCACCTTCCTTTTTCAGTTCACTGGATTTAATTAGTCGGCAAATTTGCTATATATTTCTTTCTGTTTGTTTTCTTCTTAAGTTACGATACGTTTTTCTATAAACAAATACACGTTAGGCTCAATTCGGTCAACTTCATTTCTTTAAGTTCGATTTATTCGACTGGTTTTGTAATTGAAAGTATTGTGGACAACTGCTATCCCAACATTCAATTCTTCGTCATCAACGTGACATCTGTTTTGAGCACTAAACCAAGGTTTGTGAAATTACGTCCTTAACGCTCAGAATTTATCCTCTTTAATCCCTAACGCTTATTCGTTCTTGAGCTTTTAGCGTCATCGGCCCTGTCGCCGTCGTTAGACCTTCCCTTAAAACAACCCAGCAAACATTTACACAGGATGTTGGTTGCCCTCTTGCGAAGATTCTGCTCTGTGAGGCGTCCTTTGGAGTAATCCGCCATTTTGTCTAACCTACAAGTTGCATAACTACGCTGGAGACTAATACCAACGCTTCTAAAACAAATCAAAGCCAAATGAATATTAATTGTGTTTGTCATTATAATTTATTCAATTTTACTTTACAAGGACAATTGTTTGAGTCAATTCCTTGATTTACTTATCAAACATTGTTAAAATTTCTTAATTAATAATCTGTGATCGAATGCTCTCTGCTGCCGATTCAGTTTTGTAACGTTCAACTTTGTAGTTATCTCTTTTACCTTTAACATTTTGTTCATTTCGTAAGACTGGATACTCATACACTAAATTGTTAAACATTACTTTATATGGTACTCGTACATTGTACCCCGAGGATTTTCGTCCGAGAGGGGCTAAAAAATTTATCAAAAGGGTGATTCTATTATCTATTACCTAGTTTCTGTATACACATCCTGACGTTTTAGTTTAATTTATCTACGCGCTGTAGATCGAACACAGTTGGTTTATTTCATGATTCCTTCTTCCCTTTATAGCTAGCGAATCGTTGTTTTTAAGGAACTGAAGTTTTGTAATTTTCAGTTTTGAACAGCGACGAGTCTTTTAGAAACTCCGTGCCGCCCCCGTAAAATTGATCTTTTTTTTATTGGTGTCCTATTTTAGCCTTTTAAACCACGCCCCAGCGTGTATAAATCGCACTTTTAAAAACGCGCGTGTTTTAAAGTTACCATGGCATCATCATCAAATTTTAAAAAACGTGAATTCTTATTGGTTTTTGATCTGACAGGAGTACTTTGTTACGTCAAATAAAATGACAGATTGCAAATTAATTTCCGTTTTTCTCATTTCCATGACAACGAAAGGTATACTGATTTCACATTAGGAATTCAACCATTTCACATTATTAGTTCTTATTTCCATTTTAATACCAGATTTCAAAGTGAACCAATAAAAAAATAGCGTAAAGTATTCGTGGATAAACAGGTCTTTAAAACACTTGCTCTATTTCAAGCACTCCGGCTACGCCGTCGTGCTTGAAAACTCGCGCGTGTTTTAAAGACCTGTTTATCCACTTATACTTTAATATACTATTTTTCGTTTATCGATTCCTGAAAACAATCCCGGCCCATCTTGTCCACCATAGACGGAGCGGCCGAGGAGTCTGCTCATAAAATTTTGTTGCAACCACTCTAATTGTTACCGTAACACAGTATTTTTGTATATGTGAGCTTGTCTTGTCCAATTAATTTTTTTGTGGCGAACAGCAGAATTGTTTTTACCTTATCTTCTGTATGTAATGATGTGGCAAATTTCGAGTGATATCAACCGTTTACTGTTCCTGGTGTAGATAAGATTACTGTAAGTTTCGCACAGAGTTTAATTGTCGCTCATGTGACTAATTGTTCAAGTATGGATCACAATAGCTAATTATGGTTAAACGGACACTGACCTCACGTTACTATATGCAAATGTTCAAAAATTTTACATGCATAAAAATTAGGTGAACCTCAAGGTTTTAAATGTAAAAATTAATATTAATTAGCAGAAATGTGATACAAGTCGACTCATAAATATATGGTGAATGTATAATTATTGTACATTATTTATGCTAATTTTTTTATATTGTTACTAAGGCTTCATTCATTTCAGATTTGACTTGGATCAAAATACATTTTCACCACCAGAAAACGACGATAGCTTTTTATACATCGGGTATCCACAACTGATAAAAAAATTTGCGACCACCAACGACACAAAACCAACAATTGCTAGCTGTTCGGCCGATTACAATAACCACACGGCTCCCTGCAAGCAGTACATCATAAATCCGGGCTGTAAGTAGATTTCGTGTTTGTTTCCAATTCACGACTAACCCTGTCAATTTTTATTATAGATACGCCTTCAGTAGTTTTAAACAAACCGAAAGACATCAAAATTAAATCGAACGGCACCGACGACGGTTTTAAGGGCGAAGGCGCGGCCTGCGGAAGTTCCGTTGTAAGAGTCGCTCACCAGATGGTTTCGGGAAAGTATCCAGTTAACAATTCGTCGTCGGTCGATGACGATCCCCTACGACCGAAAAATTTCGCACCGTCGAAACGCAGAGGTAGCAAATCCCTACCCGCGTCGCCGTTATCCTCGCCTCAAACGTCACCGAAGGGAAGGCGTAAATTGGCGGTTAACCAGTTTTTCACAAGTCCGTTCGTCGATAACGAAAATCATCCGACAAGTTGGATTTTGCAAGGACTTTTAAGTAAACGTGAAATGTCTCAGTCGATAGAACAAATAACTGAGGAGAGTGTTAAAAGTGACATGGAGGACTCTCTGTCGGCAATTAATATTAACGAACCTAAACTTATTAATAATACTAAGAGAGAGTTTAAATCGAAACCTTCGGAATACCGCGAAATGAACTTTTGGTCTCCTACTACTATGTAGTTTTTAAATTATTGTTTTGATGATTTTTAAATAGGAACGATTACAGAGACGGGTAGTGATTATATTTTATTATAAACACTTAAATTAGTATTTAATATAAATAAAACACGTATATTTCTTAAGTAATTATATTGCATTTTATTCTATCATATTGAGAACTACATAGTCTGACGAGTTTTGTAGATTTCCTGTCTTGACTAGTTCCACGATAATTGGTACATTGGAATTTTGTGAAGAAAATTTGAAACTTGAGAAGAATTTTAAAATTCACTGAAGAGTTTGAAGATTTCCTAAGTCTTGATTAGGTGCACGATGTCAGGTTGATAATTGGTACATTGGAATTTCGTGAAGAAAATTTGAAACTTGAGAGAAGAATTTTAAAATTCACTGAAGAGTTTTGAAGGTTTCCCAAATATTGAATAGTTCCACGATGCCAGGATCATTGGTACATTGGAATTTCGTGAAGAAAATTTGAAACTTGAGAAGAATTTTAAAATTCACTGAAGAGTTTTGAAGATTTCCTAAGTCTTGATTAGGTGCACGATGTCAGGTTGATAATTGGTACATTGGAATTT
This sequence comes from Pyrocoelia pectoralis, assembly GCA_036250285.1. Taxonomy (NCBI): domain Eukaryota; kingdom Metazoa; phylum Arthropoda; class Insecta; order Coleoptera; family Lampyridae; genus Pyrocoelia; species Pyrocoelia pectoralis. The sequence goes on from CM070083.1 coordinate 5,950,771, forward strand.
CGTGAAGAAAATTTAAAACTTGAGAAGAATTTTAAAATTCACTGAAGAGTTTTGAAGATTTCCCAAATATTGACTAGTTCCACGATGCCAGGTTGATAATTGGTACATTGGAATTTCGTGAAGAAAATTTGAAACTTGAGAAGAATTTTAAAATTCACCGAAGAGTTTTGAAGATTTCCTAAGTCTTGATTAGGTGCATGATGTCAGGTTGATAATTGGTACATTGGAATTTCGTGAAGAAAATTTGAAACTTGAGAGAAGAATTTTAAAATTCACTGAAGAGTTTTGAAGGTTTCCCAAATATTGACTTTCCACGATGCCAGGTTGATAATTGGTACATTGGAATTTCGTGAAGGAAATTTGAAACTTGAGAAGAATTTTAAAATTCACTGAAGAGTTTTGAAGATTTCCCAAATATTGACTAGTTCCACGATGCCAAGTTGATAATTGGTACACTGGAATTTCATGAAAAAAAATTGAAAGTTGAGAAGAATTTTAAAATTCACTGAAGAGTTTTAAAGTTTTCCTAAGTCTTGATTAGGTGCACGATGTCAGGTTGATAATTGGTACATTGGAATTTCGTGAAGAAAATTTGAAACTTGAGAAGAATTTTAAAATTCACGGAAGAGTTTTGAAGATTTCTCAAATATTGTCTAGTTCCACGATGTCAGGTTGATAATTGGTACATTGGAATTTCGTGAAGAAAATTTGAAACTTGAGAAGAATTTTAAAATTCACGGAAGAGTTTTGAAGATTTCTCAAATATTGTCTAGTTCCACGATGTCAGGTTGATAATTGGTACATTGGAATTTCGTGAAGAAAATTTGAAACTTGAGAAGAATTTTAAAATTCACGGAAGAGTTTTGAAGATTTCCCAAATATTGACTAGTTCCACGATGCTAGGTTGATAATTGGTACATTGGAATTTCGTGAAGAAAATTTGAAACTTGATAAGAATTTTAAAATTCACTGAAGAGTTTTGAAGATTTCCCAAATATTGACTAGTTCCACGATGCCAAGTTGATAATTGGTACACTGGAATTTCATGAAAAAAAATTGAAAGTTGAGAAGAATTTTAAAATTCACTGAAGAGTTTTGAAGTTTTCCTAAGTCTTGATTAGGTGCACGATGTCAGGTTGATAATTGGTACATTGGAATTTCGTGAAGAAAATTTGAAACTTGAGAAGAATTTTAAAATTCACGGGAGAGTTTTGAAGGTTTCCCAAATATTGACTAGTTCCACGATGCCAGGTTGATAATTGGTACATTGGAATTTCATGAAGAAAATTTGAAACTTGAGAAGAATTTTAAATTGAAGAGTTTTGAAGATTTCCTAAGTCTTGGCTACTTCCTCGATGCCAGGTTGATAATTGGTACATTGGAATTTCATGAAGAAAATTTGAAACTTGAGAAGAATTTTAAAATTCACTGAAGAGTTTTGAAGATTTCCTAAGTCTTGGCTACTTCCTCGATGCCAGGTTGATAATTGGTACATTGGAATTTCGTGAAGAAAATTTGAAACTTGAGAAGAATTTTAAAATTCACGGGAGAGTTTTGAAGATTTCTCAAATATTGTCTAGTTCCACGATGTCAGGTTGATAATTGGTACATTGGAATTTCGTGAAGAAAATTTGAAACTTAAGAAGAATTTTAAAATTCACTGAAGAGTTTTGAAGATTTCCCAAATATTGACTAGTTCCACGATGCTAGGTTGATAATTGGTACATTGGAATTTCGTGAAGAAAATTTGAAACTTGAGAAGAATTTTAAAATTCACTGAAGAGTTTTGAAGATTTCCCAAATATTGACTAGTTCCACGATGCCAAGTTGATAATTGGTACACTGGAATTTCATGAAAAAAAATTGAAAGTTGAGAAGAATTTTAAAATTCACTGAAGAGTTTTAAAGTTTTCCTAAGTCTTGATTAGGTGCACGATGTCAGGTTGATAATTGGTACATTGGAATTTCGTGAAGAAAATTTGAAACTTGAGAAGAATTTTAAAATTCACGGGAGAGTTTTGAAGGTTTCCCAAATATTGACTAGTTCCACGATGCCAGGTTGATAATTGGTACATTGGAATTTCATGAAGAAAATTTGAAACTTGAGAAGAATTTTAAAATTCACTGAAGAGTTTTGAAGATTTCCTAAGTCTTGGCTACTTCCTCGATGCCAGGTTGATAATTGGTACATTGGAATTTCATGAAGAAAATTTGAAACTTGAGAGAAGAATTTTAAAATTCACTGAAGAGTTTTGAAGGTTTCCCAAATATTGACTTTCCACGATGCCAGGTTGATAATTGATACATTGGAATTTCGTGAAGGAAATTTGAAACTTGAGAAGAATTTTAAAATTCACCGGAAGAGTTTTGAAGATTTCCTAGGTTTTAACTAGTTGCACGATATCAAGTTGATAATTGGTACATTGGAATTTCGTGAAGAAAATTTGAAACTTGAGAAGAATTTTAAAATTCACTGAAGAGTTTTGAAGTTTTCGTAAGTCTTGGCTACTTCCTCGATGCCAGCTTGATAATTGGTACATTGGAATTTCATGAAAAAATTGACACTTGAGAAGAATTTAAAATTCACTGAAGCGTTTTGAAGATTTCCTAAGTCTTGATTAGGTGCACGATGTCAGGTTGATAATTGGTACATTGGAATTTCGTGAAGAAAATTTAAAACTTGAGAAGAATTTTAAAATTCACTGAAGAGTTTTGAAGATTTCCTAAGTCTTGATTATGTGCACGATGTCAGGTTGATAATTGGTACATTGGAATTTCGTGAAGAAAATTTAAAACTTGAGAAGAATTTTAAAATTCACTGAAGAGTTTTGAAGATTTCCTAAGTCTTGATTAGGTGCACGATGTCAGGTTGATAATTGGTACATTGCAATTTCGTGAAGAAAATTTGAAACTTGAGAAGAATTTTAAAATTCACTGAAGAGTTTTGAAGATTTCCTAAGTCTTGATTAGGTGCACCATGTCAGGTTGATAATTGGTACATTGGAATTTCGTGAAGAAAATTTGAAACTTGAGAAGAATTTTAAAATTCACTGAAGAGTTTTGAAGATTTTTTAAGTCTTGATTAGGTGCACGATGTCAGGTTGATAATTGGTACATTGGAATTTCGTGAAGAAAATTTAAAACTTAAGAAGAATTTTAAAATTCACTGAAGGGTTTTGAAGATTTCCTAAGTCTTGATTAGGTGCACGATGTCAGGTTGATAATTGGTACATTGGAATTTCGTGAGGAAAAATTGACACTTGAGAAGAATTTTAAAATTCACTGAAGCGTTTTGAAGATTTCCTAAGTCTTGATTAGGTGCACGATGTCAGGTTGATAATTGGTACATTAGAATTTCGTGAAGAAAATTTGAACTTGAGAAGAATTTTAAAATTTACTGAAGAGTTTTGAAGTTTTCCTGTGTTTGAAACTTTTGAGAAGAATTTTAAAATTCACCAAAGAGTTTTGAAGATTTCCTAAGTATTGATTAGTTCCTTGATGCAATGGTATCAAATACCATGATCAATAAAATTATTGATTGTTTGGTTTTTGGAAAAAAGGGAACATGTATAAATTTTTCTGTTCACAATTCGGGTATATTTTAAGAATTTTTTTAATTCCTTTTGATATAAAACTTTTCGAAAGATAACACCAAATAAATTGTACTATAGCGTGTAATTAATAGTTATGAACACATCTTTTAACGTTACTAACAATAATAGATTTGATACAATAGAAACAATCTCAAAATTTCAGAATTCTGAGAAAAATACTCAAAAGAGTTTTTTATCATAATTTGATATTATTTTGTGTTGGAATTTTGATATTCTTTCTCAAAATTCTGAGATTCTCCTCAATTCTGAATTTTTTCTTATAATTCTGATATTTGAAGATTTGTCTGTACTTTTTGATTAATTTTTCAAGCCACACATTGAAATTTTATCGAGAATAATTTAAGAATTTTGGGAAAATATCAAGCTCAGTATTATTTTTTCAACTGCTATTATATTTTGAGATTTTCTCGTAATTCTAATATTCTTTTTGAGAATCTTGAGATTTCTTTCTCAATTCTAAATTCTTTTCCTGCAATTCTGAGATTCAATGCCAAGTTAGTTGAAATTTTATTCAATCTTCAGCAATCTGGGAAGAAAATCTTAAATTCCCAAGAAAATATCAGAAGTTGGAGAGAGTTAAAAATACAATCTTGATATTATTTTTTCAACTGCCATTGTATTTATTTATTTTTTTCTTAAAATTCTTGAAATGTTGATATTCTCTTAGTTTGTCGAAATCCATCGAATTCCAGCAAGTCACAAAATTTCTATTTTTTTGGAATTTTGATATTCGTTGTCACAATTTTGAGATTTTTTCTCAATTCTCAATTTCTTTTTTAGAAATTTCGAGTTTTGATTAGTTGAGGATTCAGAGCTTTGACTAGTTTTTTCTAAAATTCTAAAAATTTTATTTTACAGCATTTCGGCAAGTCAGAATTTCAGTTTATGAAAAACATTCTGAGATTCCTTTCTGAATTTTTGCTCCTGAATTCTGAGGCAAATACCTCAAAATGGTTGAAATTTTATTATCTCAGCGTTCCAAGAAAATTCTTGGATTGACAATTTTGGAAATAAGACTTCCGAGTTAAACAAACAATCTCAGTATTGTTTGTTCAACTGCGATTGTACTTATTATAATATAGTTTTTCGGGGTTTTTTTTAATTCTAGTTTTTCAGAATTCTGAGATTCCTTCTTCAATTTTGAGTTTTTTCTTCAAATTCCGTGTTTTGTTTTGAAGATTTTATAATTCGTTATTAAAACGTTGAAGCCAAGTGGGTTGAAATTTTGTTCAGAAAAAAACCTGAGGTTGGCAAGAAAAATTTCAGAATTTTGAGAAAAAGATTAGTTAAAGAAGCAATTTCAGTATTATTTGTTGAACTACGATTGTATTTATTATAATGTGAATATTTTTCTCAGAATTATGGTTTTTTTAAATTTATTTCTCGTCATTCTGAGAATACTTTCTAAATTTTTGCTCCTGAATTCTGAGTTTTGGTTTGCCAAATACTTCAAAGCCAAGTTGGTTGAAATGTTATTAACTCCAATGTTCTAAAAAAAATCTTAAATTGACAAGTTTGGAAAAGAGACTTCCGACTCAGTTTTTTGTCTTCAGAAATCTGAGATTCCTTTCTCAATTCTGTGAATTCTGTGAAAACCCTCAAGTCTTGTTTGTTGAAATTTTGATCAGAATTCGACATTTCGGAAAAAAATTTTAGATTGGCAAGAAAAATTTCACAATTTTGAGAAGAAGATTTGTTAAAGTCAGTCTTATTTGTTGAGCTACGATTGTATTTATTATAATGTGAATATTTTTCTCATAATTATGAATTTTTTTACATTCTCAAAATTGTTATATTCTTTCTCATCATTCTGAGATTCCTTTCTGAATTTTTGACTTTTGGCAAATTTCTCAAAGCCAAGTTGGTTGAAATGTTCCAAGAGAAATCTTAAATTGGCAATTTTGGAAAAGAGACTTCTGAGTTAAACAAATAATCTCAGTTTTTTTCTTTCATATTCCTTTTCAGAATTCTCAATTCTGAGTTTTTCTCTCAATTCTGTGTTTTGAATATAATTTTTTGTGAAAACCTGGTTTTTTGAAATTTTGTTCAGAACTCAACATTCCAGGAAAATATCTTAGATTGCCAAAAAAAATTTCAGAATTCTGCTAAAAGAATGAATTGAAGTATTTATATAATTTTTTCCTTGGAATTTTCAAACTTAAGCTTTGAGTAATTGAGGATTTTGTACTGTTTGACTAGTTTTTTTTTAATCAAGGAAATTCAAAACTTTGAATTTTAAATTTTGCACAAAATGCTGTTTTTGTTTTCAAATATTATAATAATTTTTTTAATGTAAATCTTTTGAAGTTTCATTAATTGCCTTGTAAATTAAATCAAAATCAGTACAGCAAGTAACTCTATCCATGATCCATGTTATAAACCTGCTTGATTCTTCCTTTACATCATGCCAAATGTTGCAACCATATTTTGAAAAATATAATGTAGTCATTCCTATTTATAAATTATCTATTAAGAGAAATATCTAGTGCAGTGTGTCTAAAATTTTAATTAATGAGCGATATTTTAAGACATCACGATGTTACCTTTATTTGAGACGCCCTTCCGTAACATTCCATATGTTTATTCAGATCAGGACCTACAGAATAACATTTTTTCACCACAAATTCAAGGTTTACACATTCAATATTGAATCATTGTTTTTCACTAGAATTCCTAAGAAGAAAAATTACACGATCTTGATCCTAATTTTTTTCTGTAATTGAGATTACTATAATATGTATTTTGTGATAAAATGCACGTCTCTCGTGATAAAATTATGTTTCGAAAACGAAAACAAAGGAATCTAGACGAGAAATTATATCTAATTACCCCATTAGGTGACAACGTCAATCCAGTTTTTTCACATGCTCTAATGTTTTAATTTAAACTTCAAACTAATTTTCATAATTTTGTTAGCAATTTTAATATAAGTATACACAATGCCACTTTTATCTATTGCTGATATCGTTAAGCATATACACCTTAAAGTTTTAATTAAAACCGTCCCCAATGACTTGACTTATATATGTATATATAATATATATAGGTAAGAAAATATAGAAATAGAACATTTATTTCGAAAGACTCATTGAAGTAAGATGTATTGTCGAGTTTTCTTTTTTTTCATTTACATCATCGCCATTGCGTTTGCAGAGAACAACAGGTATTTTACACTATTTTTTTAAATATATTTTACGCTTAATTTCATTTATTTCGTAATTACACTCCTCGGCAAAATTGAAAATGAAAGTTTTACCTAGATTTCACTTCCTTTTCGATTAATTGCGAAATGATTTCTTAAACGGAAATCGCAATTTCTGCATTTAATATCATTCAAATTTATATAACAATTAAGTTTAGATCCAATACTGTGTAATCTGTGGACAGTTATCAAAGTATAATATGTGGTCTTTTTTATCGTTTAATTTGTGTTACATACAGTTCCTGTTTTTCACAGATGAATGTGAAAATATATGAATTGATTTCCTGCAACGACACTAATTAGTAATTAAAAAAATTTGCACAATTACATTCGTTATGTAAAACACTACGTAATTAAATTACTCTGTAATAGGTCAAAATTATTAAGGCTATTTATATCTATTACTTTTTCAGTGTCCCTTGAAATGACCTTTAACTAATACCTTTACCTAATTAAATATTGCCCTTGCGAAAGGTCTAGCAATATTAATATGAATCACCTGTATGTATTCAATAGCTAGTATCGGAATAAAAATGGAATGACTTTGAGTGGTCATAATGAAAAACTTTGGGGGGGGGGGGGGGGGATGAAATTTTTTATAAAATTATTGTTATTGTTCCATAAATTGTTACCAAATTTACAAATGTAGCACACATACTTCTCAAAAATTCTTGTTTTAGATGATAATTTTTAGTATTGAAATCAAGCTGCATTATTCGTTTATTGAAAACAAAATTTGTTTCCTTGTAAGTCAAGGTGTAGGCCAAAATTCTAAGATTCTCCCCTCAATTCTCAATATTTTCTTATAATTCTGAGATTGAACTTTTTTTGTACTTTTTGACTAATTTTTCAAAACCATGTCAATAATAGTACATTGAACTTTTTCTCAAAACAACATTTCGGGACAATAACTTTTATCGAGAAAAATTTCAAAATTTTGGGAAAACGACAAGAGTTAAAGCTGAGTACTATTTTTTCAACTGCTATTCTCGTAATTTTAATATTCTTTCTGAGATTCCTTTCTAAATTGTTTTCCTGGAATTTTCTTACCTAAAAACTTGTAAGTTTTTCTGAGAATTTTGAGTCTTTTTTATAGTTACTTTCATAATTTTGGAATTTGAAGATTTCGTATTTTTTTGGCTTGATCAAAACCGAGTTGGTACTTGGTAGCTAAAAATTTGTGCAAATTGTATTTAATCATGATTTGAATATTTTTTCTCTTTTGTTATCAGTTTTCTCTCAGAATTCTGAAACTCTCTGTCATAGAATTCTTCAACGATTTTTTTTCTGTAAGTAATTCAAAATTTTTAAGATTTCGTATTTTTTCCTTATAGTTCCTTGAGTTGATAACTGCCTTATTAAGTATTTTGCGAAAAATTTCTGCATTTAATAATTCAAAATTATAACGATCAAGTTTAGATCCAATACTGTGCAATCGGTGAACAGTTATCAAAGTACAGGGTGTCCCAGGATTTTGACATTTTGTAGAAAAACAAATTTTAAGGCGGGTTGCTCCTATATATAAACGTAGTTCCTAAAATTCTTTGTTTCTGAGATACAGGGCGTTAAAGTTTTCTAAAAAATAAAGTTTTTATTTATTTATTTCCAAACTGTGGCAATAATTCAAACCAAAATTAGCACACAAGATACAAGGACAGAGGGTCACAAGATTGAAGAATATCAATTTTTTTAAACAACCAGTGGCGGAGATATGGATAATCCGTTCTACTAAATTGATAAATAAAAAGAATACGGCCCTCAATTAAATATTCGAAATATACTTTTCGATGGAGCATTCAATTCTGAACAAAAAATGTCTCTAGACTTTTTTTCGTTTCTGTTACCGTGCGGCCGCAAACTAAATTTTTGTCATTTATTTCACGAAAAAGTATAGTGGATAAACAGGTCTTTAAAATACGCGCGAGTTTTCAAGCACGACGGCGCAGCCGAGTGCTTGAATTAGAGCAAGTGTTTTAAAGACCAGTTATCCACGAATACTTTACGCTATTTTTTTTTATTGGTTCACTTTGAAATCTGGTATTAAAATAGAAATAAGAACTAATAATGTGAAATGGTTGAATTCGTATGTGAAATCAGTATACCTTTCGTTGTCATGGAAATGAGAAAAATGGAAATTAATTTGCAATCTGTCATTTTATTTGACGTAACAAAGTACTCCTGTCAGATCAATAACCAATAGAATTCACGTTTTTCAAATTTGTTGATGTTGGCATGGCAACTTTAAAACACGCGCGTTTTAAAAAGTGCGATTTAAACACGCTGGGGCGTGGTTTAAAAGGCTAAAATAGGACACCAATAAAAAAAATGTATTTTGGCTGTGTACAAAAGTTTTGGTTGCCATGGATCTTATGCTCTGTCCATGTATCTTGTGTGCCAATTTTGGTTTGAATATTTTCAACAGTTCGGAAATAAATAAATAAAACCTTTATTTTTTAGAAAATTGTGACGCACTCTGTATCTCAGAAACAAAGAATTTTAGGACCTATGTATATAGGAGCAACCCACCTTAAAATGTGTTTCTCTACAAAATGACAAAGTCCTGATCATTAAACCACAGTATACGTCTTAGTATACGTCTTACGAATGCAGTAGTTGAACTGCTGTAATAATTTTTTGCTAAAAATATTTCGCGCAAGTTACTGCGCATTGCCAAATTCGTCTGTTTATTGGGGTTATTTACCCGGAGGGGATTTTAAAGTTACCGCCAACGCTAGTTGACTGCTAAATATAACATAACGCCAATGCGCCGTAACTTATACGCGAAAAAAACTGAAGACATATTTTCCCATGTATTTTATAGGTAGTTCAACTACTGCATTCGTAAGACGTATACTGTGATTAAACCTGGGACACCCTGTATAAGTACAGGGTGTTTCAAAAAGCTATAGCGGACTATGCATAACCGGATTCTACATATGAAAATAAGTCTAAAATGTTCAGTAATATTTTTATGATGTCGGCTTACTTTAGCTATAATCAGCCATTTTGTATTTTCTATAAAATAATCATTATAAGTATTTCAAAAACCTTTCAACATATGTTTATGAAATTTGACATATATGTCTTTCATTTCTCAAAAGTCTAAAATTTCAGAAAATATTTTGTTTTCAAGATGATCAAATTTCAAAATGGCGGGCATTCAAACATTTTAAAGTAAAATTCCATGAAAACTACTAAATAAAATTAAATTGTGCAAGAACCAACATTTTTAGTACTTTAATTATTTTAATACTTTCCGTATTAGATTAATTCACTTTTTGTCCCATTTTTTAGGTTCTTTAATATCATCTCTATATCTCTTCTCTTGTCAGTGGTTCTATCTCTTCCTCCTCTTGTAGATGTCCTAGGCTCTCGCTTTTAATTGTCTTCTTCTTTGCAGTCTTTTTGGGGGTTTTCTTCTCGTTTTTAAAGGCCTTTTCTATTTTTTTTACCTCCTGTTAGAAATTCCTTATCTAGCCTCTTTTATAATATTCTTCCATTTATTCTATTCGTTTCTGCCAGAATTTCCTTTTTGCTTCTCTGTAAGTTTTCTTGGTCCGTTTTCTTTGCTTATCGCATACTCTTCTATATCTTTTTATCTACCCGTTTGTAACATTTTATTTCTTGCTTCTCCTTTTTCTTTTCCACATTAATTTGTTGAACCATCTATGTTCTCTGATCCCCTGCTCTTTCATTAATTATTATTAGTGTCTTGATCTGCGACCTTTGTTACGCTTTCTTCAATAGATTTCTTTACCGTTATTAACTCATTTTCAATTGTGATTTTGGAGCCCTTTAGTTTATTTCTTCTTTTCAGTATTTCTCTTTTCTCCTCCCAGGAAATTAGTTCTTTTTTCCCCATTTTAAATATGCTTCTTTTAATCCTAATTTTGTTTCCAATTTTTCTTCTATAAACTCTGCTTCTTTTACATTCGTTCCTTTCAATTGTATTCTTTTAATTATTATGTTGTTCCTTCGTTGTTATTTATCTTTTTCTTCGAATCTTTCTTCCAATCTGAGTATTTCTTCTAATAAATTTACTTTTGCAAAGTTGGTATAGAACAACTCACTTATGTCCATTATCGTACAAATGCGACACTTACAGGTGGACATCGTACTCTTTTTCTACTTTAAACTATCTTTTATGAAGTAAACTAACATATTCTGCACTTTTTTCCAATAAAAAATTTCTTTACTTTTTTGCCAAAAAAGCAAGGTTAACCACTTGGTATTTTTTCTCGATGAAAATCCAACTCTCGAAATTCGTCCAAACAAATGTGGTTTCTTATTAATCATTAGACGACAATTAAATAATTACAAACATTTCCATTCAAAGCCGCACCGTTTCGGAGATTTCGGTCTTTAAAGATGAAAATAGAGGGTGGTCTTTGCAGACCCCTTTTTTCCATTTCACTTATTTCGCCAAGTTGGCAATTACACATTATGTTCACTCAGTCCCTCAGACTCAGTGAACTGTACTGGAGTCAATGAACTGTATACTATAGTATACAGTTCATTGACTGGAGTTCACTTCAGAGTTGTCATTTGTTAAATTACGGTTTTTTCCACAGGTTTTTGCGTCAAAACTATCTGTTACGATTTGTTCTAACAGTGACTCGATTTTGCTGTGTATTAACGCGAAACAGCGCTAAATTACGAAGTACGAATTGAGAAGTAGGTAGCGCAGCGGTACAATAACGGATTTCGAAATTTTCAACACCAGCCCCACATTTTCTAATCATGTGACATAATGCCCACAAATAGAACGTCACTAAAACGTCATATCTGACGTCCTACGGGTTAAGTCACGTGAAATTAACGTGTAAATAACGTGACTGTTTGCTGGGTTGCTGCTACTCTCACTTTGAATTTGTTTTTCCTTGCTTCTCTTACTGTCCTTCTGCACTTTTAATATTCCTTTTTTTGCTCAACTCTACCTACTGCTGAAATTCGCGGAAGCTGAGAAACAGGAAAGGTCTAGCTGGAAGACGTCCCCATAAACTATATAAACTTTAATAATTTTTTAATTTATTCGTTGTATTTTTTGTCGCCTGAAGATGGTATTATTTATGTTACCGAAACATGTCGCATCAAGTTTTATATAATAAACAATCCTTTAATTTGTGGGGAAGGTTTTAAGTACGGTTTGGATCCTTATCCGTTTACTAGAATAGCTGAAAGAAGCAACAACGTAATAGTAACAGGAAGTTGGGTGTGGGAGATCCTGAAAAGCAACTGGGAGGATATATGAGGACAAAAGTGGGGTTGCAGGTGGAGATAAAGAGCGCCAGGGGTTGTGAATAGGGGAACGGGTAAGAAATTTATTACGCGGAAGTGGGAGAAGAAGAGCCAGTTAATGGCGAGTAAGGGGAGGCTTAAAGGTACGGGTATTTTCATGGACGATGACTTGACAATAGAGAAGGGGTTAAGAAAAATAGTCACGGTCGAAAGAGACAAGGAGCTGAGAGCCAAAGTGGGATATAGAAAGGTATATTTGGCGATTGAATCGGATCAGCAGCTATTTGGTGATCGTGCCAAATAAGCAATAAAGTTTTCGAAGTAGTGAAAACAACCAACATTTCTATTTACAAATATGTACAAGTTTAACAGCGCGGAATGCGGTTAATAATGGAGATACAGGCAGTAGGTAGGTTGGTCGGTCGCCGGAGAGTAGACTGGTTCAGGAATGCAGGCTGACGGGTCGATGTAGACGGACTAGTCGGTGGTGGCGGCTATGACTTCTAACTGCTGTGGGTAACAGCGTTCGCTTATAAAGGATTCTGGCCGGTGTCGACGCGTTGTTATTGGTCGAACAATGGGAATCAATCGTTGCTCTTCAGTACGTAAGCGACTGTGTACCGAGATCATGTGGTCGCCACAGTATGGATAGAGTAGAGTGTAGTAGGTAGGTACGATTGGGATGAGGAAAGGAGGGAACTGGGGAAGAATGGAAAAGAGGGAGTAAATACTAGATGAGAAGATGAGCAAGGGGGAATTATCGTTAAAAAGTACAAGCAGTTGAAAAGGAGGTATCCGAGTGTGTGCGATAATGTGGAGTGGAGGTGCGGAGTTGGAAGAAGAAATAATGGGATTAAGAAATGAGGAGGGAGGGTGCTTTATTATGTTCAGTGTGTTTTTTGTTTTACAAATTGTATTGTCGAGGAATAGGAATAATTTCGAAAAGTATACAAATAAAGCCAACGAATATTCCAGAAAATTCTGTTATAAGTAGGTAATGCAATTAGTTTTATTAAATATTTTATGTCATAGGTACTACCTTATTATTTCACCATAACAACTGCTGAAACAAGAAACATTAATGACTAAATAACGCCTCTTTACATGACAACCACATTTTACATAGTAACGGGCGTTATTTTTCTATCGCCCGCTAATGTAAAATTATGCCTCATCGCTATAGATACGGCCAAGGATGTTAAATGTGGGTCTATACTGATTTTATTGTTATCATCTGTTTTAATCATCTTAATCAACTTCTTGCAAGTATGGACATAAAATAATGAAGGCACTACGGGCGTTATGAGCATAACGCCTACGGTCGACGTATATACACTGTCGACCTTAGGCGTTATTTAGTTCATAACGCCCTAGATACCTTAATTACCTACTATTAAAATGCCCTATTTGTTAAACTCAATAAGTCTTCAATCTCCACGAGGCTGTAGCCAAACAAATAATGTGTGAATAATTTCACTTTTAGCACAAATCTTCGCGACCGCAGAATTGCTTTCAAAACCTATTGGAACATACCAACGTTTCAATGTGCCAACTACCAACTGGGCTTCGATAAGTTAGCCGCAAAGTACGGCATCCTACAGAACGAGAACGATGCATTTCGAGGTGACCGAATTGCTCTGCTTTACGATCCGGGACTGTATCCGGCAATTTTACCAAATGGCGACTTAGAAAACGGCGGTGTTCCTCAAGAAGGTGATCTCGTGAAACATCTTCAAGTCTTCGAAGATGATATTAATCGATTGATTCCCGATGTAAACTTTGCAGGTACGATTACAGGTTTGTAGGCGCACGTAAAAGAAATGTGTTACAGGTTTGGGTATAATTGATTTCGAAGATTGGCGTCCGGTCTATCGTCAAAATTTTGGTACACTTGCGAAATATAAAGATCTTTCCGAGAAGATCGAAAGGCAAAAGCATTGGTTATGGCCTAGTGATCGAATCAAGAGTGAGGCTACGAAAAGATTTGAAAAATCCGCACGTTTGTTTATGGAAGAAACGTTATTGGTGGCACAGAGATTGAGACCGAAGGCCAGTTGGGGTTATTACGGTTTTCCTCATTGTTTTAACAACGACATGCAAGAAAAATGTGCCGCTAACGTTCGAAGTGAGAATGATGGGTAAGTCTATCCAACAGAAATTGTTAAGCTCCTCCCCCAAATTCATTATTATTTTTTATAATTTTGTGGGTGTAAAGCTGGTTGCTGGTTACATTAACCAAAATTTAGTGGGAGTGGCTTAATTACTGTTTCTCTTGGATAAACGGAACCACTGAACAATAACTTAATTAATTAGGATCAAGTGGCTGTTTTCGACTAGTGATACTCTCAATCCATCACTATACCTCCGTCAGGGAACATTCACACCCGCTCAAAGAATTCAGTTGATCAAGGGACGCGTTGGGGAAGCTCAAAGAATTGTTACAACTCTCAATACGCAAAAAGAGCGTAGAATCATTCCATATTATACACTAATACATCCAGATACTGATCAGTTTTTAGCCGAGGTACGTATGCGACCCCTTTAACTCAACTAAACGATATGAAAAATTGCAGCAAGACATAGTCAATTCGATTGCAACATTGAAAGGGTTACAAATTGATGGATTAATTATTTGGGGTGCGAGTAAACATCTAAATACACAGCAGAAATGTGAGGCTATGTATAAATATGTTGATACCGTTTTCGGACCAGCTTTAAATAGATAGAACTATTTCAATAAAATAACGATTTTATTTTTATTTGTACACTAATGGGGTTTGGGCGCCAGGTCCTCAGCATACTGAGAGGTATCTGCAAGCTCATTGGCTGACCAATGAGAGCTCAGGATGTTGTGGATCTGACACGCCGTCTTAAAAAATTTGAACTTCCTTATGCGTTCAGCGTCTGAAGTCTATCTTAAACCGATACTAGCACCACAGCTTCAAATCCTACCAAATAGATGGTACTACCATCGATTATGCTCCTACAAAAACATACAAGTAATAAATACAGAAGTTCGCAGTTACTAAAATACGTACTTTGGAATCTTGCTTGATTGCACACTTGGAATTTGGACTACAAATTGCGACGCAACACTCTTTAAATCAACACTTGCGAATTTATCTCCGACGTTTACAACAACCACGTACGTTGGGTTATTCTCAAGCTCTCTGCAATAATTTTATTACCCAACTAATTTAGGTTGAACAAGCTTACCTGATGATAACCAAGACATTATTTGGTAAGGCAAATGTTCGTAACTTTCCAAACTTCAATGTCTCGGTTTGTCGCAATTTCACCAACTCTTGATAAATACGGTAGTGACTCTTGAGATTTTTGGTATGTTGAAGGGCTAAATTGAGCGTCGTGTATTTATCACTGACAGGTAACCAGGTTTTGTGTCCCTCATTAAAACCCGCATTTACGGTTGCATCCCATTGATAAGGTGTACGTTGGAAATCTCGACTGTTTTTCTCCCAATCCTCTTCATTTCCGTTACATCCTTGTGGATCCCAACCTTCACTCCATGTCACTTTGCCATTTTCCATTCCAATCTCTTCTCCATTATAAGTTACAGCCACACCCGGTAGTATCATTTCTATCATACTTAAGCCGTCAACGCGCCCTGTTCCGTAGCGTGAAGCAACCCGGCTTTGGTCGTGATTTCCTAGCTAAACACAATCTGGTTATGTTTGCAAAGTTTAGGTTACAAAAAATTCTTACCACCCAGTTAGCCGTGTAACGTTCGGGCATATTATTGAACCATTTATCAATCACCCCTTTAATGTCGGTTGCAGTTGAATCTTTATTTAGTTGCGTTATGAACCAGAAGTTAAAAGAGAAGTGTGCACCATTATGTGTGGCATTGCCATAATAACCGAAGAGTTTGTCGGCATCTGCGTATGATTCCGTCATCATCACCCGTGTATCGCCGCCATTCTTCTTTTGGTATTCGTCCAGTAATATTCTCCATTGATAGACCATGTCGTACGTCTCGGGTTGGTCACTTCTGTAAGCGGATTGATCTAAAGGACCGTCGGGATAATTCACATCCTCAAAAAGTGCCGTTATGATGTCGACACGAAAACCATCAACACCAAGATCTAACCAGTAGGTGAGTACGTCCTTCATTTCCTGCACTACTTTGGGGTTTCTGTAATTTAAATCGGGTTGTGCCGACGCAAACTGATGGAAGTACCACTGGTTCCGTTTCGTGCTCCAAGTCCATGCTGGGCCGTGAAAGTAACTCGTCTACAATTTGTTAACTTACAACACGAATGGCGACCGATAAAGCGAGACTCACCCAAGAGTTTGGTGGAACGCTGGGATCTCCATCTTTCCACACGTAATAATCCTCGTATCCCGGTACCGAATTTTCGGACTTTTCGAACCACTCGTGTTTATCACTCGAGTGATTCGGTACGAAATCGAGTATCACTCTCAGTCCTATAATTACCTACTGTTAATGGTTGCCTGATGATATTGACTCAAACTTACCCTTCCCCTTCGCTTTCGCGAGCAACTCCAAAAAATCACTCATATTACCGAATAACGGATCGACATCTCTAAAATCGCTGATGTCGTACCCAAAATCTACTTGTGGAGAACTATAAATTGGTGACAACCAAAGTGCCGTAACGCCAGTGTCCACCAAATGGTCCAATTTCTGTATGATACCCCTCAAGTCACCGGTACCATCATTATTACTGTCCTATTTAAATCTATATTAGGTACTATTTCTTTTACATGGCTAATTATTGCAGAATTACCTTAAACGACCTCGGATAAATTTGGTAGAACACCGCATTCTGCCACCAGTCCAATTCGGCCGGTACGGCATTCGGTAGTACTAAAAGTAGAACGAATAGGATACTTTTGAGTAAAAGCATATTGAATACTGAGGTCTAAAATGTTTGCGTCACTTTTATATGCGTTAGTTGGTGACGTTCAACTTATTATCTGTAAGTGGCTGACATTTTTATATCTATTAGTGGATCCAGATTAGATAAATTCAAAAATTTCCTCTCGTTCTCTGATACGTATGCTAATCCCACACAATCACAAATTAGTGATTTTGTGTGATTGATAGAACGATACAATCACGTTTAAATAGTGTGATTCTGTTCATTTCAGCCAATAAACGATAAGGTCTAAAGGTGGAGTGGTGTAGGTACAAAGATTTTGAGGGTGTTATTCTTGATTAAATTCTTTTATTTGGTAATTAATGGTCATTAATAGTGTTAAATTAATCGTGAATTTGGTTTTATAATATGTTATATAACAGAAAATTAATTATCTTCTGAACAATACTTGGCAACACATTTGATGAAAATACAATAGGTAGACACTCAACAGTGTCCTTGTGTAACTTTAATAGATTATATAATTTATGTGAAGTGCGTACTTCTAAAAGGCTTTATGACAGTCGCAGATATGTAATTTGGTGACAGTGGAACATAGGCTGTCGCTGTCGAATTGAAGAACAAACGATTCTGGGTTCGGTAGGCATGTGCACTTGGAGCTTCTATTGGGACCCTTATATATGAATTTTCCCCCAGCGTTTCTTTTCAGGAAGCGGTTCAATGGACTACATTAGGGCGTCTCAGATTTTTCGTAAAATGGGGTTATTCTGATTCTGTTCCGAGTGTAGGGTGTCTAACGTTTAGTATTTCTTGTTTTATTTTGGGGGGCTCGATAGAAAACCGCCCTGTGTGCCTAACCCACGTTACGTGGATGGAAGGTTGCGGGTTTGTTCTTTCTAAGGTTCGTTGTTGGAATATGGTGAGGTACCCTTAAGGCTACAAACTGAGATGACCACACCTGATGTGCTACCGAAGTTTACAAGATCCGGTTACATGTAAGAAAACTTGCAACCGTGGGCAGTGTCGCCTTTTCTGGGTTGCAAGATGGGGACGTTTAGGCGTGGGCTTTTGGCTTCCATCCGTTAACTTGCAAGCAGAGTCGGATTTACTACAAGGCTAGAAAGGGTATAGCCTATGGCCGCAAATGTTGGAGTTCAAAAGATTAAACAATAAAATGACATCTAGACAAATTCAAATCATATGAAAAAATACAATATTTTAGCGAAAATTACTGTAGATGAGGGGCGGCAAAATATTTC
The DNA here is from genome assembly GCA_036250285.1 of Pyrocoelia pectoralis. Classification (NCBI taxonomy): domain Eukaryota; kingdom Metazoa; phylum Arthropoda; class Insecta; order Coleoptera; family Lampyridae; genus Pyrocoelia; species Pyrocoelia pectoralis. The sequence continues at coordinate 5,968,946 of CM070083.1, forward strand.
CAGCCTAGGGGCGACAAATTCGTAAATCCGCCTCTGACTGCAAGCATACTGTTTAATAGTTTTTGATGGTGCATTCCAGCGTCTTTTTTATTTCAAGATTGTACCGATTTTATTTTAGTGTTTTGCTTCTGTTTACTGCTTGACTCATTGTTTATTGTTTATTATAAATTGTGTTGTAACTAAATGTAAATTTTACATAAAAACTTATTCATGTACTTATTTGTCACTTGCTTGATGTGTTAATAGGAGATTAACGATTGATATAAATTATCATTTTTACATTTATCTGTATGTCAACAAGCTCCCAGCAAACACATTTATATATAAAATACATATAAATTATATAAGAGCTTTTTAGATTTATATAAAACTGGAAGAAAAATAAGAGATATTTAATGTCAGGATGTCAGCAATTTTCAAAATATTATATATGTCTATTAGATGTAAGTTCTACATGAATTTATATACGTTTTATGTATATTTTATGTAATATTCACATAAAAAATATTAGTTGTAAAAGCGTTGCGATGACCAAATGGCAGCTACTCGAGCATAATGTAATTATTACCAATGTAAAAAATTATTTAAGCAGTTTCATACAAAAAAATGGAAAAACTACATTTTTACGTGCAACTGTACTTTTAATTAACTTAATTCTTGCACGAACCCGTTTTTACCTGAACTGAAAGCCGACAGTTTATTATGATATTATACAATACTTGCTTGAAAAGTTTCCCTTAACCGGATTCGAACCGTTCGAGTGGGCGTTGCAAATTCCGAAAACCGACATGTGTTTTCTTTGTATCCGACATTGTACCACTGCGCTAATCTGAAACATTCCTTTTTTTTATTTCGTTCTTCCTAACTTTGCGCTGTTTCGCGAGTTTAAATTATGTTTGATTATATCGTTGAGTGAAGTCTTATTACATGATTATACCTAGCTTTATGTTAAAAATGACCCGGATTTAATTTATTTTATATATTATTTATTTTCTATATAAATTAGACGCATTTTAGTCGATACGGATCTAATATTAAAGGTACGTGAACTACAATTTTTATCGTTATAGAAAACCGGCGCGTGCGATTAATTATGCGGCGCAAATAGAAACGGACTTTTATTTTCAACTATATAATATATGTAATGATAATTTATAATTATATTTACAGAAGGCATACATAAAAAATATGTAATACTTCTTACATATAAGATTTTACATACAGGGTGAGGCATTTATAGTGTCGTGGCCATTTTGCTCCGAAACGAAGGGGAACATCGAAAAATGTTTCATACAACATTTGCAGTATTCATGAGGGGACATAAAATAGTGACATTAACTCGTCTTTAAAATGCCATTCTCAAGGTCATTTCAAGGTCAAAGTACTTTTTTAAATAGGATGATGTATTTTTTGCTACGGAAATTGAAAGAGCATTCAATTTTGAGTATAAAAGGTTTAGTACATGTATTCACTGGAGATGATAGGTAATATGATATTGGACAAATAAGACAGCAAATGGTATAAGTTGCAAGCTGCTCTAGCGTTCTTACGAGCTTCACCATAAATGTAAATCATATCGATTCTTTCATTAATCGTGTATCGAACATCCATGATCACAGAACGAAGTGGAACTAACGTAGAATACTACAGTAGGTACCTACTGTTCTTATGAGGTTTCAATTAGCAGTGGATAAACTCGTACAAATGTCGACAAGCCAACTGCAGTGTACTGTTATGTAAACAAATGAGTAGGTATCGCTATTGTCAGATTCAAACAAATGAATTTCCTTCATTGAATAAAAATGACACAATAAAACAGAGAAAGAGAAGTCAAAGTGCGTGAAAACCATTTCCTGTCTTATTTGTCCAATATCATATTACCTATCATACCCAGTGGATAAATGTACTAAACCTTTTATACTCAAAATTGAATGCTCTTTCCAATTCCGTAGCACAAAATACATCATCCTATTTAAAAAAGTAATTTGACCTTGAAATGACCTTGAGAATGGCATTTTAAAGACGAGTTAATGTCACTATCTTATGTCCCCTCATGAATACTGCAATGTTGTATGAAACATTTTTCGATTTTCCCCTTCGTTTCGGAGCAAAATGGCCACGACACTATAAATGCCTCACCCATAACGTACCTACATAAATCTAACCATATAAATACTACAGTACATAAATTTAATGGGTAATATGTAATTATCTATATGTATATATTATATGAATTTCTGTATACAGAATATCCGTAAGTTTATATACTTTTGTTACATACGGTTTATATAACTTTATTAAAGAACACTTACATACTTGATATATAAAAAAGCATATGTAGGGGTATTTACTTCAATCTTATATATTATGTTGTATGTATATTTTATATGTGTGTTTGCTGGGACCTACCTAAAAAGAATCGTTAAGCCGCAATTTCCTTGCAACGCTCTATAGGGGAGAGCGTTCCACAGTGAAACATCCGTAGTTTAAAATATAACGCTCAGGTATACAACTACCTCGATCTCGTAAATAATAGTTAACTAACATTCTCATTTTTAAATGAAACTACAGTATCGTACAGGTCGTACTTTAGTCGGTGCAGTACATCAGTTCGCAAAGAGACGTTAAAGTTACTGTTTATGTGACCTTCTAAAAGCGATAATTAGTTTGCAAATGTAAATTATTGCGTGATTATTAGCAAAGCAGAAAGCCCTGCCGCCCTGGTACTGTACAATGTAGGTAACCCTTGAAATGTCTCTAATTATTTTATGTTCAGTTGTAGCGATTTTTTTTCTTTGAGGTTGTGCATGGGCTACATCAGTGAAACATAATTGTTTGTTGTTTCACTGTGTACCATTGATGTTTTAGTCTTCCCACATATGTTTCACCGTGCCTCATGTATGGAGAACACTAAACGCAAACTGGTGGAATCATCTGATGAAGATGATGAAGTAATGTCCCTTCACTCAGAAACAGAGAGGACTGGATTCCTGAAGTTAATCCAAATGCTTTTGAAGATCTTGTGCGCTCCCCCAGAGGTTGAAGATTTTGTACTCGTGGAGTTTAAAATTGAAGAAAATAAGAAGAAAAGTGCGTGGAAAAAAGTTTATTACATTGGTCAAGTCTCGGGAAACGCAGATAAAAATATAAGCTAAAATGGTGTCACTCATTTTTTTTATAAGACAAAGTTGCAGTTTTTTTATGTAGTTTAAGAGTATTTTTTCTGAATTCAGCAATATAGGTATATTGTGCTATATTTATTTTTTGAAAAAAGTGTTAATACGAGGGAAGTCTCGTGGCAATACTTACCAGAATTTTTTTTAATATAAATCGAAATTGAATAATGGAATCTTTCCAAACAATTTGAGTAAAAAATGCAAAAAAATGGTACAGGTACGCACTGCGTTAGAAAAGTGGTTATACTAGACTTAGATTTATAGTAAAATGTCACTTTTCTATAAACTATTGCGTAATACTTATACCTACTGTTTTTCGTGTTCATAAAAGTTCGTAAAAGTACATAAAAGTTGGTGTACAACAAAAAAGCTTTTACTGGTTTATTGATTATTATTCATATTATATATTTAATACGTCGTTTCCTTTCTGTTTGTATTAGAACTTTGGTCAAATACGTTGTGTTAAAGGTGGAGGGCCTGCACAACCAGACCACTACCTACCAAGCACTTTGGGCACGTTTCAATGGAGGAGCGAATAACGCTCCATCGGTAGTTAAACTAGTATCCAAAAGACTATCTTTTTTTTTCCGAATCAGGTGGGAAGTGATTGTGAAATTTGAAAGTAGGTGTTGGTGGTTTACCCGTTTATCGGCTGTCTGCTGTAAGAGACTCAGAGACTCAGAGAGCTATCGGTATCATGCGGATAAAAGCCTTGAAGTTCCATGGATGTCAACTTATCAATATCTTCTGCTGGAGTAAACAAAACCGGCGGATTTGTCAAATCACTCATGGAATAAAACTCGGATCTATCACAGACTGGATGGTAAAGTTCGTCGTATAAACTATTGCGTAATACTTTTATACCTACTTATACTGCTTTTCGTGTTCATAGAAGTTCGTAAAAGTACATACCTAAAAGTTGGTGTACAACAAAAGCTTTTAATGGTTTATTGATTATTCGTATATTTAATACGTCCTTGCCTTCATTTATCTTTCTGTTTGTATTAGAATTTGGTCAAATACGTTGTGGCTTGTGTTAAATCAAGTGAGTACATTTCGCCATAATTTTTAATTTTCGCTGCAAACTGTTATCACTATATCAATCAAAATGAAGGATTTGATATTCGTAGCGTGGCTCTATTTTCAAATATTGTTAGTTCAGTGCGATATTTTGGTTAATAACTTGAATGAATCGGACGTGCCAATAAAGATGTGCATTCAAAAAACTATAAACCACTTATTTTCACAGAATGACACCTTGAGCTTGATCTTAAATAGTGATTTATGTGAAGATGCGATTTTTGAAATGATCACTACGCGTCCTTATATTGTTTTAAATATGGACGCTATTCATGATGTTAAATTCCAGTATGATGGGCAGTTTATAATATGCCCTAAGGATGAATATTCTCTAACTAACACAATATATATCGCACGTAATATTGCAGAAAGGAATATGAGAAGTTTGGGTAATTCTAAAATTCTGGTTATTACTAACTTTACCGACACCTCATGGATGTTTAATATGTTTTGGTATTACGGCATTAATAATGTGATTATTTTGGTTTATGGGCATCAAGGAACATCGAAATTGTTTACGTGTAATCGCTTTGCTCCAGAAAATGAGTGTGGGAAAACTGCAAAATTAATGATTCATCTAGATTGCGAAGAACAAGTAGATAACTCTTTCATTTACAAATAATGTGATACATCAAATGAATCAATGTCCCATTACAATCGTTACATATGGCAAAACCGATGTGCTTCAACGTACATGCCCAACTGGAACTGTTGTAGGGTACATCATCAAAGAACTATTACACAGTCGCAACGCCACAATTCAACGTAGGATCGCGCATATTGGCCGGCCGCAACTTGATTTGTTTAGGAACGTAAGAATGATTGCAATATCATGGACGCCACTCAACTTACTTGATAATTACGCAATAACGGAACCATTGGTTAGAACAGATTTTCTATGGATGGTACCCAAAGCCAGACAAATTTCTAATATGAATGTATGCATGCAAGTCTTTAAGTATGATGTTTGGATAGCAACAAGCGTCGTATTTATATGTGTGTCGTTAATGTGGTGCTTAATCATATCGTGTAATGGAGGATTTACATTTGATAATGTAAGGTATCGGGTTTACCAACCCCGACCGTAACGGTATTGCTAAAGGGTGAACGCTCTAAGAGACAAAAGAAAAGGTAAGGGTAGCGCAGCAAAGAGCAAAAATATTATTTAAGAACACTTGGCTTAGATCTGTCGAACGCAGAAGTAAACTTCGTAGTAATAAAATATATTAATAAGCGGTAGTTGTTTTATTAACAATAAATATCTAACAGATAAGTTATGTATTTCTTTCTTAAATGTCTGGTCACTCACTATTTGTGGTCAGAGCCGGATTTACGAGTGTGGGAGCCCGGGGCAATGAACAAAGGGGGGCCCCTTTCAAAAAATAAATATCTTTGGATAATTTTATTTTTAGATTAAAAAGCCATATCGCGGAGGCTTAATAGTGAAATTAATACACAAAAGTACTATCGGTCTTACAAATAGAAGTATATAAATAGGTACTGTAAACGCCTAAACGGAGTGACGAGAACGAGAACTTTAATGTTTACTGTTCTTTAAACGTGCGAGGGAGGACCGTCTGAACTTTAATAAATCTCTCCAGGCAAGCGCGTATTTAAGAGGAGGGGTAATGGGGTAATTAGGCCTTCCAAAGTTACGTTAGTATAATAAATACTACCTATTAGAATCGGACAGTCTCTTTTATATCTTCTAATCTACATTACATATTTAGATATAGGTATTTCATTTCTCTTCACTTTCTTGAAAGCCAAAAATGGAAAATTCAAAGTTTGTGGAGGCCCTCAATTTGTGGGGGCCCCGGGGCTTCAGCCCCGCTTGCCCCGCCGTAAATCCGGCCCTGTTTGTGGTAACGTAGCACAATTTCCCAGATGCAGATCACTTGCTTTACGTATCTTATTATTGTTTTATTTAATTTACGCTATAAACATGCAATTTGCTTTCACCTCAGATATGTCAACTGTTTTAACAGCACCACGGTATGATTTTCAAATACGGAACTTGAAAGATTTGGCAGATTCTCAGCTACCCATAATGCTGGTTATGATCTTAGAAATGTTTACCTACTTCAGCGAGAACAACACCGATCGGAAACTTTATACCAAGCTGAAAAACTCGATGCATAAGCACAATGTTTCCTATTGGCAATCCTGTACTCATCTGCTCGACTTACATCTTCACCGGAATTATGCTGTTATAACAACAGAAGGAGCTATGCGCAATATGGAAATCGACTGGAAAAGGAAAGTTGATGCTTACGAAATAAGGGATAATTCAATGACTGGCGTTCATACAATTCGTCTTCGCTTATTCATCGATCATTATTTCACATTGACCTTAAATCAATTTATAGGTAGAATGGAAGAAAGTGGAATATACGACAAGCGTAAGAATGATATTTTTCATCCTTATCGTGCATAGAAGGTTGAAACAATGCAAGAAGATGAACTAACCTTGAAACATCTCATATTTATATTCATATTTTTGGGAATTGGTTTATGCACCGCATGTGTGGTGTTTTGCTTTGAACTTGTTTTGCATAAGTATTTGTAAATTATTCTATAGTAAAAGTCAGCTAAGAGTAAAGTGAAGGATTGTATAGGGAAAATTTGACCTTGGCGTTGATTGGTTAACACACGAGGCAAGTTTACAAAACTAAAGTTGTCTAAAAATGACGCAAAAGCGTCATTGCCAATTTTGCAATATTAAATTGTCTAAACTTGTTAATTCTGACCATGGTTTAAGTTTGGTGAAATTCAGAATCGACCATTAAAAGGAAAATTAAGACACATTTTACATTAATTAGCTAATAAGTTTGAAATGTTGGTTAATTTTTAACCAACAAATTACACATAACATTTGGCATCGCATCGCTGCCATCCTAATGTAGTAAAATATTTGTGGTTAGGTTATTGTCATGTAAGACATTTGTATGTTACTGAATAAATTTGGATTGTTTCATGAAAATCTGCCCCTAGCAATTTGAGTCGTTAAACTGCCAACTAAATTATTATTTGTTTGTATGGTAAAATTACACCTTGTAAGTTTACAATTCAATTTCTCATTAATCAATGTAAAAGTGTTTAAATTATTCGCGGGATTTGAAATTTTCGTGGGGTAAATGTAACTTGAATGAAAGCGCCCTCTACTTTACTCTTATCTGATTTATAGTATAGATGTCATTTAATATGGAATTATTTGAAACAGTTATTCTCTGCACTATGTAAGGAGATAACTCCTGTAGTGTGTTTGAATGTTTTAATGTATTTTTCTCTACACCCCTTCATTGTAGTAGATACTTTACTTAAGTGGTATTTAATTGCACTAATTTTCTGTATCGCACAGTGGATAAATTTTAACAACTTAATCAAGATGTGAAGATTAATGTTTCATTGTAGTTCATATAATATGTACTATTTCATATAACGTTTAGGTGCGTGTTATGTATATGAACTTCTTTGAAATAGAATTGAATTTAGCCATCATTTTTTTAGTAAGTTTAGTCATAAGGAGTATTTGGTCTATGGTTTAGTAAAATTTCCATTTGATGCGATACAGTCTATCTGAAGAAATATTCCACATAATATGTTTCAGTCAACTTTAGTTGAGTAAAAAAAATTTTCCGCCGGGAACTATAAGCGTAGGTAGGTATGGCTTGTCTCAATTTATATCGTCCCGAAATCCACCCCATAAAAAGATTTATTTTCAAATCCGCATTGTTAGTAGATAAACACGTTGTAAATGCCTACCTGCCCACTCAGGGTTGGGTTAGGTATGCGTCACCCAGTGCTATAACAATTCAACTTAATACAGTAGAACGCCGATTATCCGAATTAATTGGGACCGGGGTCGATTCGGATAATCGAAAATTCGGATAATCAGTAATTCAATGTTATTGAGTTGAAAAGCCGCGCGACGGAAAACATCATGTACATATGTAGTGTCTTGCCTCTAGCTTTCAACCCTAACAATTGAAATATATCTCGACTCCAACGAGTTCCAACTTGTTACAACAAAACAAAACAAAAATTACATATATGTACGTACTATGGTTTTAATTTTTTATATTACGCCTAAGACCGATTCGGATAATCGGCGTTCTACTGTAATTACTAATTAGTTGTTGTTGTAAGTATAATACGAGTAATTTGTATATCGTATAATTTTAGTTTAAAACTCGTAATTTATTTAAAATAAAACGGATGCCTTGAAAAGAAATTGCTATATTAATATTTTTACCTTAGTCCGCCTCTGATGCCCTATCATAAACTACCGAGAGGTCCCCTTTGTTATGTCAATCAGGTAGGCATTTACAACGTGTTTATCTACTAACAATGTAGACCCGAAAATAAATCATTTTATGAGACAAGCTCCAAGACGATATAAATTGCGACAAGCTATACATATGTTAGATTATTTCTTTAACCAAAGAGTATACAGGGTGGCCCTACGAAAAGGTCACAGACGGGCAGGGGTGGGTAGTTACAAAATACTTGTATTGAAAATACAGTATTTCAAATACATTTGTATTTGGTATTTTGTATTTGATGATTTTTCCCTAAAGTATTTTGTATTTTGTATTTCAAATACTCCCTTATGAGTATTTTGAATTTTGCATTTGAAATACATTAATGTATGTATTTTGCCCACCATAATGTTAACGATAGGTTCAGAGTGAATTCTAAGCACACATTTTCAAGTACTTACCCTTAAAACTTTCCTAGGAACTTCTAACTAAATCTCCCAAAAAAACACCCCGTATGCGTACCTTTAGGTATTTATGTATTTCAAATATGTATTGTATTTGTATTTTGTATTTTTAAAAATAATGTAAAAGTATCTCGTATTTCAAATACATTTCTAGGAATATTTTGTGATTTGTATTTGAAATACGTTAGTGCATGTATTTTGCCCAGCCCTGCAGACGGGTTTCTGGGTAGAAAATTTTTTTTGTTGAGAAATGCAAAAGCACGTCAATTTTTATATCAAGGGGGACAACTTTTGTCATGGTTTTCAACCTCAAATGATTTCATCCCTTACCGCTGTGAGAACAACCCCTAAGATTTAAATAGGGATGATGAGGCAAGTGATACGTTATTTGAAAGGTCTTTCTTTTCTGAATTCAGTGCACTACTTTTTTTATTTTTATGACAAAAATTGAAGTTGCAAAAATGGAAAATGAGGAAAGAGTTTGAGGTATTTAAAAACTAAAAAAAGCTCGTACAGGTCAATTGTTTTTTTTTTAGAGAAGCTAGGTACTTTTACTGTCATTTGACAATATTGTTTCACCCCTTAGGTACCTACAGGGTAAACAACCTTTAAATTTTTAAATAAAAACAAATGCAAATTCAACCTTATAGTTTAATAAATGTTATTCCATGCGATAATACGATTTTGATTAAATCGTTTCTGTACATTTTGCAGCATTTAAAGTTGTCTCCCGTGGTATAAAAATTGACGTGTTTTTGCATTTCTACAAAAAAAATATTTCTACACGCCTTTTACCTTTTCGTTGGGCCACCCTGTATATAATAAGGTTGCTTTAACTTTCTTTATTCGACACACCCATGTTTCGACCAACTTCAGGCCAGCAAACGAATTTACCAATGGATGGGAAATAAATTTACTTCTTTGGTGCTTTCGTACGTTAGTGCCTCTTAGCGAAAAAAATTTCTAAATAACGATAGAGTATTAATACATATGTTTCGTGTTACTTATGGTAATAAAAATTGTTACCGATCAGTGTTTCGTTATTACTTTCAAATTTCATATACCGGGAGTTCGTTTTCAAAGTCGAACATAGGAATCATTAGACGACAATTAAATAATTGCAACAAGTTTCATTCAAAGTGTCACCGTTTCCGAGATATCTCTCTTTGAAGATCAAATTAGAAGTTCTCTTCTCTTTCCTCCATTAACGTACTAATGAGACACTTACGGGTGGACCTCGTACACTTTTTCTACTTTAAACTATCTTTTATGAAGTAAACTAACATATTCTACACTTTTTTTCAAAAAAAAAATTTCTTCACTTTTTTGCTCAAAAAGCAAAGTTAACCACTTGCAAAATTTTCTTCATAAAAATCCAACTCTCGAATATCGACCCAAAACATTTATTTTCAAATAGATCATTTTACGACAATTAAATAATTACAAATAGTTCTCTCCATCTCTCCTTTCTGTAAAATCTGCTTCTGGTTGGTCTTTTTTCGGATCTTAGCATAATTTTCTCTCTACGAATCTCCCTTTTTTTCTTAAGCATCTCGACTGTTTGTTTCTTGGTGCAGATTTGAGCATCCTTTTCTTCTTTTTTGCGGAACTTCACGTTGTTTTTCTTTTTTTAGGTATGGACTTATTTTTCTTATGGATCTTAACAACAACCTACTTTTCTTGCTTAACTCAGCCTTTTTATTGTAGTGGCACCATCTTTTCTCCCTGTGGATCTCAACGTCTCCTTCCCTATTGTTCACAGTATCTTTACTTGAACCATGCAGATTTCGGCACTTTTATTCTCTGGCAGATTTTAATATCGCTTCTTCGTATGTATTTGCATCTTTAATTTTTCGGACTTACATTGAGACACTCCCTTCACACAACACTGCCTGTCAGGTGCTTCAACGCACGCATTATCCTTACAGTGGTGCAAGGTTTAGCCATAGAAGAAATATGTACGGATGCAGAATTTTAGTATTTAGTAATTTTTGCGCCAGATTCGGTAGTGTCTGTGATGTTTGCAACGTCCTTTTAGTTCATTTTAGTGTGACGGCCATCTGAAAAGGAAGGCTGGTAACGTTACCGCCCGACACGCCATCACCATCGACGGCACGACCACGGATGTAGATGTACGCACAGTACGACCCATCCCATACCGAATCGCGTCACGACTACGTCACCGTTACCGCTTCCGACGTCTCTCTTCAAGATCCTCGCCGTTTCTTGGTTCGCTCCCTCCTGCAGCAGGTCTAAAACGATAAATGTAATGTATATTATAATAGCTGAGACGCTAGGTTTGTAAAATAACCCTGATAGTTACAGAAGGGAAGAAAAGTTGAAACTTGGCAAAATCATTCTCTAGGACATTCTGGCCAGTTATTAAAGTGGCCCCACAAAAATGCAACATTAATTAGCCAGTAATTATAGTTTAAAGTGAAGTATTTTTTTCACTCCACAAGGGGTAACTTGTGTAAGAAAATAATATCTTAAAAATAGTATCATATTACTGACAGGCATGTTATTTAGTTAACAACAATGTCTTTGTTATTTCTACACTCGTCACTTTTTACCTATACAATCTAATAAATGGGGCAATCGCCTTATTTTACACTTGTTACAGCGCGAGTTAAAAAGTTTGAAACGAACGCGGACTCTTCACTTCGCTTAACATAAACAATCGCATCGTATCATTTGTCATCGATTTCAATTTAAGTGGCAAGAATTATGGCGAATATGAACACAGTTGAAATAAACATCGATGATCCATCCTCGCCAGTAAGTAAAGTGGCTTTGAATAAGATAGCCCAGTAAAATGAGAAAATTTGGATGAAATAATGGTTACAGCTTTGAAAATTTTGGAACAGGCTTGTTTTGTGCTCCCTTTGAAGTGTTCAAAAGTCCTCACCCCTACCCCCCCTCCGAGAGAAATGGGGGGGAGGGGGGCGAAAAAGTGTTAAAAAACAGGTTTTCGTAAATAACTGAAAAGTATCAATTTAATCAAAAACAAAAACGTTAAGAAAATTGTAGCTGACAAAATTCCGCACATTTTCATGTTTTATTTTTGTCTCTACAACCAATAGGAGCCGAGATAGATTTTTTTAAAATGTCGACTGTTTTGCGGCAAAACGGTAACACGTGCGCGCATCGCGCGTATTTCGCTTATATCTCGAGAATGGCCATTCGTATCGCAAAATGCTTCAAATAAAAGTTGTAGAGAATTTAATTACGAATACTTTTCCTTTTTAAACATTTCCATAGGATTAATATTGACAGATATATAATCATTTAAACCTTTTTCTAAGACACAATCGCTGCTCGTTTTGCATAATTGCATAATAAAATTCGCCTTATAAAGATTACCAAAATGATATTTCGTGTATACACATAGATTCAAGATTTAATTCTCTACAACTTTCATTATATGCACTAAGTACGTAGAATCAATAGTTTTCGACTTATTATTGATTTTATTATGCAAAACAAGCAGCGATTGAGTCTTAGAAAAAGGTTTAAATGATTATATCTCTGTCAATATTAATCGTATGGAAATGTTTAAAAAAGAAAAGTATTCGTAATTAAATTCTCTACAACTTTTATTTGAAGCATTTTGCGATACGAATGGCCATTCTCGAGATATAAGCGAAATACGCGCGATGCGCGCACGTGTTATCGTTTCGCCGCAAAACAGTCGACATTTAAAAAAAATCTATCGCGGCTCCTATTGGTCGTAGAGACAAAAATAAAACATGAAAATGTGCGGAATTTTTTCAGCTACAATTTTCTTAACGTTTTTGTTTTTGATAAAATTGATACTTTTCAGTTACTTACGAAAACCTGTTTTTTTTACACTTTCGCCCCCCATTTCTCTCGGAGGAGGGGTAGGGGTGGGGACTTTTGAACACTTCAAAGGGAGTACAAAACAAGCCTGTTCCCAAATTTTCAAAGCTGTAACCATTATTTCATCCAAATCGTTAAATATCGTTTTATTTTACTGGGCTATGAATGAGGGAAGAAGAAAGAAGAAACGAAAGCGTAAATCAATAGTTTAACTGAAAATCTAAACTGGGATCTTTGCATTATATGTCAGTCAGACAAAGTTGAAGTGCTCAAGTGTCCTTCGAATTCTAAACGTAAAAAAAAAGGGTGTTCCAAATGTTCCAATAACAGATGTAAATGTTATCGAGCTAAGCTCCCATGCACACATCTCTGCGCCTGTACCGATATCTGCAATACTAAAACCGATGTGAACAGTAACATAACCGAGGACAATCCATAGATACATCCATAATTGTCAATATCTATCAATAAACGTACGAATAAAAATGATTTATATTTGATTTATAGGAGAAATCACGCTTTATTGCAAATATGACCTTTGACCTCGTTTATTAGCCATGATCCAAGTTTTTCTTCATGGGGCCGCTACTAATATTAATAAGTGGGGCCTAATGTGACTATATGGGAAGTTTCACGATTTCTTCCAACTTGTAACTAAAATCAACCTTAGCGTCCCAGCTATAAGTATAAAGTACATACCTCAGGTGCAACGTCGAGAGACGGCTGCGCAACTCTGAAACACAAAAAAAAACTAAATCTCCCACCAACTAACTGAAACCCCAAGGCACGTGATCGTCAATAACAAACCTGTCAAATAGTAGGACTCTACGCCTATGACTCTACGTCGTGAACGAATTGCTCGAGATGTGTGTGTGCTAGTTTTATAAGGATTGATTAGACAAACATGAATAAAACACAAGAAATGGGGAGATCGAATTAACTTTAATAACTTCCAAGGTTGCCCTCTCAAACTTAGTGTTTGAGATTAGCTCTGGGACTTCTCTGATTACAAGGAGGGAAAAGAGCTACAGAAAAACCCTACAGGATATTCAATAAATGCATCGCTTACCCTTGCACCTGCCTTCCAGTCTAAATATTAAAAATTACACTCAATTTTGCTATAGTTTGCTCTCAGCTTGTGCGATTTTCGTCAGGAATTTCATCCCCTCTCTAAATATTAAATAAATAATCAATTGGTAACTTCTGCCATCACCTATCGAAGTGGTAGTATGAAGAAAGGCTGTTATGTAACAGATCCTACATTCACACCAGTATTCACGGGCGAAGCATGTCTTAGACTCGGAGCGCCAGCCCGCAGCTGATCTTAAAACCCTGTCACGGTAATTAGAGTTTAGATTGGTAATTGTTGTATATTGTTTTTAGGACCCATCAATCAACAGTATTTAAACGCATAAAATTAGGGAATGTAACATTTAATCACATTCGACGCTTCAAAATTAGATGGTGGCAGAATACCACCAACTCACCTAAGAAAACATTTCGCCCCCACATAAATAACCCCACAAGAAACCCATGACGTTAATCAGGCAAGCTGTGCAACAATGTCACAAAATGTATACCAATGCTACACGCGTACAGGAAAATTTCTGCCTAACTAAACACCTACGCAAAATAATTCTGCATGCCCTAAAATTCGACTAATTCTACTAAACAGCCTAAATCAACCCTAAAAATACCTAGCAAGTAGCAAATAATAAGAAAGCTATCCTGAAACGAGAATGTTAGAATTAATTTAATTTTACATTACTTACTTAAACTAAGCAATCCAATATTGCACAACCTGATGATATCCTACGACTTCAAAATTTGTAAGTAACATAAACGACATTCAAAACTCTGAACCCTACCTAATTAAACAGTTAGTTATTACAAATCAATAAAATATACTTCAATTTTCTGATGACGGCGTTGCATACATTCCGACACCAATCTATTTTATCGCTTCCACGTTCTTTTTCATTCCGTCGGGAACTAACTGTACCTTTCCCCTTGCTACGGTTCTTCTTTAGCATCTGCACATTCCGTTACCATCAGCAAAAAATAATGATCACTTCGAAACAATTTTAAAAACGGACAAATTATGGCGGGAAAAGTTTTAAAATCGAGCATCACGATATATCCTGTAAATAAATATCTGTAGGTAACTATCTTTTCCTAACACAAAAGAGAGCACGCACATGCATAATATTGTATAATAAGGGTGGACAGTTACATTCGCCTCAACCCACATTGCACGCACGACAATCGATAGAACGACAAACCGCCCACCAATCAAGGTTTAGTCAAGCGTCGCCATTCGCCATTGCCATTCGTCATATTGAACTTCCTGTGGAAAAGTATGGCTACTGTGCTGTGAACAACGAGCAAGATAAACAACAAAATGTGTCCAAAAATCAACAACAAATCGCTGCAACCCGACCGCTAATTCCGTAATGCGGTGGCATTTTCGTATACCTAATAATTTTGCGCCATTTTCATGTTCAAAACTTCCCAAAAACCAAATTTCGTGAAAATCAGAACTTTTTCCCAACCTGTAGGTATATTTATTTACAATAATTGTTTCTATCTTTTTTACTCAGTAACGCCGCTTATGTTCAACCACTTGACTGTATTATCTTGAGGTTTTAATGTGCAAAATTGCACGCCGAAAAGAAGAAATTCTGTCCAAGATTCCTTGAGAACTAGAAAACAGAAATTTGTATGTTTACTAATACATTAAACGTAATTTATTATTCTCAAATTACTTTTCCAATATTCTTTTTACTACCATAATTCGAGCAACACAAATATCGGATTTTCTTTATAGTAGGTAAATTATGTTTGGTTTGGGGAAAATATGGAAAACACGCGATACACCAATTATAATGCAATTACTATAAAAGTTTTTATTACTTTTATCGATTGTTCGTTTATGCTACGTTGTTGTATTCATTTGCTTGCCTGTCGTGTATTAGAACGTTGCGTTGGTGAGTTTCTTCAAGTGAGTACATTTTTCATACTTCTTCTTTTTTAGTGCAAACTGGTATCACTACCAATCAAAATGAAAGATTTAATATTCGTAACGTGGCTCTATTTTCAAATATTGTTAGTTCAGTGCGATATTTTCGATAATAACTTGAACGGATCCGACGCGCCAATAAAGATGTGCATTCAAAAAACAATAAACCACTTATTTTCACAGAATGACACCTTGAACTTGATCTTAAATAGTGATTTATGTGAAGATGCGATTTTTGAAATGATCACTACGCGTCCGTATATTGTTTTAAATATGGACGATATTCATGATGTTAAATTCCAGTATGATGGGCAGTTTATAATATGCCAAAAGAATCGATATTCTCTAACTAACACAATATATATCGCACGTAATATTGCAGAAAGGAATATGAGAAGTTTGGGTAATTCTAAAATTCTGGTTATTACTAACTTTACCGACACCTCATGGATGTTTAATATGTTTTGGCATTACGGCATTAATAATGTGATTATTTTGGTTTATGGGCAAGGAACATCGAAATTGTATACGTGTGATCGATTTGCTCCAGAAAATCAGTGTGGGAAAACTGCAAAATTAATGATTCATCAAGATTGCGAAGAACAAGTAACTCTTTCATTTACAAATGTGATATATCAAATGAATAAATGTCCCATTACAATCGTTACATGTGGCAAAAGCGATTTGCTTGAAAGTATAAGTCCAGATAGAATTGTTATAGAGTACATCATCAATGAACTATCACATAGTCGCAACGCCACAATTCAACGTAGGATCGCGAATTTTGGCCAGCCGCAACGTGATTTGTTTAGGAACGTAAGAATGATTGCAATATCATGGACGCCACTCAACTTATTTGATAATTACTCAATAACGGAACCATTGATCAGATCAGATTTTCTATGGTTGGTACCCAAAGCCACACGCATTTTTTACCTGAATGTCTGCATGCAAGTCTTCAATTATGATGTTTGGATAGCAACCAGCGTCGTATTTATATGTACGTGGTTAACGTGGTTTTTAATTATATCTCGTAATGGAGGATTTACATTCGATAAGTTATGTATTTCTTTTTTAAATGTCTGGTCACTCACTATTTGTGGTAACGTAGCACAATTGCCTAGACCTACATCACTCGCTTTACGTATTATATTATTGTTTTATTTATTTTACGCTATTAACATGCAGTTTGCTTTCACCTCCGATATGTCAACTGTTTTAACAGCACCGCAATATGATTATCAAATACAGAACTTGGAACAGTTGGCAGATTCTCAGCTACTCATATATGCTGGTAGAGAATTAAAACAATTTTACTTCAGCGAGGACAACACCGATCGGAAACTTTATACCAAGCTGCAAAACTTGATGCGTAAGCATAATGTCTCCTATTGGCAATCTTGTGCTCATCTGCTCGACTTACATCTTCACCGGAATTACGCTGTTATTACAACAGAACAAGATATGCGCAATATGGAAATCGACTGGAAAAGGAAAGTTGATGCTTACGCAATAAGGGATAATTCAATGACTGGCGTTTTTACAATTCGTCTTCGCTTATTCACCGATCATTATTTCACATTGACCTTAAATCAATTTATAAGTAGAATGGAAGAAAGTGGAATATACGACAAGCGTAAGAATGATATTTATCATCCTTATCGTGCACAGAAGGTTGAAACAATGCAAGAAGATGAACTAACCTTGAAACATCTCATATTTATATTCATATTTTTCGGATTTGGTTTGTTCACCGCATGTGTGGTGTTTTGCTTTGAACTTGTATTGCATAAGTATTTGTAAATTATTCTAGATGTCATTTAATATGGAATTATTTGAAACAGTTATTCTCTGCACTATGTAAGGAGATAACTCCTGTAGTGTGTTTGAGTGTTTTAATGTATTTTTCTCTACATACATTCCTTCATAAATTTATTGTAGTAGATACTTTACTTAAGTGGTATTTAATTGGACTAATTTTCTGTATCGCACAGTGGATAAATTTTAACAACTTAATCAAGATGTTAATGTTTGATTGTAGTTCATATAATGTACTGTTTCATATAACGTTTAGGTGCGTGTTATGTATATGAAATTGTTATTTAAATAAATAAAGGTTATTATGTGCAATAGGCAACTTCTTTGAAATAGAATTGAATTTAACCATTATTTTTTTAGTAAGTTTAGTAAAATTTCCATCTGATGCTGTGGTGTTCTGTAAGTAGCAGCGACACAGCCAAAACGTAGTAAGTAGTTGCAATAGACACAGTGTAATAATATGGCGTCATTAGCAAGTAGATTGTATCATGAATCATAGTTTTGTAAACGCTGGAAATAAAGAGTAGAAGAGCATTTTGGGTTTTATGATTATTGGAATTTGTTATTCGACGTACACAACAGATGCGACAGTCAATCTGAAGAAATATTCCACATAATATGTTTCAGTCAACTTTAGTTGAGTAAAAAAAATCTTGCGCCGAGAACTAAGCGTAGGTATTAGGTATGGCTTGTCTCAATTTATATCGTCCCGAAATCCACCCCATAAAAAGATTTATTTTCAAATCCGCATTGTTAGTAGATAAACACGTTGTAAATGCCTACCTGCCCACTCAGGGTTGGGTTAGGTATGCGTCACCCAGTGCTATAACAATTCAACTTAATAATTACTAATTAGTATCAGTCGTTAAGAATCCTTGTTGTTGTAAGTATAATACGAGTAATTTGTATATCGTATAATTTTAGTTTAAAACTCGTAATTTATTTAAAATAAAACGGACGCCTTGAAAAGAAATTGCTATATTAATATTTTTACCTTAGTTCGCCTCTGATGCCCTGTCATAACCCACAGTGCAAAAAAACGTTTCTGAAATGTTTTAGAAACGTATCTCTGAAACATGAAACATCTCCGAAACAGCGACAGAAAGGTATCATACACATAACATAGATGTTTAATGTCCGCCTTCAGAAACCTAGATTTGAAACAACACAGAAACGTTACATCGAAACATTTTATATATGTTTCAAGAAACATATCGGAGAGTAAATTATTGATATGTAGGAGAAATGTGCCCTTATAAATGTTTCATACGTGAATATTTGAAATGTCTCATATATGTTTCATTTGAAACATACCTGAGTACTTATAAAAAAATTGAGATGTGGTAGAAACTATGGTACCGAGAGCCCCAACTGCTCTGAGGGGCTCTTTTCCCAGTGCGCAGGCCCTGCAGGGCCCCATGTACTTCGGTGGCTTGTTCTCCAGGGCCCCCAAAATTCTCTTAGTGTAGACTCGAAGGAGATCGGTGATGCTGAAAAATCGTTTTGCTTCAAGTGGGATTCGAACATCGGTCGCTTCTTTAGGAATTCAGAAAACAGCTACGCACTATCTGAGCTACCGACTCGCTGGCAAATAAGACATTTAGATGTGCAATATTACCCATCTACTTATGATGAATAAATCTATTTTTGGAAACGGAAATTTTTCCTTCCAATTAAACACTAAATTGTAATTTTGGATAAATATGTAAAACACTCACATTGAAACGTGTATTTTTAGTTTCTTACGATATGTTTCAAGTGATTAGGTTTCTAGTAGGTACGACGATACTAAATACAAGTAACATTAACTTTGAAAGATGACTTCAAACGAAACATCACATTTTTAATGAAGTTTCTAAAATGTTATACGTTATCACTAAAGCTGGGATAGTTAGACAAAATGAAAGTTTAAAAAAGGCAGGCAAAAGGCATAAAAAATAATTTAAAAAAAGGATCTAAAAAGACAAAAAAGGAGAAAAATGGCACAGAAAAGCGAAAACTGTCGAGATAAAATCAACACATACATAATCAATTTAAGTATAGATAAACAAATATTTATTTGAAAAAGTAATTACAGTTGATAGATGTTATCTGCTGGTATTCTTTTTCAATAAAGTTTTCTGGCTAATTAAAATACGCTTAACTCGGCATAATGACTAAGGGTGCAATTTCAACAAAGACTGTATGTAGGTGCAGCTTGCAGGTAGAAATAATACAATGGGAAATATTTCAAAGTAAGGAAAATGACACATCCGAGTTATTATTGTAAGAGGCTTAAATATTATAGACAAAGTTTGTATTCAGTTTGTATACCAAATTCCTTTTCCTTTCAAACAATTTGCTTTCTTAGAAATTACCCAGAAAAATATACCTATATAAAATCTAACAATTAAAAAATACTTACTTACATTTCAAAAAACTAAAAAAAATTTACGGAAAAGGTACTAAATACTTACGCGAAAATATCAAAAAAAAAAAGGTAAAAAACGCAATAAAACTAACAGAAACCAAAAAAGGCAGAATAAAGTTTGCATTTTTGGAAAGTGCGTACCTACTCTAAAACGGATTTTAAATAGGGTCTGCCTTATGTTTATCCATTTATAAAAAAAGGCATCCTAGCTTTAGTTATCACATTCCAAAAAATATATCACAGAGATATATTTTTGGATACATATCTAAAACGTTCACACCGAAACGTGTATGATGTGTTTCTTACGATATGTTTCAACTGATAAGGTTTCTGGTACAACACTACTAAACACAACTCCGTAACGTTAACTTTGAAATATAACTATTTTGTTTCAAACGAAACATCACATTTGTAACGTTTCTAAAATGTTATACGTTATCACATTCCAAAAAATGCATCACAGAGATGTATTTTTGGATACATATCTAAAACGTTCACACCGAAACGTGTATGATGTGTTTCTTACGATATGTTTCAACTGATAGGTTTCTGGTACAACACTACTAAACACAACTCCGTAACGTTAACTTTGAGATATGACTATTTTGTTTCAAACGAAACATCACATTTGTAACGTTTCTAAAATGTTATAGTTATCACATTCCAAAAAATACATCACAAAGATGCATTTTTGGATACATATCTAAAACGATCGTGTTGTAATGTGTATGTTTTGTATTTTATGTAACATATCAATTGAAACGTTTATTAGACATTACCATTTATTCGCTTTCGACAGGAATGTACCAGTAATGTGTCTTAGATGTTTCTTAGGAATGTTTCATTTGTAACCCTTATGCAACATTTAGAAACGTTTCATGGATGTACTGTGTTCAGTGGGAATATACCGAGAGGTCCCCTTTGTTATGTCAATCAGGTAGGCATTTACAACGTGTTTATCTACTAACAATGTAGACCCGAAAATATATCATTTTATGAGACAAGCTCCAAGACGATATAAATTGCGACAAGCTATACATATGTTAGATTATTTCTTTAACCAAAGAGTATACAGGGTGGCCCTACGAAAAGGTCACAGACGGGCAGGGGTGGGTAGTCACAAAATACTTGTATTGAAAATACAGTATTTCAAATACATTTGTATTTGGTATTTTGTATTTGATGATTTTTCCCTAAAGTATTTTGTATTTTGTATTTCAAATACTCCCTTATGAGTATTTTGAATTTTGCATTTGAAATACATTAATGTATGTATTTTGCCCACCATAATGTTAACGATAGGATCAGAGTGAATTCTAAGCACACATTTTCAAGTACTTACCCTTAAAACTTTCCTAGGAACGTCTAATTAAATCTCCCAAAAAAACACCCCGTATGCGTACCTATAGGTATTTATGTATTTCAAATATGTATTGTATTTGTATTTTGTATTTTTAAAAATAATGTAAAAGTATCTCGTATTTCAAATACATTTCTAGGAATATTTTGTGATTTGTATTTGAAATACGTTAGTGCATGTATTTTGCCCAGCCCTGCAGACGGGTTTCTGGGTAGAAAATTTTTTTTGTTGAGAAATGCAAAAGCACGTCAATTTTTATATCAAGGGGGACAACTTTTGTCATGGTTTTCAACCTCAAATGATTTCATCCCTTACCGCTGTGAGAACAACCCCTAAGATTTAAATAGGGATGATGAGGCAAGTGATACGTTATTTGAAAGGTCTTTCTTTTCTGAATTCAGTGCACTACTTTTTTTATTTTTATGACAAAAATTGAAGTTGCAAAAATGGAAAATGAGGATAGAGTTTGAGGCATTTAAAAACTAAAAAAAGCTCGTACAGGTCAATTGTTTTTTTTTTAGAGAAGCTAGGTACTTTTACTGTCATTTGACAATATTGTTTCACCCCTTAGGTACAGGGTAAACAACCTTTATATATTATATCATAATCAAGATTAATGTTTCATTGTAGTTCATTTATACACTGTTTCATATAACGTTTACCCTATATATTAAATTGTTACTTAAATAAATAAAGGTTATCGTGTGCAATAGGCAACTTCTTTGAAGTAGAATTGAATTTTCAATTTAGCCATCATTTTTACTTTCCCGTGCATATACACACATAGAGAAAGTAATGTAATCGAAAAAAAAAAAATTATTAGTTAGTGCCCAAAATTGGTCAAAAATTCAAAATGGATTTTCTCAAAAACTGCTCCGAGCTTTTTTTTATTTTTTGAAATGTTATACACATAGTTCATAAAAAACTATTGCCACTACATTTATTTCCCATAGGGGAAGGGGGATGAATGTTTGAAGTTGAAAATTTTAAATCTTCATAACTTTTTGCTAACAAAGATGAAGAAATAAAATTGTACAGTGAAGTAGAGGACATACGACTCTTTTAATCGAGTATAATAATTATACCAATTTACTTCCGGCCTAGCAGGCAATTTTTTGAGAAATTTTGTCGTGATTTTCAACCTGAAATTATTTCATCCCTTAGCGCCGTGAGAACAAACCCTAAAATTTAAATAATGATACGTTATTTGAAGTCTTTGTTTTCTGAATTCAGTGCGCTAGTTTTTTTAGATTTTTTAATTTTTAACAAAAAAATTGAAGTTGCAAAAATGGAAAGTGAGGAAAGAGTTTGAGGAGTTTAAAAACTAAAAAAGCGCGGACAAGTCAATTGCTTTTTTAGAGAAACTAGGTACATACTTTTACTACCATTTCACAACATCATTGTTTCAGGGCACAGGGTAAACAACCCTTAAATTTTTAAATAAAAACAAGGATTATATAGTACCAAGACCAAAACCAAGACTCATTCCGAATAATTGCACGATTTAATTTTCATAAACGTATGTCGACGTTAAAATTTTATCTTTTATACAGATTTCTGTATTACTGATAAACATGTTATTATAATAATTTAAGCAGATGTCGCTCATTTTATTTAATTTCAAAGTATGAACGTCTAATATTTACACTATTGTTTGAATTTATAAGTAAAGTTAAATGCAGTTATTTATTTTTAATCGATAAAAGCATAACTTTTTTTTATGTACTAATATATGAAGCAAAACGTATAAAGGGAAATTAAACCAACAATCAAAACAAAACGTCAAAATGGGGAATGTCAGAATATTATATTGAGCGTCGACATACGATTATCACAGTCGCATATATTAAGAAAGCAGACTTACGTTCCTTGATTCTGTTTTATTCTAGCACATATGAATTAAAAAAAACGGAGCATTGTAAGAAAATTGTTATAATAACGTACATACGCAAGCTTAACTGATTTCAACTTTAAAAAGCATTTCTGATCACTCCCCATAACAGGAGTGTCATTATTTAATTACTCTTCCTCGTACTATTTGGGGATTAGACAGTGTAACAGTATTCTACCAGATGGCGCCATATGTTATTTATCTATTATTAAGAAAACGAATCGCTTTTATGTACTTTGAAATGAAATAATTTAAAGATTAACTTATTAAAAGGCCATTTACGTGGAGTATTTGTTAATTTTAATCAAATGATCCACATTTTAAACCGTCAACAGCAAGTTAAGCCACTCGCCATCTAGTGGACATCTTACTAACTACTAGACGAACAACAACAACAACAATAATAATGGAAAAAAAAATAAATTTATACAACTTTTGTCGGGTTTGTTTACTCGAAAGTGACAATATGAGACACGTTTTAAGCACTAACGAACTTATATTTGAAATGTTCAAATCAATAACTAACATAGAGATTGAGGTTAGGTGCAATTCTTCTATACTCCTTAAAAATCACTCCCGATATTTTTTCAGATTAACGAAGAGAATCTCCCGTTTAAAATTTGCGATACGTGCGAGGGAGCGCTAACTGTTTCGTACAATTTTAGGGAGCAATGCCAAAATTCGCACAAGTACTTGACGGATTATTGCGAGAAGTTGGACGAATCGAATGTGTGTAGAGTTTCGCGAATGCGACCCCCATTTAATCGAATTATATGTGCTTTTAGGCTGGCGATTCGTGCGAGGAGGTGGTTGTAAAGAAAGAAATGCCACGTTTGTCCCGATTTGAGTACGACGAGGTCAGGGAAGCGATAGAAAACAGTAAGAGGGCGTTTTACGAAAATACGACTTGTATTCGTTGCGGATTTACCGGTAGCAATTCGAGGGCGTTATCGGTTCATGTTACTCACGTCCATAAGTACTTACGACTTAAAGTGGGACAATCGAAACTGATTTGATTTCGTTTTTAGGGAGTTAAAGGGTCGTTGGTGTTCGAAATGTAACGAAGAGTTTGATAATTTAACCGAGCATCAAGAGACGCATTCGTCCACCACTTGTCAGTTTTGTAATAAACAGTTTCAAGCTAAAGGACACTTGACGGAGCATTTACGTTCCCATTCTGGTTTGTTTACAATTATGCTTATCGAAAGTTAATGTAACGTTTACAGATTTACGTCCGTATCCTTGTAATGTTTGCGAAAAGACTTTTATATCGAAAAGACATTTAAACGTTCATCTTAGGACACATACAGGCGAGAATCCGTACAAGTGTGGCATTTGTGCAAAATCTTTCAATCAATATTATTCCTTGCGCGAACATTACAAACGACATAACGCAGAGGAAGGGTAAGTTATATTAGTGTTGATAAGGAGGAAACCGCTCATAAAAAATCTGTTCAGGTGTGCAAGTTACCTATTTAATTTTTTTTTGTATTGCCACATATTTGTAATCTGTAAAGGCCTGTTTACAGTGCACATGTTTAATTGTGGCAATATGTACTTATGCAATTACGAAAGCGTTTAAAATCTGCACTTTTCAGTACTGCCAACCCTATCATTTTTATTCTATTAACGAAAAATGTGCATAGAAGACAGTTAGACTTAGAGTGGACATTAAATGAGTCACACTGAGACTGATTGCTGTTGGTAACATACGAAAACACTAAATTTCATTTCTTAACTATGTATGTCATATACAGGATGTTTCAGACCACCCGTACCGCCCAAATATCTGGCGAAATACAAAAGGCATTGAAAACAGAAAAAATACGTCTAAGAATTTTTTTAAGACTATTGTTTGATTGTAATAGGACGTCCCCACTCCCACCCCCGGGGGGTGTAGAGGGGGTAACTTCGTAATCTAAAATAGCACCCCCCAGTTTATTATGCGGATTTGAATTCTGCGTTAACAAATAGGAACTTTTTGTTTGAAATATTTTTTGAAGTTCGTGACAGATGGCGCTATGATCGCCGAAAGAAGTTTTTCCGATTACTTATGCTAATTTGATGACTCTGAGTTTTGTTAAGTGTTTTTTTCTTTTTTCAATGCGTTTTGTATTTCGCGAGATATATGGCGGTACGGGTGGTCTGAAACACCCTGTATAAATAATTTTGACAAAGGTCCTTATTTCTAGACATTACTTAACTTAATTATAACATTCCCCCCATTCCCTTCTTTTTTCTCCCAACCGCCTTCATCCACTCCATTCATTCCCCTCCTGCCTCCAAAATCTCCCTCCGGCTTCTTCCCTCTTCTCTCAACTCCATTTCCTCGACATATGATCCACATTCTCTAATCCCTCCTCACATAACCTGAATCTTACTACTATTCTCTTTCTTCTCACCATCACCCATGTACTTTCACCCTTTCGTCCCAACTTCCCTTTTTTGATCATTTTCTACACTCCCCAACTTCTTCCTCGTTATTTCCTCCTCCCTCTCCCTTCTTAGCACTCCCTCACTCCTTGTACCACATGCTCCCTCTCTCCTTGTACCACATGCCCCCTCTCTCCCTCACCACAGTAACTCCCTACACTGCTCTTCCCATTTCTCCAATTCAATTTGACCTCCCTCCTTTCCTCTCTTTCTTTCCTTATTTAAAAATCTCAATATCTCTCCTCCTTCCTTAAATCCCTCATTCTCTCCTCCACCTCCTTTCTATACATCCTCCTCCTCTTATCATATTCCCTGCGATAATTTCGCTTTATACTCTTCTATCTCAATCTCTCTTTCTTACCCACCTTCTCTATTCCACCACTGCCCCTTCCTTCCACGTTTTTCATTCTGAACTCTTATCTTCTCTTCTCCGTCGTTTCTTCCATCTTCCTTCACGCTCTACCACCTCTTCTGTCCATTGTTCCCTCTCCCTCAAATTTTCATCTAATTTTTTGATATGTTCTTTATTCCAAAACCCATACTCTCCTCCTTCCTTATCCCCCCCTCTCCTTAAATTTCTCAATTTCCACCCCTCCTTCCTCGTTGACCATTACATAGGTAGTCAATTACTGATTCTCCCCTATGTATGTGCAATTCCCCCTTTCTTCACATTGTTCCATTAGCTCTTTCCCTTCCCTGTTTATTACCTTATCCCTGCTATTCCTATTTCTTTCCACCACCATCACCTATCATTATTCACTACATCCTGAATGTTCCTTCTCAATCTCCTCATACTCTACGATCTTCCTCTCCTACCCTCTTTTATTGTAAATTGAGCCCTCATATCTGAATCCCTCTAGAAGCCTCTTCTCGCATCTCCCCCAATCTTTTTCTTCTACCCATGTGTCTACCAGCTCCACTGTATCCCACCCGTCTATAATATCCAAAAGTACTCCCCTTTGTTCCTTACTCCTGCTACATTTCAGAAGAGTAATTTCACCTGCTTATCTCTCCTTTCCTTTTGCCTCCCCTTATGCCTCCCCCCTTTCTTGAACGATTCCCTTTTTTTCTTCGTCTCACCTGAATTTTGTTTCCAATCTACATCTTCTTGTATCTAACTTTCACTTTCTTCCCTCTCTCCCTCTTTGTATTTTTGCAATGCTTCTTAGCTCTGTTTGAACTTCCCTTTCTTCGAACTATAATTGACACTTTAATTTCTGGTAATGCCTGCATAATTGCCTGTAATTCCAACGTAATTTCTCGTAATGCCTGTAATGCGACGTAATCTATAATAATGCTTTTTAATGTACAAAAATGTTAAGGGAATTCTAAGGCATGTCGACCATTTTCCACACATATTCCCATGAGTGGTTTCCCCTTCATTTGATTGTTACACTTTGCTTGCAGAGTTTGTAGTCCGCAAAATTTTTGCAATAAGTGCAATAAGAATGTGCGCAGTCTTAAAGTGCACGATAAGAGGGTGCACGGTATGCAACCGAATGGCTCAGATGGCATTCTCAATACCTTATGTACGGTTTGCGGCAAACAGTTCAAGTGAGTGACTGTTAAAGGTTTACATTAAGAGACTATCGCCGCTTTTACAGATGTCGTTCAAAATTAAAAATACATATGAGGATACACACTGGCGAAACGCCGTACAAATGCAGTTATTGCGGCAGAATGTTTACGACACGCTATCAGGTGGTGGTTCACGAACGTACGCATACTGGCGAAAGACCTCACATTTGTCATGTTTGCGGGAAGAGCTTTACACAGTCGAGTGTTTTAAATACGCACATGAAACGGCATACGGGTCGTCCGGTGGCTTGTAAAATCTGCGATCAGCGATTTTGTCGTCCCGCCGAATTACAGCTACACTTACGTAAGCATACCGGTAAGTTGACGGAATGTAACATGCGCGATTACTAACCCACCTTATGTTAGGGGAGAAACCGTATCTATGCAGTGAGTGTGGACAAGCCTTCATACAGCGTAGCCATCTGGTGGAACATAACAAGACTCACAGTGATTTACGACCTTATCAGTGCAATTTTTGTGATAAAGCATTTAAGCAAAGTTCGTCATTAAAATCTCATCTTCGGATTCATTCAGGTATTGTTTGCAAACGATAGTTTAATAGAAATCTCAGTTTGTTTCAGGTGAAAAACCGTATCAATGCGGCCATTGCCCTTACGCCTGTCGACAAAGTTATAGTCTCACACAGCATATGAAGCAACATAACAATGACGAAGCGAAAATAGAAAAAGTTCAAGCAGCTTCGTCGATTAGTACATAATTTTTTTCATATTGGTGATTCATATGATGGTATATAATGATTTAATGTGGAGTATGTATTTATCTACTTTCATACATATTTTCCAAAATTATGGGGATAAAATAAAAGATTGAGCAGCCTTTGTTCGGGAAGAATTTGAAGCAGAGTTAGATCTTCCAAGTATTAATTTTGCTTAAAAAGGGGAGGTCCAGCTCAGTTCACCTCGATCAGTCAACTGTGTCATCGGATCAGACCGCCGATAGAGTGAGCTTTTGTAGGGTTATTAAAATAAACATTACAGAGGAGTATCTCAGGATACCCTTTAATCTCAGTTGTAAGTCATCAGGCCTCAACAACCAAAGAAAGGTAAGTGCGTCTGTAGCTCAGAATAAAAGAGGCTGTCTCGAACCAATGAAATTCTCCCATCCTGCAATCCACTTACCTCAACTCAAAGGCATGCTCCCGCAGACAACTCTGGTCAGATAGAGAAGAGGGCTGTCAAAGACGAGAAGAGTCCGAGATCGAACAATTCAACATTTGAAGAAGAAGAAGAAGACGGGTAAACTACAGTTCGAAATGACAGTGGGTGCAGCACATCTGCACACCGCAGCTACAAGGAAACTGCCAAAAGGTAATTCAGAGTAACGATCATAGACGGCAACAATTCACTGGATAACTATGTGTAAGTGTCCCATTTTTGCTCCAAGAGGAGCAACTCTAGCTCCCACTTTCAAGGGTTGGAGGTGCTTTGGCGATATCCTAAGGATCTTGTGCGTTTGGCTTGAGTGGCCAAAAAAGGTGATCAGCAACCTCCTCACCCATTATTGAGGTAATACAGAAAGACGTCTTCCAAGGGGAATCCCAAGATGTGGTGAAAGTTAAGCGGCGCCTGTAGATAGAGAATCCCTAGAAAGGGTAGGTAACTGGTGTGTGTTCAATGGAGACTGATAGTTTTTGGCATAAGAGAGGACGCCCATGCTAACCTAAACACCAAGAGAGGAAGGCTTTGTTAGATATAGGTTTTTACACTTTGAAGATGAGGTTTGGTAACTCTGTTGAACTGGCGGTAGCGAGTACTTCTGTGCAACCACCGCAACCTTGGCAGCTCCCTGAGACAGAACACGCAAGTTACGATCAGTCAGTGCTTCAATATGCGCGACGAGTGCCGATTACGAATTGGTATGAGTTTGCGTCGATTAACTAAAGGTAAGTGTGAGAATACTTTATACAAAAATATACCTACCATGCTATCGGGCGGCTGTTGCCGCTTTAATTAGACACCTGGCGGTCAAGCAGCACATTCTCCACATTAAAGAACCCTGGATTGATAGATCGAGGGTTTCTGGTCTGCAACACAAAAGAACCGTTTTGTAATTAATTTGTAAATGGAAGGTTTTCTTCGCCAGTTTGTTTATTTCATTATTCGTCGATTGAACTGCGCGTTCTACCAAACAACTAAACTTGAGGAAAGTTAAATAAATGCCTTTTGATGTTTATTGTGTTTTGATACTTCCTCCCGATTATAGTTCACTACCAGTATACTCTTGTCTTTTGCACAATAGGGGGCGACTTACTAGACGATTACGATTCCACATGGTCTCATATGCCATTTTGCAATTGATTTAATGCATTACAACGCGCATCGTATCCACAAAAGATGGAATATGTCCTTACCTAAAGGATTTAGGTTTGACCCTTACTCTGTCGTCCTTAGATATTGTTAGGCTTCCACTAAAATGCGCCGGTGTACTGTCTTGTATCGGCCATTTTTTCAAAGCCTCATACTGCACTGTAAGCAAATTTGCTTACTGTTGCCCGAATCTATGTCCGTCATAAATGACGTTTACAAATAATATTTATTTTGTAATAATAATATTTAAAACTCATCAACTCGTTAAGATAATCATCGTAGGTACCTAATGTGGACAGTGGACTAATTAATTTTTTGTTTAATATTAAAGCTGTTGTTGAGACAAGTCGTCCTAATCAACTTTTGCTGACGAGTTTAACAAGTAAGTACGCAACTGCAAATACTACCAATGTAATGCTTCCAATAACGTCCAATAAGAAATATTGGTACCATGGCATATCCAATAGTGGACTTCTAAGATGTCTTGCACCCTTATGACGTATTACGTACTCGGTCCACCAAACCGCCTTCTCAATGCCACTGATTGGTTGATCACGTGCCAAATCCGCCAACCTCTTCATTGTATTACGATACCTAAATAGAGTAACAAATTTAGAAGTTCAAAAGCTAAATGGTAGCAACTCACTTTGGATTGTTAATCACCTCTAGGATGGTTCTCTTCAAATGTCCTTCCTCTATGTCTCTGTAATCTAATGACAATCCACAACCTCTCCGAACCATTTTGTTAACATTGTATAGCTGATCATAGAGTATTGGCATCCCAATAATTGGGACGTGTGCATAGCTCGCCTCATCAATAGACTGCAAACCACCCTGCGTTATAAAAAGTTTTATATTGGGATGTTCTGTAAACTGCATTATGTTATATAACCATTATACAACTGTAAAAAAGTGTTACTTAAAATTGCCTGTTGTGGAAACCATTCCGATAAAATAACATTATCTGGTACATTTGAGAACGTATCGGGATTTATTTTCCACAACACCGTATAAGGGAGTTGAGTAAATGTAGATAAAAGCGTTTCTAAAGTTGCCGATGGAAAAAATTCGCTTTTGACGTTTGATCCCAAACTAAAGTAGATGAATCCATTAGACGCCTTGTCCAAAATCATCGCCAATTCCTAAGGTATCACTGTGAGAACTATGGAGTTACTTGTGAATTTACCTGTGGAAGTGGCTTGGATGAAGTTATGTGGGAACCGGCACCAATTTGTATAACGGTAGGTACTAACGGCCTCAATGTGTGGAAAATTGGGTCGGTGTTCACGAACAGCAAACTAATGTTGGAAGCCAACTCTCGGGATGACGGGTAGTTGGTTCCGAAATGTTTCTGGATTAACTTGTCTTCGATATCCTTGACGAAATCAATTAGGTAATACTCTCCTATAAGGGAGGTGATGAAACTTTCAACTCGTTCTAACAACGACAATCGATCAACCAACGATGTTATGTACTCGGGGTACAAAATGGAATGCGTTGGGCTTCCGATCATCTTGTACCAACCGTTCCACGCATCTAACGAAAGCACTCCAATGGATGGGCAGTCAAACCTTTTCGTCAAGGCCAGGGGGGCAGAAAAAAAATATTCGACAATTACCAGATCAAACTTGAGACTTTTGTCATTGATCAAATCTTTTACTGGCCCATACTCCAACTGAGCTCCCAACACATCACCCATCATCAACTCAAAATATGTACGAAAATTACTGACAGGACTTAGAGGAACCAGGTTCATGTGGATTAAGGTAATATTTAGTTGATATGAGGGACTTACGTCGATCTCGGTTAGGTTAGTGAGTCTTGGATCATTGATGGGATGCGTCGTGAGTGTTGTCACTGAATGGCCACGTAAAGATAATTCCCTCCAAAGGGGATGATAAGCAACTTGGTGACTATAAGATGGAGTTGGTAAATAGCCTAGTATTCTAGCAGTGCTGGCACTCGATATAATGAAAATTAGATTTAAAAACACGAACATATTTTTGTTTATATGTTTTTGTATTACTGGTATTACTGATATTTGGGATTGTATATAAATTGACTTTGGACTTACATTCATCAACTCGTGTTTATCGCGAGGTTATCTTTCGATAAATCCCAAAACATTGATATATTGCTTACTTAACACTATCTATAAATTTACAGTTGCTGTCCGGCTATAGAGAAATAGGTATTAATTTCTCTATGTGTCCCGCGCAATTACGGAATATTCGCAAAGATCCTATTCAATTCGCATGGTTATGGGGGAAGTTGGCACATCTTTATTTACAGGACACGGCCAACAGACTCCTGCAGATTACGAAGACTTTGATGCGGTCGATGAAAACAGCAAGTGGTGTATCCTGTTCTTGCAGACACGCGTTTATTAGTGGATGTGATACTATTTCGGCATTTTTAGACATGGATAAATGAAATTTGTTAAGACAATGGTAGAAATGAAGAAGTTTTAGGAATTTTCAAAAAACCTGATTCATCGGCTGAAGATGTGAACGCCAACCCTTAGTCGCAATCTATGGGGATGAGCACTCTCCAACTATTCTAAATTGCCAAACTTAATATTAACCTGCCCTCCCACCCCCGTACCACTAAATCCAAATGTGCCTTGGAGAGGAGATCGATCCACTATATAGAGGGGTAATAAACATATACTTACTTACTTATTTCGTTGATTGAAATATTTTCAATCAACGCTTATTTTTTTTGCGATCATGAATGTTTTGTTTTCCATTCCAGCTCTTTAAACCATTCAGTCGTTGACACAATTTTTTGATCATCCATATCGCCGACTATATTAGGGACACTATGCCGACGGACACTACGCCGCCGACAAGTGGTGAAAATAAAACAGGTTAGATGTCGTTAGTCTTTGAACAATTATTATATCACAATATGCAAAATTCTCCTAAAATAAGACGTTGTGGGTCGGTTGCAAATTTAGCAAAAGTCAACTAAACTCAAATTCTGCCCAGCAAACACATTTATATATAAAATACATATAAATTATGTAAGAGCTTTTTAGATTTATATAAAACTGGAAGAAAAATAAGAGATATTTAATGCCAGGATGTCAGCAATTTTCAAAATATTATATATATATATCTATTAGATGTAAATTCTTCTATATCTGTAGTACATGAATTTATATACTAATGTTATTAAATGTAGTAAACTTATGTTTGCTGACGACATCAAATTGTATGCTTCAATTGACAGCATCGATGACTGCATAAAACTACAAGATCAACTACAAAATTTGGAAAACTGGTGTGTGGAAAATTATTTGGATTTGAACACAGGGAAATGTAAGGTACTCTCGTTCACAAGGAAAACTGAGGCTATCACATACAACTATAACATACATAACAACGTACTTCAACGAGTGAAGACAACAAAAGATCTTGGAGTAATCTTTGATGAAAGACTATCATTTGTTAACCATATCGACGGAACTGTAAAATCTGCGTTAAGGTCGTATGGTTTCATTGTACGAAATTGTAAAGAATTTAGAAATACTGCATCTTTAAAAGCGCTATATTTCTCCTTGGTCAGATCTAAATTGGAATTTGGTGCTCTTATATGGAATCCGTACTATGACACTCACATAAACAACCTGGAAGGTGTTCAGCGTAGATTTTTGAAATTTTTGACATGGGTTGAAACTGGTGCCTACCCTGTTAGAGGCGTAAACCAAGCTGAACTGCTGGAGACGCATAATCTCAAATCATTAAAAGCGAGACGTATGATTAACAGTCAAGTGCTCCTATTTAAATTATTACATAGTTTAATTGAAGCTCCTTCCATACTTGCAATGCTAAACTTTAATGTTCCTTCGATTTCTTTTCGAAAGAAAAATGATTTTTACAACCCTACGCCACGAACTAATACATTATTGAATTCTCCACTTTACTACATTTGTAACACCTTTAACCTTATCTGTGACAACTGCGACATCTTTAACACAACATTGCAATCACTCATTCGAACAATTGAAGGTATTATTGATTAATGTATTGTAGGTTTTTTGCCCCCCCCCCCCCCCCCCCCCCCGTTTACTTAATTATTATATATTGTTACACTTATGTTTTGTATAGATATAATTTTTAGTGCACTTTTATTTCTTTTGTATTATCATTTGGTATTATCCTATTATTGGAAGTTTCTTCTGTTGGGTAATAAAGTTGTATTGTATTGTATTGTATTGTATTGTATATACGTTTTATGTATATTTGCTGTAATATTTACATAAAAAATATTAGTTGTAAAAGCGTTGCGATGACCAAATGGCAGCTACTCGAGCATAATGTAATTATTATCAATGTAAAAAATTATTTAAGCAATTTCATACAAAAAAATGGAAAAACTACATTTTTACGTGCAACTGTACTTTTAATTAATTCTTGCAGGAACCCGTTTTTACCTGAACTGAAAGCCAACAGTTTATTATGATATTATATACTTGCTTGAAAAGTTTCCCTTAACCGGATTCGAACCATTGCGGGTGGGCGTTGCAAATTCCGAAATCCGACATGTGTTTTCTTTGTATCCGACATTGTACCACTGCGCTACTCTGAAACATTCCTTTTTTTATTTCGTTCTTCCTAACTTTGCGCTGTTTCGCGAGTTTAAATTATGTTTGATTATATCGTTGAGTGAAGTCTTATTCAATGATTATACCTACCTTTATGTTAAAAATGACCAGGATTTAATTTATTTTATATTATTTATTTTCTATATAAATTAGACGCATTTTAGTCGATACGGATCTAATATTAAAGGTAGGTGAACTACAATTTTTGGTGTTATAGAAAACCCGTGCGTGAGATTAAATATGCGGCGCAAATAGAAACGGACTTTTATTTTCGACAATATAATATATGTAATGATAATTTATAATTATATTTACAGAAGGCATACATAAAAAATATGTAATACTTCTTACATATAAGATTTTACATATAACATACATAAATCTAATCATATAAATATGACAGCACATAAATTTTATGGGTAATATGTAATTATCTATATGTATATATTATATAAATTTCTGTATACAGAATAGCCGTAAGTTTCATACGGTTTACATACGGTTTATATAACTTTGTTAAAGAATACTTACATACTTGATATATAAAAAACCATATGTAGGGGTATTTACTTCATTTTATATATGTTGTATGTATATTTTATATGTGTGTTTGCTGGGTGTGGAGGTATGTTGTAACGCCCTCGCGCGAGATTTGCATAAAGCTCACAAAAACTTCCTTTTGTTACAGGCTTCCTTTCTAGTTCACTAGTTTTATAACGTAGAGTGGGTGTGATGCTAGATTTTCTTTGGTCCTTCCTTGTTTTGTTGTCTCATCCGATCCCTAAAAACAGTCACCTCGTGCTCATTTCGAAGAAACCGCAGTCCTTTTCACTCCGATCGTATTTTATGCGGTTATCGAAGCATAAGTTTGAAATAATTATCGAGATCATCTGCTCCCCGACGTTCAATTTAACGTCACGTTGACGTCTCTGTAAGCACTAGACCGAAGTTTTGAGATTTAAGTCCATAACCCTCGAAAGAGGTAAGCATTTCTTTTAAAATCCCTCATTCCCGATCTTTTAGCGTCGCCAACTCCACAGACAGTTCCGCAGTAATATCCTGCATCGCTGTGCGAAGGTTTCTAGTCGAACCCCGTTATTTGGATTCGATTGAGCGTTTGGGAAATTCGCCATCTTGTTTGAAAATACCCGTTCGCCTAGTAACCATAATAAATTTCACACCAATTTAACTACATTAACTCTTGGTCATATTTTACTGACTAATCTAATTTCATTTTATGAGTATCCTTATGCATTAACTAGTGAATTGGTCAATGTGAAATTTACTCACCTAATTTTTGTTCTATCACTTACTTAAATTCGTGTGATTGAAAGATTAATGTTTTACTTTTGTAACGTCAAACAGTTCGTTTATCTTGTTACCTTTAATCTTTCGCCCACATTCAGTCATTATTTATGCTTATCATTCCGTTCAGAAATTGTTTTGCGCGTATCGGATTGTTTACGTTGCGAGCCTTTATATACTGGACCGTTTATTGCCCTCGGCCCTATGCCTAATCGTTTATGTGTGTCTCTTATTGTCAAGCATATTATACCCTGTTTCGTCTAGTTCGTTTGACTTATTTCATAACTTAACCCTCCCTTTTTTCTATATCTGCCGAACCGCTGTTCCTGAAGAAGCTGTTAACACTTTCGGAGTTTGGTTATCAGTTTCGTACAGCGAAGAGTTTCTTAATAAATAAGATTTCCTTTCTTTCGCCTTCCAAAATTAGTCCCGACCCATATTGCTCCATAAACTGAGCGATAGTGGATTTAACTTTCCAGATTTGTTGCGGCCACCGCTCGAAAATTAATAATTAATTAAATTATCATTATCCTCGTTATCAACGATAGTCGCCTCCAAGCCTTCTAAGTTTTCGGCGTCCCTACTTTATTCATCTAAGATCGTTATGATATGATGACGCGTTGTGGTAAGCTTGTCCATTACACCGACTACAAGGTGAAGAACATTGCAACCCGCAACCCCGATTTTCTGCATCCGCAACTCAGTTGCAAAATATTGTATTATTCAGCAGCTCATCTGGCGCTGGTTGCTATTAGATCTAAGTTCATTTTCGAGCACCCATTCCGGTTTTAAATCGTTCCCCAACCAAGTCTGTAGGTACTTCGTAGTAGACACGATTGACATGTTGATGAGCCGCTGCATTAGTTGGTGGAAGATTTGATAACTGAACAAATTTATTGAGTTTTGTTGATTTAAAGAATTGCGTGTATCGAAGATGATCGATATTGTCCTCATCATGGCCATCCAAAATTCATGTGGGCGTTGTGGGCATTCGGCGTAGTGTTCCGGCTCTCGCCGGTTTAGTAGTTACTGGCGAAAAACGGAAGGGTTCAACGTTTTTTTTGATGGGCTGGCAGCTCAACTGAAAACCTAGGAAATTTCTATTTGATTAGCCAATGAACTGATTATAGCTTTGGCGGTTGAATCGGATGACCAGCTATTTGGTGATCGTGCCAACTAAACAATACAGTTTTGGAAGTTGTGAAAACAACTAGATAACATTTCTATTTACAAATTATGTACAAGTTTTAACAGCGCGGAATGCGGTTAGTAATGGAATAGTAGGTATAGGTTGGTCGGTCGCCGGAGGGTAGACTGGTTCTGGAATCCAGGCTAACGGGTCGATGTTGGCTGCTTTCATTGGCGGCTATGACTTCTGACTGATTTCTGTCGGTAACAGCGTTCACTTATAAATGATTCTGGCCGGTGTCGACGCGTTGTCATTGGTCGACCAATGGGAATCAATCGTTGCTCTTCAGCAGGTACGTAAGCGACTGTGTACCGAGATAATGTGGTCGCTACAATAACTATAAAACCTTTGCCGACATTTATTTCAACGTAGGCTACGCTTTTTACTGATCTATAAAAGAACCTTTTCTAGGCAAAACTCAAATTTGCACACAAAACGCCCCTGTTAACCCCTGTTTTTCAGTTTACTCATTTTCATCGGTATAAAGGGCGGTATTTGTGTGCAGCATTTTATACATTTACCTTGAAGGATTTTTATAAAAAAATAAGTACTTACCTTAGGTAAACTGTTTAGGACCTTCTCCTTATAACTCCCTAGGGAAGCGTTTCGCTTGAGGAATAAAACGCCCTCGAGTTTCAGATTTTGAGATGGATTACAACGAAAATTAACGCTCATTTAAAACTGTTCTATTAATTGACTAAAAAGTCAAATTTTCAGTTATGCTAGTTTTCAAATGGTCACCCTGTGTGCATGAGTTGCAATCAAAAAAATTGGTAGAAAGACATTTTTATAATCATGTAGGTAGTTTAGAAAGTCACTTTTTTGCTTTTATTATGCATTCGACCATCCTCCACAATCTTTCGAGATTACACGAATTCGAGGGGAAAATTTCCATTCTGAAAATCGTTTCATTCAGTAGAAAATCCGTGGGAAAAATTCAATAATCATCCCCGCGTTTTCCCCTTATTCACATGTTACGTAGCGAAAATTTTTATGGGACATTATGTATACTCGTGACGTCGTATTTGGAGACAGTTAGACTGGTCGTATCGGCGCCCGTTTGTCCGAAACCGATCCAAAGAATAACATTAACTGCTTCAGAAAGCCTTACGCCCTTGCCCCCATTTTACTAATCGATTTTGTAAAATACGTTATATCATAGTAGCCTATGGTTATATAAAAATTGCGTAGGTACCTACTTCGAAATTAAATTTATTATTGGGGGGCGAATTTGTACCTACTTTATATTCCCGAAGAAGTAATTTAAATAATTAAATCTTTTCTCCCTCATTTAGAAAATGTACACGTTTCATTTAAGTTAATCAATTAAGTGGTCCTCATTTCCATTTTGAATGCCTATTAAGCAAAAGCCAAAAGTCTCATCTTGTAAGTCATAAAATTTTGCGGACACTCGTAGGTAATTAAGATGTCCAATTACGATTGCTACTGTAATTACCTACATGTAAATTGCTTTGTATAGGTACATAATCACGTAATTTAACGACCGCCAGTATAGCAAATTTGCACATGAATTTGGGGCATGCACTGACCTAATACAAGTTTCATAATTATTTTATATCATACTACCTTATTATTTCACCATAACAACTGCTGAAACAAGAAACATTAATGACTAAATAACGCCTCTTTACATGACAACCGGATTTTAGATAGCAACGGGCGTTATTTTTCATAACGCCCGCTTATAACGCCCGCAAATGTAAAATTATGCCTCATCACTATAGAAACGTCTATACTGATTTTATTGTTATCATCTGTTTTAATCATCTTAATCAACTTCTTACAAGTTTGACATGAAGTTATGAAGGCACCACGGGCGTTATGAACTAAATAACGCCTAAGGTCGAGTGGCCCGAGGGATATACACTGTCGACCTTAGGCGTTATTTATTTCATAACGCCCTAGTTACCTTAATTACTATAAAATCGGTAAAGGAATTTCATTTTTTATCCTCGATTCGGAGGAAGGGACACCTCCAAACTGCCCTAAGTAAAAAAATCTTCAGCTCAAAGGGCGCCCAAAACCTTCTTTTATTTTTATTTGACTGTCATTGACCTGTGCACTCCATAACCAAAAATGGGAGAAAAGAGATTTTTTACAAAAAAAGCTGACTTTCCTTACCTTAGATGTTGTTTTGAACATTTTCGGGGTTTGTTTTCCTAATGCAAGAGTTTTAGGATCCAAAGGATCAAAAATGGTCTTCTTTCCACATGTGAAACTGGTCACTTCTCCAAAAGAAGCAAGCATCGTTCCAAATTGCTTGGTGAATTGATTGAAGCCAACGAGTGCATCAAAATGTCATTAATAAGTTCATGATACACTTTCCACAAAAACACACAGACACCGTGTTCAAATTTTTGGAAAATCTTTTTTCGTGTCCCTTTCTTTATATCGATAGACACTGATGATACTACAATGTTGATGGAATTGAAGAAGCAGCCTCTTAGATATCTAAAGATAATGTTCATACGCACCAAAGTAAGTGGAAAGGCAATATAGCACACATTAGCCGAATGATTCTGTATTCTTTTTGAGGCCCATATTGAGAATGAATTTTCAGCTTTCTTCGTTATTTTCTCCAGGTGTGGTTTGGAGATCAGCCTTTGGTATATTATAATGCCTAATATTTTCCTTCCCAAGTCCTTTAGTTTTGCCCGTTTTTCCTTCGACTGGTTTGTTTTTGCCCTTTATTCCCGCATCGTGTTTCCACTAGATTTAGAATTCCCTACATCATAACTGTTAACTCGTGTTACTTACCATAATTTGGTTGGCGGAAGATAAATTGGGTCGTAGAGGAGACATAGGAACCCTAGTTCCTCGCTCCCGCTCCCTTCCACTAGTTTAGTCAATGATCCATGCGCTTTTCAGTCCCAGACCTCGCATTAGGTCTAATTGTAAGGCTCTTGGATCGGAACTACATCTTTATGATGTCTAGAGGGTGACAGATGAGTCCCTTCTGTGATGCAGATTGCTTTGTACAACCATCACGGCATCACTATTAGAAACTTGTACCTCTATACCCAAGAGTTTGAACGTTACCCTGTGAAGTTGACAATGGCTGCATCGTATCCCAGGACGTTTGGTTCATGAAAAAAATGCTAGAGTCCTAGGTTGCGGGGGGGGGGGGGGGGGGGGGGGGGGATCTTTAGTTAGGTTTCGTTCAGGAAAGAAACTGGCGCTGGAAGAAACTGAGGCAGCGTTGCTCACGGAGACATTAATGGTACAACCAGATTGATGGCAAATGAGGGTGGAACCAAGAGAGGCAGTAGTGTAAGTACTTCACACTGTTATTTGTGGTACGGTACCGTTTTCGCAGCATGCAACCAAGGCGAAATGTACCTATACTGGAGATAATGAAGAGAATACAGCGAAAGATGGGCGTAATGTATCAGTACATTATCTAAAGAGGCAGTGTGCGTCGTTTGCTTCTTAA
Source organism: Pyrocoelia pectoralis (assembly GCA_036250285.1). Classification (NCBI taxonomy): domain Eukaryota; kingdom Metazoa; phylum Arthropoda; class Insecta; order Coleoptera; family Lampyridae; genus Pyrocoelia; species Pyrocoelia pectoralis. The sequence continues at coordinate 6,009,161 of CM070083.1, forward strand.
TGCCAATAGACTTCCTGGTGGAGGAAAGGTGCCAGTAAATCGAGTGAGATGGAAACAAAATCGAGATGGCCAGAAATAGTAGAGGCGACATTTTGAATGAATGAGGCGAGAAATAGAAGCCCATGTGGATGTACCGGGTGGGCCAAATTGGACACTTTCTTATGGAAACATCCTTTATCTTAAAAGAATTCAGCTATCTCAGCCAGTTTGGCCACTAGGGGGCGTTTCTCGAATTCAGTTTTTATACAGGGTGTTTGGTTTTTTGTGTACGACCCTAAACTACATTTTTTCATACGGACCACCCTGTATATTTTGGGGTTTTTGAAAAGAGAGTAAAATTTCCTAAATTTTGATGTATCACTTGTTATACTTATGTTAAAATATTATTTGCAATATTGCATTTAATACAGTGTCGTTTCAAATCCTGCTGCCGTTTTTTCTTAACCATGGAAACCTAGATGTGTGCAAGCAAAATATTTTAATGCATAAAAATAATATTTAACATAAATATAACAAATGATACATCAAAATTTAGGAAATTTTACTCTCTTTTCAAAAACCTCAAAATATACAGGGTGGTCCGTATGAAAAAATGTAGTTTAGGGTCGTACACAAAAAACCAAACACCCTGTATAAAAACTGTCCATCTCAATGGATTCTAGGTAAAAAAATGCTCTGAGAAAGATTTTACCAAAATCACTTCTTTAATAATAAAAAAGTTATTAGGAGATTATTAAGGATTAAAGAAATCGACTAAATACGAGAAACGCCCCCTAGTGGCCAAACGATTAGAGATAGCTGAATTTTGTTTACGCCAGTGATTTTCTCATTAAAATTGAGCTCAATACACCTATGTTCATTTTTTTCTATCTCTTAAGATAAGGGATTTTTCCATCAGAAAATGTCCAATTTGACCCACCCTGTACATTAATAACAGATCATGGCTAAGAGGACGATCTCCGGTTCTCAGGCGTGACATAGCCGGAAGTACAGTGTCTGCCGGTCATACACACAGTCTTGAAGATAATTAAAGGGTTTTTATGAGTACACCTACCTAGATGGGTGGTAATCCACACCGCTCTCGCTATAGATCCAAGCGGAGGTGTTTATAAGAAGTTTCCCCAACGTAAAAGAAAGACCAAACCAAGTCATAATGTATTCTGGTTCGACAGTTCAAGGTTGCCATTATGGCAATTAATGATGCGTAACCAGGTCTGGAAAAAGATCAAAAGATATTTGGGTGACCTATAACCAAGATGGTTGCTGTGCCTATGTCCAGCCAAAGTATTTCCATGACAACAGTTAAGACAAACATTACTTTGATTTTCCAATTTCTACGCTTCCATATACCGAAACTTACGACAAAATAGTATTTTAAAGTATAAGTGGATAAACAGGTCTTTAAAACACGCGCGAGTGTTTTAAAGACCTGTTTATCCACGAATACTTTACGCAATTTGTTTTATTGGTTCGCTTTGAAATCTGGTATTAAAATGGAAATAAGAACTAATAATGTGTAATGGTTGAATTCCTAATGTGAAATCAGTATACTTTTCGTTGTCATGGAAATGAGAAAAACGGAAATTAATTTGCAATCTGTCATTTTATTTGACGTAACAAAGTACTCCTGTCAGATCAATAACCAATAAGAATTCACGTTTTTCAAATTAATGATGATGCCATGGCAACTTTAAAACACGCGCATTTTTGAAAAAAGATTTGAATGTCATGAGTCAGTCAGGTGGATGTCAGACAAGGGTTTGAATCGTTATGGACATGCTCAGTTGTACCAGTTCAGGAATCCGATTTTCGATTACTTTTTGACATATAGATCAATGCGATCAACGTATTAATGTATGTTGGTAGTTGTGTGTTCGTTTATATTATTACACATTATGCGAGGCACAATATACCTACTGCCTTTTAACACTGCCAAGTTGCGGATCGTATAAAGGGAGTGGATGCCGGCGTATGGCATGCTAGGGTGGATGAAGACCTGCTTTACCACCAATAATTGCTGTCTCGACTCCGGCGATGGCGATAACGGCCCCAACATTCTCGGGTGGATTGATCTCCCGAAGATGTCGCCAATCAGACTCTTTCGTTGCTTTCGACACACCACTTCCACCATCATCCAAACGGGATTTCGCCGTGTACTACCATAACCATGCACGTGGATTGCTATCGCGCCAACCACTCCGCAAAACGGTCTTTGCTGAGTGACACTCCAAATGTGATCTCTTTTAGGGAGACGACCTCATTTCCATGGTTGTCCATAGACTCCGTTTCCCTTAACTGAGATACTATACGTACTAAGTGTCGGAATCAATATCTGAAACAAAAGTCCGAAGGGTTGTTCTTCGTTCATTTTTGAGGTTTCTAAGACCATTTTGATGTACTGACAAGGTATAGGTAACAGTTGTGGAATTTACTGGGCTCAAAACAAATTTACTAAAATGCTCGAAGAAAATACAAGTTACTATATAAGTAGTGAACTTAGTTTTCTTCGGAACTGCCTGCAGTCTCATTGCTATTCTTCTTATTGCATCCACCATTTTTCATACATTTACCTTTACCCATACTATCTCTTACTTTTCCGTAATGCATTTTCCTTTTCAATGCATTACAAAACATTTTCTTGACACCATAACAATTCTTTGCATTAATAAGATTCTTTTTCGCTTGCTGTTTCTCCTGTTTCGCAACTTCGTATTCATCTACTTTTGTAGCATCCCCACTGCTCGCATTGGTAACACCGCCCCCAAGATTGATACCACTTGTGGGAACTTGAGGGGGAACTTGAGCGGAAATCTAAACGTAAGGTTATTGAATAATTCTTAAAAATTACCGATCCTTACCTCATAAATGACGACGAAAGTTAAGCAAAGGAAAATGGCTGCAACTTGCATTTTCTTATCTGTTCACCTTGTAATGTATGTATGATAATGTCTTTCTTCTGAAAGGTCGGACCAGTCATATTTATAATGGAGACATTAAGTTATTACGTGACAAAATAGGATATTGACAATTCTTTTGAATTCTTTTGGAGCGATATAATAGTAATTTGCATTACATAAAAATGAGTGGCTTACATAACCTAATATTTCAAATCGCGTCAGAAATTTAGATTATTTAAATTAAAATAAAAAACCCTTCAATTAAGTGAAAAGAAAAAAAGGAAAAAATGTAAAGATCGGGAAGGACGCCGTTAAACTTGAGCCGGAGAAGTGCGATCTCTCCAAAATTACTTATCCGTGGACATTTTGGAAGCAGCCGACCTTACCGCTAAAACCCAACAAAAGAACCTACCTCACACGTCCATCTTGGATGTGTCTTCTGACCTTTCTTCGGAGCAGGTCAAAGAGGCCATCCTTCCCTCAGAATTCTGCTCCTGGGAACGTTTCTCTGGCACGGGCCTCCTTGTTCGAACCGAAACTCCGTTCATTGGATACGTGAGTGCGACCCTGTCGTGCGCAAGTATTTACTGACTGGACGAAGGATATACGTCGGATGGATAGTCTGTGCTTAATTGCCAAACATCCTCTGCTTCATCGTATTCTGTAGGAATAGCCGTATTTCAACTGAAGACTTTTCTTCTTTTTCAACCAGCCGTCGCCACATTAAGGTCTTGGCCTTAGGTGAGTAGCAGGGGTTGTGGAATGCGTCCGAACACCTATTTCCTTAATCCCGAACATCCAATCTTATCTTTTCCAAAATCACTTACCGGGACATACGGGAGTCCTCATCCTCACTTCGCACTGTGGATTTGGGTGTCATCTGAAGGGTATTGGCCCTTCTGAGGACCACCTTTGTCCTACGTGGGGTGTATCAGATACTCGCCGGTCCATCGCATTTTCACTTGTCGCGACTCTAATGGTGTCTGAGCTCCTCTGACGCTGATTCCCATAAATGTGGACGGCTTGACCAAGACAAGTCGGTGCTGTGGTGTGCCACTTCCTCCTTCTCCTCCTAATTACTGGTTGCCACACTTCCACTTTGGATTTCGATCCTCCTTATTATTTGTTTCGGTTCCCGAGAATCTAGACATTTGTCCATATGGGTTTGGTGAAATCCTTCACTTCGACTAATGGAAGTTTCTTTTCCTTCCGCGGACCACGTTACTCAGCTCCGATCTCGATCACTCTACCTACTCCCCACATATCATTTGGCCGTTCGTGATGTAGTGGATGTACTTGAATACCACTAAACTACACCTGCTGACCTCGGACCCCAATCCAACCGGATGGTAGCTTCATTAGGTTCCTTGTTATATAAACGTTGGCTGTATCATAAATTTTGGACATTTGTTACTTTGCATTGATTTTAATATTTCTTTAACTTCCTCCTTTGTGGATAGTATTTCATCTGTTCCTGTTGTGTTTTGTACCTGTTGGTTCAATCGTGTTGTCATTCAAAGTGTCTTCTATCTTCATTTTCAATTAAATTCCCTTCCTTATCCTTGAACTGTTACTGTAATTATGATCCCAATCACAAGCTTGAAATAAAATTTGATTGGAACGGAAACTTCAACTACAACACTCTCCATACTTAAATTCAATTATTGCGAGCACCAATCGTTGAGATCAGAAGTTGTGGAACCTTAAAAATCTCGAGCTCAAACTCAAAAGCTATAAGTTTAACTATAACCCCAGTTGAAACTTGAACTTACACAGAAATCCAAAATTTCAAATTTAAAGTTGAAATTTAACAATTCCCAGAATTTGATATTTTTCAAACTTATAAAAGTTTCATTCAACTTTCTTAAAATTTCCAAAGGAATTTCACACTTAAACTCGACTTCAAACTGACATTCAAACTTAAATTCGGATTAAAGTTCACAAAGGAAGCTTGGCCGCTCACTTGAAATCGACTGACTGCAAATTCAACACAGATCTAAATGTTTGGAAAAATCAAATTAATTTCAAAGTGGAATGTAAAATCCTTATCAACTTGAATAATTTTTACGAATCCAATTTCATTCATTAACTCGGTTCGTTCCTTTAGCTCCAAAAGTCAAGTGAGGCTCAAACTACAAACTGAAAATAAAATCAAACGAAAGTGAGTGGAACTTAACGGAGATCCATATCAAAACCAATTTCAAAATTGGTATAACCGACATTCAAACTCAAAATAAATCGTTTTCTTAAATTCCAGGTCACCCCATATTCTGAATTCGTTCTTTGATTCAATCTCAAACTGTAAATAAATCTAGAATTCATACTCAAAGAGTCATACGAAATCAAATTCAAGTTTACACTGGGGCTGAAACTTAAGGTGGAAGTTGATGTCAAACTTAATTGAACTCAAAACTGGAACTCTTATTAAAAGGCCATTTGAACGATAATGGAGTCTGAAAAGACCACCCTCTATGTGATATTTAAAGAGGGATATCTCCGAAACGGTGCGACTTTGAATGGAAATGTATGTAATTATTTAATTGTCGTCTAATGATTAGTAAGAAATAAGAAACAACATTTGTTTGGACGAATTTCGAGAGTTGGATTTTCATCGAGAAAAAATACCAAGTGGTTAACCTTGCTTTTTTGGCGAAAAAATGAAGAAATTTTTTGTTGGAAAAAAGTTTAGAATATGTTAGTTTACTTCATAAAAGATAGTTTAAAGTAGAAAAAGTGTACCAAATCCACCTATAAGTGCCTCATTTGTACGATAATGGAGGAAAGGGCTCTGCGAAGGGACCCTCTATTTGGTTCTTTAAAGAGCGATATCTCCGAAACGGTTCTACTTAGAATGGAACGGATTGGAATTATTTAATTGGCGTGTAATGATCTAAAAAAAAACGATCCTTACTTGGTCGAATTTCGAGAGTTCGTTTTTAGCCAGAAAAAATACCAAGTGGTTAGTTAACCTTGCTTTTTTGGCCAAAAAGTGAAGAAATTTTTTATTCGAAAAAAGTGCAGAATATGTTAGTTTACTTCATAAATGATAGTTTAAAGTAGAAAAAGTCCTCCTATAAGTGTCTCATTTGTACGATAATGGAGGAAAGGGCTCTGCGAAGTGACCCTCTAATTGGATCTTTATAGAGCGATATCTCCGAAACGGTTCGACTTAGAGTGGAACGGATTGGAATTATTTAATTGGCGTGTAATGATCTAAAAGAAACGATCTTTACATGGTCGAATTGCGAGAGTTCGTTTTTTAGCCAGAAAAAATACCAAGTGGTTAACCTTGCTTTTCTGGCCAAAAAGTCAAGAAATTTTTTTTCGAAAAAAGTGCAGAATATGTTAGTTTACTTCATAAAAGATAGTTTAATGTAGAAAAAGTGTACCAAGTCCACCTATAAGTGCCTCATTTATACGATAATGGAGGAAAGGGCTCTGCGAAGGGACCCTCTATTTGGATCTTTAAAGAGCGATATCTCCGAAACGGATTGACTTAGAATGGAACGGATTGGAATTATTAATTGGCGTCTAATGATCTAAAGGACGTACTCTTTATTTGGTCGACTCTCGAGAGTTCGTTTTTTAGCCAGAAAAAATACCAAGGGGTTAACCTTGCTTTTCTGGCCAAAAAGTGAAGAAATTTTTTATTGGAAAAAAGTGCAGAATATGTTAGTTTACTTCATAAAAGGTAGTTTAAAATAGAAAAAGTGTATCAAGTCCACCTATAAGTGTCTCATTTGTACGATAATGGAGGAAAGGGCTCTGCGAAGGGACCCTCTATTTGGTTCTTTAATTAAAGAGCGATATCTCCGAAACGGTTCTACTTAGAATGGAACGGATTGGAATTATTTAATTAGCGTGTAATGATCTAAAAAAAACGATCCTTACTTGGTCGAATTTCGAGAGTTCGTTTTTAGCCAGAAAAAATACCAAGTGGTTAGTTAACCTTGCTTTTTTGGCCAAAAAGTGAAGAAATTTTTTATTCGAAAAAAGTGCAGAATATGTTCGTTTACTTCATAAAAGATAGTTTAAAGTAGAAAAAGTGTACCAAGTCCTCCTATAAGTGTCTCATTTGTACGATAATGGTGGAAAGGGCTCTGCGAAGGGACCCTCTAATTGGATCTTTATAGAGCGATATCTCCGAAACGGTTCGACTTAGTGTGGAACGGATTGGAATTATTTAATTGGCGTGTAATGATCTAAAAGAAACGATCTTTACTTGGTCGAATTGCGAGAGTTCGTTTTTTAGCCAGAAAAAATACCAAGTGGCCAAAAAGTGAAGTAATTTTTTATTCGAAAAAAGTGCAAAATATGTTAGTTTACTTCATAAAAGATAGTTTAAAGTAGAAAAAGTGTACCAAATCCACCTTTAAGTGCCTCATTTGTACGATAATGGAGGAAAGGGCTCTGCGAAGGGACCCTCTATTTGGATCTTTAAAGAGCGATATCTCCGAAACGGTTTGACTTAGAATGGAACGGATTGGATATATTTAATTGGCGTGTAATGATCTAAAAGAAACGATCTTTACTTGGTCGAATCTCGAGAGTTCGTTTTTTAGCCAGAAAAAATACCAAGGGGTTAACCTTGCTTTTCTGGCCAAAAAGTGAAGAAATTTTTTATTGGAAAAAAGTGCAGAATATGTTAGTTTACTTCATAAAAGATAGTTTAAAGTAGAAAAAGTGTATCAAGTCCACCTATAAGTGTATCATTTGTACGATAATGATGGAAAGGGCTCTGCGAAGGGACTCTCTATTTGGATCTTTAAAGAGCGATATCTCTGAAACGGTTTGACTTAGAATGGAACGGATTGGAATTATTTAATTGGCGTCTAATGATCTAAAGGACGTACTGTTTATTTGGTCGAATCTCGAGAGTTCGTTTTTTAGCCAGAAAAAATACCAAGGGGTTAACCTTGCTTTTCTGGCCATAAAGTCAAGAAATTTTTTATTGGAAAAAAGTGCTGAATATGTTAGTTTACTTCATAAAAGATAGTTTAATGTAGAAAAAGTGTACCAAGTTCACCTATAAGTGCCTCATTTATACGATAATGGAGGAAAGGGCTCTGCGAAGGGACCCTCTATTTGGATCTTTAAAGAGCGATATCTCCGAAACGGTTTGACTTAGAATGGAACGGATTGGAATTATTTAATTGGCGTCTAATGATCTAAAGGACGTACTGTTTATTTGTTCGAATCTCGAGAGTTCGTTTTTTAGCCAGAAAAAATACCAAGGGTTAACCTTGCTTTTCTGGCCAAAAAGTCAAGAAATTTTTTATTCGAAAAAAGTGCAGAATATGTTAGTTTACTTCATAAAAGATAGTTTAATGTAGAAAAAGTGTACCAAGTCCACCTATAAGTGCCTCATTTATACGATAATGGAGGAAAGGGCTCTGCGAAGGGACCCTCTATTTGGATCTTTAAAGAGCGATATCTCCGAAACGGTTTGACTTAGAATGGAACGGATTGGAATTATTTAATTGGCGTCTAATGATCTAAAGGACGTACTCTTTATTTGGTCGACTCTCGAGAGTTCGTTTTTTAGCCAGAAAAAATACCAAGGGGTTAACCTTGCTTTTCTGGCCAAAAAGTGAAGAAATTTTTTATTGGAAAAAAGTGCAGAATATGTTAGTTTACTTCATAAAAGGTAGTTTAAAGTAGAAAAAGTGTATCAAGTCCACCTATAAGTGTCTCATTTGTACGATAATGGTGGAAAGGGCTCTGCGAAGGGACTCTCTATTTGGATCTTTAAAGAGCGATATCTCTGAAACGGTTTGACTTAAAATGGAACGGATTCGAATTATTTAATTGGCGTGTAATGATCTAAAAGAAACGATCTTTACTTGGTCGAATTTCGAGAGTTCGTTTTTTAGCCAGAAAAAATACCAAGTGCCAACCTTGCTTTTTTGGCCAAAAAGTGAAGAAATTTTTTATTCGAAAAAAGTGCAGAATATGTTAGTTTACTTCATAAATGATAGTTTAAAGTAGAAAAAGTCCTCCTATAAGTGTCTCATTTGTACGATAATGGAGGAAAGGGCTCTGCGAAGTGACCCTCTAATTGGATCTTTATAGAGCGATATCTCCGAAACGGTTCGACTTAGAGTGGAACGGATTGGAATTATTTAATTGGCGTGTAATGATCTAAAAGAAACGATCTTTACATGGTCGAATTGCGAGAGTTCGTTTTTTAGCCAGAAAAAATACCAAGTGGTTAACCTTGCTTTTTTGGCCAAAAAGTGAAGTAATTTTTTATTCGAAAAAAGTGCAGAATATGTTAGTTTACTTCATAAAAGATAGTTTAAAGTAAAAAAAGTGTACCAAGTCCTCCTATAAGTGTCTCATTTGTACGATAATGGAGGAAAGGGCTCTGCGAAGGGACCCTCTATTTGGATTTTTAAAGAGCGATATCTCCGAAACGGTTCGACTTAGAATGGAACGGATTGGAATTATTTAATTGGCGTCTAATGATCTAAAAGAAACAGTCGTTACTTGGTCGAATTTCGAGAGTTCGTTTTTTAGCCAGAAAAAACTCAAAGGGGTTAACCTTGCTTTGTTGGCCAAAAAGTGAAGAAATTTTTTATTGGAAAAAAGTGCAGAATATGTTAGTTTACTTCATAAACGATAGTTTAAAGTAGAAAAAGTCCTCCTATAAGTGTCTCATTTGTACGATAATGGAGGAAAGGGCTCTGCGAAGTGACCCTCTAATTGGATCTTTATAGAGCGATATCTCCGAAACGGTTCGACTTAGAGTGGAACGGATTGGAATTATTTAATTGGCGTGTAATGATCTAAAAGAAACGATCTTTACATGGTCGAATTGCGAGAGTTCGTTTTTTAGCCAGAAAAAATACCAAGTGGTTAACCTTGCTTTTTTGGCCAAACAGTGAAGAAATTTTTTATTGGAAAAAAGTGCAGAATATGTTAGTTTACTTCATAAACGATAGTTTAAAGAGGGATATCTCCGAAACGGTGCAACTTTGAATGGAAATTTTTGTAATTATTTAATTGTCGTTTAATGATTAATAAGAAACGACATTTGTTTGGACGAATTTCGAGAGTTGGATTTTCATCGAGAAAAAATACCAAGTGTTATCCTTGCTTTTTTGGCGAAAAGAAGATGTGGTCGTTTTTCCCTAATATAAATTGAGGGATGATCGCTCCTCTAGGATGGACATCAGTCTCTTAATTCAAGATACCTCTGGCTACAGGGCTACAATTAGAACCACTTCTTCAGGTTTATCTCACGTTCGGGATGGTTTGCGTGACGCTGTGAAATCGGACGACTCTAATCTGGGACGTAACACAAAGGGTTCGAATTGGTGGCCTATGTACGCGTGGACTTCTGATTACTCTCCCATCATATATCGTTTAAATATTCTACCATTTTTTCTACACAGTTGCTTCACTTAGTAAAGGTTACAGAAATGAAAAACGACCGTCACGTTTGAAGAAACTACCCCGCCGTATCTAACAAATTTGTCATTAACCTATATAAGTTTCAATGGACTTCGTAATCAATATTTTCTTTCTTAGCGACTTGTAATAAATAATATCTTAACTGCTAAAACTAAGAAAAAGTATGGTATAACGACATTTTTTGTGTGAAAATAAATCTCTTATCTTTATCCAGGACAGTATAGATTTAAGCTCCTCCCTTTTAAGCGGACGCTCTAACGTTTATTTACAGAAAAAGGATAGTTGAGTATCAATTTATTGAAACCACCCCTCAAATACGTGAATGAAATTTTTGCTGAGAAAATCGGCGCCCTCGCAATTTCTATGGATATATAAAGCAACCCTCTCTGTAACAGCTTCAGTTTGTGAATTTCAGTTGTGCAAAGATTACAGTATTTTTTATTATATAATTGAGAAACTTTCAGCTTTAGAGTTTGTAGTGTTTGTAGTCACCACGTAAGTACCACAAAATGGACCAAAAAAAATAATTTTTAATTAATTATTTAGATTTTACGCAAAGATGTCCGCCCAAAAACTCTTCGTTCTTACATTACTTGCCGTTACGTTCACATTTCTTATAAATACAAACATGGTGGAAGGACGATATTTACCAACGCGAGGAAGTAACGACAGATTAGACAAACTCAAAGAACTACTAAAAGAAGTGAGTAAAATATATAAGGTATTGTATCGAGATTTTAGATCGTGGCCCTGGGCCACTGGCTCACAACCCTTAAAAACAGAAATCTAACAAGAGCTTCCTTTCAGCTTTTGGAAAACCAAATAGAAAAAGAGGAATACCAACAAGATGGTCCACCAAGATGGCATCCCGAAAGTAAACTTTTTTACAAACGAGAAGTACCTAACAAGACGAGTAATTAAAAAAAATGCAATATATAAGACAAAGCAATGGCCACGGACAAGATTTAAGTGATATTTTAATATTTTACAAAATTGTATAAAGAAACCAAACCCCCTGAATGTCTCAATGTAGTTTCTAGTTCGTAACGCTTAGAAGTGTTTTGACAAAATTAAAAAAAAAAAAAATTATTTTCACAGCACTGAAAAACGTGACAATAATAATATAAAAGTTTAGTTCATTTTTATAAATACTGTTACTAAAAATTAAATTATAAAAAATAAAAAAGCAATATTATAGATGATATTTAGCAATGTAATATAATTAAAAAAAGATTTTGAATATCTACATGTGTCTTAAATTCCAGAAATAAATTTAATGGATTATTGACAATGCGAGTTTTAATGCGAACACATTAAGCTGCAATTAGGTCACATATTTGGAATGTTGCAAAAATAATAATTTGGAGCGTGGTACGTAGTTTATATTTGTTCTTCGTACGTGAGCGACTTACAAAGATTCTGGGGGTTTGTCGTGTGTGTGTACGTATTTTTTTTCTTCAAATTTTCCCTTTACCCCTCGCATGGCGGCGGCGATATCGAAAATTTGAGTAACCCATGATTCATCCTGAAAGAGAAAATTATCAATAATTAAAATGTAATAACGATCAAATTAATGTGGGGAAAGTTTGGATGTCATAAATTTTAAGAAAAATTCTAATGCCATTCAGTTCTGTACGTGCCTTTAATATAGTGTCATGATGTGTGCGAAATTTGTAAGTATCTTTAGTATTTTTATCTTGCACAAGATGAACCGGATTAGAACTCGGTTCTACTATTAGAACTGACTTGTTAGGAATGTTCATTAATTCAATTCGACCGAATTGGATTGATATGCGGTCCCAAATTTCAGTTTCTTTGTTTTTTTTTAGAATTTTTCAGTTATTTAGAAGAGAATTAATAAATTGTATACTTCACAAAACTTACGCAGTAGGTACTCTAACAACCCTTGTTAGAGTTAACGTAACGTTAATATGAATTAATACTAAGTTGGCCATAATTAGAACTCAATTTAAATGAGTATAGCAGAAAAACACTTTGTTTGCGTTTTAGACTAAACCACAAACGAATCGTGCTCAACAAAGCCGTATTAGCATTACAACATTTTCAATATGGACCGGATTAGATCTCGGTTTGAATAATCGCCTAACTTATTTTAACAGCATCTCTTTGTAAAAAAATGTTAGATTTTAACCAAGACCGCATCGCATTTAAAAAATCTAACGTAATGACAGGTTGAGTAATTAAAATTTTGAGATTTAAATTAGAGCCGTGTGTAAGATAGATCTAATCCGGTTCGCTCAATATAAAAACGTAACAAATCGAATACTGAGATATTGATATCACACCTCAATTATTGCATGTACCTATATTAGAACAAAAATTAGAACTTCAATTATTGTCATACGTGAGGAATTTTCCGTTATGGCCAATACCTATAGTTAGTATCGGTTTCGCTACAAAATAATTATAGTTCGACTCGGAAAGTTTCTTTTCCAAAAATAGAACCTTTCGTGATCGCGCGCGGTATGTTAGATACCTTTATTCTATTCGCTTTGCCTTTCTCCCGACAAACCGAATATTTGTGATTTTTTATTACGGTTTATGCATCTGTCGCCAGATGTAAGCATTTTGTCAGTCGCCATTTTTTTTTAGAGAAACATAAGCTAACCCGGAAAATTCATCGACATATTCATTATTCGCGTGAGATTAGAGCTCAAGTCTTGCAATATTTGATTCACAAATATTACTAGAATCTTTTGTTATTGTGTGCGGTACATCACTTCAAAAATTAGAGTCGAGTTTCTACAAAACAGCTTATATGTGTGCTAAATTTGTAAGTATCTTTCGCATTGTGTTGTTATGGAAAAATTTGGGTATCTTGCACGAGATGAACCGGATTAGAACTCGGTTCTTTTATTAGAACTGTCGAAATTTAAAGCAATATTGTTATGGATCCATAATAACAATGAACGTTCATTCAATTCAACCGAATTGAATTGATATTCGGTTCAAAATTTCAGTTTTTTTGTTTTTTTAGAATTTTTCGGTTATTTAGCAGAGAATTAATAAATAAGGTCCCATGCGCTACTTCACGAAAAGCCTTGGCTACCATATTACAGTTCGATTCAGGAAGCTTGTTTTCAAACAATTAGATTCTTTCGTGATCGTGCCTAATATGTTACCTTATTGTAATCGCCTTCCCTTTGCTCAAGACGTACATAAAAATCTTGGTTAGAAACAAATTGGAGTCTTATCGAAATTGATTTATAAATAAGTATTAGAACCTTTTGAAATTGTGTACGATATATATCTTCAAAAATTAGAACCGAGTTTCTTTAAAAATCTACGAAAACAGAAAATTACAACTTATGTATCCCGGAAATTCGGTATGGCATTAGAAAAGTTCTAATCCGGTACACGTACCATAGTTATTAATTTTACTTTTTGTATGGATTACGACTTGGGACTGCTTAAACAAACCTTGCTAGAGTTAACGTAATGTTACTATGAATTAGTACTAAGTTGGCCATAATTAGAACTCAATTTGAACTAGTAGATTAAAAAAACACGTTGTTTGTTTTTTAGACTAAACACAAACGAAGAATATATTTATGAGCTAATACACGCGAATTCGTATTACCATTAGAACATTTTTGAAATGGACCGGATTAGATGCCGGTTTAAATAATCGCCTAACTTTTATTTTAATTTTACCGGTTTTTGGAAGTTTGTAGGTCTATCAATTTTAAAGGATGTCGGAAGAACAAAGTAACAGCTAAACAATTGCAAAATGTAGTAGATGGTTTTATTTGAAGTTTCGCTAAAAAAATTTTAGGCTTAATTAATTAATCAACCATCTTGTCTTAGTATCTCTTTCCCAAATCATCATACAAATTTGGATATTTATGATCAAGCCTAAAAAATATGGGCGAAACGTCAAATAAAACCATCTACTACATTTTTCCAATTGTTTAGCTGTTATTTTGTTCTTCCGACATCCTTTTTTATTTTAATATTTTTAATTTCCTATTTACTATTATCTCTTTGTGAAAAAAATTAAGGTTTAACCATGACCGCATCGCATTTCAAAAATCTTGTCCTAATCCGGCTTTCACGATCGATTAAATATACAGGGTGTCTCACGGTGACCACCCATTTCAGAGACTACTTTAATCTGAATTTTGAAAATTTGGGTAATGGGGGTTTTCGGGCATGCTCCCCTCAAATAAAATAATGGCGTCTACGTAACACTTCCGTTTTTTTCCTTAAATGAGGAAAACCCTATATTATTCTGATTTTGGATTCTACGTAAAATTTTAGGTGGACTTTCATGAAGTTTTCCTATTCCTAAAATTAACCGTATCCGAGATACTTATTTCACTTTTTTAAGAAAAAAATTAAAATAAACACTATCTAACTTAAAACCATGTGTATTCTACAACAAGAAAGATAAAGCAACGATATTCATACGAGAGATATACAGGGTGGGCCATTGAAAAGGAAACGCGCCTGTTTTAGGACACTTAGACTAGTTTCTTAAAAAAACGCTCGGACAGGTCGATTCTTGATTTTTGGGAGACAACTTTTGATGTCAAACCTGACATTGACACATCAACCCACTAGCCCCAGCAACTCCCAAGAATTTAAATAGGGGAGGGGGTCGAGCGACCTGTCCGAGCGATTTTTTAAGAAAATAGTCTAAGTGTCCCAAAACAGGCGTGTTTCTTTTTCAATGGCCCACCCGGTAGACCCCCATAAGCTTCCTATCCATACTTTCAAAGTGGCATAATTGCATACAGGGTGGTAGAAATTTAATGCCGAGTTTAGTTAACTTCAAATCATCATAAGTTGATTTTTTCAAATGGAACACCCTGTATGTTTCTCCATACTCTGATGCACAATTTTATTCTCTTTGGGGCGGTGCTATAGTTCCCTAGACCTATCTCTCCCAGTTTTTAAGTAGGTATCTATTTTTTGTGCAAACTAACATCATTCAATTTCTTGCGACGATGACTTCTTAGCAAAACTTCAAAACAACCGACTATTTTATCACCAGTTATTTGTTGTCAGTCTAACAACAATATTGACGAATTAATTGCATACTATTTATTAAAAAAATGGAAAAAAAAACATTTATTCGTGGAGAATGTATCAAGATAATAAATAGAACTTGCAGAGGGTTTAATGAAAAATGCCGTCATTTGCCACAAAGAGAAATTAAGAAGTAATTTAAGAAATAAATTAAAAAATGACGAGATTGCTGCAGATAGAGTTTTTCAAAAGCCCCCATAGCCTTGAAAACTCGAAGAGATAGGTATAGGGATCTTGGTACCGTTTAAAAGTTTAATTTTTTTCTTAAAAATGAAATATCTCTGAAACGGTTAATTTTAGGAATAGGAAAACTTGATGAAAATAACCTAAAATTTTACGTAGAATCCAAAATCGGAATAATATATAGGATGTTACATTTAAAATAACAAAGTTAGTGTCACTTCCGGAAGTGTTACGTAGACGCCATTATTTTATTTGAGGA
Source organism: Pyrocoelia pectoralis (assembly GCA_036250285.1). Lineage (NCBI taxonomy): Eukaryota > Metazoa > Arthropoda > Insecta > Coleoptera > Lampyridae > Pyrocoelia > Pyrocoelia pectoralis. The sequence goes on from CM070083.1 coordinate 6,024,968, forward strand.
TAGCATGCCCGACAACCCCATTGTCAAAATTGAGATCAAAGTAATCTCTAAAATATTCCATTAGGTGCTCACCGTGAGACACCCTGTATACATTAATAACAAGTCAAAATTTTGAGAGTTAAATTAGAACCGTGCAAGATAGATCTAATCCGGTTCGCTCGCTATAAAAACGTAACAAATCGAATACTATTGATATCGATATTACACCACAATTGACTAAACAACCTTGCGTGTATATGGGTTTAGAAACAAAATTAGAACTTCAAATATCAATTTCTGTTATGGTCAATATACCTATAGTTAGTGACGATTTTATCGGTTTGATTACAAAATTATCTTGCACAAAATGAACCGGATTAGAACTCGGTTCATTTATTAGAACTATTGAAATTTAAACATGTTTCCTTAGTAACAGTTAACGGCCATTCAATTTAACCGAATTGGATTAGTACGCGCTTCAAAAAGTCATTTTCTTTATTAAATATGCAAGCATTGACTATCTCAAGCTCTACTATACATAAAATTACAAGAAGAACTCGTTTTTCAAAAATTAGAAGCTTCGAGATCGTGCACGATCTAACCACTTTGCCTTTTCCCTTAATCCTTTACATTCCCTTTAAACGAGCTCAATTCAAAGGTTGAATGTTTACGCAATTGTTTAATGCGGAATTAATAACAGTATCTGATTATTACGCAAATATTCCATGGGAGAAAAAGTTATTGATGCTATGATTGCTTACAGTAGAACTAAATTTATACCGGGTACGATTTTGGTTCTTTAAATCAGTAGTTGTCGGTTTAATACTTACCGGTTTTCGATGTACGTTGAAACGTTGCGTTGGTTCTTAAGCGATTTTGAACTCACTCTCTCTCATGGAGAATAAGTTATTTGGGCTGTGTACCGAATAAACAAGGAAAGCGGACCTCACGACTGAAATAGTACACAGTTTTAAAAAGTACCGAATTAGAACCCGGTCTTTTCAAAAAGTTGACCTATATTAGGCGTTGATCGTAGCGAATAGATTTAAGTATTAATTACTCTCTCTTTCTAACGCAATAATTTTTGCAATTTCTTGTCCAATCAAGCACTGGAACCGACACTTCTTACTCAACAATTAGAACTCACGGAATTTATATTTTTCTACGTTGTCAACCGATCAAACCAAATTAGATCACGGTCAAGTGCTTTCAAAATTGTGGCCTTTTAATACTTAAGGTAAGTACCAAGTGTGTGTCGTTGTGAATGGGTTTAAAGGATTAGATAACTCCTCTGTTCGTTTTGCAGAAGCATGAAAGCTTTATTGTTTGTGGTTGAATTAGAAATTCAATAGAGGTCACTGCGTTCTTCGTTTCATTCGAAGTTTTCCTATTTTGATATTTAGTGTCCAATATTAAAAAATGTAGGCCAGGGAGAAGTATCTATGGTTTTTCGTTCTGTAAATGCCTTAAATGTGTTATTAATATCATCATTTATGCAAAGTTTTTAGTAGATACTCAAAAATTGGATATCTTTAGAGATATTATTAGAACAATTAGAATTTTGAATTTTGTCGGTTTGGGTACAAAATTATAGTTCTATTCGGAAAGCTTTCGGAAATTGGACATTTTCAAAATAGACCGGATTAGATCCCGGTTTAAGTAATTACCCAACCTTCTTCATAATAGTACTTACATATTTCTATTTTATTTTTATCCTCTTTGTTGTTTTGTTTTAAAAAAACGTTACGCTTTAATAGTTCACACCTTGCTGTTCTATTGGTTTTGTTATAATAGCGACCTTGGTCCCGTGAAGCATTCCAAAATCTGATTTGAGTTCTAATTCAGCTTTTAGGATCTGTTACTAATGAAAATGTACCTATATTAGGAGTGGGTTCAAATCAAAATTCTGCGATTTAAATTAAAACCGTGGAAAGTAGATCTAATCTAGTACGAATACTCAATTACTCCGCGGTCTTGAATCATTGGATAAAATGAACAGATGTCTTGGTACTATTTTTAATTTTACGTAACATTCAGCCTACAAATTGAAATCGTTTACTTTTTAAAGGATATTTGAGAACTAAAAGTAATAAAAATGCTAGGAAAAAAGAAGCCTATACCGGGATCTAAACCGGTCGTTAAGTACATGAGTGGATTAGACCTTGTCTAATCTATTAAAAACGTGTAGGATTACATCTCATTATATGTAACCAAATCAAAATTCTTATTAGCTGTGCCAATTAGAACAAATTATAAGTTTGATAGGCAATCCTTTAGTAGAAATTCAATTCTGATTTTTGAAAATTTAGATTAAAAGTGACATATCGTACACAATCTTAAAAGGGTCTAAACAAATTATAAATCACCTGGCGAGATGAGATCTAACAACGTTCTCCTTTAAATATGAGTAAAATCGGGCCCGGTTTTGAGTAAATAACTCCTTCATTCTTCCTTTTCATCTTCCTACTTTATTTAAATGTGCACTACAGTTGTTGATCCATATCCCTTCGAAAAGTACCGGATTAGAACCCGGCTAAATTTGTATTTGAAAGTAGACCATACTTATTCATCTGCTTTATGCAAAGTTTGCTATTTCTATTTTACAATTAGAGCCCATTATACAGTTACCACTTTGCTTGCATTTTAAATACAATTGGGTATACAAAAAAGGAATGTTGGCAATATGTTAAATAAATCCTGAACCGGGATCTAATCCGGTTCCCTTCGAATCAGTCGACATCATACAAAAGTTTTATCACTTTTTTGCTTTACAAACAATACGATCAAATCTCATACACCTGTACTGCAATTAGAACCGTAGTAACATCACGTCAACCTTTTGACCCGGTCTTGGTAACCCATGCCTCAACTTTTCCCTAATCGTTCGACTCCGTATTATTTCTGATTAAAGGTGTAACCAACGCCAACGTACTAAATCAGATCTATTTTTGTGATATGAAGGCAAATGAGATCTAAAATCTTGCCATTTTCTAAAAATGTTTCATATAATGACTAATTTCTACAATCAGTATGAAGTACATACTAACTGATCGAACTCATTGATTTCTACGTTATAAAAAGAGAAACCGGGTCCTATAATCATTGTCACCCTATTGTGTACCTACCTTAAAACCGTTTTCAGCGAAATCTCCTCCTTTTCTTCTTTTTAGTGTTAAAATCATTCATTTTGAAATTCATCATCACCAAATTCGATTTAATTAAGGGTTCTAATCCTACATTTTCAATATAACTTCTCTATTTTGAAGCAAGTTCTGAGCTACATATTTTTAAATGTCCTTTTCTACACGATACAAATTCGTCTGTTAAATCGGCAAGTGTACTACGATAACATAGCCGGTCATGAAGCTCTTGGCGTTTTAAATTACTTTTCTATCAAGTATCCTCGTCAGCTAGAATGCGTATCGAGTTTTAAATTCTACGAATACTATTTACACCGATGCTTCTTTTTTTGAAAATTTGATGGTTAATAATTGAACAGATTACGCCAAATCACACTTGTATGGCAAGTTAGACAGACGATTCCATTTCCATTGGGAGATACATTTGAGTACATAAATAAGGTATTAACCGCCTAAAAAATGCAGCAAGTTCTATAAAGCTGCGACGTTGTTCGAAACAGTAAAATATTTTAGAACTTTTTTCCAAATATTAATCTTACTTTTATTTCCAGATTGTGGTCGTCCTCTTCCTCTTATTGTCGTTAATACTTGCACAAGAGGAGAATGAAGAACAGTTTGATGCACAAATCGACATAGATCCCAGCATGTTAGTGAAACGTAGCTCCCTTCTTGCTGGCGTTGCGGCAAGTCCCAATACGACGCCGACGGAGGACGGTGGCATGATTTCGTTTTTGTTACAAATTCTGGGTGGAATCATAGGAGGAATGCTCAATTCCCAAGGCATTACCGATCAGCACGTCGACAGCGCGCTTAACGTTTTCAGTCCTCAAAAGGTACACGACGACTTGATTCTCTTTAGGAAAGTTCTAAATTTGGGTCTAAGATTCATCACATTCGTCATGACATTTATCCCAAGACCTTCCGCCGACGGTGGTTATAACCCCTTGAGCTTTTTCTCGAACAAAATAGCGTTCTACAATACCCAACCAGTATCGGAAAATGGTCAATTTCTCAAATTTACACCGATAGAACCGGTATCGGAGATACGTCCCGATGATGTCCCCGATCGTATCAAGAAGGTCGTCGACTTTGCAACTCAAGAAGCGGATGCCGAGAAGGCGATGACGACGAATGGAAGCGACGCATCCGTAGTCCAAAACGAGATGTTCGTCACGAATAACTCAACCAACAGCTCTGATGATCGAGTACAAACGACAACCGTAATAAACATAACCCAATTCGTTAACGACAGTGTTGGCGGTAATTTAAAAGGTTTCAATACGAGATACGTTGAGAATAATGTAAATCGTGGTAATAACGAAACTTATCCACCGACTTTGTCAACCGCACAACCATTACCGCTCATAAGACTGTTGAGCCAACACACCATTTTGCCTGACGAATCTAATGGAGGCCTGTTTGACGCAGATAATGATATCGGATCGGACTTTGGAAAATTACGTACCAGAATTGTGAAGAAGGCTACACCAGATTATACCAAAGAGGCCAGTCGTGTTAGACAAAGATAAGATCACTCTCAGTGTTATTGATTATGTATTATTTATTGTAATTTATTATATTCAACGTGTAAATATAGAATTGTTAGGTTTGACTATTTTTTGTTGATCAACAGATTTTCTTCAATACGCTTCCATCAACAACTTAATCGAATTACTTTACTTCCCTGAAAGCTGTGGTGTCTGCAATGGTTCATGCTATCATGCATGAATATTAGAGTACTTTTTACATCGCAGCTCCCCTGGTTAGACCTTCTCTGGAGGAGCAATTCGGAATTCATTGCCCTTTGCTAGGAATGTAATGCATGCGCCGTTTGTATCGGATTTCAATATTGTTAGCAGTAATGATACTTACGGGTACGGAAATGGCTTGCTCCCGTAATCTTCTCAGTGTAACAGCTCTAGGTACTAATACCAGAGTCCTTCTTCACACGCTAATTGCAAGGATCTTATGAAAATTACTGCGTGGATCAATTCCAGATCAGCTAGTCATTAAGGAAAAGCATAAACTTTTTCTGGGCCCCTGTTAACACACGCTACGAATCCAGTACATAGGCGACTGTCAAAACACGTACTGTAGGTAGTTTTCGAAAAAAGTTAAGAATTATTTTGTTTACTTTGTAATAGATCGTTTAATCTGCAAAAAGTTTACGAAACCTCCATGTGTCTCATTTCTACGACAATTGACAAATAGAAACTTTCACTTTTTTGGATTTTGAACGATATCTCCTAAACGCTTCATCTTTGAACAAGGCGATTGGTATTTACAGAATTGTCGTCCAATAATCTACACAAAAGTATCTTTGTTTGGTCGAATTTCTCCTCGCGTTCAAGTTTGAATTTTTATCGAGAAAATATTCCAATATGGTTAACTTTGCTTTTTTAGCAAAAAAGTGAAGACATTTTTTATTCGTAACGGATTCAGAATATGTTAGTTTACTTCATAAAAGATAGTTTAAAGTAGAAAAAGTGTACGAGGTCCACCTGTAAGAGTCCCATTTGTACGATAATGGAGGAAAGGTGTGCGAAGGGAACCTCTATTTTGACCTTTAAAGAGCGATATCTCCGAAACGGTGAGACTTTGAATGGAACGAGTTGGAATTATTATACTTACATTATTGGGACAGTAATTTTAATCGAAATTAGCAATTGTTGTTAGGGAAGTGCACAATAGCCATATTAGCAAATTATTCGAAAACAAAAAAATTCACCTATTTATCCGTTTTCAAACTCCAGAGAGATCACTGGTAAACAATTCCCGTATTAAATCGCAAAACATCCAAAAATGGCCGTACTTCGGCAGTGGTTTGTTTTGCCAAAAAGTTTCCAACGGCACAAACGCGGCACTAACCAATTTCGACATTTGTGCTTTTGATATTCTGCTAACTGCTAACTTCACGCGACCCCTCACCAAAACGTTTTAAACGTTACCCATTTCACATCTTTGTTAGCAAAGTTGTGTACCTATATGAAATTTAAAAGTAATAACGAAACACTAATTACAAGCTCCGGTTTGCTACCGTAAGTAACACGAAACGTATTGTGGATTTATATTAAACAAACTGTTCAACGAACAGCGCCCAGGAGTATAGCGACTTCAGTGGTGTTATAACTCTAACAAACCATATTATATTATTAAATGGGACGGTGTTTGCTACAATTTGAAAAAAAAATCTTTTACACGCAGTCATTCGTTTATTGTGACGTAATCGACAATTTTTTTAAATTACACGATCTAATTTTTTTTGTATATTTTTGTAGAGAATTTTACATACTTTTCATCTATGTAAACATTTACTACGATTTTTTTACTTTTTTTTTATTTTTTTTTTTTATTTTTTTAAATTTGTCAGTTCAACATTAGAAGTGTTATACATGACATTTTTGGTGTAAAATAATTAGGCTACCTAATATTCGGGTATTTTCGATTTATTCACCGGTACGGTTTTTCTGATCTGATTCATGTCATGGCGATCATTACTCTTATCAGGGCGAGGGAATTGCGAATGGGGGGCATAAGCCTTCAAAAATTGATTACACTTAATTAATGTATGTATTTAATAGTAATTCGCATATTTTGTAGAGAACAAACTTATGAAATTTTCAATTTGACCTGTAACTACCAATTATTGTGCTCAGCAAAGGTGCGGTACCTATTCCTAAATCTTGTATATTTTCGTAACCAGTGCTCGGATTTCGTTGATTGTTTTTGCATTTTATTCATAAAAGCGAGATCTAAAAGATTAATAATAATAAAATAAAAGTGATGTTTTTTAGCGTTTTTTTACATATTCCATAATTTAAGCTTTTAAGCCCAAAAACGTTAAATCCGCTAGGATTATCAATTTCGGTTATATAACACTTTATCTTAGGAATACAAAACTGTGTAATTAGAGCCTACGTACGTTCGATTTGGACATACGGTTGCTAAGATATAGACAAAAATATGTTTGCGGGCATTTTCAAGATGGCGGACAAGATGGTGGTCGTTCAACTCCCCCCCCCCCCCCTCTAATATTGTTCAATGGGTCATTGATAACAATCCTGGAGGGGGGCCAAACTTTTACACGCTTGGTAACTCCCAATGAAAATTCTATGGAGATTGTTACGTGGTACCTACCTATACTTTTTTCAGAGAGGCTGTCCCAACTGGAAAGTTTTCTAACGAAAAAATGGTGGTTAAATTCAATTCTATTTTGAAGAAGGTAGACTATTGCACACAATATCCTACATTTATTTAAATAACAATTTCATATAAAGGTGAAATAAATACACGACACGAATTTCATATACAGGGTGTCTCACGGTGACCGTCGGTTAGAAGTATATCAAGAACTGTAAAAGCTAGAAATTTGAAATTTTGCACACGCGACATGGAGTATTTAATCTATTAAATAAAAATATTTTCCAAATGGCAGCACTTCCGGAAATACCGGAAGTGAGCATCAACTTCTTTATTTTAAATACAAACCAGGCAATTTTTTTTCACATTCTGATGTGTCATAAGATGTTTAGTAAGTACCTATGCTTAAAATAATCGGCGAATCAATTTTGATGGAGTTAATTTTGGGATTTAACGGCAGTTGGGTTTAACGTTTTATTTTTACATAAGGGTTCTTGAAATATCTGCCACTGTTTGTTTATTCAATACTTCTTTATATTACAGTATCATCGTCGTTACAAATTTCTTATTGACAACGTTTCGCCTGCACACAGGCTTTTTCAAGTCTAAAATCATATTTTTTTTTGTTACACAGGATAATTAAATTACAAGTAAAGTTATTAGATGTAAAAAAAAAAAAAATTAAAAAAAAAATTGTTTTATCTTATTTTTTACGTTTTACTGCTCTATATTTAATTGGTAAGTTCAATCATTGAATCCTTTCTCTTACTCTTCACTAATTTATTACATCTTTTATTATGGCATCGCCGTTTAGGACACTTAAATTTTAAGAGCCTTATTAATTCAATTAATAAAGGAACAATAACCTGTGTGAATTTAAAATGTACCGTCGGAAGTGCTAATTTAAATTGCGATACATGTACTTTATGTAAAATGACAAGAAAACCATTTCCAAAACAATCCAGCAGAGAAACTAACTTACTAGAAATTGTTCATACTGACGTTTGCGGACCTATGCGCGTCATGTCGAACGGAAAAGCGAGATATTTTGTTACTTTTATTGACGATTGTTCGCGTTGGTGCGAAGTGCGTTTTGCCAAAACTAAATCGGAAATCATAAACATAACTGAAGCGTATATAAATTTTGTTGAAAAACAAAAAGGTAAATACGTAAAGTGCATCCAATCAGACAACGGCTCAGAATTTAATAGTAATGAGTTTGACTGTATGTTAAAAAAACGTGGAATTACTAGACGTTTAACTGCTCCCTATAATCCGGAACAAAATGGTATAGCAGAGACACCGCTCGATGCCTACTCACGGAATCGGGATTACCAAGCTCATTTTGGGCTGAGGCAGTTAACACCGCAAATTACATACGAAACCGCGTACCTACAAACAGTTTGAACGGGAAAACTCCTCATGAACTTTGGACAGGAAAACATCCCGATGTTAGTAATTTTAAGGAATTTGGTTGCAAAGTTATGTGTCTAAATAGAAATCCGAATAAAGGGAAGTTCGATAAAAGAGCGAAAGAAGGTAAATTTCTAGGCTATTCTGAAGAATCGAAAGCATATAGAATATGGATACCACTAGAACAGAAAACCGAAATTACTCGCGATGTAAAGTTTCTAGAAGCTAATGAAAAGGAACAAATACGTGAAACGTCAGATATTTTTCCGGATATTGATATTGATAACCACGATGAATCGCCTGCTATCTATCATTGGGACGAACCAACAACTAAGATAGATAATACCCCTGTTGAGAATATGGAATTCGATGAACCCCCAGCTGTTCATAGTCGGGATGAGTCAATTGAAACGAATGATAATCCGAATGAGGAAACCGAGAATCAGAATTTAGTAAGAGGTCCAGGAAGACCAAGGTTTATGCGAACAGGTAAAAAAGGTCGACCCACGAAATTATTTAATATGATTCCCGAAGCAAACTCTTGTAATGAATTATCCGAACAATGTTTCAGTTCTGAAATTCCAATAAAACAAGCTTTAGACTCCGTTGATTCCGAGGAATGGTACAAAGCCATGGCAGATGAAATATCATCAATACTGAAAAATAAAACGTGGACTTTAGTCGATCGACCGTGCAACGAACAAGTAATAGGAAGTAGAATTATCTTACGCAATAAGCTTAAGAGTGATGGTACTCTTGATCGAAGGAAAGCGAGATTAGTCGCACAAGGTTTCAACCAGCAACCAGGAGTCCATTTCAATCACACGTTTGCACCAGTTGCCCGATTGAGTTCCATAAGAATGCTTTCGGCGATTGCGGCGCAATATGGCATGTCAATGCATCAATTAGACGTTGCATGTGCTTACTTGAATGGAAAGCTAGATGAAACAATTTACATGGAACCCCCCAAACAATTAACCAAGATTTTGGAGAACATTTCATTGAGTGGGAGATCAAACTTAGACAAACTCGCACGAGATATGTTGAACGAGTTAAAGAGTGGCGATAAAGTATGTCTTCTAAACAAAGCTTTATATGGATTGAAGCAGGCAGGCCGAAGCTGGCATGCAAAATTGACCAATGCTCTACAGGAATGTGGCATACAACCTACCAACTCAGATCCGTGTCTATATCGTATTGGTCAAGGGGAAGATTTAATGCTTGTTGCATTCTACGTTGACGATATAATTATTGCTTCGAAAAATTTGACATCCATCAATGATTTGAAAGATAAATTATCCAAAAAGTTTGAAGTTAAGAATCTAGGAGAGATTGGATATTGTCTAGGAATAGAATTTGTTCGTTCCTACAACAAAATCTCACTAAGTCAAAGAAGTTATATTACAGAGTGTTTGAACAAATTTGGTATGCTAGATTCCAACGCTGTTAGCACACCAATGGACCCTAATGTAAAATTAACTCTACCAACTGAACCTCCAACAGAAGAAGAGAAGAAACTACCCTATAGGGAACTAATCGGCGCTTTAACATACCTGTCTGTAGCTACCCGGCCTGACATAAGTTTCGCTGTGAGTTATCTTAGCCAGTTTAATACTTGTTTTCGTAAGTCGCACTGGATTGCAGCAAAACGAGTTTTAAGGTATCTAAAGGGGAGTATTAACTTAGGAATAACCTACACAGCAACCAACGAATCACTCAAAGGTTTCGTAGACGCTGACTGGGGCGGTTGTCCTATAGACAGAAGATCTTTCACCGGATTTACATTTATATTATCAGGTTGTCCTGTTACCTGGGAATGTAAGAAGCAACGTACCGTGGCACTTTCTACCACAGAAGCGGAGTACATGGGATTAGCAGAGACTACAAAAGAGGCTATTTATCTCCGTAAATTTTTGTTAGAACTTGGTCTCGAGAAACTAGCTCAATTGACGATATTCAACGATAACTTGAGCGCCCAGAAATTAGCCGATAACCCTGTATTTCACGCTCGAAGCAAACACATTGATATCCGTTACCATTTCATACGTGAAGCATTAAGTGGCAAACAGTTTATCTTAAGACATGTTTCTACTGGTGAGATGCCTGCTGATATTCTTACAAAGCCACTACCACGAAACAAATTTGAGGAATGCATCAGATTAATGGGTTTTCCGAATTCAACAACTGATTCGATCGCGTGTGCCTCAAGGGGAAGTGTTAGAGATACGATGTAAATACATACCTAATTCGATTCACGCTTAACCATATCGAGGTGTGCATATTTTTATAAAAAAACAATAAGTAACATTGTAACATAGTAACGTTTAATTTTAATTTGTCAACAGTAAGATCATAAGTGCTCAACTATTGTCGGAAAGATTTTTTTGTATGAGCACTGGTTGCTTGGCAATTAAACGAGATCAAATTGACGAAAAGACCCGAGCGCGAAGCGCGAGGGTTCTTTTCCCAAGAATTTGATCGAGTTTAATTACCTTTTAGCAATCAATGCTCATACAAAAAAATCTTGCCTGACAAGAGTTGAGAACGAATGATCTTCGGTTGGAGAATTAACTGAATGAAGCGTTAAATACGTCAAATTTTTTACTTTTGTCAAAATGACATTTGATTTTTTTAAATATAGGTTGCTAAAACAATGAGGTAGCGGCAAGAAAAGTAGCATACATTCTTTTCAGTTAAAAAAACTTGTGATTGGTGCATGTGACACTGTTCTTAATGTCTGATTGGTCTACAACACTATGAGGTTAATTATCAATATAAAATATATTTTTCGTTTATGTTAATTCACTGTGCAAGAAATGCCTGAATACCCTTTCTAACAAATAACTCTGTAACCATTGATTTTAGGTATAGGAACATGGTATATCAATTTAAAGGAAATATATTTCTGCATCGAATGGGCTGATAATTAAATAGGCATTCCATTTAAAAAAAGAGACTTTTTCAAGTTTTTCTTAAGTCTGGAAATAACGTCAAATAGATACGTAACCGCGGGCAATTTTTTATAATCCATGACAGACAATTGTGTCTCAATCTTTTGACATTGAGAACCTAAAATCCCATTTCCCTAACTTTTACCACTGTCGACTTTCAATTTTATTTCCTAAACAAGATTTTGACATTTTTCAGTGGAAAAAAATTTTTTTCTCAACAATCAAAATTGATACGCCGATTATTTTAAGCACACTTACTAAACATTTTATGACACATCAGAATGTGAAAAAAAATTGCCTGGTTTGTATTTAAAATAAGGAAGTTGATGCTCATTTCCGGTATTTCCGGAAGTGCTGCCATTTGGAAAATATTTTTATTTAATAGATTAAACACTCCATGCCGCATGTGCAAAATTTCAAATTTCTAGCTTTTACAGTTCTTGATATACTTCTAACCGACGGTCACCGTGAGACACCCTGTATGTACCTACATAGGTATCTATGGTGTAACACAGGTTTATTATATAAAGTTCAGTGAACACAGGTAAACGTTATATAAAACAATGCATATGAACTACAATGAAAAATTTAATATATTGATTAGTTAAAATTTATCCAAAGTGATTTTGTGCGATACAGAAAATTAATGCAATTAAATACCACTTAGGGCCAGTTGTATAAAAGTCTAGTTGAGTTCAACCGGCGCGGCGGTTAGTGTAAAATTAAATCGCAAAAACTAAAATTGTTGTCTGTCTAGGGTTGATCTAACTAGATCTAACGATTTATGGGTAAAACCGTCAGTTCGACCCTACCCCGGACGTCAATCCTAGTTTTTGCGATTTAATTTTACACTAACCGCCGCGCCGGTTGAACTCAACTAGACTTTTATACAACTGGCCCTTTATGGAGCGGTGTAGAGAAAATACATTAAAACAATCAAACTACATATAACACTTACTACAAGAGACTATTCATAATTTCCTTAGGTACATAGTACAGAGAATATAGGTAATAACTGTTCCAAATACTTACATAATTGCACACACATTAAATGACATAGAATAATCTACAGATACTTATTCAAAACAAGTTCAAAGCAAAACACCACACATGCGGTGCATAAGCCAAATCCCAAAAATACGAATATAAAAATGAGATGTTTCAAGGTTAGTTCATCATCTTCTTGCATCTTATTAATCTTCTCAGAATCAAATTCACTATAGAAATCATTTTTACGCTTTTCATATATTCCACTTTCTAGCATTCTATTAACAAATGTATTTAACGTAGTTGTGAAATAATGATCGATGAGTAAGCGAAGACGAATTTTATAAGTGGGAAGAATCGAACTATCCATTATTTTGTAAAATTGAACTTCTTTGTTCCCCAAGAATTTTGAATGTTTCTTTTCTTCTGATGCTGTAATAATCGCATAATTCCCGTGGTGATAAGTAGCAAGTCGAACAGATCATCATGTTGCTGATGGGTAACACATTGTATTGAGTTTTGCAGCTTGGTATAAAGTTTCCGATCGGTGTAATTCTTGCCGAAGTGCATCATTTTAAAATCATAAGAAGCATATATGGGTAGCTGAGAATCTACCAACTCTTCCAAGTTCCGTATTTGAAATTCATACTGTGGTGCTGTAAGAACGGTTGACATATCTGAGGTGAAAGCAAACTGCATGTTAATAGCATAAAATAAATAAAACAATAATATAATACGCAAAGCAAGTGATCTGGGAAGTTGTGAGACTACGTTACCACAAATAGTGAGTGACCAGACGTTTAAGAAAGAAATACATAACTTATCGAATGTAAATCCTCCATTACGAGATATAATTAAAAACCACATTAACCACACACATATAAATACGATACTTGTTGCTATCCAAACATCATAATTGAAGACTAGCATGCAGACGTTCATGTTAGAAATTTCTCTGGCTTTGGGTACAAACCATAGAAAATCTATTCTTAGCAATGGTTCCGTTAAATCGTCCTTACCAAGACGCTGGTCTAGCCCCCACGATATTACAATCATTCCCACTTTTCTTGACAAATAATAATAGTCCTGCGATTTATTACCCATGGTACGTTGAAAAGTGGCGTTGAGACGGTGTGATAGTTCTTTGATGTTGTACTGTAGTGCACGAGTAGATGGAACGGTTTCATTTTTATACATAGTGTTTGCGAAAAACAGGAAAGTAACTGGACATTTATTCATTTGATGTATCACACTTGTAAATGAAAGAGACAATTGTTCTTCGCAATCTTCATGAATCATTAATTTCGCAGTTTTCCCACAAGCATTTTTTGGATCAAAGCGATTACACGTCAACAATGTCGAGATTCCTTGACCATAAACCAAAAGAATCACATTGTTAATGCCGTACAACCAAAACATCTCAAACATCCATGAGGCATCGGTTGTGTTAGTAATAACCAGAATTTTAGAATTACCCATACTTCTCTTATTGCTTCGTGCAATAAAAAGTGCATTATATATTGTCCAAATTAGGGAATGTACATCCTTTGGGCATATTATAAATTGCCCATCATACTGAAATTTATTGACATCATTAATAACGTCCATATTTAAAACAATATACGGACGCATAGTGCTCATTTCAAAAATCGCATCTTCACATAAAGCACTACCATTTAAGATCAAGTTCAAGGTGTCATTCTCTGAAAATAAGTGGTTTATTGTTTTTTGAATGCACATCTTTATTGGCGCATCGGATCCGTTCAAGTTATTAACGAAAATATCGCACTGAACTAACAATATTTGAAAATAAATCCACGTTACATATATCAAATCTTTCATTTTGATTGATAGTAATACCAGTTTGCACTAAAAAGGAAAAAATATGAAAAATGTACTCACTGGAATAAACTCACCAACGCAACGTTCTAATACACGACAGGCAAGCAAATGAATACAACAACGTAGCATAAACGAACAATCAATAAAAGTAATAAAAACTGTTATAGTAATTGCATTATAAGTGGTGTATCGCGTGTTTACCGTATTTTCCCTTATAAAGAATATACGATATTTGTGTTGCTCGAATTATGGTAGTAAAAAGAATATTGGAAAAGTAATTTTGTACTTATATATGAGAATATAGTAGTAAATTACGTTTAATGTAGGTGTTAGTAAACATATGTACAAGTTTCTGTTTTATAGTTCTGAAGGATTATCGAACTATTTATTAATACTGTATTATAGACTATGCAAAAAACATCCAAGATTAAAGATGATCTTAGACAGAATTTCTTCTTTTCTACGTGAAATTTTGCACATTATAATTTTCACATTACAGTCAAATGGTTGAACATAAACGGCCTTACTGGGTAAAAAAGATAGAAACAATTATTGTAAATAAATATACCTACAGGGTGGAAAAAAATTCCGATTTTCACGAAATTTGGTTTTTGAGAAGTTTTGAACGTGAAAATGGCGCAAAATTATTAAATATACGAAAATGTTTCCGCATTACGGAATTAGCGGTCAGGATGCAGCGATTTGTTGTTGATTTTTGGACTCATTTTGTTGTTTATCTTGCTCGTTGTTCACAGTAGCCGTACTTTTCCACAGGAAGTTCAATATGACGAATGGCAACGCTTGACTAAACCATAAACCTTAATTGGTGGGTGGTTTCGGTTTGTATTGCTATCGATTGTTGTGCGTGCAATGTGGGTTGCGGCGAATGTAACTGTCCACCCTTATTGTACAGTTATACGTGAGCGTGTTCTCTTTTGTGTTAGGTAAAGATGGTTACAGATATTTATTTACAGTGTTTACAGGCGATATACATTTATCGTTTTCCACCTGCTGGAGGCGGGAGCGGGAGCGAACCAAGAAACGGCGAGGATTTTGAAGTGAGACGTCGGAAGCGGTAACGTTGATGTAGGTCGTAACCAATGAACTGTATTCGCGAAACAAAGTAAATATAGATGGCAGCACAAAAAATCGCGATGGCTGTCGAATGTGAGACAGCTGACTTTTAGTTATTTGTTTACCTTGGTTTATTTCATAGAAAATATGTTTATTTCGTAAATTAATTGTGTTCAGTTGCTATTTAAAATGCCATTAATATCATTAACTGATATTATGACTTACATTGAAGTTGGATTAAGACAATTACAAGGAGGAAACGCAGTTCTTAATGCGGAACATATTTTATTGTGTGGTCATCCACAATGGGATCTTCATTCATTTTATTATTTATTAAGTATTTAAGTAATAATTTATTACTTAAATACTTAGTTGCTTTTTTTGTTCTAGTCTTCTTGATCGCTTGTATGCTAACTCTACATAGGTAGTTGTCGTGACTGCTAACAGGAAATTTTAAAGACGTGACATTTTTTCAAACAAAATTTTTTAGAATTATGCTTACAAATTTAAGAATGAAACATTTGCTAATTGGGAATTCAAATTCCAAGTGATTGTTTTTTTTAGTTTCTTAAGATAGTTTATTCTTAATTGTCCATAATCAGTTACGTTTCGCTGTAAACTAGACAGCTGCTTGGGACATGTACATTTAATTGTTATGATTGAGTAAAAGTTAAAATTTGTAAGGGTAGGTATACGATAACCCATCACACTGTTTCGTGTAGCCTTACAAATTTTAAATTTTACTCAATCATAAAAATTAAATGTACCTACATGTCCGAAAAAGCTGTTTAGTTTACAGCGAAACGTAACTGTTACATTTATTGACAATTAAGAATAAACTATCTTAAGAAACTAAAAAAAACACTGGAACTTTTTCTTCTAGAAACATATAATCACCACTCAACCAGTATTACTTCTTAAAGCTTTAATTAAACTTATTAAACAAGTAATCCTCATCATCTTAGCTTTTATCAGCTTGAAAAATATGAAAAGAACGATTTTCAGCGTAATATGACGAACATGAGGTACACGTACACTACGTACAATAAATATCTTAGGTCAGATAAATTACATGCTTTTTGCTGAACGTTTTTTGTTTTCATCCACAATTAATTTCAAATAATAATGTAAAAAATAACTACATAATTTACACAAAATCAAACCACAATAATAATAAAGTACGAACATATGTCTCACTTTCAACGGTTCAGAATTTTACCACTTGGTGCGCCTACGTCGCTTTGTCGTATCAATACTATACGTACCAGTATACAGTTCATTGGTCGTAACACGATTCGGTATGGGTCGTAGCGTCCACTGTGCGTACATCTGCATCCGTGGTCGTCGTGCCTTCGGTAGTGGTCGGCGTGTCACCGCCTTCCTTTTCGGATGACCGTCACACTAAAATGAACTAAAAGGACGTTGCAAACATCACAGACACTGTCACACTGCGGAATCTGGCGCAAAAATGACTAAAGACTAAAATTCTGCATCAGTAGATATTTCCGCTATGGCTAAACCACAGAAGAAATACCTGGTATTTCTTCTGTGGCTAAACCTTGCACCACTGTAAGGATAATGCGTGTGTTGAAGCGGGCTGGCAGCCTAGAATCTTAGATCATATATACGCCGTAGATAGAGCATTAGCCTTTCTTGCCATGTATAGAAAATGAGCCAAGATGCCAGACAGAGAAACGATATTTTTTTTGTCTTTAAAGGCGACTCCCACATGCGCACTTTAAACACGGTTCACAGAATAGACAGCCATAAGTGCAGATTACGAGCGTGCTTTAATGCGCATGTTCTGAACGCTCTTCATGAAGGCAATATTTAGTTTCTTTGTCATTCAAGCTGGCACAAAATAAAAGGCTAATGCTTTATCTACGGAGTATATATGATCTAAGGCTGGCAGGCGGTCCTGCGTGAAGGGAGTGTCTGAATGTAAGTCCGAAAAATTAAAGATGCAAATACATACGAAGAAGCGATATTAAAATCTGCCAGAGAATAAAAGTACCGAAATCTGCATGTTTCAAGTAGAGATTCGCAGGAAGAAACAGATAGGTACTATGAGCAATAGGGAACGAGAATTAGTATTTCAATCAACGGCATGAGGTAGGAGAAAATTTCGCAAGTGGTTAACCTTGTGAAGAAATTTTTTATTGGAAAAGGGTTCAGAATATGTTAGTTTATTTCATAAAAGATTGTTTATTGATATGTTAGTACCAAATTTAAACTTTGCCATCTTTGGAAATTACCATGAAGAGCATGAGTGATAACAAAGAAATATAAGTAACAAGGGACAGTAATTTTAATCGAGATTAGCAATTGTTTTTAGGGAAGTGCACAATCAGTGGCGTAACTGCCTAACCCGCAGACCCTGCAATGCGGGGGGGCCCACCGTACAGGGGGCCCACATGCTATGAAAGAAAAAAGGTTACGCCAGCCAGTTCGACATTTCAAAATAACTTAAAATTACAATGCTCTTTATTATAGTTATATTACTAATTCACTTAGTATTGTATGGTAAAATATTCTTCCTTTTTAAATTGAAGAAACGGGAGCGAGTCAGCGTAGGGGTGAGCTGAATGTTGAAAGACTGTTGACTGTTGAGTCACAGTCTAAAATTGCATTTAGACTGTGGTTGAGTATTGAGCAAGTACACAGCAAATAGGCACACGCGCTATCTCGACCACCCGCCAGTCAGTGAGTCAGTGTCAGATCGCCTGCCGCCACATGCGCCTGCTTTGTTTTCATCCTGACTAATCCTTACTATTCTTGTCTCTGGTCTCGTATGGTGTATAAAAATAAAAAGTCATTATTGAGTCATAATTTGATGTGATACTCATTATTCACTCAAATTTCGGTTTTTATGACTAGATTCTTGTTAAATAATTTTTACCGTTTTTTTAATATGTAGTTCTAAGGTTAGTAATACCTACAATACTATACAATATAGATACAATATTTAAATGTAAAAAGTTCCTAAAAGTAAAAGTATTTTTGTTTGAATGTGTAGCTTATGACTCTTTTTACTCGTTTCTTTAATAGTTTTAGCACAGTTTTTGGAATAGGCCTAACCTTAGTAAGGACTGGGCAAAATGTTTGAATAAAAATAATCTTTAAAAGAAATGTATTTTGGTTTCAATTTATGACTCTTGTTTCCTACTGTTTAATAGACTTTACTTAGTCTTTGGAATGGGTAAACTGTAGTTAAATATTTGGCATGTTATGTAAATTATTAATTAAACAAACCTTAAAAGGATGAGACTGTAAACAAGTGAACAAAATTATATAAAAATTGATAGAGTTTACCGATTCATATTGTGTAGGGAAGGGTAGGGGCCCAGAACAATGTTTGCAGGGGGGCCCAAAAATAACAGTTACGCCACTGTGCACAATAGCCATATTAGGAAATTATTGATATTAGAAAACAAAAAAATTCACCTATTTATCCGTTTTCAAACTCCAGAGAGTTCATTGGTAACTATGGCCCACGAACCTCATAAATAAAAATGGACTGCTAATATCACATGCCTACTTCTTCGTTTTTGACCCCACCAAGGATCCGCCGTGATGAGCGCAAATATTAGTAACATTCTGGTAATATTTGGATATTTGGGTTGGAGAT
Organism: Pyrocoelia pectoralis; assembly: GCA_036250285.1. Taxonomy (NCBI): domain Eukaryota; kingdom Metazoa; phylum Arthropoda; class Insecta; order Coleoptera; family Lampyridae; genus Pyrocoelia; species Pyrocoelia pectoralis. The sequence continues at coordinate 6,044,122 of CM070083.1, forward strand.
CGCTCATTGTTGGTATTATATCTCTGCTAGCAGCTGATCGCATTGTTACTTTCTTATGTCAAGCCACAGATTACACAACTATATGTAATCGGTGGTCAATCGTGATATAACCCTTTAGATTTTAACAGTTAAGAAGGCAATAAAGTTGTTTATAATAATAGCTGTATTCGTTTTATCAAGTGAGAATCTCAGCTATGAACTGAGAAAAGTTATTTTTTTACGTGCTGCGAATTACATTTCAAATTTTCGCGGTTGAATTTGCGCTCTTCATGGCGGACGCTGTAAGGGGTCATTTCAAATACATGTGATTATCAGTTCATTTTTATTTATGAAGTTCGTGCTACGGCCGCATTGAATCGCAAAACATCAAAAAATGACCGTATTTCGGCAGTGGTTTGTTTTGCCAAAAAGTTTGCAACGGCACAAACTAACCAATTTCGACGTTTGTGCTTTTGATGTTCTGCTAACTCCACCCACCCCTCACCAGCACGTTTTAAACGTTACCCATTTCACATCTTTATTAGCGAAGTTGTTATGAAATTTGAAAGTAATTACGAAACAATAATTACAAACTTCGATTTGCTACCATAAGTAACACGAAACATATTATGGATCTATAATATTGTATACTTAGTTACTTGGAAACATTTTTCGCTAAGAGACACTAACAAAAGCACGCTCTAAAGAAGTAAATTTACTTCCCATCTATCGGTGATGGCGATGGCTGTCTAGAATAATCCTTCGTTGAAAGAAAGTTAAAGCACTAACGAAAGATTTAAATTTTTTAAAGTTGACTTGAGCATATTACGTGGAACATTTTTTCAGAGAGGCTGTCCCAGCTGGAAAGTTTTCTAACTTACTAAAAAATGATGGCTAAATTCAATTCTACTTTAAAGAAACCTATTGCACTCAATATCCTTTATTTATTTAAATAACAATTTTATATACATAGGTACCTAACCTATAGTATGGTGTAACACAGGTTTATTATATAAAGTTCAGTCAACACAGGTAAACGTTATATGAAACAGGGCCGTGCCGTCCATGGGTGCGAACGTGTGCGCTGCACACGGGCGGCCACTTCAAGGGGCGGCCGCGGCCACGTAAGTCACAAAAATTAAAGAAAAACATAATCATATTAACTATTAAATTGGGTGTACAGATTGAGATAAATTGTTCTGTGTAAGATATTAGGTACCTATCTACTGGAGACAATATTATCTTTGTCCTGTGATAGTGTCATTTTACTAGTTGTCGCGTGTAATGTAATACTTTTTTGCAAGCTTTGAAACATTTTCTTTTTAAATTTAAAATACAAATTGCGAATATCAATACAAACGCTGATACGTCGCATAATAAGTGCATACAAAAAGGAATGCCGGCACATCTACTTTGTCTTTGCATCATTTCATCTTTGCCGAAAATTATTTTATAAATAAAAGGAAATTTCTAAATTGCACATTTATGTTTTCTCCTTTCTAAGTGCAGCATTACGTTTACGTACATATTTCCTCAAAGTGTTTAACTTTAAGTGCTAATTAAGTGATAGTGATTAACTTACAAGAAGTTAAAAAAATGGTTAGTACAGTACCTATACGTAATTAATTAATTACATTCTATTTTGTCTTTATCCGTTTACTTCTTTTAAAATATACCATTACCATGCATTTTAATGCAGATGAGTATTACCTATCTCAAAACAAAATTTATGTTGTGGAATAGAATAATAGAAAGATATCATGATATCTAATTTATTCATCTTAGCACAAATATTAATTAAACAGTATACTTCTATGAATATTACAAAATTGCCTACCTGCAAAAAATAGTCAGAAAAATGGTATTTATGTCTTAAATTTTAAACATCATTTGAAGTAGGGGCGCAATTTTGAAATTTGCACACGGGCGGCTAAATGTCACGGAACGCCACTGATATGAAACAATGCATATGAACTACAATGAGAAATTTACCTTGATTAGTTAAAATTTATCCAAAGTGTTTTTGTGCGATACAAAAAATTAGTGCAATTAAATACCACTAACGTACTTATTACAATTTATGAAGGGATGTAGAGCAAATACATTAAAACAATTAAACTAACACTACAAGAGTTACTATTCAAAATTTTCTTATGTACATAGTAGGTACAGAGAATAATAACTGTTTCAAATAATTCCACATTAAATGACATGACGTGTAGAATAATTTACAGATACTTATGCAAAACAAGTTCAAAGCAAAACACCACACATGCGGTGAACAAACCAATTCAAAAAAATATGAATATAAATGTGAGATGTTTCAAGGTTAGTTCATCATCTTCTTGCATCTTTATCTTTATCTTAACCTTCTCTGTATCAAATTCACTTAATAAATCATTTTTACGCTTTTCATATATACCACTTTCTAGCATTCTATTAACAAATGTATTTAACGTAGTTGTGAAATAATGATCGATGAGTAAGCGAAGACGAATTTTTTCTATTTCGAGTTGATAACTAACTCATTATCGTACTGTTTTCAATTGTTATCGGTTTGATAATGATACCTATTATCGTACTGTTTTTAAGTTGGTAGTAAGGTTAGAAAAAGCAAATTCACTAACAAAGTATTAGTGACAGCTGACATTCCATAATTCCATTACTTTCACTTTTACATTACATATTTATTATTTACATATAATGGAAAACGTGAAGTACATCAAAAGTGTAATTTTATAGACTTATTTATTTTACTAACTAAATGAAAAACTACTTCTGAATGGAACAATTATTATAAACGTTAACATTGAATACGCAGTTATCGCCTGCCTTGACTACTAATCCAGGTATATTGTCATATGTATTAACCACAGATGAATTAACGTGTTCTATTCGCGAAACAAAGTAAATATAGATGGCAGCACAAAAAATCGCGATGGCTGTCGAATGTGAGACAGCTGACTTTTAGTTATTTGTTTACCTTGGTTTATTTCATAGAAAATATGTTTATTTCGTAAATTAATTGTGTTCAGTTGCTATTTAAAATGCCATTAATATCATTAACTGATATTATGACTTACATTGAAGTTGGATTAAGACAATTACAAGGAGGAAACGCAGTTCTTAATGCGGAACATATTTTATTGTGTGGTCATCCACAATGGGATCTTCATTCATTTTATTATTTATTAAGTATTTAAGTAATAATTTATTACTTAAATACTTAGTTGCTTTTTTTGTTCTAGTCTTCTTGATCGCTTGTATGCTAACTCTACATAGGTAGTTGTCGTGACTGCTAACAGGAAATTTTAAAGACGTGACATTTTTTCAAACAAAATTTTTTAGAATTATGCTTACAAATTTAAGAATGAAACATTTGCTAATTGGGAATTCAAATTCCAAGTGATTGTTTTTTTTAGTTTCTTAAGATAGTTTATTCTTAATTGTCCATAATCAGTTACGTTTCGCTGTAAACTAGACAGCTGCTTGGGACATGTACATTTAATTGTTATGATTGAGTAAAAGTTAAAATTTGTAAGGGTAGGTATACGATAACCCATCACACTGTTTCGTGTAGCCTTACAAATTTTAAATTTTACTCAATCATAAAAATTAAATGTACCTACATGTCCGAAAAAGCTGTTTAGTTTACAGCGAAACGTAACTGTTACATTTATTGACAATTAAGAATAAACTATCTTAAGAAACTAAAAAAAACACTGGAACTTTTTCTTCTAGAAACATATAATCACCACTCAACCAGTATTACTTCTTAAAGCTTTAATTAAACTTATTAAACAAGTAATCCTCATCATCTTAGCTTTTATCAGCTTGAAAAATATGAAAAGAACGATTTTCAGCGTAATATGACGAACATGAGGTACACGTACACTACGTACAATAAATATCTTAGGTCAGATAAATTACATGCTTTTTGCTGAACGTTTTTTGTTTTCATCCACAATTAATTTCAAATAATAATGTAAAAAATAACTACATAATTTACACAAAATCAAACCACAATAATAATAAAGTACGAACATATGTCTCACTTTCAACGGTTCAGAATTTTACCACTTGGTGCGCCTACGTCGCTTTGTCGTATCAATTGTAGTCGCACCGGTAGTACATTCTACCTCCTCTTCTCTAGTCGCAGGTACAATTGATTGTGAACACGATGGTACAGGTGACCTAGCCGATGACCGACTGGATAGCATCTGCGATACTTCAACTTTCTTTTTTATTGAAGCTTCTACATATCCTTCAGCAACCGTAGATGACTTCCAACCTCCATGACGTTTAATCGTAAGAAGATCGCCACCACTATTTGCTAAATGGGATGCCGATGAACGACGGAAACAGTGACCCGAAAAGGAATCTGAATTTGGTAGATCCAAAAACATTGCGATGGTTTTTGGCATTTGACCAATTTTGTTTATGCCAATGGGTTGAATGGTACAACTACCATTACGGTAATTTAAGAAAAATCGACGAGAAGTTGTATGAGGCGGTCTTAAACCAGCATAGGTTTGTATTAGGCGAATCCACTCGAGATCGCTTACAACAAATAGTCTAGATACATTTGTTTTTGTTTTAGGCACAGAGACGAATACAGAGTCAGATTTAAACTCTACATCTTCAACCGAGATGTTTGTCAATTCTTCCCGTCTACAAGCGCCACTATAACCCATAATTAGTACCACCTAAAAATTGTGTAATGTAATATAAGACTAACAATATACGAATATAGATTTACTTTAACTGCAAGATATATATTGTCAGGGGCTTCGCCAAGAAATTTAGTAATATGTTCGAATTCTAATATTTTGGATTTTTTTGGTAGATAACCTTTTGAAAATGTTTTTAATAAGGCAATCAGTCTCGCAAATTTGGAAATATCAATATTTTCTTTAATATTTAGCATTGTACGCAACATTGAATAATTTGTCCAAATTGTCGAACTTTTTTTTGTTTTCCCCATTACTTCAAAATATGCAATTAAAACATTTTCGGTAATTGATTTAACATTATGTTCTGTAGCCCAATTCAAAAATCTCTTATGCGCCTTTTCATATTGCTTTTGGGATTTAGCGGGTACCAGTTTATTAGAGGCATCCAGGGCAATCTCTCGCAGCTCAGGTGGGGTACATTGCATTTCGTCATCGCTCATTGTTTGAAAATTCTATTTTTAACTTATATCTTATAATAAAAATAATAAAGAGTAAATTTAGTTTTATTCAAATTGAACTTTTCTAATTGTACTACCAACTTTTCCACTGTTACAAACTTACTATCTCAAAATTCCCTAGATATTACGTTTAACGTTTTAATATTTCCAAATGACTTTTCTCAATAGAAAAAATAGTATAAGAAACACGTTTAATAAGACGCCCTATCACACTCGTTCATTAGAAAACTCGCCGCTACGCGGCTCGTTTTCTAAACTTGAACAGAGTCAGTAGATTAACAGAGTACCGCAAGCCTTTGACGCGAGAAATGCCGCCCTGGCGGCCATTTTTAGTCCATATACATAAAATATACTTACAAAGTGCGTAATTTTTAATAAAATGCCGTGTTGTTGTGCCGTTAAGTGTATTTGTTTTATTATATTCCGAAAAATTTAGTCAAAAACATCATCTACTTTACTGAGCGTGTAGTGAGTGAAGCACGGAAAGGACTAAAAATGGCGGAGGTTGCGGTACTCTGGTAATCTACTGACTCTGAACTTGAACTCGTGTGATAATAGCTTCTCTTATCAAACTTGTTTCATAATATACTATAGTATTTTTCAACTGGGATTCCCGTTTTCGAATTGGCGCTTTATATTAGTAAACGCAAACTTTTTGTCTTTGATCTCTGTTTAAATTGTGGTTGTACTACTAAGCAACAGAAACGTAGGATTTACGGCCATAGATAAATTGCTTTAAGCACACAATAAGCATTAAAATATTGTACAAATAACCGCAATGTGGCAGACAGAGATGACAGTAGTTTATGTTGGACGCAAAACTACAACTATTTTCGAATGCCAGAGATTCTCAAAATTTTACATTAGTGTAGGTAATGCATAATGAATTGTGCATGGCGTTTACTAACAACAGATTCACATCAAAATTCTTATATAGATACCAATAAATTTATTTCATTACTTATAAATATGCAAGTAGGTACCTACTTAAAATTATCATTCATTAAAGAATCAATTATCTAAAATTGTTGTAGAACCTCTGACTAACAAGTAAATCTTAGTTCATATGGCGATTCAATGAAGCGCACTAATCCGAAAACGGGAATCCTAGTTGAAAAGTACTATATATATTATTGGTTTATTGTTTGTTCGTATATTTAATACGTTGTTGTATTCATTCGTCTGCCAGCTGCCTGGTGTATTAGAACGTTTGTGTGTTTATTCAAGCGAGTACATTAATTTGCCATAATTTTTCATTTTCGGTGCCAACGGTATCAATTAAAATGAAAGTGTTGATAATCGTAACGTGGCTCTATATTCAAATATTGTTAGTTCAGTGCGATATTTTCGTTAATAACTTGAATGGATCGGACGCGCTAATAAAAATGTGTTTTCAAAAAACAATAAATCATTTATTTTCAAATAATGACACCTTGAGCTTGATCTTAAATAACGATTTATGTGAAGACGCGATTTTTGAAATGAGCACTATGCGTCCGTTGTAAGGTGAGAAAATTCATATATTTTTGAATTAGGATTTGGAAGACAGAATCCTGCAAAAATATAAAATTTTAGTACAAGAGGGCAGGACCAGCAGGTAAACATTAGTAAACATTCCAGTATCCCTACCTTGAGTAAAAATAACATATCCCCTCTCCATCCTGACACAATATAAAGGAAAACTTCCGCATTTACAAGCAATTCCTAGAGAGATCCTCTAATACAAACTTCCAAATTACCTGTAACCGAACCTGATACCTGTAAATAAATCATTAATTTCCTGCCGCATCATCCGTTTCATAAATTGTCATTCAATAACATAACAAACATTTATCCAGCCATTAAAATTCATCATAATAGTAAAAATCCGTCAGGTACAATAATTATACAGCTAAGAAAAGGTTGCGAGAGTGGAAACTCTGAGCGAACTTGCTTTTAGCTCCCGTTGGGGACAATCGTATTAGATTGTGTTAATTTGCTTTTGATTCGGTTAGCCGTGAGCTGTGCAAACACTCATGATAACTGGGAAAATAATTAAGATCGATAACAATTCGTAGTCTCTGTAATTGGATCGGTGTTAACCGTGAGCTGTGCAAACAATCACGACTACCTACCTTTCTAATTGAAGTTAATGCGAAGCCGGATTGTAAATATTTCATTTTCATTCATTCATTTTGTACATAATTAATCACTTAAGTCTACTTAACCTCACTGTTACACACCTGTAAATAAACCGTAATTCCGATAGTCATCCAGTTTCCTGAAATCACCGTAATAATAATTATCCTTAATTAAAAACAACCTACCCGTTTTATTAACTAAATTTACCAAATAACCAAACGTGGTAATTTAACCTGCACCTTTAATTATTTTTTTTACAGCAACGCCGAACCATAACCACAATTGTTGACTGTGTAGCGTATGCGCCGATCAGAAAAGTGACCACGTCCACCCATAGAGGGCAGTGGCAACAGAATTTCAAATATTTTATTTTCTTAATTAAATATTTGTAAAATACCATAAATTGTGAAATAAACTGTTCAACATTGTCTACGATACTGTATTCACTGAAAAGGAACCCTGATCTCCGTCTGAGGTTACTCTGGTACAAACCGTATAGAAAAGCGACCCTAGTCCTTGTAACCGCCGAAAATAAAAGTTTTACAAGGGCCAGGCACAGGGAAGCTTACAAATTGGCGCCCGAGCAGTTTTTGAAACCGACCAGGATTGTGTACAGAGGTAAAGGCGTACAAATTGGCATACAAATTAAAACAATAAAAAAGGAAACCAGAACCACAGATCAGGAAATACAGTAACAGGTACAACTTAAAATTAATTAACACTAATTATTAATTTTTTCCAGAAAAGATTTTTGTTTTGATTTTCCGATAATTTTTCATTTTCTTCCAGGATTATAACTTTATTTTTTCCAGTATCTATAAACATTTTTTTAGTTAGAATATTTTAAATCATTTACAAACCAATGGCTACCGCCAATCCAGAACAAGAAGAACAGGAACTAGCTGGAGTCGCAGTTGGCTGGGTATACGCCTTAAAGAAAAAAATTTCAGAGAAACCCAAGGAATATCCAGAATATAAGATAGAGAATGAGAAGGTATACAAAGCATTTCCAACCGCAAATCCGGAAACTGTAGAAGGCATGGTTAGTCCATGGAGATTATGCGTTCCAAAAGCACTAAGGCCCAGGGTGCTAAATGAATGTCACGACGACCCTGCCGCGGGACATATGGGAGTGGCAAAAACAATAACGAAGATATTCCAACATTATTATTGGCCCAAATGTCGACAGGACGTTATTAAATACATACAAAAGTGTGACCTGTGTATCAGATACAAGAGTGAGAACCAGAAGCCCAGGGGAGAAATGTATTTCTCAAGAGTACAACACCCGTGGGAGAAGGTGAGCCTCGACTTAATTGGTCCTTTTCCTAGGTCGCAGAAGGGAAATAGTTACGCCCTGGTGTTCCAAGATTGTTTCACAAAATGGGTGGAAATAAAAGCACTAAGGAAGGCCACCAGTACGGTAATAATTAAACTATTACAGGAGACCATACTTTACAGATATGGATGCCCACGAATGATAGTATCCGACAATGGGGCACAATTCACAAGCAAAGCTTTCGCAGGCGTTATGAAGGAATGGGGAATTAAACATAGGTTAACTCCGCCATACACTCCACAAGCAAACCCCGTAGAAAGGGCAAATAAAGTAATTGGAACCATGATTGGACAGACGGCTAAAGAGAAAGCAAAGAATTGGGATGGTAAGCTGTCAGAAATCGCGTTTGCCATCAACTCGGTAAAACATCGATCAACAAAATTTTCGCCGGCGTTTTTAAATTTTGGAAGAGAAATGGTGAACACAGGTACGTTAATTAGGGAAGCAGAAGAGGGAAAAGAAGGAAGACCCCTGCAAACCGAAGAGCAGGCACAACATGTGATCAAATTGGAAGAGATGAGACAATTGGCGAGGGAGGCACTCAGTCAGGCCTTCCAGGGGCAAAAGAAGTACTATGATCTTAGAAGACGACCGTATAAACCGAAAAAAGGGGACATAGTGTACTGCCGCAATCACACGCTATCCGATAAAGGTAAGGGAGTCACCACCAAGTTAACACCTAAATTTGATGGACCCTACCGAATTACACAAGTATTATCACCAGTAATAATACAAGTTCAAGATCCCGAAAATCGCCGAATCAATTTCCGGTGTCATGTGAAGGACATCAAACCAGTAGATAACAACGATGACGAGGATGAAGAAGGGGGGCAGGTAAGTACAACTTCTTTATCAATCATAGGAAAGAGGGGAGAGCAAAAGGTTTATGAAGGAGAGGAAGAAGTAGAAACATTCAGTTTAGGCGAGATGGCACCGGTGAAAGCCAGAAGTACAAAAAGGAAAATTAATCCCTGGGTACCAAATCCAAGATGTAGACCGAGAGGGAAGTCGTTGGCATATATAGTGCAAAGGAAAGTGAGAAGTCTGGAAATGGTGGAGCAAATCACCAGAAAAATGAAGGAGTTGTGTGGTAGTCCAGTGAGCTGCTCTCCAGGGTCAGAGAGGGGGACCCCAAAGGCTTTTAGGAACCTAAGAACACCACCGGGAATGACGCCACCGACACCAACAGAAAAAATAGAGACACCCTCACCAATAAAGGAATGGCCCGACTTACCGACACCAGACCCCATACTAGCTGATGTTTGCGTGGAGGAAGTAATCGATATGGAAATGGTTGAGGAGCCGGTTAAGATGGAAATGGAGGGAACGGTGAATCTGGGAATAACACCGATAATTCAGCCAATAGCCGTCAAGGAGTTTCTAAGACAACAAGGAAAGTCTCCAGCGCCCGAAGGGGAAAAACTGACCAGACAGCAAAGAAAGAACCGTCGTCGGGTGAATATAAGGGTTGGAGGAAAGCGGCTAAGAATTCCCAGGGAAGAAGCGTTCCAGATGGGCTTATGGAAACCAGGGGGGTTTGAATCCGAAAGTGGGGGAGATATGTAAGGTGAGAAAATTCATATATTTTTGAATTAGGATTTGGATGACAGAATCCTGCAAAAATATAAAATTTTAGTACAAGAGGGCAGGACCAGCAGGTAAACATTAGTAAACATTCCAGTATCCCTACCTTGAGTAAAAATAACATATCCCCTCTCGATCCTGACACAATATAAAGGAAAACTTCCGCATTTACAAGCAATTCCTAGAGAGATCCTCTAATACAAACTTCCAAATTACCTGTAACCGAACCTGATACCTGTAAATAAATCATTAATTTCCTGCCGCATCATCCGTTTCATAAATTGTCATTCAATAACATAACAAACATTTATCCAGCCATTAAAATTCATCATAATAGTAAAAATCCGTCAGGTACAATAATTATACAGCTAAGAAAAGGTTGCGAGAGTGGAAACTCTGAGCGAACTTGCTTTTAGCTCCCGTTGGGGACAATCGTATTAGATTGTGTTAATTTGCTTTTGATTCGGTTAGCCGTGAGCTGTGCAAACACTCATGATAACTGGGAAAATAATTAAGATCGATAACAATTCGTAGTCTCTGTAATTGGATCGGTGTTAACCGTGAGCTGTGCAAACAATCACGACTACCTACCTTTCTAATTGAAGTTAATGCGAAGCCGGATTGTAAATATTTCATTTTCATTCATTCATTTTGTACATAATTAATCACTTAAGTCTACTTAACCTCACTGTTACACACCTGTAAATAAACCGTAATTCCGATAGTCATCCAGTTTCCTGAAATCACCGTAATAATAATTATCCTTAATTAAAAACAACCTACCCGTTTTATTAACTAAATTTACCAAATAACCAAACGTGGTAATTTAACCTGCACCTTTAATTATTTTTTTTACAGCAACGCCGAACCATAACCACAATTGTTGACTGTGTAGCGTATGCGCCGATCAGAAAAGTGACCACGTCCACCCATAGAGGGCAGTGGCAACAGAATTTCAAATATTTTATTTTCTTAATTAAATATTTGTAAAATACAATAAATTGTGAAATAAACTGTTCAACATTGTCTACGATACTGTATTCACTGAAAAGGAACCCTGATCTCCGTCTGAGGTTACTCTGGTACAAACCGTATAGAAAAGCGACCCTAGTCCTTGTAACCGCCGAAAATAAAAGTTTTACAAGGGCCAGGCACAGGGAAGCTTACACCGTATGTTGTTTTAAATATGGACGCTATTGATGATGTTAGTAAATTACAGTATGATGGGCAGTTTATAATATGCCCAAAAAATGTAAGCTCTCTACATCGCACAATACATAGTGCCTATGGTATCGCAAGAAGCAATAAGAGAAATATGGGTAATTCTAAAATTCTGGTTGTTACTAACACTAATACAGACGCCGACGCCTCATTCATGTTTGCGATGTTTTGGCATTACGGCATTAATAATGTGATTATTTTGGTTTATGGACAAGGAACATCGAAATTGTTTACGTGTAATCGATTTGCTCCAGAAAATTCGTGTGGGAAAACTGCAAAATCAATATTTTATCAAGATTGCGAAGAACAATTGTCTCTTTCATTTACAAGTGTGATATATCAAATGAATAAATGTCCAGTTAATTTCCTGTTTCACGAAAACACTATATATGGAAATGAAACCGTTCCAACTACTCGTGTACTACACTACATCATCAAAGAACTATCACACCGTCTCAACGCCACCTTTCAACCTACCATGGGTAATAAATCGCACAACTATTATTATTTTTCAAAAAAAGCGGGAATGACTGTAATATCGTGGGGGCTAGACCAGCATCTTGGTAAGGACGATTTAACGGAACCATTGATAAGAACGGATTTTGTATGGTTGGTACCCAAAGCCAAACAAATTTCCAACATGGATGTCTTCTTGCTAATCTTCACTTATGATGTTTGGATAGCAACAAGCGTCGTATTTATATGTGTATGGTTAATGTGGTTTTTAATTATATCGCGTAATGGAGGATTTACATTCGATAAGTTATGTCTTTCTTTCTTAAATGTCTGGTCACTCACTATTTTTGGTAACGTAGCACAATTGCCTAGACCTACATCACTCGCTTTACGTATTTTATTATTGTTTTATTTATTTTACGCTATTAACATGCAGTTTGCTTTCACCTCAGATATGTCAACCGTTCTTACAGCACCACGGTATGAATTTCAAATACGGAACTTGGAAGAGTTGTTAGATTCTCAGCTACCCATATATGGTGCTTATGATTTTAAAACGGTGCACTTCGGCAAGAATTACACCGATCGTAAACTTTATACCAAGCTGCAAAACTCAATACAATGTGTTACCCATGAACAACATGATGAGCTGTACGCATTACTACCTTATCACAGGAATTATGCGATTTCATCAACATTAGAAGAAACGAGAAATTTAAAATTGTCAAGGAGAATTTATTTTAAAGTTTACAGCATAATGGATAATTCGATTCTTCCCACTTATAAAAGCTTTTATCGTACACCAACTTTTATGTAGGTACTTTTACGAACTTTTAGAAACACAAAAACAACAATTCTAAACTTTCTAATGCATCAGATACAGGCAGTCGAATGAATACAACAACGTACTAAATCAATAAACCTAATATTAAACAAGTATCAAAAGGCGCAAATTCTTATAGAATTTTAATTTCAACCAACTTCAAATCTGTAACTAATTATGGCATATACTATATACAATATATATGTATATAACTACCCCCCTCCCCACCTCAGACATAACCACGCCGGATTCTGCACAAATGAGTCATTGTTTTTCTTTCCACCCTTAAGGGGGATGGGAGTGGAGAGGGTGACGGACAATTTGTAAATCACGAAAAAATGTTAAGAGGAAAAAAATGTAAAAAAGATCGTTTTTCTGCGGACGTGCAATTTTCCCCCTTTCCACCCCCAAAAAAAGGGTTGCAGTTGGGGGTGAAATTTGCAATTTGAGTATCGTTTTTTATGGAGAATCCAAAAGTAATAAAAAATAGGTGTTCCCATTTAAGTTTTGAAAACTCACCCCCGCTCCACCCCACAGGAGGGGTGAGGGTGATGTTTACGTATCATGACTCAATAGGTTTCAACAAATAAAGGAAACGTATTTTTTTCTTTTTGTAATTGGACGTGTCGTTCTCGAGATATTAAAGGGTGTATATTTTGACTTTAATGGCGTCCCGACGGCGAACGGGTGATCCGATCAAAAAATTTACCAGCGATTTGGAATCAGTGAAGAATTTCCTATAAGATGACACCACTTCCAGCTCTCTAAACCCTGTAACATCGACCAACGCACAGACACACAGACACACAGACACACAGACACACAGACATCCGGACGAATTTAGTAACCAACTTTTTGAAGTTGGTTGAAAACAAGTTTCATAAAGTAGGTTTTATGGCACGAATCAAAGCCACGAGTTTTCTGAGTACCATAAAAAGTAAAAACCTTATGAATGAGTTTTTTATACTATTTCTTAGAATTTGCGCCTTTTGCAAACAATTTTTTTCAAAATTTAAACGTTAACTACAGTATTTCCTATGAATTAACACGGTAATACCAACTTAGTAAAATTAAATTATCCCACTTCTATAAATCCCCGAAATTTCTATTAAAGCACGCAAATGACGTCATTTGAGTGCTTTAATAAGATCTATTACAGCACTCAAATGACGCGAATTCTAATAAAGCTTTTTTGCACTTCCAAGACTAAAATATTTTAGTCTCTGTCTACAGGGACTAAAGTGGGTCATTTATTTCCTTGGAATTAAATATGAACTTTTTTCAAATATGGCTACGGACGCTACGGTTGTTTACTAATTCCAGTGAACTCTAATATAGAGTTCACTGACTAATTCCCATGCTAATCAACTGGTTTTTGTTTTTTCGGATAGCAAGATTTGTCACATTGACACGTGTACATAAAAGATGAATACTTTGGAAGTGCAAAAAATAGCGTATATACCTCGGGACCAAAGTGCCTAAATCCAATCGCGGGATTAAATGCTACACTTTGGACTCTCGATAGGTACATAATATACTATTATTGTAATTGGTGTTTCGTGTTCACCAACTTTTCCGTGAACTAAAAATGTATACAGCGTGTCTCACGGTGCCCACCCATTAGAATATTTCAGAAACTATTACGATTTGAATTTTGAAAATTTGGGTGATGGGGTTTTCGGGCGTGGCCTCCTCAAATAAAATAATGGCGTCTACGTAACACTTCCGGTTTTTCAGGAAATGACACCAACTTTGTTATTTTAAATGTAACACCCTATATATTATTCCGATTTTGGATTCTACGTAAAATTTTAGGTGGACTTTCATCAAGTTTTCTTATTCCTAAAATTAACCGTTTCCGAGATATTTATTTTTTTTTATAAAAATTAAAATAAACACTATCTAGCTTAAAACCGTGTGAATCCTACAGCAAGAAAGATGAAGGAACCATATTGATACGAGAGATAGCTGGACCCCTAAGCTTCCCATCCGTACTTTCAAAGTGGCTTAATTGCATACCCAGTAAACATTAATTATAAAATGACGTATATTTGACGTACTTTTTCGGTCATAATTAGTCAGTTACGTTACACCCCCAAATTCCGACGTATTATAGACGTCATTTCTGAACGTCTTTAATACGTGAGTTATATGACGGTATATATACGTAGTTATTTAGTAACTAAAATTTGATTTTTTTAAATGTTCCATATTTAGCATTTTTAATTCATTTATTTGAAAAGCGTGTACTTTCGCCGATTTAGAGATATCAAAATACGGTTTGCCTCAATCGACGTTGCCTTATTGTTTGATTACCTTCAATTTTTATTCCTTTAACCTCAACCAAAACGCAGTAATTCTGTATCTAATATTGCTATCTGTCTTCAGCATCATAACTGAATGACACTCTAAAGCATTTTTGGTTTCTTAAACAATAAATCAATAATTACATTTGTTAAAGAAATGTCATTTATTCCCACAAAATTATATTTATATCTTAAATACTCGTCTATGTCAAACAATAAATTAATTTCAAATTTATTAATTATGACGTTACAATTATCTTTAGGTAATTGGGACCAAAAATTTCTATTTGGAAAAATAGACATTCATATACTACGCGATATGCACGTCCTTCTCCCTTTCTCATAGTGTTCACTGTTCAACTTCAAATTACTGCACTTAGCAAAGTCTCGCTAGCGCAGATAGTTTACTTGTCTGACTACTAAACGGGCGACCGAAGTTCGAGTCCTACTTCAGGCAAAAGTCTTTTTCAGCATTAACGATCTCCTCCGACTCTACAAGAAGCGAAGGGGGGCTCTGGCGTAGGACCTACCGGAGCACACACAGTTGTCAAATATTCACAAGTATGACAAGATGGTCGGAGTGGTAAGATGTGGCCCAGGTCACCCCCCTTTTTTTTTACTATGACTACGTCAATGATTTACGTCATAATTACGTCCCAAAATGACGTCATTGGGCTGTGACATTTACCCGTAATTCTGACGTCTTTTTCACGTCATGTTTTAAGGTCCCTGACGTAAAACGTGACGAACATTTCACGTCATTAAAACGTCCTTATGTTTGCTGGGTACAGGGTGGTGGAAATTTAATGCAGAGTTTAGTTAACTTCAGATCATCATAAGTTGGTTTTTTCAAATGGAACACCCTGTATGTTTTGTCGTAGTCTGATGCAAAATTTCATTCTCTTTCGAACGGTACTATGGTTCCCTATACCTATCTCTTCTAGTTTTTGAGATAGGTATCTACTGTTTTTTGTGTAGTCAACTAAGGTCATTCAATTTCTTGCGTTTGTTGTTTTCAATTTTTTTAATAAATAGTATTCAATTTAACTGTCACTAGTGGTGCTAGACTGACAACTAATAACTGGTGGTTTGTTTTGCAGTCCTCCTAAGCCATTTTCGCAAGAAATTGAATGACCTTAGTTGACTACACAAAAAACAGTAGATATCTCAAAAACTAGAAGAGATAGGTATAGGGTATGCGATAACCTTCCCACCGGTAGAACCTTCGCCAATCAGGACCAGGCAAAAATGACCTTCGTGAACCTCGTCGAATCCCGAGCACTCAATTTTTTCCCTGATGGAATATATCGACTAGTATCGCGTTGGCAAAAGTGCCCTGATTCGAATGGTGCTTATTTCGACTAAATCCAAGGCCGGATCCAGAAATTGTGTAGGGGGGGGGGGGGCAACAACTTTTTTTGGTCCAACAAGACTTGAACCCCTCACCTCACGTACCGACGCGACGGTTTCTTTTATTTATACAGGGTGTCCAGAAATGAAGGTGCCAAATGAAAATCCCAGTTAGTAGACATTATCTTATGTTGATTGAACCCAAATTACCTTAGTCCAAAAATGCTTCATAAGCGAGCTGGAGCTCCTTATAGATGGTGCCATGAAGTACTTTTTTTTGTAATATCTCAAAAACGTTTCGATCGAAAATGTCCAAACTTTGCACAATGACTTACCTTCTGATCACACATCGGTCGCTGTAAATAATACTTCCTTGTTGGGGCCATTAGCGTCCCATGTGGCAGGGGCCGCAGCCATTTTGGATTGTATTTTTTTTACATTTATTTTTTTTTCAAAATTATATATTCTTTTTTTTTTAGCTGTTGTTGGTTAAGTAAGCAGGTAACTTGAAGAACGGAAAGGCAGCTAATTAAGTTGATATTTTTTTGGCATTTGATTAGACGCCAAAGTAAGATTTTATTTCAAGGTTATGATGTAAATTGGTACTATATAACGTTTCGAACGAAACAAAAAAATATCAACTTAATTAGCTGCCTTTCCGTTCTTCAAGTTACCTATTTATTTTTTTGACATTTTTGTATCAAATTCGAATTCTCTAGGGTCTTTTCTAAAAATAATGTGCTCTTGTTTCAAATCGTTAGAATGCACCTTTGTCGAGAAAAATGAATTTAAATAAATTACTAATTTATTTAACTAAATTACTCTCATATCAAAAACAACAAATTTTACAGTAAGTGCTCTAAATGACGGTCGCCTGTTTCAATACATATTACAAAAAAAAGTACTGCATGGCACCATCTATAAGGAGCTCCAGCTCGCTTAAGAAGCATTTTTGAACTAAGGTAATTTGGGTTAAATCAACGTAAAATAAGGTCTACTATCTGGGATTTTCGTTTGGCATCTTCATTTCTGGACACCCTGTATTTATAAACCGAAGATTGAAATAATTATGTAACAATTAACGCGAGTAACACAAGACGAACTTGGGTCATATGTCTTGTTCAAGTTGGCTGAGATCGATTGATTTAGATTAATCAAGCAAGTAAAAAAAAATTATTAATTATGTCAATTGTAAACAAAAATGTATGTTCTTTCTCATTAAGTTTTGTGCATCATAACATTAAATCTTGATATTGTGTGAATTTTAGTAAATGGTCAAATCATTGATTCGGAAAGAGGAAAGTAGCCAGTCTACATCAGCATCAAGGTAAAATATTCATACCTATGCATTAGACGCAACATTGGGGGCTCGTCCGGGATTTTCACTAATCATTCATCGAAATATTTATTCATTTAACATGGAAACGGAACTAAAGCAGTTAAACATCAAACGCGGTCACATCAAGGGCAGATTAACTCGTTTTTCTAACTTTCTAAAAAATTTCACGGGAGACAATATTATCGAAATACAAACTCGCTTAGACACGATCGATCCGATTTATTCAGAATTCAATTCAGTTCAATTGCAAATCGAATATTTAACTGATGAAAATGCCGAGACTTGTGAAGAACGGGAATCTTTTGAGAATTTATTTTATGCATCGGTTTCTTTAGCAAAACAACTTATTTTATCATACCAAGAAAAGTCAAAAAGCAACGAGAGCATGTCGGGAAACCAAACGTATTTGACATCTCAAAACATCATTCAAAATAATGTGAAGTTGCCGTTGCTAACGTTACCGGAATTTAGAGGAAACTATCACGAGTGGGTGAAGTTTTATGACACATTTTCGGCATTAATAGATTCAAATAAGAACCTCAGTGACGTAGAAAAGTTCTTTTATTTGCGCAGCTGTTTAAAAGGAGACGCGGAAAGAATCTTAGATTCAAGAGAAATTTCGAATCAGAATTATGAAGTTGCATGGAACCTTTTAAAAGGTCGATTTGAAAATAAAAGGGTTATTATCGACAAGCACATTCAGTCTTTGTTGGAAATTGCACCAATCGTAAAAGAATCACATTTGTTATTACGCAAATTAGTTAGCGATTTAGAGATAAATTTGAGATCATTAAAGTTATTGGGAGAACCAACAGACAGTTGGGACTCTTTGATAATATTTGTATACAAAACAAAAGTAGATCACATCACTAGAAAGGAGTGGCAGGAATATTCAATTTCATTGGGAAATGAAGTATTACCTACCATTGCAGATTTCATTAAATTTTTACAGAAACGATGCGAGATACTAGAAAGCATTAGTACCTCAAGTCGAGGCGAAAACTCAAAATCATTTATTAAGAGTACCGAAAAGAAACGTAACGACGAAAGTTCGCTTTCACATGTCGTAATGCAAAACGTATCGTGCTGGTTTTGTAATAAGGCTCATCATATTTATAATTGTAAAGATTTTAAACAGCTGACAGTGCAAGATCGTTTGGAAAACGTGAAGAAATTAAGGCTATGTTTAAATTGTCTTCGTAGTAACCACTTTGCTTCAGATTGCAAATCAGGTGGCTGTAAAATTTGTAAAGGACATCATAACACATTATTGCATTTTGAAAAGGCTCAAAAGACGAATAGTAATTCCAATGATAGTGCAACAGCAGAATCAATTCCTTTGACAAAAGAGAATGTAAATAATTCAATAACGCTCACTAACTGTACCAAAGGCAATACTCATGAATCTATCGTTTTATTATCAACAGCAATTGTATACATAGAAGGTCATGAAGGAAATTTATATAAGGCCAGAGTTCTGCTGGACTCTGGATCGCAATCTAATTTTATGACACAAGAGTTTTTTGAAAAGTTAGGATTACGCAGTCGAGTAATTGATTTGCCAGTAAAGGGGATTAGTCAAAGTTCAATTAACATTACGTGCGAAACCACAGCTACAGTTCAATCAATTTTTAACTCGTTCAAAGTGAGATTGTCATTTTTGGTAATGCCAAAAATTACTGAAAATATTCCTAACGTGTCATTTGATGATTCGAAATTAAACATTCCACCAAATATAACTTTGGCAGATCCATCGTTTAATAAAGAAGGAAAGATCGACTTATTACTAGGAGCTTCAATTTTCTTCGAATTACTATGTGTAGGACAAATAAAAACAGGACTAAGAAATCCTATATTACAGAAAACAAAATTTGGTTGGATCATATCGGGTCCAGTCAATACGCATCCAAATGCAAGGGTATCATTCTGCAATTTATCAGTCAATGCTAAAATAGAAAAACAATTAGAAAAGTTTTGGAATGTCGAAGAGATTTCCGATCCAATAAAATTCACAAGAATAGACCAGCAATGTGAAGATGAATTTGTAAGCACGTTCACACGGGATGAATCAGGTCGTTTCGAAGTACGTTTACCTGTTTGTAATAATTTAAATGAATTAGGTGATTCATATCGAAAAGCAGAGAAACGATTTTACTCGCTTGAAAATAAATTGGCAAAAAATGACGAATTACGAAATCAATACGAAGCGTTTATGAAAGAATATGAAGAACTTGGACACATGTCAAAGATACCAGAAAATGAGATAAGGAATGTCAAAAACACGTTTTATCTTCCTCATCATGCCGTTATAAAACAAGAAAGTTTAACCACAAAGGTTAGAATAGTTTTTGACGGATCAGCCAAAACAACAAGCGGTTTGTCATTAAATGACGTTTTAAAAGTCGGACCTAAAATACAAGATGATCTTTTCGATATTTTGTTAAGATTTCGCAAACATAATTTTGTTTTAACTAGTGATGTCGTCAAAATGTACAGACAAATAAATGTTATTAAAGAACAACGCGATCTACAACGAATTCTGTGGCGCGTAAAGCCAGAATTACCCATGGACCATTACCGATTAAATACATTAACTTATGGAACCGCACCCGCATCTTTTTTAGCAATACGAACACTCCATCAAATAGCTTATGATCATCAATATTCAAATCCAATTTGTAGCGATATAATTTTAAACGATTTTTATGTCGATGATCTTATAACTGGAACTGATACAATTGAAAACGCAAAATTCATTAAAACCAACATCACTAGCATGTTAAGCGATTCGGGATTTAAATTGCGAAAATGGGTTTCTAACGAAAAGTGTATTCTGGAAGGTTCTCCTGAAGAGGAACTTTTAGAATATTACATCTCAGAAAACAAAGATACCAAAGCTTTGGGAATACTTTGGGATGCAAAAACGGATTTGTTAAAGTACGATATCGCTAAACTTCGTACTGATTTAAAGCGGGTAACAAAGAGAGAGATATTATCCACAATTTCACAAATCTTTGATCCCTTGGGACTCATTGGTCCAGTAACTATTCGTGCAAAAATCATGATGCAACGGTTATGGCAGCTAAAGTTGCAATGGGACGAAACAGTGCCAGCTGATTTACATAATTCATGGCGTGTATTTTTTAATCAACTTTCAACATTAAATAATATAGCCATCAAAAGGCATGCTTTGCAAATAGATGCGGTACGTACGCAATTACATGCATTTTGCGATGCCTCAGAGTTAGCATATGGCGCTTGTATATATTTAAGATCAGAAAATAGTCAAGGAGAAATTGCAGTGCAACTCTTATGTGCAAAATCAAAGGTTGCACCCCTTAAACGACATACGCTACCACGCTTAGAATTAAGCGGAGCATTGTTATTGGCTACACTGATCAATAAAGTTAAGAATTGTTTGAAAATGAAAATAGATCAAGTTTTTTTATGGACGGACTACTATTGTATTAGCTTGGTTGCAAGCAGAACCTGCTTCGTGGCAAACATTCGTAGCTAACCGTGTATCGCAAATTCAACTGTTGACGGATATTTCAAGTTGGCATCACGTTTCGTCAAAAGATAATCCAGCGGATATCATATCACGTGGCATTGATCCTATTCAATTAGTTAATTTAGAACTGTGGTGGCATGGGCCAAGTTGGTTAGCAATTAATTTTTCACAAAGCATGCCGCTACCTTGTTTGGATAGTGAAAACGTACCTGAAAGGCGTAAACTTAAACTAACATTTTTGGTAGCTCAATCGAGTATCAACATGTTTGAACGGTTTTCTAGTTTTTTCAAATTACAACGAGTCACGGCTTATTGCTTAAGGTTTATAAAAAATGCTACAATACATCGAAACAACAAAAGAATTGGTATTTTAGCATCTAATGAATTAAACGATGCATTGTTCGTTTTGGTTAAGATGGTTCAATTACAAGGTTTCTCATCGGAAATTCACGATTTGGAAAATGATCGACCGATTTCACAAAAAAGTAAACTATTGTGTTTGAATCCATTTCTGGACGAAAACAAAATAATCCGCGTAGGAGGCAGACTTAGAAATTCTTCTATTGGAGAAGATCAAAAATATCCAATTGTTTTGCCTGAAAGACATAATTTTACCAAATTAATTATCCTGAATGAACATCATCGGCAATTACATGCTGGTACGCAAGCTGTTCTTGCAAACATAAGGCTAAGATTTTGGCCATTAAATGGGCGTAAAGCAATTCGAAGTGTGTTAAGAAAATGTATAACATGTTTTAAGTGCAAACCGACCGGTACATCATTCCAGATGGGTTCGCTTCCTTCTTCACGAGTGACGCAAACTAGACCCTTTCAAGTATGTGGTATAGATTATGCTGGACCTTTTAATCTAAAGGACGGCAAATTGAAGAATCGAAAAATAATTAAGGGTTATATATGCATTTTCGTTTGTTTTTCCACTAAGGCAACGCACATGGAGTTAGTCACGGATTTAACTGCAGACACATTTATTAATGCTTTAAAACGGTTCGTGTCGAGACGAGGTTTGTGTAATTGCATTTATTCGGATAATGCAAAAACGTTCGTTGGGGCTGACAACAAGTTCAAGCAAATTTGTGAATTAGCATTGCAGGCTGACAATAAAGTTTCAAGTTTTTTATCTCAAAGCAGCATTACTTGGAAGTACATACCTCCTCGGTCACCTCACTTTGGAGGACTATGGGAGGCTGCTGTGAAATCTGCCAAATCACACATGAAAAGAATAATTGGTAGTACCAATCTAACTTTTGAGGAACTATCTACTGTTCTTGCTCAAATAGAAGCCACATTAAATTCTAGGCCATTAACTTCTATCTCAAACGATCCAAATGACTTAAGCGCATTGTCTCCTGGTCATTTCCTTATCGGAGATTATTTAAATTCTGTGCCGCAAGAAAAGGTCATTGAGCAGCCGATAAATCGCTTATCACGATTCAAACTTCTACAGCAAATGGCACAGCATTTCTGGCGACGATGGAGCAAAGAGTATTTATCTTCTTTGCAACAGCGCATCAAATGGAAAAGTGACATTCATAAAAATTTAAAAGTGGGCGCGTTAGTCATCTTAAAGGAAGAGAATTTAGCTCCTTTACATTGGAAGATGGGTCGAATAACTGAAGTTTTTCCTGGTTCCGATGGTATAGTGCGCGTTGTAAACGTCAAAACAGTCAGTGGTGAATTGCGTCGTGCGGCAAACAAAGTGTGTTTAGTGCCGTTCGAACCTTAATATTTGTTATAGTTAGCTTTTGTTTTCAATGATAAGTTATTTGGATTTCATTTAATTCTTATAGTATTACATAGTTGCTGTATTATTTTTACTTAATCACCCGATGCATATGTTTACGATTTAATTTATTATTTAGCATTGTTTTGAAAGTAGGTTCTTTCAAGGGGGGCGGAATGTTCAAGTTGGCTGAGATCGATTGATTTAGATTAATCAAGCAAGTAAAAAAAAATTATTAATTATGTCAATTGTAAACAAAAATGTATGTTCTTTTAGTAAATGGTCAAATCATTGATTCGGAAAGAGGAAAGTAGCCAGTCTACATCAGCATCAAGGTAAAATATTCATACCTATGCATTAGACGCAACATGTCTTCTGGGCCACCATTTCAGTCGAAGCAGGGCTGAAAAACTTTTTTCCCCCTTGGATCCGCCCTTGACTAAATCCGATAAGTATTGAGAAAGTTATATGGCTGCGGAAAGTTTATCAATTAAAACCCTGAGAACTTTCCTGACAGCCACAGTATTTTAAAAAAGGTACCTTTTGCACACAACAATCTTTATTTATTTAAATAACAATTTCATATACATAGCACATAGGTACCTACGGTGTAACACGTAAACGTTATATGAAACTACAATAAAAAATTAACCTTGATTTTGATTAATTAAAATTTATCCACTGTGTGGTAAGTACAGAAAATTTGTGCAATTAAATATCACTTAAGTACCTATTACAATTTATAAAGAGATGTAGAGAAAAATACATTAAAAAAATCAAACAACACTTGAAATACAACACAAGAGTTGCTACTCATAATAGTCATAATTTCCTTGGGAACCAGGGACGTGCCGAGCGGGGGGTATGTACCCCCCCCCCCCCCCAGCTTTTTCGAAGTCGGCAATTTCGGCAAATTGGACCAGTCAGTCTGCAACATGGCAATTATTCTATTTTCACAAAACTTGTACCTATTTGTAGAAGTTTGTAGAAGAAATAATGATGTAACAATCAATGTACATTTTTCCAAATGTAATTATTATTAAGTAAAATTATTAAGTAAATAGTATACCTAGTATGCTATTTACTTTTCAAATTTTGCTACCACTGACTGCATCTTTGCAAAGCCGACCCGACATCACTTCAAATACTAAGACAAAAGGTAGAGGTATCGTATCGCCGACCGGCGGGGCGCCGAGAATCGCGATGCCGGACAGTATCAAAAGGAGATTTTGTTTAATAATATTTATAATAAAGAAATAAAAGGAGGATGCAGAGTGAGCCGATTTCTTAGAAAACTGTTAACTAAGATGGCGACATGGACTTGGCGTGCAATAATCTCAGTAGATGGATACATAATTTCAAAAATATTCCATTTACTATCGGAGTATAAATGCAAGGCCTCTGACTTTAAGTGATCATAACAAAAAACTGAGGGGTGAAATTTCTTCATTTTTGGGCAGTACATTAGTCATTTATATATGTTTAACATGTGTAAAAAGCAAAATGCTAGAATCAGGTTGTTTAACTTTTATTTTAATTAACAGCAATAAAAACGCTGTATGTAGTATTTTCCTGGCTGACGGTCAGTTTTAACTTATCATAAAATTGTTATTGTTTCATAAATTGTTACCAAATTTACAAATGTTGTAGCACACATACTTCTGAAAAGTCGACAGCCAATAAATATTGATTATTCATATGATTAACTGGTTTTATAAGCCCTAACCGAAAATGTGCTATTTCGCAATTTACGGAAGTTAAAGAAAAAATTCTTGTTTTAAATGCTAAATTTGATATTACTTAAATCTAACTGCATTATTCTCTTATTGAAAATAAAATTTGTTTTCTTGTAATTCCAAGTAAAATGTGTTGTTTATCGCGAAAGAAAGACGCACATATTCCCGCGAGAGGTAATCTACCACATCGTAAGCAGCGAGCGGCAACCCACAACAATGTGATTATTCTTTTGCATTGTACAAAACCATGCGCTTTACAGCAATAGTGTACGACAACAGCTGCCCCGCGCGGCCGCGCTTCTCCCCTCCAACTGGTGCATGCATCCTTTTTTCAAAATTTCTTTTAAAAAAAAACGATGTATAATGACATTATTTTTGTGAATCGTGTTAGACCACAGTATAATTGCTTTAACCTTGTTATGTTACTGTCAAATTGTTAATATCGAACGTTCAGGTATTGAGTTACATAAGACGTCGTTTTTTCATTATAGCTTTAAGACTAATAAACCAATTGGCCTCAAAAGCATCTCACATTGACAAAAAAGTATACATTTTTCAAATATATAAGTATCTACCACTCAGTTTCAATAATATAGCCGTAATTAATTTTTAAAGTGGAGCGCTTGTGCGATTTGAGTCATAATTAGCGCTTTTTCTCACATACACTGATACAGAAAATTAACGATGTGTTGCAAAAATCTAAAACTGTACACCTTTTTGTAGGAATAAATGATCTTTTAAATGCACTTTATTTCATTAAATTATGATTGCTAATTACTGAGATACAAGCTTCTAAAGTCAGAGGCCTTGCATTTTTACTCCGATAGTAGTAACAAACGTAAGTCGGCAAATTTTTCAAATTTTCGTTACCCCCCCCCCCCCCCCCCCCCCCAACTAAACATTGCTCGGCACGTCCCTATTGGGAACCTAATAGTACAGAGAATACCTAATAACTGTTTCAAATACCTTAATTGCACATAAAATGACATGTAGAATAATTTACAGATACTTATGCAAAACAAGTTCAAAGCAAAACACCACAAATGCGGTGAACAAACCAAATCCGAAAAATGTGAATATAAAAATCAGATGTTTCAAGTTTAGTAGATGATCTTCTGGCGTCGTAGTCGTATCAACATTCTTTGCACCAAATCCTTTACGATAGAAATCATTTTTACGCTTTTCATGTATTCCATTTTCCATCATTTTACTAACAAATGTCTTTAGCGTAGTTGTGAAATAATGATCGATTTGTAAGCGAAGACGAATTTTCATAGCGGGAGTGATCGAACTATCAATTATTTCGTAAGCTTCGATTTTCTTGTTGAATTTGTTTTCTGCTTGACGCATTTCTTCTCGTAATGTAATAACCGCATAATTTCCGTGAAGATCTAAGTTGAGCAGATGATCTGCAAATTGTTTAATAGTAACACCATGTATTGAGTTTTGCAGCTCGGTATAAAGTTTCCGATCGGTGTAATTCGTTTTGAAGTAAACCTCATTAAAATGGCGATGAATATATATGGGTAGCTGAGAATCTGCCAATTCTCTCAAGTTCCGTATTTGAAAACCATATCGCGGTGCTGTTAAAACAGTTGACATATCTGAGGTGAAAGCAAACTGCATGTTAATAGCGTAAAATAAATAAAACAATAATATAATGCGTAAAGCCAGTGATCTGGGAACTCGTGCTACGTTACCACAAATAGTGAGTGACCAGACATTTAAGAACGAAAGACATAACTTATCGAATGTAAATCCTCCATTACGAGAAATAATTACAAACCACATTAACCACACACATATAAATACGATACTTGTTGCTATCCAAACATCACAATTGAAGACTTTCAGACAGACATTCATGTTAGAAATTTGTCTGGCTTTGGGTACCAACCATAGACAATCGGTTCTAATCAATGGTTCCGTTAATTCCTCCTTACCAAGACTGTCGTCTGTCCCCCACGCTATTACAATCATTTCTTTCTTGTTTAACACATTATGATATTCCTTCAGGTCATTAGTCATGGTACGTTGAAAGGTGGCGTTGAGACGGTGTGATAGTTCTATGATGTTGTACTGCATAGCACGAGTAGTTGGATACCTTTCATCTTTATACACATTGTGTGCCATAAACACGAAAGTAACTGGACATTTATTCATTTGATGTATCACACTTGTAAATGAAAGAGACAATTGTTCTTCGCAATCTTGACGAATCCTTAATTTTGTAGCTTTCCCACACTTATTTTCTGGATCAAAGCGATTACACGTAAACAATTTCGATGTTCCATGTCCATAACGCAAAATAATCACATTATTAATGTCGTAATGCCAAAACATCTCAAACATCGCTGCGACGTATATAGTGTTAATAATAACCAGAATTTTAGAATTACCCATATTTCTCTTATTCCTTTCTGCAATAATACGAACGCTATATATTGTACTATATAGAGTATGTTCATCCTTTGGGCATATTATAAACTGCCCATCATACTGTAATTTATTAACATCATTAATAGCGTCCGTATTTAAAACAACATACGGACGCATCATTTCAAAAATCGCATCTTCACATAAATCACTACCATTTAAGATCAAGTTCAAGGTGTCATTCTGTGAAAATAAATGATTTATTGTTTTTTTAATACACATTTTAATTGGCGCGTCCGATCCGTTGAAGTTATTAACGAAAATATCGCACCGAACTAACAATATTTGAAAATAGAGCCACGTTACGAATAACAAATCTTTCATTTTGATTGATAATGACACCAGTTTGCACACCGAAAATGGAAAATTATTGTAAATGTACTCGCTTGATTTAAGATTTAGGTAACACAACTTATTCGACCAAAGTTCCAATACAAACAGACCACAAAACACACACTGTTTTGTGAAACAGACCGAGGAATGAAGTCAACAACGTATTAAATATTTAAATACATATACGAATAATCGATAAACACACAAAAACATTTTTATGTTATTTATTACATTAAAATTGATGTTTACTACATTTTCCCTAAATTAAACATATCATTTATTATACCTAAAGTAAATATACATAAGTAGGTAGGTACATATAAAGTTGTTCTACCCCAATTACGTACGAAAAAGAATCAGGTAAACATAATTTTTTCTATAGCCTTGAGAGGGTGAATAACAAATTGTAGTACGGTCTCTGTCTTCGCAATCAATAGCGTCGGTATTTTCCTATCTATCTAATTTATTTACACATTCTCGCTTTTCGTACGTGCGATACAACGTTTACGAACACAAAAAAATAGTATTTTCTATTTCGCGTCGTTAACAAAGCTATTACCGCACTCAAAGCGGTGCGGTAATAGAAATTTGAGTGCGTTAATAGCGCTTGGTGTAATTACAATTTTTAAAGTTGGTAACACTGAATGTCAGAAATCTAACACACATTTATTATGAAACATTGAAGTATTCAATGAATAATAATAGTGTCAGGAAGAAGCATATGCAATATTAGGTGTTTTCTTTTTGCATCGCCACAGGGGTAGGTAAAGTTACAATAATCACGTGATTAAAGTGCCTTGCGTCATGTACACATTTCTGCCTCAGGTTAATATAAAACTTAAATAAAGCTTTTAAAACGAATAGGGTTATTGAGAACTGAGTCAAATTATTTTTATAAAACGAATGGTGTTGTTATTGACAGAGCTGACTTGGGTCTACCACAACGTGCAAAAAGAAAACACCTATTATCGTGCGACCGGGATGGCCTTTGCATATGGCAGATGATCGTTTCCTGTTTGACAATGGCGTGCTGTCGCAAAAAGATACTTACTTAAAAAATAATAATAAGATATAGATTTCTACTACGTATAGTACTAAGTTTTGTTTTTGTTTACTAGTTTGGTTACAAACGCTTATTTAAAGGTAATTTATAGCAATAAAACACATTATATCAACGTGCAAAACAAATGTTTAATCCCTTAGAAATAATACAGACGCCTATGTTTTAACCTCAAATTATGTGTTTACAAAAAAGCTTGCAATCATGAATTCTACATAAATTAAATGAATTGAACTACTTCCATATGAAATCATGAAATGTGATTCCCACACTAATAGAATAAAAATCACCACTAATTTATCGTTAAAATGTAAATTTAAACAAAAACTAAGTATACGCCTACGCAACGACCATCAACATAACACAAACAAAGTGAGTCAAACTTGGCTTTTCATGGCCGCATTTCCGTCTCGCCTTGACATATACAGGCGTCTGTTATATGCTTCATCCTGACACTATTTATTCATTGAAAGTATTCTTATTATATGGTCTAAGGAAGTATTGAACTGTTGTTATGAAAAGTTTACCTAACCTTAATTTTTTTTACCACCTTCTTGCTCGAATATTTATTTATAAATACATAACGGTAAGTAAACAAACAAAACGATTTACTTTAATTATGTCCGGAAAATGTACAATTATTATAAATATTAACAGTTACATTGAAGTTTTGCTGGGAATTAATGTTAACAGCGGCCGCAGGTAAAAGATTATGAGTCGATATATTTTGTTAAAAATGATATTTTGTATTAGAAGCTGTGTGACAATGGGCTTATTTAATGAATGGTTCAAAATTTTTTAACATATAAAATCCTTAAACACTAAATAATCCTGAAAATTTCAAATCAACCCGATAAGCGGTTCACAAGTTATTACATTTTAAATACGAACGCTTCTCGGTACAACAGACGCTGAGAGTTGTGACGTCACTTAATGGGAGACCGTGAATCGTCAGTATTGCAACTGTACATTTTAACGCATTTTCATTGTCACAACCAAGCCAGCGCTTTTGTGCCACTTCGAAGCGCGGTTTTGTATTTTATAATAAATTGTTTGTTTTAAGAAACATGTGTGAAGGAAATTTTATTAAAGGTGACTCTTGAAATCTACCGGAAGTACACTTATTTATGGTCATGGAATCACTATATAATAACCGAGATGTGTGTATATGTTTGTGTTGCTGTGCACTTTTCCGACAGTCGCCGAATCCTGACGAATGCGGATGTGATATTTTAAAACCAAAGCTATTATAAATTTATAACCTACAAATTAATGCTACAATTATAGATGCCCCGCAAACCACGTAAATATCTGCACTAATTTTTTTCAAAGTAAGTTTTATACATTTTAGTATAAAAGTCAGTCATCTTATTCAAGCGGTATTTGTGTCTAAATATATTTTCTTTACTTAGAAAATACGTTCAAAGTTTCCTTATGGAGATTACGTGTAAAATAGAATTCGCTATTTGTGCTTATTTTTGGGTGAAAATTTTGTGTAAACATGCAAAGTTTGTCTGTCCGAGGTCCTTAACCCATTTCGAACATTAAGACAATGCCAGAAAGTATTTTCGCGAAAATTTTCAAAATGACAAGTACCTATCGGAAACTTTTTCTCGATAACATGGAAATTTAATTATTTCAAGTTGAAAAGTTATTTAAATGATGAAAAATGATTCTATTGTGCCTCGCGTTAACATTTTCATGGTTAAAATGATGTAAAAAGTAGTAACAGCATTCATCGTAGACTAATTTATGTGTCCCGATACCTTCTTTCGGTAACTTTCGAAATGTACATGTTTGTGTGCTTATTTCGAATTTAGAGATTTTGAACGATGAACGATGTCGTAGGTAACATATATAGTCGAATGTTTTCACCGAGAAAAATGTTTTTGTCTACATATTTAACTTAATACCTATTGATGAAAGTAGGTAGCAAGTGTATTGTTACGTTACACTATACCAAAGAGAATACCTATACTTTGACTATATGTACTTCTAAATATACAACTTATATTGTAATTAAGAGGAAGTAAAATCCATATTTACTGCTGTACATATACGTGTAAATGGTGGCCTTTAGTTAGTGAAATAAACAAAAATTTGAAACTGTTTAAGGTAGAGAAGGTCTTTCTATAAAACAGATGTTATGCAACGTTAGACCAGCTTCTATTTGTACATTTTATGTTTTATGGTATTTTTAGTTTTACTATAGTTAAAGATGAATGTTAAAACGTTCTCCCTAAGGCCATTCGTATTCCCAAAAAGTTGCCAGTGTCCAAATTGAGTTCTTTTACATTCAAAATTCATTCTAAACTATCCTTATGAAGTTCACACGGAATTTGTTATATTTTCGTTAATTTTTGGGCAAAGACTATGTGCAAAGACGTAATTAACATTGTGAAAGGGCCATTATCTATTTTGGTCTCAAATCTATTCCAAAAAGTTTGCATTTTACATTTTTTTTAATAATTGGTAAAAATTTACTATAAGTCGGTAGGAACGAATTCGTATATCTTTACCAAATATCAACCCATTTTTGTGATTTTTACGTCAAATGTAAGTAAATGTAGTCCTTTATTTTAGTTACTTTAATAACTTGCTAAATTACAGATACCTACAGGGTCAAAAATCTGAAAAGGTACAAAAATGTATAATTTTTTTTCTTTTTTCAAGCAAATAAGCCAGCTCAACAAGGTGTGATATTTTAAAACAAAAGGTATTACAACCTACAATCACAGATACCCCCTCCCCCCAAAGCACGCAAAACGCGAGAATCGCGTGTACCCCCGTTTATATTTTAATAAAAATCACGATTTTATAAGTACAGAAATGATAGGAGTTAAAATGTAAAACTACATTTTATTATGTCACAGTTAAATCTGACAGCGTGAGAACGTATTTGTCGATAAAATACACTCATTATTAAGAAACAAAACTTAGTAGTAAACTAATAACTTTATTAAAACAAATCCTTGCAATATTGAGTATAGCATCATGCATCAGTACCTATAATCTTACCAAAAATTTAGCAGTCACTGCAATTTTATTTTTCAATAAAACTTTATTTGAAAGTATAATTTAATATTAGGGAGGTAAGGTTTATTTTGAGGTACTTGTTTAACACGTGACCTTGAAATTTTGAAAAATTACCACTTTGGGCTCGCTATGCTCGCAATCGGCATCTTGCTCAAGCCTATGTTTTTCTTAGTTACAATACTGATTGCTCTTACTGAAAATCAAGTCTGGATCCGCCTCTGGAGCATGGATTATAACAAAGAAATATGACAGATTACATTATTGGTTCAGGCGCTTTAGTGGCAATCTACCTATAGTAGGAGAGCTAGTGAACCATTTGACTAACCCGTTTGGCACAAAGCTAGAAACTTTATAAATGATGATTTAATATCATTCAATGAAGAAAATACCGGTCTGGCAGGCATATCGCGGTTGCGTCATCATCCCTTAAATTTTTGAAAATGTAAAAAAAAATTGTTTTTTAGTCGACTCGCACAAGGCTACAATTTTAAGATGTTGTAATTTACATATGTTTAAGTGTAAAAAAAAATTGCCAGACTATTTTGAGGGTTGCAAGTATGTGCCAGAACACAGCAAAGTTGTCATCGGGGTGGTGTAGTCCTGGCGGTACGTCTAAATGTCTGTCAAATTGTGCGGGAAGTGTGAAATTAGGTACACTTATTAATTAGATCAAACTAAAGGATTTGACCCGCAGCACCCCTATTTTCAACCCTTAGTTTTCAAAAGTGCCCCGTATTTAGTTTTTTCAATCCCCTAACGATAACTTCTTTGTTTACAACTTTTAGAAAGAATTATATTAATAAAAGTTTTAGGAATTCTTATAAGAAACATTTTATATAAGGATAACATTTTCACAAATATCAACCCTTATCGAGATATCTGGAAAAAACTGATTTTTGCAGTCTCATTACAAAATCGGTCATAGTATTCTTGTTTATGGTTTCTCAGAAAAATTATTCAAGTAAAAGATGTAGCTATTAATATGATAAATACTTTAGGTATATATAATATTTTCACAGAAAGCAACCCTTAACAAGTTATTTCGATATTTCTGAAAGCAAGCAACCCTTAAGTACGAAATCGCTCGTATCTTTTTTATTTGTAACTTATGAGAAAAAACATGTACATAAATATTATAGAAAATTATATGTTGGGTATTTTATGTCAGTATGAAAATTTCTCAAAAGTCAACCCTTAACGAGATATATCGAAAAAACCATAAACTTTTCTATATTTCACTGAAGTAACATTATTGTTATATAATTCGGTAGGTATATGGATGTGGAAAATATAAGTAAGGGGTAATTTTTTTACAAAACCTCACCCTTAGCGAGATTTTTGAAAAAACAAACTTTCACCCCTTTTTAGAAAAGTTTTCGTAACTTTTTCAATTACGATTGTTAATAATAGCCAATTACAGTGTATAATAAATTGTATACATTTCACCACCCCCAAGAAAATAACATCAAAATATGTCTTCCTTGATATAAAAATCGACCGTTGTTTGCATTTTTCTTAATGACTTTTTATTAATGTACAATTAGATTGTTTCTTTTTAATTATATTACCGCGAATAAACCTTATTTTGTACGTTGAAAATTTCCCCACCAGTGTGATGGTGCAAAATCACTATGATGATTTCATGAAATATATTGTAATTGGCTATTATTAACCGTGAAAAAATAATATTAACAATCGTAATTGAAAAAGTCACGAAAACTTTTCTAAAAAGGGGTGAAAGTTTGTTTTTCTCAAAATATCTCGCTAAGGGTGAGGTTTTGTAAAAAAATTACCCCTTACTTATATTTTCCACATCCATATACCTACCGAATTATATAACAATAATGTTACTTTAATGAAATATAGAAAAGTTTATGGTTTTTTCCATATATCTCGTTAAGGGTTCTGTTCAATTTTATCACTTACAGCAGAACTTCTTTGTAGATGATAACAGATTTTTTTATTGAATGACTTACTACATCAACAACTTGTTTTTTTTTTTTTTTAGTATAAGCCTACCACGCTCATAAAATCAGCGCTGCACAAGACAATCAATTTTCACTACAAAACAGAAAACATTACAAATATTAACACTCTCCCTGTAATTTTACTGTTCTTGTCCTCAACCGAAACTACTCTTTAGTCATTTCAGTCCGATTTTCTTCAGCAGAAGCTTGAAACGAACGCGATCCAATGGCTTTGTAAACATATCTGCGAGTTGAAATTCACCTGGCGTATAATTCACCTCCAAATCACCTTCCTCCAAACCTTCAGGTTGAAGCATGTAGATTTCTTCCTCGAGTTTACCGTACAAAAATGCGGTTTTCACGTCAAATTGTGCTAAAATCAGGTTCTCCTCTGCTGCAACCGCCAGAACCGATCTCACTGAATCAAACCTTGCAACTGGTGCAAACGTTTCATCGTAGTCAACTCCCGGTTTCTGCATAAACCCCTTTGCAACTAATCTGCTTTTGTATCTTGCCACCGACCCATCCAAATTGTGCTTGACCCTATGCACCCATTTGTTGGTAATTGGTTTGCGACCTTCTGGTAACTCAACTAAATCCCATGTGTGATTTTCCATGTGTGACTTCATCTCATCTTTCATTGCTTCTTTCCACTCTGGTGATTCAAGCGCTTCCGCAGCTGTGATCGGCTCATTGATGCACTCAGCTACCATCGCATAAACACCGTACCTTGCTGGCATTTTGATCTTTGACCTATCACGAAGTTTTGGAAATGATTCCTTTTCCTCACTGTCACTTCCGCTTTCACCGTCAGCTTCAACTTCAACTTCTGTAATACTCGGTGTGATCACTTCCGGTTTGAAATTGACATTTCTGCTCAGCGTCACTTTCCTCGTTTCCGGAATCCAAACGCGATAACCATCGTGATTGTCGCAATAACCAATCAGAATTCCCTTTTGACTTTTGCTTTCAAACTTGTGACGTTTGACTTCCGGTACATGTACGAAACATTCCGTTCCGAATTTCCTCAGATGTGTAAACTTGACGTTCTTGCCCAACCACAACTCTAAGGGGGACTTACCAGCTTTGCCCGTAGGTCCACATCTGTTCAAGATGTAAGCAGCGGTATTCACCGCTTCAGCCCAAAGTCCACTTTCCAAAATTGGCTCCACGGAATGCATTAGCGTTCTAGCCATCTCAGCTATTGTCCGATTCTCCCTTTCAGCGCCGCCATTCTGCTCCGGTGTGTAGGCCATCGTAACTCGATGTTTGAATCCCTTCTTCTGCGCAAGCTTTCTCATTTGTTGGTTGACATTTTCCGTTCCACCATCTGAAATCAGTTCCTGTATTTTGATACCAACCGTTTCCGCTTCGTTGACAAAACTTTCCAGACTATCAAAAGTATCTGACTTGTACTTGATCGGGTAGACTTGTCGGTACTTGCTGTAGTCGTCCTTGATGCATGCCCAAAATCTTGCACCACCAACTGACGTAACATCCATTGGTCCAACAACATCTAAGTGAATCCTCTCTCCCGGCTTAGTAGCACGTTCGTCACTTGATCTGAAACTCAACCGATGCTGTTTCCCGAGTTGACACGGCTCGCAGAAAAACTCGTTGATTTTACACTCGATCCCTTTAGCCTTCAGAAATTTGAGCACATGTTGCTTATCCTGATGACCCAGCCTTTCATGCCATAATTGCAGCGTCTCCGGCACCTTATTAACAACTTGTGCACTGACCTTCTCATTCGGCATTACGACTTTCATATCCAACAGGAACATTCCATGATGCAATTTTCCAGTTAATTTGACCTTGCCATCCTTTGACACAGTACATCCCGTTTTACCACCATAGAAGTCCAAATTTTTTAAAGCAATTGATCCAACTGAAAACAAGTTGCTTTTCAGTTCCGGTACATACCATGCTCCTCTTAGCTCACCTGGCAACCATTTTCCCTCGATTAGTCGAGTAATCTTTATGGTTCCAGTGCCAACGATTTTAAGTGTCTTTCCGTCACCAATGTAAACTTCATGAGCATTGTCAACAAGTTTGAATTCGTCGAACCATTCCCGTCTAGGCGTCATGTGCTCGCTAGCACCCGAATCAGCAAACCAAACGTCGTTCGAATTCTGAGCGCTCAGAACACTCAGAAACGCTTGTGTGTTTTCCGGTCCACCTTTTTTAGTTTTGACATCACCTGCACCGTTCTTTGATCGACATTCAAATTGATAGTGACCCTTCTTTCCGCACTTGTAGCACGTAGAATTAGCTCGTTTCTCCTTTGCCTTCTCGCTCTGCGCTCCACTTCGGTTAACACCAGCATTCCCTCTGCTAGTGCCGCCATCACCCGATGTGGTATTTGACGTTCTATACTGTTGCCGTCGCTCAGTATAAAGTGCACTCGAATCCGCAGTTTCGCCGCTTTCCTTCTTACTGTTCAACTCAACACTGCATAGCTGCTCCGCTAGCTTATTCAACGTCCAGTTCTTCTTCTCTGTCAAATTAAGCGCGTTTATGAAGTGAACGTATTCAGCTGGTAATGCATCTAACAACCGACCAATCAGCAGACTCTCAGGTAGCTCGACATTGTCTTCCTTCAACGTTTCATTTTTGACATCGGCCCAGCATACCTTGAATCTAGCGATAAGACTCACGATCGATTCACCAGTTTCCATTTTCAAGTTAAAAAAATCCTTGAATAGTCGTTGTTGACGCTGTGTTGATTTTTGTTCGTAAAGTCCTTCCAGTACTCCCCACATACTACGAGCTGTTTTACACGTCAGCAACTGCTGTTGCAGCGACTGACTCACGTTGTTGTATACGGACATCTTGGCTAGGTTCTCAGCTTTCTTCGCTTTGTTCCTCAGCTCTTCATTCGTCCCTTGAGATAGTTCTCCCGTTAGATCTTTTGACAATGCTTCTTCAGCATTTGCAGCAGCCAAGTATAACTCAATCTGCATTTTCCATACATTCCAATTTTCGGCACCCTCCAGCTTGTAAATCGCAACGTTCATTTTATCCATCATTCAACGTAGTTTAGACAGTAAAATAAACAGTTCAATCGATCACAAACAGTATTTTGTTGCTCAAAAATTATCACTTGAAAAATTCGATTTTCTCACTTTAATCAGTCTATCATCACATAAAGCACAGTTTAGTACGTACCTGGGCCCATAACCTGTTCAATTTTATCACTTACAGCAGAACTTCTTTGTAGATGATAACAGATTTTTTTATTGAATGACTTACTACATCAACAACTTGTTTTTTTTTTTTTTAGTATAAGCCTACCACGCTCATAAAATCAGCGCTGCACAAGACAATCAATTTTCACTACAAAACAGAAAACATTACAAATATTAACAGGTTCACTTTTGAGAAATTTTCATACTGACATAAAATACCCAACAGATAATTTTCTATAATATTTATGTACATGTTTTTTCTCTTAAGTTACAAATAAAAAAGATACGAGCGATTTCATACTTAAGGGTTGCTTGCTTTCAGAAATATCGAAATAACTTGTTAAGGGTTGCTTTCTGTGAAAATATTATATATACCTAAAGTATTGATCATATTAATATCTACATCTTTTACTTGAATAATTTTTCTGAGAAACCATAAACAAGAATACTATGACCGATTTTGTAATGAGACTGCAAAAATCAGTTTTTTCCAGATATCTCGATAAGGGTTGATATTTGTGAAAATGTTATCCTTATATAAAATGTTTCTTATAAGAATTCCTAAAACTTTTATTAATATAATTCTTTCTAAAAGTTGTAAACAAAGAAGTTATCGTTAGGGGATTGAAAAAACTAAATACGGGGCACTTTTGAAAACTAAGGGTTGAAAATAGTGGTGATGCGGGTCAAATCCTTTAGTTTGATCTAATTAATAAGTGTACCTAATTTCACACTTCCCGCACAATTTGACAGACATTTAGACGTACCGCCAGGACTACACCACCCCGATGACAACTTTGCTGTGTTCTGGCACATACTTGCAACCCTCAAAATAGTCTGGCAATTTTTTTTTACACTTAAACATATGTAAATTACAACATCTTAAAATTGTAGCCTTGTGCGAGTCGACTAAAAAACAATTTTTTTTTACATTTTCAAAAATTTAAGGGATGATGACGCAACCGCGATATGCCTGCCAGACCGGTATTTTCTTCATTGACTGATATTAAATCATCATTTATAAAGTTTCTAGATTTGTGCCAAACGGGTTAGTCAAATGGTTCACTAGCTCTTAGACTACTACGTTTAAGCACAGATGGAAAATATTTCCATCTGTGGTTTAAGCTTTGCATTTTGCATTCTGCAATTAAAATAAAAATTCAGCGAAGTGTCCCTTGTATACTTCATACTTGTCGACGATGTGGGCAGTGGGCACAGTCGGCGTAATCCTTCGTTAAAAGAATGTTAAAGCACTAATCAAAGATTTACGTTTATTTCCTGCCGCTAAATTTTTTTTACTAACTTTGCTTCGAGCACATTACGTTGAATATTTTTTTCAGAGAGGCTGTCACACCTGGAAACTTTTCTAATAAATTACTAAAAAAATGATGGCTAAATTCAATTCTGTTTTAAAGAAAGTACCTATTGCACGCAATATCCTTTATTTATTTAAATAATAATTTCATATACATAGGTGTAGTGTAACACAAGTTTATTATAGGTAGGTATAAAGTTCAGTGAATAAAGGTAAACGTTATTATATGAAACAATGCATATGCACTACAATGAAAAATTTATCTTGATTAGTTAAAATTTATCTAAAGTGATTTTGTGCGATACAGAAAATTAGTGAAATTAAATACCACTTAAGTACCTACTTATTACAATTTATAAAGGGATGTAAAGAAAATACATTAAAACAATCAAACAACACTACAAGAGTAACTATTCATAATTTCCTTAGGTAGGTACAGAGAATAAGAACTGTAGGTAGGTACATAATACACATAATTGCACATTAAATTACATGTCGAATAATTTACAGATATTTATGCAAAACAAGTTCAAAGCAAAACACCACACATGCGGTGCACAAGCCAAAACCAAAAAATACGAATATAAAAATGAGATGTTTCAACGTTAGTTCATCATCTTCTTGCGTCTTTTCAACGACATTTGCACCAAATTTATGAAAATAGAAATCATTTTTACGCTTTTCATGTATTCCACTTTCTATCAATATATTAACAAATGTATTTAATGTAGTTGTGAAATAATGATCGATGTATAAGCTAAGACGAATTTTATAAAGGGGAGCGATCGAATCATCCGTTATTTTGTAAGCTTCAATTATCTTGTTTGATTCGATTTCCACAACGCGAATATCGTCCTGTAATGTAACAACCGCATAATTACCGTGAGGATCGAAGTTGAAAAGATGATCAAGATATTGATTAGAGGTAACAGCATGCATTGAGTTTTGCAGCTTGGTATAAACTGTCCGATCGGTATAATTTTTACTGAAGTAAACTTGTTTAAAAGCATGTAAAATATATACAGGTAGATGAGAATCTGCCAACTCTTCCAAGTTCCGTATTTGAAATTCATACCGTGGTGCTGTAAGAACGGTTGACATATCTGAGGTGAAAGCAAACTGCATGTTAATAGCGTAAAATAAATAAAACAATAATAAAATACGTAAAGCGAGTGATGTAGGTCTAGGCAATTGTGTTACGTTACCAAAAATAGTGAGTGACCAGACATTTAAGAAAGAAATGCATAACTTATCGAATGTAAATCCTCCATTACGAGATATAATTAAAAACCAAATTAACCACACACATATAAATACGACGCTTGTTGCTATCCAAACATCATATTTGAAGACGTGCAAACAGACATTCATGTTAGAAATTTGTTTGGCTTTCGGTACCAACCATAGAAAATTCAGTTTTACCAATGGTTCCGTTACATCTGCCGCACCAACAAAGTCGTCTGACCCCCGGTTTATTACAATCATTCCTATGTTTCTTAACAAATCATCACGTTCCCGCGTGTTATTAAGGATGGTACGTTGAAAGGTGGCGTTAAGACGGTGTGATAGTTCTTCCATGACGTACTGTACAGCACGACTAGTTGGATTTGTTTCATCTACAAACACATCCTGTATGACGAACAGGAAATTAACTGGACATTTATTCATTTGATATATCACATTTGTAAATGAAAGAGACAATAATTGTTCTTCGCAATCATGATCAATAATTAATTTTGCCGTTTTCCCACACTCATTTTCTGGAGCAAATATATTACACGTCAACAATTTCGATGTTCCTTGCCCATAAACCAAAATAATCACATTAGTAATGCGGTACAACCAAAATACCTTAAACATCAATGAGGCGTCGGCGTCGGTCGTGTTAGTAATAACCAGAATTTTAGAATTACCCATATTTCTGTTATTGCTTCGTGCAATACCATGTGCATTACGCATTGTGCGATGTAGAGAACGTACATTTTTTGGGCATATTATAAACTGTCCATCATACTGTAATTTAATACCATTAATAGCGTCCATATTTAAAACAATATACGGACGCATCATTTCAAAAATCGCATCTTCACATTTTAAATCACTATTTAAGATCAAGTTCAAGGTGTCGTTCTGTGAAAATAAGTGGTTTATTGTTTTTTGAATACACATTTTTATTGACGCGTCCGATCCATTCAAGTTATTAACGAAAATATCGCACTGAACTAAGAATATTTGAACATAGAGCCACGTTACGAATATCAAATCTTTCATTTTAATTGATAGGTAGTGATACCAGTTTGCACTAAAAAGTAAAAAGTATGAAAAATGTAGTCACTTGAATAAACTCACCAGCGTTCTAATACGTCAGGCAGTCGAATGAATACAACAACGTATTAAATATACAAACAATCAATAAACCAGTAAAAGCTTTTATCGTAATTGGTGGTTCATGTTCACCAACTTTTCCCTAAACTAAACATATAATTTACTATAATGTAAATGTACATATATACAAACTTGTGTTGCCGTAATTTTGGTAGAATTGTAGAAAAAAGAATAATGGAAAAGTAATTTTGTATAAGTTTCCGTTTTATAGTTCTGAAGGATTTATCAAACTATTAATGCTGGAACGCAAAAAACGTCTGAGATCGAGGAAAGGCAGAATTTCTTCTTTTTGGCGTGCAATTTTACTTTTAAATTACCTAAACATTTTGATTTTCACTTTGAAACCTCAAAATAATAGGTACGTTCAATTGGTTTCTCCACGAAATTTGGTTTCTGGGAAGTTTTGAACACGGCGCAAAATTATTATTTGAAAATGCCTCCGCATTGCGGAATGAGCGGTCGGAATGCAGCGATTTGCTGTAGATTTTTGGACTCGTTTTGTTGTTTTTGTCGTGTTATCGAATGCCGTGCGTGCAATGTGGGTTGCGGCGAATGTAACTGTCCACCCTTATTGTACATGTACAGTTATGCTTGAGCGTGCAGCCCTCTTTTGTGTTATTGTGTTAGGCAAAGATGGTTACAGTGGCTTTATTTACAGTATT
This sequence comes from Pyrocoelia pectoralis, assembly GCA_036250285.1. Taxonomy (NCBI): domain Eukaryota; kingdom Metazoa; phylum Arthropoda; class Insecta; order Coleoptera; family Lampyridae; genus Pyrocoelia; species Pyrocoelia pectoralis. The sequence goes on from CM070083.1 coordinate 6,085,201, forward strand.
TACAGGTTATATACATTTATCGTTTTCGGCCTGCCGTAGGCGGGAGTGTACCAAGGAACGGCGAGGATCTTGAAGAGAGACGTCGCGTCGTCGGAAGCGGTAACGTTAACGTAGGTCGTGACGCGATTCGGTATGGGTCGCAGCGCCCACTGTGCGTACTTCTGCATCCGTGGTCGTGCCGTCGGTGGTGGTGGGGCGTATCATCAGCCTTCCTATTCAGATGGCCGTCACACAGTGTTGCCAGATGGGGGAAAATTTTCCCTTTTTAGGGAAAAATTAGAAGTCCAGGGGAAAAAAATTCGAGGGGAAAAGAGAGGGGAAAACGAAAGCTAGAGGGGAAAAAGAGGGGAAAACGAGGGTAGAGTCGGTAGACGAAAAATAACGGTTTCAAAGCAAGCGCTCGCTTGGTAAGTGCTCTAAATGTGACCACTAGCATGTAGCCAACTGCACACAAACTTGGCATCAGAGCCACCTGTAGGCCATTAACATAATAATAATAAGCCCATATCCTAAAAAAGACAATCAACGTGAAGTTCCGTAAAAAGAAAATGAAGAAAAGGAAGCTCAAATCTGCAAAAAGGAACAAACAATCGAGATGCTTAAGAAAAAAAATAGGGAAATTCGTAGAGAGAAAATTATGTTATGCTAAGATCCGAAAGAAGACAACCAGAAGCAGAATTTTACAGGAAGGAGAGATCCGCAGGAAAAAAAGGATGTTGATACCTGAAGAATGTGCCGAAATCCTTAGGAAATAAAGGTAAGATTCGCAAAGATGCTAAATGGGTAGGAAATAAAAGATATTGAGATTTTTAGAAAAAAGACGTTGAATTTATAGAAAGACAACGATTCTCCAATCCCAAAGGAAAAATCAAAATATTAAAATACGCCAGAAAAATAAAAATGATGGAATTCATAGGTAAATGAGCTGCCGAGATCAGCGAGAAAAAAAATGATTCTAAAACTCGAAAGAACAAAAAAATAATGAAATCGGCAGTAAAAAAAACTGACATATCTAAGAAGACAAAGATACTAAAGATGCGATAGAAAGAACAAGATGCTGTGATCCACAAAAAGATCTGCAGGAAAAAAATTTTGCTGACATTTATCCAAAGAAAAGATGCCAAAGAAGAAGAAGAAAAGATTCTCAGGTCCGTTAGAAGAAGGAAGGTGCAGAAATCCGCGGGAAGAATAAGGTAGATACTAAAGATACGAAAGAGAAAAACAAGATGCCGAGATCTGTATGAATGAAAAATTCTGCGATATGTTGATGTCCGCCTCAAATAAGTAAAGCTGAAGTCTCCAAAGGGACAAAAGGTGCTGCGATTCACAAAAAAGAGCAAGATGCTGCAAAAAGAGAAGGATACTGATATCTTTATAGGTACAGAAACGATTTTAAGATCTTCATGTGCAAGAAGATGAAAATACTGATATCTTAAGGTGAAAAAAGATGTTAAGATCCGTGGGCAGGAAAACTGCTGAGATCTGCAAAAAAAATGAAAGTTGAGATCCGCAAGAAGTAAAAGATTCTTCGATCCATGAAAAAGAACAGGATGATGATATCTGCAGGAATGATATGCAAACTCGTCGGATGTACCTACCAACGATCTTTTGTTCATGCTACTCTCCACGCACTGATTAGGCCTTGCATTTATAGCCAAAGGACGCGATGGAGTCGCACATGGAACCTACGGATTGCACTGGCAGAAACAAACACGTGCAGACGGCGACGCATTGTTTAAACTTAATCCAGAGATTTGAACCCCCCTTGATCATCATATTGAAAGTCTACATACGTCAACAGAATGAGCACGATTGATTCTCTATGGCGAACCCGAACCGTCTTGTCAAATAGCAATAGATACAGGTAGTAACAGTCTGGTCTGGAATGAACTATTTTAGAATCTAGCAAGTGCTGATTTTCTGGTATCCCAGCTTGTGAACAAAGTGCAAGTGATGTACATCGAGCAATGTGGCTTAACGATGTTTAAATTATTGGTTGTGTTTTTGGAAGATCCTGGACGCCAGAAAAGAGGCTGATCAGAAACACTCGCTAATTATCGAATTTCTTTTTTTATAATAATTATAATGACCTTATATTTATTATTATTATTATTGTTACGCCTTGTAATGGTGAAATATAGTTTGAATTTGAGCGTGTTACTATTTTTTAATTTCGTCTTCTTTAACTTGCTACTCTTCAGTACAATAAGAAGAGAAAGATCGCGAATTTACAAGCGTTCCTGTCAAACGTTAAATTATATTACAGTGAAAATATGTAGCAAAAAAGTACAATTTTTTTGCTATAAAAAGATTTTGACTTTTTGATCTTTGCAAATAGGAAAGTAAACGAATGGTGGAACGAAGTAGGAAAGTACCTACATGCGTGAGGTAGATTATTCGTCAGTGTTCCTGCTCAAATTCAAAATATTTCAATTATATTGACTTGCTAAGCCTTCGTTTAGTTTAGTAGATCAAAAAGATTGAAAATATATTTTTTTTCTATAGCAGTTGTTAAACTATTTATTCATCTACTCTTTTAAGTAGGTAGATAAAGTAGCACTTTAACCGCAAGTGTAGATAAAGTAATTTGTTTACATCAGATTAACTACTATAAGCCATAGTAGCTAAACAACACAATTGCGATTTTTGTACAAAAAATTTCTCTTTTACTTCAAATTCTGCAATAGAAAAAATGTTGTATTGCACACGACGATAAAGATTGTATAAAATAAATAAAAACTTAAACTTAACCTTTTCACGCGGAAATAACCCAGTAAACATTAGTCATAAAATGACGTATATTTGAGGTAAATTTTCGGTCATAATTGGTCAGTTACGTTACACCCCCACATTATGACGTATTATAGACGTCATTTCTGAACGTTTTTAATACGTGGATTATATGACGGCATATATAGGTAGTTATTTAGTAACTAAAATTTTATTTTTTTAAATTTTAGTTATGTAGCATTTTTAATTACTTCATTTCAAAAAAGCGTATATCGCCATTTGAGTTATTATACCTTTATTTAATTTTTTTATACGATGCCCTTTAGTGTATATTCATTACTACGGTAGGTACTTACAATATACATTAGTGCGTTAACTTTCGCCGATTTAGAGATATCAATATACGGTTTGCGGCAATCGACGCTTCCTTGCCCGATTATCTTCAATATTTATTTTTTAACCTCGATCAAAACGCCACTGTGCAGGTAGGAATTCTGTATCTAGGTAATTTTGCCACCTTGTCTTCATCGACATAACTGAATTACACTCTTAAGCTTTTTTGGTTTCTTAAACAATAAATGAATAATTAAATTTGTTAAAGAAATGTCATTTCACGCAAAATTATATTTATATCTTTTTTATGCAACTTACCTATATTATCTATAAATATAAGTTTCGGGTATAATATTTAAAATACCTGTCTTCTGGCGTCTATGTCAAGCAATAAATTAATTTCAAATTTATTAATTATGACGTTACAATTATGTTTAGGCAATTGGAACGAAAAATTTCTATTTGGAAAAAAAGACATATACAGGGTGTTTCAGACCACCCGTACCGCCAAAATATCTCGCGAAATACAAAACGCATTGAAAAATGAAAAAATACGTCTAAAAAATTTTTTAAGACTCTATTGTTTGATAGTAATAGGATGTCCCCACTCCCACCCTCGTAGGGTGCAGAGGGGGGTAACTTTGTAATCTTAAATACCACCCCCCTGTTTATTATGCAGATTTGAATTTTGCGTTAACAAATAAGAACTTTTTGTTTGACACATTTTTTGAAGTTCGTGACAGATGGCGCTATGATCGCCGAAAGAAGTTTTTCCGATTACCCATGCTAATTTGATGTTACTTTTGTTAAGTCACAATAAAAAATGTTAATGCTTTGTAAAAGGGAAGGGGGGGGGAGCTTTATTTACCCCCCCCCCTCCTTCCCCACACGATCACTTCACCCCTACATCCCATAACCTAGGATGGGAAAACGCAACCATTTTAGATTTAAACAACTGTTCAATACCACGATTGAAGAAGTTAAATTTTGTAAATTTTTTTTGTCTTCGATGGAAAATTGAAAAAAAATGTTGAAATACATACTTTGATTTCACGAGTAAAGAACACATTGACATTCGAGATACGTTTAAATCTAAAATTAGGGGCGAAGTGGCGGTATGTGGGAGGGGGGGGGGGGTAAATTAAGCTCCCTCTCTTCCTTTTTACAAAGCATTATGATTTCACGAGTAAAGAACTCATTGACGTTCGAGATACTTTTAAATCTAAAATTAGGGGCGAAGTGGCGGTGTGTGGGGGGGGGTAAATTAAGCTCCCCCTCTTCCTTTTTACAAAGCATTAACATTTTTGATTGTCACTTAACAAAACTGACATCAAATTAGCATAGGAAATCGGAAAACTTATTTCGGCGATCATAGCGCCATCTGTCACGAACTTCAAAAAATGTTTCAAACAAAAAGTTCCTATTTGTTAACGCAGAATTCAAATCTGCATAATAAACTGGGGGGTGCTATTTAAGATAACGAAGTTACCCCCCTCTGCACCCCCCGAAGGTGGAAGTGGGGGCATACTATTACTATCAAACAGCAATATGAATGTTGAATGACTTGTACATATTCTTTCCTTGCCTTTTTTTTTAAAGTAAAAAATTCGGGCAAGTTGCCGCGAGACTTCCCTTGTATTAACACTTTTTGATAAAATAAATATAGCACAATATACCTTGTGTCCCACGCTAGGGGTACCCAATGGGATTTAACATGGGAAAATTGAAATTATTTTTTTCCTGCTTCCCAAATTAAAAAATCGCAAAAATTTTGACGCAGATTTAAAGTGTCACTTAAAACGTTTCTAAAAACAATTTTTTGATTACAATTTGATAATTAATAAATTAATTACAGGCATTTGAGCCTACTTTCAAATGTGCATAAGTTTTAAGTGCAGTTTTAATCAATATTAGATAAAAAGTGTTAATAACTACAAAACCGCTAAAGATAGGTATAGGGATACCTATAGTTTATCGATGCGTAAATTAAATCGCCTTCCAAATATGTAAAAATATACGGGGTGTTCCATTTGAAATAAATGACTTTTTGGTGTTTGAAGTTTTTTAACTTTGCCACTAATTTTGAACGCCCTGTATAATCATCTGTGATAGGTTTGCAAATGCTTTTTGTGAACCCTTATGGTTTTACTTCGTGTTTGTAAAGTATGAATGTTTTGCGTTCAAAGAAGAGCAAAAGGTGGGCTATTAAACATCCCTCCGCAAAGCGCAAATTTCTCAAAAAAATCATAATATCTCAAAAACAGTTGAAGATAGGTATAGGATAATCTAATACAGATCAACGCAGAATCGATTGTATAATCCAAAAATGCAATAATATACAGGGTGTTCCATTTAAAATAAGATCAATGGCGATTTCCGGTCTTTCCGGAAGTTGTACAACATCGACAATATTTTAGAACAAGAGAAGACTATGGGTTATCCTTAACCTGAAAGTTTCAAATTCATAAGTAGTAAGGGATCCCAGAAACTTCTAATGAACGGGTTCCGTGATATAGGTACCCTGTATAAAGTTCAGTGAATAAAGGTAAACGTTATTATATGAAACAATGCATATGAACTATAATGAAAAATTTATTTTGATTAATTAAAATTTATCCAAAGTGATTTTGTGCGATACAGATAATTAGTGAAATTAAACACCACTTAAGTACCTACTTATTACAATTTATAAAGGGATGTAGAGAAAATACATTAAAACAATCAAACAACACTAGAAGAGTAACACTATTCATAATTTCCTTAGGTAGGTAATTAATAGTACTAGAATAATAACTGTAGGTACATAGTACACACAAATTGCACATTAAATGACATGTAGAATAATTTACAGATACTTATTCAAAACAACTTCAAAGCAAAACACCACACATGCGGTGCACAAGCCAAATCCGAAAAATACGAATATAAAAATGAGATGTTTCAAGGTTAGTTCATCATCTTCTTACGTCTTTTCAACAATCTCTGGATCAAATTCACGATAGAAATCATTTTTACGCTTTTCAATTATTCCATTTTCTATCATTTTACTAACAAAAGTCTTTAACGTAGTTGTGAAATAATGATCGATGGTTAAGCTAAGACGAATTCTATAATCGAGAGCGATCGAACTATCCGTTATTGTGTAAGCTTCAACTCTCTTGTTTGATTCGATTTCCAAATCTCGAATATCTTCCCGCAAAGCAATAACCGCATAATTATCATGAAGATGAAAGTTGAGCAGATGATCAAAATATTGTTCAGGGGTAACATCACGCATTGAATTTTGCAGCTTGGTATAAAGTTTCCGATCGGTGTTATTCTCCCTGAAGTAACTCCTTTTAAAACTATATTAAACATATATGGGTAGCTGAGAATCTGCCAACTCATCCAAGGTCCGTATTTGAAAACCATACCGTGGTGCTGTAAGAACAGTTGACATATCTGAGGTGAAAGCAAACTGCATGTTAATAGCGTAAAATAAATAAAACAATAATAGAATACGTAAAGCGAGTGATGTAGGTCTAGGCAATTGTGCTACGTTACCAAAAATAGTGAGTGACCAGACATTTAAGAAAGACAGACATAACTTATCGAATGTAAATCCTCCATTAAAAGATATAATTAAAAACCACATTAACCACACAGATATAAATACGACGCTTGTTGCTATCCAAACATCATAATTGAAGACTTTCAGACAGACATTCAGGTTAGAAATTTGTTTGGCTTTGGGTACCAACCATAGAAAATCTGTTCTTACCAATGGTTCCGTTACCTCTGCCGCACCAATATAGTTGTCTCCCCCCCAATTTATTACAATCATTCTTAAGTTACTTAACAAATCATCATATTCCCACGTGTAATTAAGGATTGTACGTTGAAAGGTGGCGTTTAGACGGTGTGTTAGTTCTTTGATGATGTACTCTAGTGCACGAATGGATGGGTGATGTTCAGGCATAGATTCGTAAGAAAGGAATGTAACTGGACATTTATTCATTTGATGTATCACACTTGTAAATGAAAGAGACAATTGTTCATCGCAATCATGATCAGTAATTAATTTTGGAGTTTTTGCACACTCATTTTCGGGAGCAAATCGATTACACGTCAACAATTTCGAGGTTCCTTGTCCATAAACCAAAATAATCACATTATTAATGCCGTATGACCAAAACATCTGGAACATCCATGGGACGTTGGTAGTGTTGGTAACAACCAGAATTTTAGAATTACCCAACCTTCTCTTATTGCTTCGTGCAGTACGATATACACTACGTATTGTCAGAATTAGAGAATGTATATTCTTTGGGCATATTATAAACTGCCCATCATACTGTAAATTAACACTATTAATAGCCTCCATATTTAAAACAATATACGGACGCATAGTGATCATTCCAAAAATCGCATCTTCACATAAATCACTATTTAAGATCAACCTCAAGGTGTCATTCTCTGAAAATAAGTGGTTTATTGTTTTTTGAATGCACATTTTTATTGGCGCGTCCGGTCCACTCAAGTTATTAACGAAAATGTCGCACTGAACTAACAATATTTGAAAATAGAGCCACGTTACGAATATCAAATCTTTCATTTTGATTGGTAGTGATACCATTTCGCACCGAAAATGAAAAATTATGCCAAATGTACTCACTTGAAGAAACGCACAAGCGTTCTAACACATCAGGCAGACAAATGAATACTACAACGTATTCAATACACGAACAATCCATAAAACAATAAAAGCGTTTACCGTAACTGCTCATTGTAATTGGTACGTACATATTTACAATATTTTCCCTGAACTAAACATATAATTTATTATTATTATGGAACGTATAGCTATAATCTTGTTGTCAAAATCATGTATAAACACGAATACCTACTGTAAAAGTTATTTTTTTATATAAGTATGGTAAATTACGTTTAATGTATTAGTAAACATAGGTACAAGTTTCTGTTGTACAGTTCTGAAGGATTATCGAACCATTAATTCTGGATTATAGACTACACAAAAAACGTTCGAAATCAAGGACGATGTTGGACAGATTTTCTTTATTTCGCAGACGGGTTGCGTAAAATTTTGTTTTTACATTAAAGACTATGATTTTCACTTTGAAAAATCAAATTAATGCAGTCAAATGGTTGAAGATAAGCGGCCTTACTGGGTTAAAGAGGATAGAAACAATCAGTGCTCTTTTTGTCATGGAACGCTTGGGAACGGCGTTCCACCACCTGTTTTCGACGGATTTTTTTTAAATAGCTGTTGGTGTAAATAAAATCGTCCTGTTGAGCAGGGCAGATCGAATTTGATTTTCAAGAGCTCCTTAATTACACCACCGTTTAACCGCCCTTGCATTTTGGTTGCCTAAACACTGAACGCAGCATAATGCAAAAAACAAAACTTTAGCTTACACTCTGAATTTGCTCAAAATTAGCTTAGCCTTTTAAACCACGCCCCAGCGTGTTTAAATCGCGCTTTCAAAAACGCGCATGTTTTAAAGTTGCTATGGCATCATCATCAATTTGAAAAACGTGAATTCTTATTGGTTATTCATCTGACAGGAGTACTTTGTTACGTCAAATAAAATGACAGATTGCAAATTAATTTCCGTTTTTCTCATTTCCATGACAACGAAAGGTATACTGATTTCACATTAGGAATTCAACCATTTCACATTATTAGTTCTTAGTTCCATTTTAATACCAGATTTCAAAGTGAACCAATAAAAAAAATAGCGTAAAGTTTCGTGGATAAACAGGTCTTTAAAACACGTGCGAGTTTTCAAGCACGACGGCGCAGCCGGAGTGCTTGAAATAGAGCAAGTGTTTTAAAGACCTGTTTATCCACTTATACTTTAATATACTATTTTAACACGCTACTCTGAAAACGTCATCTTTTAACACTCTTGACAGCCGTTAAAAATGTCACTTTTAATGACAGTTGTACGGACGCGTAGTGATCATTTCAAAAATCGCATCTTCACATAAATCACTATTTAAGATCAAGCTCAAGGTGTCATTCTCTGACAATAAGTGGTTTATTGTTTTTTGAATACACGTTTTTATTGCGCGTCCGATTCGTTAAAAATGTCACTTTTAATGACAGTTGTACAAAAAAAAATTTTTTTCTACAAACGTCAAAAAATGACAAGGTTTGCGCATCGATAACAATACGCGAAGTGACCCTTTTTTCATTTACCTACGTTACCATGACAGCGTGCCCGAAATGACGACGCCAGGCGCGAAGTACGCACTGCACGCAAACTAGATGAGAGTTTTGTATTTTAACGTTAAAATAATTGTCAAATTCTTCACGTTTCGTTTGCGTTTGTAGAAAAAATTTTGTTTGCAACTCGTGCGCGAAATACTTTTGGTGATCTCGACTATTTTTTTAACTCGGCTGCGCCTCGTTCAAAAAATCAGTTCTCGATCACCAAAGTGGCATTTTGCGCACTAGATACAAAAATAACTATTAGCGCTCCACCACCTTTTTTTTACAAAAAGAGCACTGGAAACAATTGTAAATAAATGCACAGCCTGTAAAAGGTACGTATGTCAAAAAAAAAGGGCGATATGTAAAGGGGAAATTAATTAATTATTGTATTACTATCTACATAATTATATGGCATTATTAGGCAAAAGTTCAAAGTGTTTTTGTAGTATTTTTGACGGTGAGAATTGATCGGTAACTTAAAATTTAAAAATGCAATGGCATCGGTAGCTCAGTTCTAGTAGGCCAATTGATGTGGGTCAGTTACGATGAGCAGCAAGCGTTAAAATTGGAGTGTCACGCGATTGGGTAAAGTTAGATAAAGCCAAACGGCGCCACGTAATTCTTCAAGAAATTAGGGCTGCTAATCAGAATTACGAAGGTACTAACAGCTTTAGTATCAGTGATGTTAACGCTGAAAGAGAACGGGATTTTGACGAAATAATTAGATAGAGAGATGTAAATTTAACGTGGTTCTAATGATAAATTAAAATGATAACGGTACAGGTTATATGTATACAGGGTGTCCCACGTTTAATGATCAGGACTTTGACATTTTGTAGAGAAACACATTTTAAGGTGGGTTGCTCCTATATACATGGGTCCTAAAATTCTTTGTTTCTCGAGATACAGTGTGCGTCACAATTTTCTAAAAAATAAAGGTTTTATTTATTTATTTCCGAACTGTTGAAAATATTCAAACCAAAATTGGCACACAAGATACATGGACAGAGCATAAGATCTATGGCAACCATAATTTTTGTACACAGCCAAAATACATTTTTCGTGAAATAAATGACAAAAATCTAGTTTGCGGCCGCACGGTAACAGAAACGAAAAAAAGTCTAGAGACATTTTTTGTTCAGAATTGAATGTTCCATCAAAAAGTATATTTCGAATATTTAATTCAGGACTGTACTCTTTCTATTTATCAAATTAGTAGAACGGATTACCCATATCTCCGCCACTGGTTGATTAAAAAAAATTTATATTCTTGAATCTTGTCGCCTTCTGTCCTTATATCTTGTGTGCCAATTTTGGTTTGAATTATTGCCACAGTTTGGAAATAAATAAATAAAAACTTTATTTTTAGAAAACTTTAACGCCCTAGTATCTCAAACAAAGAATTTTAGGAACTATGTTTATAGGAGCAACCCGCCTTAAAATGTGTTTTTCTACAAAATCTCAAAGCCCTGATCATTAAACCTGGGACACCCTGTATAATAGTAATTAAGGTATCAAAGGCGTTATCAACTAAATAACGCCTAAAGTGGACAGTGTATAGGCCGAGGGCCTCTGGCTCGAGGGATATACGTCGACCGTAGGTGTTATGTTCATAACGCCCGTGGTGCCTTCTTTACTTTATGTGATACTTTAAGGTGATTCAAACAGATGATAACAATAAAATCAGTATAGACTCACATTTAACATCCTTGACCGTATCTATAGTGATGTGATGAGGCATAATTTTACCTTTGCGGGCGTTATTTTAAATAACGCCCGTTGCTATCTAAAATCCGGTTTTCATGTAAAGAGGCGTTATTTAGTCATTAATGTTTCTTGTTTCAGCAGTTGTTATGGTGAAATACTAAGGTAGTATATGACCATATTGGCAAGGATTGGAAACTTCTAAACGAATCTAAATTCAAACACTTAATGAAAAAATTATTACTCGCGAAAGCCTACTACAGTTGCGACGAATTCCTTTGTGACAATATAAACCATAAATCTACTGTAATGGATTAACTCTATGTATGTTTGTTATCACTAATTATTGACGTTTGTATACACATGTGTGTTAATAACAAATAAATATATTATTATTATAAAAAAAAAATTCTGGCAAGTTGCCACGAGACTTCCCTCGTATTAACACTTTTTTCAAAAAATAAATACTACTGAATTCAGAAAAAAATACTCTTAAACTACATAAAAAACTGCAATTTTATCTTATAAAAAAATGAGTGCCGCCATTTTAGCTTACACCGGAAGTGACGTAATCAAAGGTAATATCAGCATTTTCGTTCTTGGCCCGAATGCAATCGATTGGCGAAAACCGCATTTCGATAACTTTAATAGTTTCTGAGTTTAGAGCGTTGCAAGGAATGTGTACGTACAGACTACAGACTACAGACTACAGACTACAGACTACTGACTACAGACTACAGACTACAGACGACAGACGGAAAATTTTTTTTTGCATATTTTGAATCTACGTATTCGGAAACGCAAAGATATGTAAAAATTTCCATAGGTCAAATTTTTTTTTTTTGAAAACTAATACAATACTTCCCTTTTACTTCGTACTCGGGAAGTAATTAATGATTGGTAATATTATAAAACAATTGCTTCACTTTCGACAAATGTAAATATTTAAATCAATTCACCTTGGTGAGGAATGTGAAACAAAAATCAAATTAGTGACGTTAACTAGAAAATCAAAACAGGGATGCGATTTAAAAATTCAACAGGCAGTAATAATCGGTGATTAAATTGAAAATCCTACCTTTTGAGTTGAGTCGGATGATGGAATTCCTGGCAAAAATAAGGGTCGCTAAGTCGCTAGCATACAGTGAGCCAAAACAAAATGAATAATTTCAACGAACACTATCCTGTGATCAAAATCGGATAACAAATACATAATAAGTAAAATAAGCAATTTAGTTATTGAAAGTAACGTGAAAATTTAAGGTAAATTGCTAACAAAAATTTTAATGCACTTTAAGATTTGAATTAATAAAGGTCTCTGCAAAGTTTAATTATTCTTATTTATGGCAAAGCAAAAATATGACTTGTAACTAAAGAATTTAATGTTTGATGAATTTCTTCATTTTCTCGTGGTTTTTCATCTATTTATGGTATCGAAATCATTATTGATAGGAAACGAAACCACGTTTTATATAATTTATTATTTCTAATGTCGATTGATTTCGGTAAATACTATCGTCAGGGCAAGCGTCATATAGTGAGGGTGAAGGAACGATGATATTTACCGAAATCGATCGACATTAGAAATAATTATTTAAAACGTGGTTTCATTTCCTATCAATATTGATTCCGATATCCTAAATATAAATTAGCACTTTTGAACAATTATAATAAGGGAAAAATTGATGTTAGGTTTCACAATCAAGTTGGTTCCACGAGTCGTCGCCGTCGGGAGCGAGAGTTCTTGAAACGACGCCGACGGCGTAATGGTGAGAGGATTCTTCACGTCGGAGTTGATGAAGGAAAAAAATTACAGATGTAGACAGCAATGTTTTATCTTGACAGGAAAAGCATGGAGTTGTAGAGAGTAAATAAGTCAAAATTAGTAGGTACGAAAAACGCTAAAAGGGAAAGCGAAATTACAAATGAAGTGCCGTACTTAAGAGATAAAAGAAAACATACCTGGAAAAAGTTAATCCAGCGCTAAAAACCACTCTTTTTAATGTGTAAAAAACCGTAAAAATACGAGATTAGCCAATTTTTCGGAGAACAGGTTTTCGGAATTTTCACCAACTTTGTGGTCGATAAACGCTATAGCCGGTTAAAACCGCGTTAAAACAATGCTTTATTTAATATTTTCCAGTACAAGAAAATCAGCGATATAATTCGTAGCGACGGAAGTAGCGTGTGTTTTGGGGTAGCGAACACCTTATGGCACGCCGGCGCCGTTTTACTTTTTATTCCTGACAAAACCAATCAAACAATTTAATTTAACTTACATAGGTATTTATTCTTAAATTTACTTTGTCTCTCTTAATTATTTGTAGTAATTGAAATGTTAAATAGAAAAATATTAAACAAATAAATTTAAATGAAAATAAAAGTTAGGTATTTAAAATAATCAGTTACAAGAAAAATACCTACATTGAATTTTTATGAAAGTTTACAAATTAACCATCAACAGTTTATTCCAACAAACAATTTAATTCATGTAACATAAAATTAACAAGAATTATATCAAATAAAAATTTTAGTTCTATTAAAATGTTGGTTGATGATTTTAATTCGTTGCTTCGATCGGTGGGTGGCAGTTCTTGAAACTACATCAGTGTACGGAAACACATGTAAATTATAGCTCGAAATAACACCACCGATCGAAACGACCAATTAAAATTATCAACAAACATTTAAAATGTTCTAGATAGTAAGATAGCTTGACGAAATATAAATCGATCGCAGCGCTCCCCAGCAGTGTAGCTGAGTGAAAGTTTTTGAAACTTTTACCTGAAGATGTGGGATTAAATCAATATTCAAAGGAATTTATGCAAACCTTTTATTATTTTTTCACTAATTTACAGAAGATATCAACACTAAAGTAACTTGCAATAAAATTGACTTTTTTTATTTTTATAAAAATTTTTAAAACTCACTTTTATTTTGTTACCTAAATAGGTACCTACCTCCCTCTCCTACATCCTTTTCTTTAATTACACGTAATCAACATAAAGTGTTATTTAAATAAATTGTATAACAACAACTATTATTTTCTAATTAGTTCATTACCCAAATTTAAAGAGATACCGGGTGTCAACGAATCTATTAGACAAGCCATAACTTCTAGAATAATAGGTGTATTAAAATGAGATTTGGTATAGATGAATGGCATGTAAAGAGGAAAATTTTCGCATATTTTTCACCGTCTGGTCACTTCCGGTTTCGCCGGAAATGGCTCTGGTTTTGAATTTTTAAATGGAACACCCTGTATATTGCTACATTTTTGGATTTCTGAGACAATTCTGAATCAGAATATGAATTTTAAAATTTTTTTTACGCCTTCATTTTTTTAGAGTCATTTTTAATATTGCATCTAGGTGGCCATGATTGGACGAAACTAATCTGAGGATCTCAGGTGATGTCAGAAAATTACAATCGCAAAATTTTAGTGACTAGTATGATAGATAGCCATAAGACAAGTTGGAAAAATTACATTTTCGTGTCTAACTATTATTTTTCAAATGGCGACCGTTTTTAGACAAGGACTTTCCGAAAAGAGGATTTTTTGGCGAATCTAACGATACTAATTTATTTGCGATTGGATTAAAAATAAGAACATAAATAAGGAAAATACTGGATAATAATTTATTTACTTTTGTCAAATGTGCCATGGATAGCCGTGATGCATAATATTTTGTACCTAGTTACTTTTATCAAGTCTTCTTTGGAGAACAAAACACTCCCTTTATCACAGTAAAAGTTTCTGGCACACTTGACAAAAGTAAATAAATTATTATCCAGTATTTTCCTTATTTATGTTCTTCCTATCTATCGTACTAGTCGCTAAAATTTTGCGATTGTAATTTTCTGACATAACCTGAGATCCTCAGATTAGTTTACGTCCAATCATGGCCACCTAGAGGCAATATTAAAAATGACTCTAAAAAAATGAAGTAGGCGTAAAAAAATTTTTAAAATTCATATTCTGATTCAAAATTGTCTCAGAACTCCAAAAATGTATCAATATACAGGGTGTTCCATTTAAAAAGTCAAAACCAGAGCCATTTCCGGCGAAACCGGAAGTGACCAGACGGTGAAAAATATGCGAAAATTTTCCTCTTTACATGCCATTCACCTTTACCAAATCTCATTTTAATACACCTATTATTCTAGAAGTTATGGTTTGTCTAGTAGATTCGTTGACACCCGGTATAGGTAATATAATTAGGTGTAGAAAATGGCTAAATAATGTACATATGCGCACGTTTCAGAGCTTAACCACTTGGTATTTTTTCTGGCTAAAAAACGAACTCCCTTCGCAGAGCCCTTTCCTCCATTATCGTACAAATCAGACGCTTATAGGTGGACTTGGTACACTTTTTCTACTTTAAACTATCTTTTATGAAGTAAACTAACATATTCTGCACTTTTTTCCAATAAAAAATTTCTTCACTTTTTTGCCAAAAAAGCAAGGTTAACAACCACTTGGTATTTTTTCGGGCTAAAAAACGAACTCTCGAAATTCGACCAAATTCGTCACAAAGTTGAAAGCGGCTACAAAACACAATTACGTCATAGAACGCCCTCAAAAAACTAATAGATACTAGAGGTACAATTACAACACCTTTTCAGCTTTTAAGCAGTCGCACAGCGCACACAAAATTCATTACGTATTGTCAAATTGTGTGCATACAGAGTGGCCCATTGAAAAGGTAACACGCCTGTTTTGGGACACTTAGACCAGTTTCTTAAAAGAACGCTCGGACACGTCGATTTTCTATTTTTGGGGGACAACTTTTGATGTCAAATTTGACTTTGTCAGGTCAACCCCCTAGCCCCAGCAACCCCTAACGCAAGAATTTAAATAGGGAAAAAGAGTCGAGCGACCCCTCATTGGAAACGTCTTTTAATTCTCTATGTGACAGTATGAATGAAAATTAGTTTTATTCAATTTTTTTTTCGCCCCCATGAAAAGCACCCTCCAGATTAACGAAGGTGGGGGTGTTGTTTAGGAAAAATCCTGAAACACGTCACTTTTGACCTTTTGAACGGCACATTTTGATGTCAAATTTGACTTTGTCAGGTCAACCCCCTAGCCCCAGCAACCCCTAACTCAAGAATTTAAATAGGGAAAAGGAGTCGAGCGACCCCTCATTTGAAGCGTATTTTAATTCTCTAATCGACAGTACAAATGAAAATTAGTTATTCAATTTTTTTTCGCCCCCATGAAAAGCACCCTCCAGATTAACGAAGGTGGGGGTGTTGTTTAGGAAAAATCCTGAAACATGTCACTTTTGACCTTTTGAACGGCACATTTTGATGTCAAATTTGACTTTGTCAGGTCAACCTCCTAGCCCCAGCAACTCCTAACTCAAGAATTTAAGTAGGGAAGGGTGTCGAGCGACCCTTCATTTGAAGCGTCTTTTAATTCTCTATTTGACAGTATAAATGAAAATTAGATTTACTCAATTTTTTATTCGCCCCCATGAAAAGCACCCTCTAGATTAACTAAGGTGGGGGTGTTGTTTAGGAAAAATCCTGAAACACGCCACCTTTGACCTTTTGAACGGCACATTTCAGGATTTTTCCTAAACAACACCCTCACCTTAGTTAATCTAGACTCTAGAGGGTGCTTTTCATCGGGGCGAAAAAAAAATTGAATAAAACTAATTTTGGTCATACTGTCGAATAGAGAATTAAAAGACGCTTCAAATGAGGGCTCGCTCGACACCCTTTCCCTATTTAAATTCTTGAGTTAGGGGTTGCTGGGGTTAGGGGGTTGACCTGATAAGGTCAAAATTGACATCAAAATGTGCCGTTCAAAAGGTCTAAGGTGGTGTGTTTCAGAATTTTTCCTAAACAACACCCCCACCTTAATTAATCTGGAGGGTGCTTTTCATCGGGGCGAAAAAAAAATTGAATAAAACTAATTTTCATTTGTACTGTGGATTAGAGAATTAAAATACCTACGCTTCAAATGAGGGGTCGCTCGACTCCTTTTCCCTATTTAAATTCTTGAGTTAGGGGTTGCTAGGGCTAGGGGGTTGACCTGACAAAGTCAAATTTGACATCAAAAGTTGTCTCCCAAAAATAGAAAATCGACGTGTCCGAGCGTTTTTTTAAGAAACTGGTCTATGTCCCAAAACAGGCGTGTTACCTTTTCAATGGGCCACCCTGTATATTTATCACCTGATAAAACATTTAGTAAAATAACAGTATAATAAATTGTTAACGACGTATATATACTGTGGTACAACGACGTTTACCTGTAACTGAAAATTAAGAGTAATATTATGAATGTTGAATGACTTCATGATGAATGATGAATGAATTCATTTGGCTTAATTTAAATATTACTGTTTAGGCGTACATTGTAATTATACCTATAGAGTGTTTATTGATGTGTTAATACCAAATTTAAACTTTGCCATCTTTCGAAATCACCACGAAGAGCATGAATTATAACAAAGAAATATGACAGTTTACATTGGGACAGTAATTTTAATCGAGATTACCAATAGTTTCTACGGAAGTGCACAATAGCCATATTAGCAAATTATACCGTGTGACAAGTTTCAAAGCGGGACATAGCCGAATAGCATGGGAAATAACATATTTGCAGTTTGTTGCTCACCAGTTTCATCTACAAGAACGGTAATGATGTCTACCGAAAGAGCATTATTTTCTGAGCCTGTTTACACCAAATTCTTTGGTATACTTACTAATTCACTGCTATTTTAATTAAAAAATAATTTTCAAAAGTTAAAAAGTATGAGCAGCCATGACATGTCAAATTCAAATAATGTTTAATATTAATTTTTAGACCTGTTGCCTGTTTAAACAGTAGTTCCTTCTTATAATAACTATTATTATCTATCATTATTCATGGTTAAATTTTTCAAGAAAATGCCATATTTATTACATAGTTAATTGAAAATGTTTGAATTGATAATATTCAAAATTATTCGAATTTGACATGTCACGGCTACTCATATTTTTAACTTTTGAAAATTATATTTTCCTAATTAAAAAGCAGTGAATTAGTAAATAGGTAAAATATTTGGTATAAACAGGCTCAGAAAATAATGCTCTTTCGATAGACATCATTACCATTCTTGTAAATATAATTGGTGAGCAGCAAACTGCAAATATGTGATTTCCCATGCTATTCGGCTATGTCCCGCTTTGAAACTTGTCACACGGTACCTATACTTATTGATATTCGAAAACAAAAAAATTCACCTATTTATCCATTTTTCAAACTCCAGAGAGTTCACTGGTAACTATGGCCGCATTGAATCGCAAAACGTCAAAAAATGGCCGTATTTCGGCAGTGGTTTGTTTTGCCAAAAAGTTTGCAACGGCACAAACGCGGCACTAACGAATTTCGACGTTTGTGCTTTTCATGTTCTGCTACCCATGTAGCACCGTTTATTGGCGTTAGCTTGGCGGAATATTAGCGCAATATAGAGAGATTAGGGCAATATTGTCGAAGTGCCGTCAATATTGGGTGAATATATTTTTGTGATATTATAAAAATATTGGAAATACAATATTTAGTGAATATAAAAACAATATTTGCAATATTTAGTAAATATTGCTATCTAATGTAGGTATATTCAAATATTGTACACACAATAATGTACCAATATTGCGTGTACAATATCACTAAATATTGAAAACCTACATTTAAGCAAAATAACATACATATTTGTAATATTGAGTAAATATTGATATTCAATGTAAATTCAAATATTATACATACAACAATGTACCAATATTGCGTGTGCAATATTACTAAATATTGAAAATATTTACAATATTTAGTAAATATTTCTGTACAATATAAAGTCAATATTTATTTATCAATAATATAACAATACCGTGTTTTCAATATTACTGGATATTTAAAATGATATATTTAGGCTACATGGAAAAAATATTCATAAATAATAACGTTACGATACTTTCTCAAAATCCGTCGAATGTTAATTTTCGCCGATTTAGAGATATCGAAATAATCAAATATAATATGCGCGCCCTCCTCAATATTTTATAGTATTAGTGTTCAACTTTAAATTACAAAATTATATGTCTCCGGGGCTCAGTTGTTTCAGGACTGACTTCTTAATCGGGTGATTGATGGTTCGAGCCCTACTTGAAGCAGAAGTCTTTTTTAGCATTACCGATCTCCTCCTCTGGGGAAGGAACCACCGGAGCACATGGAGCGCCTGCACCTGCAGGCGCTGCGTACTGAGAATAGTCCCTCGGAATAGTTAGGGCTCTGGGGTGGCGCAGGTCCACCCCCTTTCCTACTATTTTGGAACACATTACGAAACAATAATGGGCCAATATTGTATAAATATTTTCCTCAATATTGAAGTAATATCGGTTAGTAGTATTTAGCCAATATGTAAAATTGTTCACATTTCAATGTAGTGACAATATTGTACATTAATATTCTACCAATATGTTTACAACGAAACGCCAATATTACATCAATATTAAGTGCTAATGGGTAACTTCACGCACTCCTCACCAGAACGTTTTAAACGTTACCCATTTCACATCTTTATTAGCAAAGTTGTGTTATGAAATTTGAAAGTAATTACGAAACAATAATAATTACAAGCTCCGATTTGCTACCATAAGTAACACGAAACATATTGTGGATCTATATTACCTATACACTTAGTTACTAGGAAAAATTTTCTCGAATAACCCTTCGTTAAAAGAAAGTTAAAGCACTAATCAAAGATTTACGTTTATTTCCTGCCGCTAATTTTTTTTACTAGCTTTGGCTCGAGCACATTACGTGGAGGTGGAATATTTTTTCCAGAGAGGCTGTCTCACCTGGAAAGTTTTCTAATAAATTACTAAAAAAATGATGGCTAAATTCAAATCTATTTTAAAGAAGGTACCTATTGCACACAATATCCTTTATTTATTTAAATAACAATTTCATATACATAGGTGTAGTGTAACACAAGTTTATTATAGGTATAAAGTTCAGTGAATAAAGGTAAACGTTATTATAAATGAAACAATGCATATGAACTACAATGAAAAATTTATCTTGATTAGTTAAAATTTATCTAAAGTGATTTTGTGCGATACAGAAAATTAGTGAAATTAAATACCACTTAAGTACCTACTTATTACAATTTATAAAGGGATGTAAAGAAAATACGTTAAAACAATCAAACAACACAACAAGAGTTACTATTCATAATTTCCTTAGGTAGGTACAGAGAATAAGAACTGTAGGTAGGTACATAATACACATAATTGCACATTAAATGACATGTCGAATAATTTACAGATATTTATGCAAAACAAGTTCAAAGCAAAACACCACACATGCGGTGCACAAGCCAAAACCAAAAAATACGAATATAAAAATGAGATGTTTCAACGTTAGTTCATCATCATCTTGCGTCTTTTCAACGACATTTGCACCAAATTTATGAAAATAGAAATCATTTTTACGCTTTTCATGTATTCCACTTTCTATCAATCTATTAACAAATGCATTTAACGTAGTTGTGAAATAATGATCGATGAGTAAGCAAAGACGAATTTTATAAAGGGGGGCAATCGAATCATCCGTTATTTTGTAAGCTTCAATTATCTTGCTTGATTCGATTTCCATAACGCGAATATCTTCCCGTAATGTAACAACCGCATAATTACCGTGAGGATCGAAGTTGACCAGATGATGAAGATATTGATTAGAGGTAACAGCATGCATTGAGTTTTGCAGCTTGGTATAAAGTTTCCGATCGGTATAATTTTTGCTGAAGTAAACTTGTTTAAAAACATGTAAAATATACACAGGTAGCTGAGAATCCGCCAACTCATCCAAGTTTCGTATTTGAAAATCATGCCGTGGTGCTGTTAAAACAGTTGACATATCTGAGGTGAAAGCGAACTGCATGTTAATAGCATAAAATAAATAAAACAATAATAGAATACGTAAAGCGAGTGATGTAGATCTAGGCAATTGTGATACGTTACCAAAAATAGTGAGTGACCAGACATTTAAGAAAGAAAGACATAACTTATCGAATGTAAATCCTCCATTACGAGATATAATTAAAAACCACATTAACCATACACATATAAATACGACGCTTGTTGCTATCCAAACATCAGTGGCGCCGGGTTTTTAAGATCTACATGGGGGCAAGGGGCAGCAGCACTACAGGAAAAGCTCATCTTTTAAAATCATAAGGAGCAACGGTGCAGGTATTTTTGAAATATCAAGATAAAAAAACTACTTTATTGCAGTTTCATTTTTATTCATAGAAGACAACATTTTGGAAAAACATCTAAACTGCATACAATGTATTTCTTTGTTTGTAATAGAGTACGACATACTAAATATTACCATCTATTCTATGTTGTGAATGATGATTTAACGAAATAACCACGAACTTCATAAATAAAAATGGACTGCTAATAGCATATGCCTACTTCTTCGCTTTTGACGCCACCAAGGATCCGCCATGATGAGCGCAAATATTAGTAACATTCTGGTAACATTTGCATATTTGTGTTGTAGATTGGTCATGGTTGGTACCTCTGCTAGCAGCTGATTGAATTTTTATTTTCTTGTGTCAAACGTGATATAACCTGAAAATTTTTAGCCTTAAATACCTTTAGATTTTAACAGTTAAGAAGACAATAAAGTTGTTTATAATATTCGTTTTATCAAATTCAAGTGTGAATTTCAGCTATGAACTGATAAAAGTATTTTTTTACGTGATCCGAATTAGATTTCAAATTTTCGCGGTTGAATTTGCGCTCATCATGGCGGACGCTGTAAGGTGTCATTTCGAATACATGTGATTATCAGTCCATTTTTATTTATGAAGTTCGTGGAAATAACTGATATGCTAACACGCTAACAGCGACAGCCTAGGAAAAGACTAAACAAAACATTTTTTCCGGTCAGTATTGTCACAGACTGTGGTATCGTGTATAGTCACGTAATTTTGATATAAATCTGCATACACTATACACTATACAAACAGGTAAACTGAGCCAGTCATAACATAATTAAACATCTGCATCATAAACATACAGAATTATTTACTTCTGGATCGGTCCTGATCTGATATTTCTGAAAATTTTTAAATTCTCACTTTCATGGCGTGAAACAGATAGATATAGACCTATTCCTAACATTTTTACGTATAAAATTAATGTGCCTCACTTTCCCAAATCCCAATTTTGTTCATAGTCATGTTCACGTGCCAGTGAAGTGCATGGGGGCCATGCCCCCACGCAATCTGCCTGCATGGGGGCACGCGCCCCGCTGCCCCCACGAAGTCGGCGCCACTGCCAAACATCGTAATTGAACACTTGCAGGCAAACATGTATGTTAGAAATTGGTTTGGCTTTGGGTACCAACCATAGAAAATTCACTCTTACCAATGGTTCCGTTACGTCTGCCACACCAACAAAGTCGTCTGGCCCCCAGTTTATTACAATCATTCCTATGTTTCTTAACAAATCATCACGTTCCCGCGTGTTATTAAGGATAGTACGTTGAAAGGTGGCGTTGAGGCGGTGTGATAACTCTTCCATGACGTACTGTACGGTACGGCTAATTGGATTTGTTTCATCTACAAACATATCCTGTATGACAAACAGGAAATTAACTGGACATTTATTCATTTGATGTATCACATTTGTAAATGAAAGAGACAATAATTGTTCTTCGCAATCATGATTAATAATTAATTTTGCACTTTTCGCACACTCATTTTCTGGATCAAATATATTACACGTCAACAATTTCGATGTTCCTTGCCCATAAACCAAAATAATGACATTAGTAATGCGGTACAACCAAAATACTTTAAACATCAATGAGGCGTCGGCGTCGGTCGTGTTAGTAATAACCAGAATTTTAGAATTACCAATATTTCTGTTATTGCTTCGTGCAATACCATGTGCATTACGCATTGTGCGATATAGAGAACGTACATTTTTTGGGCATATTATAAATTGCCCATCATACTGCAATTTATTAACATCATTAATAGCGTCCATATTTAAAACAATATACGGACGCATAGTGTTCACTTCAAAAATCGCACCTTCAGATAAATCACTATTTAAGATCAAGTTCAAGGTGTCATTCTCTGAAAATAAGTGGTTTATTGTTTTTTGAATGCACATCTTTATTGGCGCGTCGGATCCGTTCAAGTTATTATCGAAAATATCGCACTGAACCAACAATATTTGAAAATAAAGCCACGTTACTAAAATCAACACTTTCATTTTGATTGATAGTGATCCCAGTTTGCACTAAAAAGGAAAAAGTATGAAAAATGTACTCACTGGAATAAACTAACCATCGTTCTAATACACGACAGGCAAGCAAATGAATACAACAACGTAGCATAAACGAACAATCAATAAAAGTAATAAAAACTTTTATAGTAATTGCATTATAATTGGTGTATCGCGTGTTTTCCATATTTTCCCCAAACCAAACATAATTTACCTACTATAAAGAAAATCCGATATTTGTGTTGCTCGAATTATGGTAGTAAAAAGAATATTGGAAAAGTAATTTGAGAATAGTAAATTACGTTTAATGTATTAGTAAACATACAAATTTCTGTTTTATAGTTCTCAAGGAATCTGGACAGAATTTCTTCTTTTCGTCGTTCAATTTTGCACATTATAATTTTCACATTGAAACCTCAAGATAATACAGTCAAATGGTTGAACATAAGCGGCTTTACTGGGTAAAAAAGATAGAAACAATTATTGTAAATACCTACAGGGTTTTTGGGAAGTTTTGAACATGAAAATGGCGCAAAATTGTTATACGAAAATGCCTCCGCATTACAAAATTAGCGGTCGGGATGCAGCGATTTGTTGTTGATTTTGTTGTTTATCTTGCTCATTGTTCACAGTAGCTATACTTTTCCACAGACAGAAAGTTCAATACTTATGAACAAATGAGGCGACGCTTGGCTAAACCTTGATTGGTGGATGGTTTGTCGTGCTATCGATTGTCGTGCGTGCAATGTGGGTTGCGGCCAATATGTAACTGGCCACCCTTATTGTAGAGTAAAATTTTTATGAGAACTACATGACCTCACACAATTTTCGATACAAAAATCGTTCAAAACAAGCAAATACAACAATAATCACAAATTTGTCCGCGCGAAAACAAACTAAATTTGTCAAAGTATTGGAGGTGTGTGAAGATAGCCGTATTATTTTGGAATAACAAAATTAAATCATATCTATAATTAAGCGCTCATTATGCGCCATTTTACGCCGTTGAAATGAAGTTTTGCGCCCTAATAGGAAAGGAGGTATTACAAAAATTACATTCATACGGCCATGTTCACGGAGCCGTGAATTTTTTATAAATTGATTTCTTTTTGCAGAATAACTAGGCGCCCATTAAGCGCCGTTTTGCGCCGTTACAATAAAATTTTGCACCCTAATAGGAAAAAAGTTATGACAAAAATTGCGTTCCAACGGCCAAGTTCACGGAACCGCTCATTTTGTTAAAAACTAATTTTTCCTTAAGAATTAATTAGGCGCTTATTAGGCGCCGTCTTGCGCCGTTAAAATAAAATTTTGCACCCTAATAGGAAAAAAGTTATGACAAAAATTGCGTTGCAACGGCCAAGTTCACGGAACCGCGCATTTTGTTAAAAACTAATTTTTCCTTAAGTATTAATTAGGCGCTTATTAGGCGCCGTATTGCGCCGTTAAAATAAAATTTTGCACCGTAATAAGAAAAAAGTTATGACAAAAATTGCGTTGCAACGGCCAAGTTCACAGAACTGCGGATTTTATTCAAAACTAATTTATTCTTAGGCATTAATTAGGCGCTGTTAAAATAAAATTTTTTACCCTTATAATTATTTTTTCAATGCAAAGGATAGTATTGCTGTTTCCATATTTGTTAAGGATATTAACCTATTGCCCGGTTCGCTTTCAAATGTTAATAAACGTGTCTAAATTAATTAATTGAAATTAATTGAGTCCATAATTCGGTGGATAAATTTCTCACAGAATGGGGTTGAATCCGTAATAGTAGTAGAAAAATCACACTACCTTCCCCATAGTTATTTAATGAAGTTTAGATTGAAATTAAGTAGGCGTAAACTTTCAACCATTTTAGTCATTATAAATTAAAATTACAAGGTTACCAATTACAGCTCTACTCAGCAAACAAGATAGTTGGAGAGGGGATACCGGCGCGGCGCTAGAGTAGCTTTTAAGGTACAATCAGGAAAAAAATATTTGGGCGCTTAATTTAAACTTGTATCGTTGGATACACATAAATGTATTGTATGCTGCATGAGAAGCCATCAGAAAAACTGATTTTAACAAACAAGAGTAACACAATAAAAGGATTAAGTAATAATACGCACGCGGAAAATGTCAGCTGTAAACTGTAATAATTTACTTTCAGCTATGAATGTACACCTTAGAATTCTCAAATATGATTGGACAAATAATTTGCCGCGTCAAAAATTTCAAATACATTATTTTAGTTGACATATTTTCCGACTATCTTGTTTGCTGAGTGGAGCTGTACATAAGTTACGACTAAAGTCACTAGAGTAGTGACTTTAGTTACGACGTTACGACTAGAGTCCCTATATAGAGAGAGTACCGCAATTGACGCCATTTTGACTCCAGAAAAGGGCGGGAAATTTGAATTGAACAAAGTTACGACATGTTTTAACGCAGTCATCTTCAGGCTATAATACAGGGTGTCTCACGGTGACCGTCGGTTAGAAGTATATCAAGAACTGTAAAAGCCAGAGATTTGAAATTTTGCATATGCGACATGGAGTGTTTAATCTATTAAATAAAAATATTTTCCAAATGGCAGCACTTCCGGAAATACCGGAAGTGACCATCAACTTCTTTATTTTAAATACAAACCAGGCAATTTTTTTTCACATTCTGATGTGTCATAAAATGTTTAGTAAGTATGCTTAAAATAATCGGCGTATCAATTTTGATTGTTGAGAAAAAAATTTTTTTTCTCTGAAATATGTCAAAATCTTGTTTAGGAAATAAAATTGAAAGTCGAAAGTGGTAAAAGTTAGGGAAATGGAATTTTAGGTTCTCAATGTCAAAAGATTGAGACACAATTGTCTGTCATGGATAATAAAAAATTGCCCGCGGTTACGTATCTATTTGACGTTATTTCCAGACTTAAGAAAAACTTTAAAAAGTCTCTTTTTTTAAATGGAATGCCTATTTAATTATCGGCCCATTCGATGCAGAAATAAATTTCCTTTAAATTGATATACCATGTTCCTATACCTAAAATCAATTATTACAGAGTTATTTACATTTTTCTAATTAAATTTATAATTACATACTTGACAAAACATGGTTGGCTTTGAAAATTTTCAAAAAATTTTTATTCAAATGTTTCTTATGCTTTTATGATTATTTAAAATTCTATCTATGCAACTTCTTGACTATCCAAGGTCTCTTTCCGCCGAACGAACAGAACTTTCAGGGAAAACATTAAAATATCCCAATACATTGGTTTCTGCAGCGTCATTGGGGACAATTGGCTTTTCCAAATTTCGTGGCGTATTTACTTCGCCCAAATTTAGAATATTCTTTTCAATCATCCTGATTTTTTGTTCTGTCATTGTAGGTAAATGCGATATCTTTCGTTAAAGTGTTGAGTGATTCTTTATTCAATGGTTAAAAGTTCTGCAGGTCCGAAAAGTAATACGAGCAGACTCGCCATGAATGTAAAACAAATTTAGAATATCAGCGTTTGTGTATTCCATATTTCCCAATTAAAAACAAATATTAAGCGAAAAAATCAAAATTCAAACAGATAACACTGATAACAGTGATAACAAACGTAAATGTAGCGTAAACTTTCAAACTGATAGCTAACTGACAACTGTCATCATAAGAAACAATTGATTAAAAATTTTTTGAAAATTTTCAAAGCCAACCATGTTTTGTAAAGTATGTAATTATAAATTTAATTAGAAAAATGTAAATAACTCTGTAATCATTGATTTTAGGTATAGGAACATGGTATATCAATTTAAAGGAAATTTATTTCTGCATCGAATGGGCCGATAATTAAATAGGCATTCCATTTAAAAAAAGAGACTTTTTAAAGTTTTTCTTTAGTCTGGAAATAACGTTAAATAGATACGTAACCGGGGGTAATTTTTTATAATCCATGACAGACAATTGTGTCTCAATCTTTTGACATTGAGAACCTAAAATCCCATTTCCCTAACTTTTACCACTTTCGACTTTCAATTTTATTTCCTAAACACGATTTTGACATTTTTCAGTGAAAAATTTTTTTTTCTCAACAATCAAAATTGATACGCCGATTATTTTAAGCATACTTACTAAACATTTTATGACACATCAGAATGTGAAAAAAAATTGCCTGGTTTGTATTTAAAATAAAGAAGTTGATGGTCACTTCCGGTATTTCCGGAAGTGCTGCCATTTGGAAAATATTTTTATTTAATAGATTAAACACTCCATGTCGCATGTGCAAAATTTCAAATTTCTAGCTTTTACAGTTCTTGATATACTTCTAACCGACGGTCACCGTGAGACACCCTGTATAATATGTGAGCACTAAGACTAAATTAGAGTAACATAGGTACTTACTTAAAATAGTTTAAATTGTAGTGAGATGAAGAAGATGTGGGCGAATGAGAATGAAGTTCAATTGACGAAATACAATTAAACCGTCATCACTAAAAGACATCATAGGGTAAATGCACCTGTTGTGGCCACTGCACATGTTCTGGCCACTTCAGAAATTAATGTCAAATTTGAAATTTAAATTATTAAATGCTTAGTAATTTAGATTTAAGTTTTCCCGCCTCTGTTATCCCTTCCAGATTGTCTGTGCGCATGCTATATGTTGTAGGTATGTTCATTTGTATTCGAATTAATTGTTGTGAATGTGCATGGTATCCAAGTGGTGCAATTTGTCACAGTGGCGGTTTCAGGGGGGAGTAATTGGGTAATTACCCCCCCTAAGAATTTTTCGTTCGCTTATTATTGTTATTCTTAAAAATTACCAAGATTTCAAACAAACAAGTTAAGTTATGGTGAATCTAGTCGGCGATCTATGACGGTGAATTTTTCCAAAACTGCTGGAGTGAGTCGTGGAAGAGACCGATACCCGATATATTTTTTTTTAATTACCCCCCCTAAGCCAGTTGGCTGGAAACGCCATTGATTTGTCAACGAGGTAAGTATAACTTACTTTTTGTCTATAGGTACTTCAATAGATTAATCTTTGCAATATATCCCATTTGATTTGTTAGAAATTCTTTTACGTGATTTTAATGCTTTAAAAGAGATTTTACCAGTAAACATTGATAAAAACATGTGGCCACTACTAGAACACGAAAATGGCAATCGCGCCAAAATATGTAGTCAGATCATGCGGCTACAAATGGAACATCAAAACTAGATAGTTGTGGCCACATAATAGAAAGAAAGAAAATATAGCCGATATAGTATATGAGAAAAGGATAAAATATTTTGTTTTTCAGAAATCATCATGTCGTCAAGAAAATTATTTCAATATTCAGAAGATGCGATGCAGAACGCTTTAATTGCAATAAGGGAACAAAACATGCCTGTTTCCACTGCTTGCACAAAATTCAATGTTCCTAGAACGTCGGTGAGAAATCGTCTAAATGGTAAAACTTCTGATGATTGCCGACGTGTTGGGCCTGTGTGTTTTGGGTCCAGAAATTGAAAGCAAATTGGCTACTTGGATTCTCGATTGTGCTGCCCGGGGTTTTCCAATAAATAAAGAGGGGTTAGTTTTTTCGGTGCAAAAATTGATAAGAGAATGTAACATCGAGTCACAATTTTTTAAAGATGTACCAGCTCGAAAATGGTTTCTTTCCTTTTTAAAGAGAAGAAAAAGAAAATTAATAAACAAACTCCGAAAGAAAAGACTGCCAAAGGAAAGACTGTGAAAGCAAATGTAAAAAATGAAAGTACAACAAACGAAAATGAAAATACTAGCCCTTTTAGTATGGAACGCCGTTTTGCTTTTTATTGTCAGTTTTTATACTCAATGTATAAAATAACTTCTTTCTTAAGTTTACAATTTTAGTTACAATTTTAATGTTTGTTTAATAAACTTCAAGTATTTATACTGATAGTTGATTTAAAATGTTACATGAATAAAAATGTACATTGAAAATAAAAGAAGTAACTTTATAATTTCTTAAATTGTAATGAATAAGTTTAAAGTTAGGATATTTTTAAGCAACTAACATTTTAAATGGTAGAATTAAAATGTTTGTTGATAATTTTAATTGGTCGCTTCGATCGGTGGTGTTATTTTGAACTATAATTTACATGTGTTTCCTTATACTGAAGTAGTTTCAATAACTGCCACCGATCGAAGCGACCAATTAAAATTATCAACAAACATTTTAATTCATGTAACACTTTAATTCGACATACATTTTAATTCTTATATTTAATTTGGTGCTATTTTTTGTTTGTTAAATTCTTGTTTTAAATGCTTTTGTATTACTCAAATCGAGCTGCATCATTGCTTTATTGAAAACAAAATTTGTTTTCTTGTAATTCAAAGTAAATGTTATAATTATCGCGAAAGAAAGACGCACATATTCCCGCGAGAGGTAATCTACCACATCGTAAATCGTGAGCGGCAAACCACAACAATGTGATTATTCTTTAGCATTGTACAAAACCATGCGCTTCATAGCAATAGTGTACGGCACCATCTTCCACCCCCGTACTGCACCTCCCGCGCGAACGCAGCATCCAACCTTTTTTCCAAATTTCTTTTAAACAAAACATGTATACATGGCATTATTTTTGTGAATCGTGTTAGACCACAATATAGTTGCTTTAACGTTTGTTATGTTACTGTCAATATTATTAATATCGAACGTTCAGGTATTGAGTTACACAAGATGTCGTTTTTTTCATTATAGTTTTAAGACAAATAAACCAATTGGCCTCAAAAGCATCTCACACCGACAAAAAAGTATACACTTGTCAAATATATAAGTATCTACCACTCAGTTTCAATAATATAGCCGTAATTAATTTTTAAAGTGGAGCGCTTGTGCGATTTGAGTCATAATTAGCGCTTTTTCGCACATAAATTAATACAGAAAATTAACGATGTGTTGCAAAAATCTAAAACTGTACACCTTTATGTAGGAATAAATGATCTTTTAAATCCACTTTATTTCATTAAATTATGATTGCTAATTACTGAGATACAAGCTTTTAAAGTCAGAGGCCTTGCATTTTTACTCCGATAGTAGGGAAGTGCTTATTAAATCGGAAGAAATATGTAATACCGCAGTGGTACTATCGTGTACTGGATAGTACCATTCATTCTGCAATGGGATTAAAAACTGTAACTTCCTCTCTGCAAATTACGGAATAGATATAGGACCTTCCGTGCCCATGAAGAGAGTTGGTTGGAGAAATTGGTAGATAGATATAGATACAACACTTTTATGGCGTAAGAATATATATTTGATTAAAAAACATTGTAAAATCATACCTACTTACACACTATACATTAAGAGATACAAGAATGACAAAAATTCTTGTTAACCAATGTAACTTTTTTTCATAACTTTTTTCGTATTAGGGTGCAAAATTTTATTTTAACGGCGCAAGACGGCGCCTAATAAGCGCCTAATTAATCCTTAAGGAAAAATTAGTTTTTAACAAAATGCGCGATTCCGTGAATTTGGCCGTTGCAAAGCAATTTTTGTCATAACTTTTTTCCTATTAGGGTGCAAAATTTTATTTTAACGGCGCAAAACGGCGCTTAATGCGCGCCTAGTTATTCCGCAAAAGAAATCAATTTATAAAAAAATTCACGGCTCCGTGAACATGGCCGTATGAATGTAATTTTTGTAATACCCCCTTTCCTATTAGGGCGCAAAACTTCATTTCAACGGCGTAAACGTGTCCAAGATAAGGATGAACAGCATAGGGATCTTGAAAACGGTAAGAGATCCGAAGGCGGTTAAATTAGAGATAAGTTGTATAATTTAGGGCATGTTCACATGCAGTTCGCAAAAGTTCGTTACTGTTTATCGTTTCCGAGATTTAAAACAAAATGCAATTTTTGGGTTTTTCTTTTTTCGTAATTCCTTCCTTTATTTTAAAAAATTTTTAAAAATCAAAGATACTTCTTCATTGTCACTTTTTGAATTCTATTAGATGGCGCGTTAAAATTTTTTATTCGACGTTTCGTCTCCGAGGAACCATCATCAACTTTATTTTTTTATATCGTCGCAACCAACGAAACACCCTGTATTCGATAGCATTTTTTATTACGAATTTAACGATGTATTATACATTATGGTTTTGTAGCTAATTTTTAAGAAAAATTTCAACAAATACAGTAAATCTGTGTCCGGAAAATAACGGCACCCTATTTGAACACTTATTGTAGTTATTTAATTTTAATTAAATAGGTTTAAAAGATTGGAGTTGTTAAATTGGTACATAAAAATATATTATCAAATACTAAAATTAATCCGAATATTTCTTTAAAAAAATTTGCTTAAAAACCATAATGTGTAATACATCTTTAAATTCGTAATAAAAAATGCTATCGAATACAGGGTGTTTCGTTGGTTGCGGCGATATAAAAAAATAAAGTTAATGATGGTTCCTCGGAGACGAAACGTCGAATAAAAAATTTTAACGCGCCATCTAATAGAATTCAAAAAGTGACAATGAAGAAGTATCTTTGATTTTTAAAAATTTTTTAAAATAAAGGAAGGAATTACGAAAAAAGAAAAACCCAAAAATTGCATTTTGTTTTAAATCTCGGAAACGATAAACAATAACGAACTTTTACGAACTGCATGTGAACATGCCCTAAATTATACAACTTTTCTCTAATTTAACCGCCTTCGTATCTCTTACCGTTTTCAAGTTCCCCATGCTGTTCATCCTTATCTTGGACACGTTGTATATGGTTTGTTAGAGTTATAACACCACTGAAGTCGCTATACTCCTGGGCGCTTTTCGTTGAACAGTCTGTATGTACCAAATTTAAACTTTGCCATCTTTCGAAATTACCATGAAGAGCATGAATTATAACAAAGAAATATGACAGTTTACATTGTCACAGTAATTTTAATCGAGATTACCAATAGTTTCTAGGGAAGTGCACAATAGGCATATTAGCAAATTATTGATATTCGAAAACAAAAAATTCACCTATTTATCCGTTTTCAAACTCCAGAGAGTTCACTGGTAACTATGGCCGCATTGAATCGCAAAACATCCAAAAATGGCCCTATTTCGGCAGTGGTTTGTTTTGCCAAAAAGTTTGCGACGACACAAACGCGGTACTAACCAATTTCGACGTTTGTGCTTTTGATGTTCTGCTAACTTCACGCACCCCTCACCAGAAATATATTGTGGATCTATATTATATACTTAGTTACTTGGAAACATTTTTCGCTAAAAGGCGCTTACAAAATTTACTTCCCATCCATCGGTGATGGCTGTCTCGAATAATCCTTCGTTAAAAGGAAGTTAAAGCACTAACCAAAGATTTACGCTTATTTTTCCCGCCCCTAAATTTTGTTTATTGGCCTAAAGTTGGCTTGAGAACATTAAATGGTACCAAAGAGTATTACTATATACAGTGTGTCTAGTTAAGTTGGCAACATATGGGAAACTTTTTTATTATTAATTTTACGAAAAAAAGTTATTCTTTATAAAAAGCTCTGCATGTTCGAAAATCTAAAATACAATCATCAGATATTAAATTTTTTTAGTCGTGTACGCGATATGTCAAAAAATATGAATTTTGCTCAAGAGTAAAGTACCTTTATTTTTAACAATATCGAAAATTGTTATTAAAAAAACTTGATCAGAACTAAAAACTACCTTCAAATATTCAATTACATCCTGCTACTTAAATTTTTTTTTCCTATTTTTTTCTACAGTAACAATGCAAATTAAGTGTAGTTACGTGAAATCTAGGATGCAATGATAAACAAATGATTTGTTTATAGCAAGGAATGTTTGACAGTGAGATTTTTGAATGGAACGGAGATCGTATCAATATCGGTAGATATAGGTACTAGATAATTTGAGAAAAAGTTGTAAAAAAATAGCAGGATATAATTGCATATTTGAACGTAGTTTTTAGTTCTGATTAACTTTTTTTAATAACAATTTTCGATATTGTCAAATTCAAAATTCATATTTTTTGACATATCGCGTACACGACTAAAAAAACTTAATATCTGATGATTGTATTTAAGATTTTCGAACATGCAGAGCTTTTTATAAAGAATAACTTTTTTTCGTAAAATTAATAATAAAAAAGTTTCCCATATGTTGCCAACTTAACCAGACACACTGTATATATACTTCTTTCAGAGAGGTTGCCCCAACTGGAAAGTTTTCTAACTTAATTAAAAAATGATAGTTAAATTCAATTCTATTTTAAAGAAGGTATCTATCTATTGCACACAATATCCTTTATTTATTTAAATAACAATTTCATATACATAGGTATCTACTTTCTACATATGGTGTAACACAGGTTTATTATATAGTGTATAAAGGTAAACGTTATTATATGAAACAATGCATATGAACTACAATGAAAAATTTATCTTGATTAGTTAAAATTAATCCAAAGTGATTTTGTGCGATACAGATAAATAATTAGTGAAATTAAATACCACTTAAGTATCTACTACAATTTATGAAGGGATGTAGAAAAAACACATTATAAAACAATCAAACAACACTACAAGAGTAGGTAACTATTCATAATTTCCTTAGGTAGGTATAATAGTACTAGAATAATAACTGTAGGTAGGTACATAATACACATTAATTGCACATTAAATGACATGTCGAATAATTTACAGATACTTATGCAAAACAATTTCAAAGCAAAACACCACACATGCGATGCACAAACCAAATCCAAAAAATACGAATATAAAAATGAGATGTTTCAAGGTTAGTTCATCATCTTCTTGCGTCTTTTCAACAATCTCTGGATCAAATTCACGATAGAAATCATTTTTACGCTTTTCAATTATTCCATTTTCTATCATTTTACTAACAAATGTCTTTAACGTAGTTGTGAAATAATGATCGATGGTTAAGCTAAGACGAATTCTATAATCGAGAGCGATCGAACTATCCGTTATTGTGTAAGCTTCAACTCTCTTGTTTGATTCGATTTCCAAATCGCGAATATCTTCCCGTAATGCAATAACCGCATAATTATCATGAAGATGAAAGTTGAGCAGATGATCAAAATATTGTTCAGGGGTAACATCACGGATTAAATTTTGCAGTTTGGTATAAAGTTTCCGATCGGTGTATTTAATGCCGAAGTATTTTTTTTTACCAGGATGCATAATATATACAGGTAGCTGAGAATCTGCCAACTCATCCAAGGTCCGTATTTGAAATTCATAGCGTGGTGCTGTAAGAACAGTTGACATATCTGAGGTGAAAGCAAACTGCATGTTAATAGCATAAAATAAATAAAACAATAATAAAATACGTAAAGCGAGTGATGTAGATCTAGGCAATTGTGCTACGTTACCAAAAATAGTGAGTGACCAGACATTTAAGAAAGAAAGACATAACTTATCGAATGTAAATCCTCCATTAAAAGATATAATTAAAAACCACATTAACCACACACATATAAATACGACGCTTGTTGCTATCCAAACATCATAATTGAAGACTTTCAGACAGACATTCAGGTTAGAAATTTGTTTGGCTTTGGGTACCAACCATCGAAAATCTGTTCTTACCAATGGTTCCGTTACCTCTGCCGCACCAATATAGTTGTCTCCCCCCCAATTTATTGCAATCATTCTTAAGTTACTTAACAAATCATCATATTCCCACGTGTAATTATGGATTGTACGTTGAAAGGTGGCATTTAGACGGTGTGTTAGTTCTTTGATGATGTACTCTAGTGCACGAATGGATGGGTGATGTTCAGGCATAAATTCGTAAGAAAGGAATGTAACTGGACATTTATTCATTTGATGTATCACACTTGTAAATGAAAGAGACAATTGTTCATCGCAATCATGATCAGTAATTAATTTTGGAGTTTTTGCACACTCATTTTCGGGAGCAAATCGATTACACGTCAACAATTTCGAGGTTCCTTGTCCATAAACCAAAATAATCACATTATTAATGCCGTATGACCAAAACATCTGGAACATCCATGAGACGTTGGTAGTGTTGGTAACAACCAGAATTTTAGAATTACCCAACCTTCTCTTATTGCTTCGTGCAATACGATATGCACTACGTATTGTCAGAATTAGAGAACGTACATCCTTTGGGCATATTATAAACTGCCCATCATACTGTAAATTAACACTATTAATAGCCTCCATATTTAAAACAATATACGGACGCATAGTGATCATTCCAAAAATCGCATCTTCACATAAATCACTATTTAAGATCAAGCTCAAGGTGTCATTCTCTGAAAATAAGTGGTTTATTGTTTTTTGAATGCACATTTTTATTGGCGCGTCCGGTCCACTCAAGTTATTAACGAAAATGTCGCACTGAACTAACAATATTTGAAAATAGAGCCACGTTACGAATATGAAATCTTTCATTTTGATTGGTAGTGATAGCAGTTCGCAACCGAAAATGAAAAATTATGCCAAATGTACTCACTTGAAGAAACGCACAAGCGTTCTAACACATCAGGCAGACAAATGAATACTACAACGTATTCAATACACGAACAATCCATAAAACAATAAAAGCGTTTACCGTAACTGCTCATTGTAATTGGTACGTACATATTTACAATATTTTCCCTGAACTAAACATATAATTTATTATTATTATGGAACGTATAGCTATAATCTTGTTGTCAAAATCATGTATAAACACGAATACCTACTGTAAAAGTTATTTTTTTATATAAGTATGGTAAATTACGTTTAATGTATTAGTAAACATAGGTACAAGTTTCTGTTGTACAGTTCTGAAGGATTATCGAACCATTAATTCTGGATTATAGACTACACAAAAAACGTTCGAAATCAAGGACGATGTTGGACAGATTTTCTTTATTTCGCAGACGGGTTGCGTAAAATTTTGTTTTTACATTAAAGACTATGATTTTCACTTTGAAAAATCAAATTAATGCAGTCAAATGGTTGAAGATAAGCGGCCTTACTGGGTTAAAGAGGATAGAAACAATCAGTGCTCTTTTTGTCATGGAACGCTTGGGAACGGCGTTCCACCACCTGTTTTCGACGGATTTTTTTTAAATAGCTGTTGGTGTAAATAAAATCGTCCTGTTGAGCAGGGCAGATCGAATTTGATTTTCAAGAGCTCCTTAATTACACCACCGTTTAACCGCCCTTGCATTTTGGTTGCCTAAACACTGAACGCAGCATAATGTAAAAAACAAAACTTTAGCTTACACTCTGAATTTGCTCAAAATTAGCTTAGCCTTTTAAACCACGCCCCAGCGTGTTTAAATCGCGCTTTCAAAAACGCGCGTGTTTTAAAGTTGCCATGGCATCATCATCAATTTGAAAAACGTGAATTCTTATTGGTTATTCATCTGACAGGAGTACTTTGTTACGTCAAATTAAATGACAGATTGCAAATTAATTTCCGTTTTTCTCATTTCCATGACAACGAAAGGTATACTGATTTCACATTAGGAATTCAACCATTTCACATTATTAGTTCTTAGTTCCATTTTAATACCAGATTTCAAAGTGAACCAATAAAAAAAATAGCGTAAAGTTTCGTGGATAAACAGGTCTTTAAAACACGCGCGAGTTTTCAAGCACGACGGCGCAGCCGGAGTGCTTGAAATAGAGCAAGTGTTTTAAAGACCTGTTTATCCACTTATACTTTAATATACTATTTTAACACGCTACTCTGAAAACGTCATCTTTTAACACTCTTGACAGCCGTTAAAAATGTCACTTTTAATGACAGTTGTACGGACGCGTAGTGATCATTTCAAAAATCGCATCTTCACATAAATCACTATTTAAGATCAAGCTCAAGGTGTCATTCTCTGACAATAAGTGGTTTATTGTTTTTTGAATACACGTTTTTATTGCGCGTCCGATTCGTTAAAAATGTCACTTTTAATGACAGTTGTACAAAAAAAAAATTTTTCTACAAACGTCAAAAAATGACAAGGTTTGCGCATCGATAACAATACGCGAAGTGACCCTTTTTTCATTTACCTACGTTACCATGACAGCGTGCCCGAAATGACGACGCCAGGCGCGAAGTACGCA
Organism: Pyrocoelia pectoralis; assembly: GCA_036250285.1. NCBI lineage: Eukaryota > Metazoa > Arthropoda > Insecta > Coleoptera > Lampyridae > Pyrocoelia > Pyrocoelia pectoralis. The sequence goes on from CM070083.1 coordinate 6,122,524, forward strand.
CTGCACGCAAACTAGATGAGAGTTTTGTATTTTAACGTTAAAATAATTGTCAAATTCTTCACGTTTCGTTTGCGTTTGTAGAAAAAATTTTGTTTGCAACTCGTGCGCGAAATACTTTTGGTGATCTCGACTATTTTTTTAACTCGGCTGCGCCTCGTTCAAAAAATCAGTTCTCGATCACCAAAGTGGCATTTTGCGCACTAGATACAAAAATAACTATTAGCGCTCCACCACCTTTTTTTTTACAAAAAGAGCACTGGAAACAATTGTAAATAAATGCACAGCCTGTAAAAGGTACGTATGTCAAAAAAAATGGGCGATATGTAAAGGGGAAATTAATTAATTATTGTATTACTATCTACATAATTATATGGCATTATTAGGCAAAAGTTCAAAGTGTTTTTGTAGTATTTTTGACGGTAAGAATTGATCGGTAACTTAAAATTTAAAAATGCAATGGCATCGGTAGCTCAGTTCTAGTAGGCCAATTGATGTGGGTCAGTTACGATGAGCAGCAAGCGTTAAAATTGGAGTGTCACGCGATTGGGTAAAGTTAGATAAAGCCAAACGGCGCCACGTAATTCTTCAAGAAATTAGGGCTGCTAATCAGAATTACGAAGGTACTAACAGCTTTAGTATCAGTGATGTTAACGCTGAAAGAGAACGGGATTTTGAAGAAATAATTAGATAGAGAGATGTAAATTTAACGTGGTTATAATGATAAATTAAAATGATAACGGTACAGGTTATATGTATACAGGGTGTCCCAAGTTTAATGATCAGGACTTTGACATTTTGTAGAGAAACACATTTTAAGGTGGGTTGCTCCTATATACATAGGTCCTAAAATTCTTTGTTTCTCGAGATACAGAGTGCGTCACAATTTTCTAAAAAATAATGGTTTTATTTATTTATTTCCGAACTGTTGAAAATATTCAAACCAAAATTGGCACACAAGAGACATGGACAGAGCATAAGATCTATGGCAACCATAATTTTTGTACACAGCCAAAATACATTTTTCGTGAAATAAATGACAAAAATCTAGTTTGCGGCTGCACGGTAACAGAAACGAAAAAAAGTCTAGAGACATTTTTTGTTCAGAATTGAATGCTCCATCGAAAAGTATATTTCGAATATTTAATTCAGGACTGTACTCTTTCTATTTATCAAATTAGTAGAACGGATTACCCATATCTCCGCCACTGGTTGATTAAAAAAAATTTATATTCTTGAATCTTGTCGCCTTCTGTCCTTATATCTTGTGTGCCAATTTTGGTTTGAATTATTGCCACAGTTTGGAAATAAATAAATAAAAACTTTATTTTTTAGAAAACTTTAACGCCCTAGTATCTCAAACAAAGAATTTTAGGAACTATGTTTATAGGAGCAACCCGCCTTAAAATGTGTTTTTCTACAAAATCTCAAAGTCCTGATCATTAAACCTGGGACACCCTGTATAATAGTAATTAAGGTATCAAAGGCGTTATCAACTAAATAACGCCTAAAGTGGACAGTGTATAGGCCGAGGGCCTCTGGCTCGAGGGATATACGTCGACCGTAGGTGTTATGTTCATAACGCCCGTGGTGCCTTCTTTACTTTATGTGATACTTTAAGGTGATTCAAACAGATGATAACAATAAAATCAGTATAGACTCACATTTAACATCCTTGACCGTATCTATAGTGATGTGATGAGGCATAATTTTACCTTTGCGGGCGTTATAAAAAATAACGCCCGTTGCTATCTAAAATCCGGTTTTCATGTAAAGAGGCGTTATTTAGTCATTAATGTTTCTTGTTTCAGCAGTTGTTATGGTGAAATACTAAGGTAGTATATGACCATATTGGCAAGGATTGGAAACTTCTAAACGAATCTAAATTCAAACACTTAATGAAAAAATTATTACTCGCGAAAGCCTACTACAGTTGCGACGAATTCCTTTGTGACAATATAAACCATAAATCTACTGTAATGGATTAACTCTATGTATGTTTGTTATCACTAATTATTGACGTTTGTATACACATGTGTGTTAATAACAAATAAATATATTATTATTATAAAAAAATTAATGATTGGTAATATTATAAAACAATTGCTTCACTTTCGACAAATGTAAATATTTAAATCAATTCACCTTGGTGAGGAATGTGAAACAAAAATCAAATTAGTGACGTTAACTAGAAAATCAAAACAGGGATGCGATTTAAAAATTCAACAGGCAGTAATAATCGGTGATTAAATTGAAAATCCTACCTTTTGAGTTGAGTCGGATGATGGAATTCCTGGCAAAAATAAGGGTCGCTAAGTCGCTAGCATACAGTGAGCCAAAACAAAATGAATAATTTCAACGAACACTATCCTGTGATCAAAATCGGATAACAAATACATAATAAGTAAAATAAGCAATTTAGTTATTGAAAGTAACGTGAAAATTTAAGGTAAATTGCTAACAAAAATTTTAATGCACTTTAAGATTTGAATTAATAAAGGTCTCTGCAAAGTTTAATTATTCTTATTTATGGCAAAGCAAAAATATGACTTGTAACTAAAGAATTTAATGTTTGATGAATTTCTTCATTTTCTCGTGGTTTTTCATCTATTTATGGTATCGAAATCATTATTGATAGGAAACGAAACCACGTTTTATATAATTTATTATTTCTAATGTCGATTGATTTCGGTAAATACTATCATCAGGGCAAGCGTCATATAGTGAGGGTGAAGGAACGATGATATTTACCGAAATCGATCGACATTAGAAATAATTATTTAAAACGTGGTTTCATTTCCTATCAATATTGATTCCGATATCCTAAATATAAATTAGCACTTTTGAACAATTATAATAAGGGAAAAATTGATGTTAGGTTTCACAATCAAGTTGGTTCCACGAGTCGTCGCCGTCGGGAGCTAGAGTTCTTGAAACGACGCCGACGGCGTAATGGTGAGAGGATTCTTCACGTCGGAGTTGATGAAGGAAAAAAATTACAGATGTAGACAGCAATGTTTTATCTTGACAGGAAAAGCATGGAGTTGTAGAGAGTAAATAAGTCAAAATTAGTAGGTACGAAAAACGCTAAAAGGGGAAGCGAAATTACAAATGAGGTGCCGTACTTAATTAAGAGATAAAAGAAAACATACCTGGAAAAAGTTAATCCAGCGCTTTAAGAACTAAAAACCACTCTTTTTAATGTGTAAAAAACCGTAAAAATACGAGATTAGCGAGTTTTTCGGAGAACGGGTTTTCGGAATTTTCACCAACTTTGTGGTCGACAAACGCTATAGCCGGTTAAAACCGCGTTAAAACAATGCGTTATTTAATATTTTCCAGTACAAGAAAATGAGCGATATAATTCGTAGCGACGGAAGTAGCGTGTGTTTTGGGGTAGCGAACACCTTATGGCACGCCGACGCCGTTTTACTTTTTATTCCTGACAAACCAATCAAACAATTTAATTTAACTTACATAGGTATTTATTCTTAAATTTACTTTGTCACTCATAATTATTTGTAGTAATTGAAAAGTTAAATAGAAAAAATTACCTAAACCAATAAATTTAAATGAAAATAAAAGTTATTTAAAATAATCAGTTACAACAAAAAGTTGGATTTAGCAATAAAATACATTGAATTTTTATAAAAGTTTACAAATTAACCATCAACAGTTTATTCCAACAAACAATTTAATTCATATCTATAACATAAAATTAACAATAATTATAATCTCAAATAAAAATTTTAGTTGGCACTATATGGCACTGGTTGAAATTATGTTAACAAAGGTATTTGTTCTAAAAGAATTTTATTGTTTTTATTATTGGAATATATTTAAGAAACCAAGCGTTTAGCCCCTAAAAATATAGTCTTATCAAAAATATAACAGAGTAGTGTTCAAAACGAATTCGATCTTTAAATATTTTTAATGCAACATTTTAAAAAAACTACGAAATAAATTTCACATTATTGAAGTCGCCTATATGTATACTAATGAAAGTAAATTAGTTGTTTGAAGTAGGTAAGTTGTTTTCTGAATGCAGTAATAAAGGAGTGCTGTAAAACTTTTAGTACTGATTTTCCTTAAGAAATAGCTATCAGGCAACTTCACAAACCATCTTAATGGATTCCTTGTCCTTAAAAGTATATATTTAGGCACCAAAATGATGAGTATGACTGTCAAAGGAGCAGAAATGTAAGCACAAGAAAATCGGTGTCGGCCATTTTGGAAAATGGCGTCCGGTTAATTTCGCAAACCATCTGAATCGATTCCTTGTCCTATAAAAACATATATTTAGACACTAAAATGATGACTGTGACTGTCACAGGAGCGGAAATATACGCACAATCAATTTCGTACCGGCGATTTTAGAAAATGGTGTCTAAAAAACTTGGTCCAGAATATGGTGATGTTCTACCCAACTTTTTTTGACTCTCCTATATGTCCTTTACTCAATTCTGTTGGTTAGACAAATCAGTACTAAAATTTTTACAGGACTCCAATACAGGGACAGGAGTAGGAAGCGATAAGACAGATTGGTGTCTGAGTGTATGCAACGACGTCATCCGAAAATTTAAGTATATTTTATTGATTTGTAATAAGCAACTAACTGTTTAATTAGGTAGGGTGAGTTTTGAATGTCGTTTATGTTACAAATTTTGAAATCGTAGGATTTAATCAGGTTGTGCAATATTAGATTGCTTAGTTTAAGAAATGTAAAATTCTAACATTTTTGTTTCAGGGTAGCTTTCTTATTATTTTATGGGTATTTTTAGGGTTGATTTAGGGTGTTTAGTACAATTAGTCGAATTTTAGGGCATGCAGGATTATTTTGCGTAGGTGTTTAGTTAGGCAGAAATTTTCCTGCACGCGTAGCATTGGTATACTACCTTGGTACCTATATATTGATACATGTTGTGACATTGTTGCACAGCTTGCCTGATTGACGTCATGACTTTCTTGTGGGGTTATTTATGTGGGGCGAAATGTTTTCTTAGGTGAGTTGGTGGTATTCTGCCACCATCTAATTTTGAAGCGTGGAATGTGATTAAATGTTACATCCCCTAATTTTATGCATTTAAATATTGTTGATGTGATGGGTCCTAAAAACACTATAGCTACAACAATTACCAATCTAAACTCTAATTTATGTACCGTGGCAGGGTTTTAAGATCAGCTGCGGGCTGGCGCCCTGAGTCTAATACCACAGTGCTAATACTAAGTAATCCTTACTATGTCAAAGACATGCTTCGCCCGTGAACCCTGGTGTGAATGTAAGATCTGTTACATAGCAGCCTTTCATCATACTACCACCTTGAAAGGTGATGGCAGAACTGATGTAGGAGGAGCAGCAGCTTACCCTCAAAAGTTTCAAGGAATTGTGGAACAAGGCATCTGCCCTGTAGGTTGTTCTTAGAATTTTGACACGGAACCTAACCTTATATCGTCCATTACATTTGTGTTCATTTTACGCCGATTTTTTTACGCCGGTGTCTCTTGGAACGGAACCCCGGCGTAAAACGACGTTACCTGTAACTGAAAATTAACAATAATATGAATGAATTCCTTTGGTTTAATTTAAATATTACTGTTTAGGCGTACATACATTGTAATTATACCTATAGAGTGTTTATTGATGTGTTTAATACCAAATTTAAACTTTGCCATCTTTCGAAATTACCATGAAGAACATGAATTATAACAAAGAAATATGACAGATTACATTATTGGCACAGTAATTTTAATCGAGATTAGCAATTGTTTTTAGGGAAGTGCACAATAGATAGCCATATTAGCAAACTATTGATATTCGAAAACAAAAAAATTCACCTATTTATCCGTTTTTCAAACTCCAGAGAGTTCACTGGTAACTATATGGCCGCATTGAATCGCAAAATATCAAAAAATGGCCGTATTTCGGCAGTGGTTTGTTTTGCCAAAAAGTTTGCAACGGCACAAACGCGGTACTAACTAATTTCGACATTTGTGCTTTTCATGTTCTGCTACCCATGTAGCACCGTTTATTGGCGTTAGCTTGGCGGAATATTAGCGCAATATAGAGAGATTGGGGCAATATTGTCGAACTGCCGCCAATATTGGGTGAATATATTGTTGTGATATTATAAAAATATTGGAAATACAATATTTAGTGAATATAAGAACAATATTTAGTAAATATTGCTATTTAATGTAGGTATATTCAAATATTGTACACACAATAATGTACCAATATTGCGTGTATAATATTACTAAATATTGAAAACCTATATTTAAGCAATATAACATACATATTTGTAATATTGATAAGTATTCAATGTTAATTCAAATATTATACATACAACAATGTACCAATATTGCGTGTACAATATTACTAAATATTGAAAATATTTACAATATTTAGTAAATATTTCTGTACAATATAAAGTCAATATTTATTTATCAATAACATAACAATACTGTGTTTTCAATATTACTGGATATTTAAAATGATATATTTAGGCTACATGGAAAAAATATTCATAAATAATAACGTTACGATACTTTCTCAAAATCCGTCGAATGTTAATTTTCGCCGATTTAGAGATATCGAAATAATCAAATATAATATGCACGTCCTCCTCCATATTTTATAGTGTTAGTGTTCAACTTTAAATTACAAAATTATACATATAAGTCTCCGGGGCTCAGTTGTTTCAGGACTGACTTCTTAACCGGGTAATTGATGGTTCGAGCCCTACTTGAAGCAGAAGCCTTTTTCAGCATTACCGATCTCCTCCTGGGGAAGGAAGGGTCTATATCACAACGGCCACTGATCATAACGGCCACCCCGGTTTTTGATATTTCATAACGGGCACCTTGATCACAACGGCCACTAATATTATTTGATCATAACGTGAACAAGGTGGCCGTTATGATCAAATAGTATTAGAGGCCGTTGTGATCAAAGTGGCCGTTATGAAATAACAATAACCTAGGTGGCCGTTATGATCAGTGGCCGTTGTGATCAGGTCCCGGAAGGAATCACCGGAGCACATGGAGCGCCTGCACCTGCAGGCGCTGCGCACTGAGAAATAGTCCCTCGGAACGGTTAGGGCTCTGGTGTGGCGCAGATCACCCCCTTTCCTACTATTTTGGGACACATTACGAAACAATAATGGGCCAATATTGTATAAATATTTTCCTCAATATTGAAGTAATATCGGTTAGTAGTATTTAGCCAATATGTAAAATTGTTCACATTTCAATGTAGTGACAATATTGTACATTAATATTCTACCAATATGTTTACAACGAAACGCCAATATTACACCAATATTAAGTGCTAATGGGTAACTTCACGCACTCCTCACCAGAACGTTTTAAACGTTACCCATTTCACATCTTTATTAGCAAAGTTGTGTTATGAAATTTGAAAGTAATTACGAAACAATAATAATTACAAGCTCCGATTTGCTACCATAAGTAACACGAAACATATTGTGGATTTATATTATACACTTAGTTACTTGGAAGTTTTTTTTCGAATAATCCTTCGTTAAAAGAAAGTTAAAGCACTAACCAAAAATTTACGTTTATTTCGTGCCGCTAATTTTTTTTTACTGGCCTTGGCTTGAGCACATTACGTGGAATATTTTTTTCAGAGAGGCTGTTCCACCCCACCCAAAGTTTTCTAACTTACTAAAAAAATGATGGTTAAATTCAATTCTATTTTAATTTTATTTTGCACAGAATATCCTTTATTTATTTAAATAACAATTTCATATACCTACATAGATATTTATGGTGTAACACAGGTTTATTATATGTATAAAGTTCAGTGAATAAAGGTAAACGTTATTATATGAAACAATGCATATGAACTATAATGAAAAATTTATTTTGATTAATTAAAATTTATCCAAAGTGATTTTGTGCGATACATACAGAAAATTAGTGCAATTAAATACCACTTAAGTACCTACTACAATTTATGAAGGGATGTAGAGAAAATACATTAAAACAATCAATCAACACCTACAGCTTGTCAAACGAAAAGTTGCACTTGAGATGCGCAGGAAAAGAAACAAGATAGCATTCGGAGCACGTGAGATTCACTTATAAACGGTTCCCTACTTCGTCGAAGTACACTCAGTACACCCACTCTCTTAAATTATTTACAGAACTTTATTTAATTTTAAAATTATTTAAATAAACATAAATTTGCTAGTGCGCAACCTGCACCCTCAAGTGCAACTTCTCGTTTGACAAGCTGTACATGAGTTACTATTCATAATTTCCTTAGGTACTAGTACAGAGAATAATATCTAACTGTTTCAAATACATAATTGCACATTAAATGACATGTAGAATAATTTACAGATACTTATGCAAAACAAGTTCAAAGCAAAACACCACACATGCGGTGCATAAGCCAAATCCAAAAAATACGAATATAAAAATGAGATGTTTCAAAGTTAGTTCATCATCTTCTTGCGTCTTTTCAGCAACATTTGCACCAAATTTATGAAAATAGAAATCATTTTTACGCTTTTCATGTATTCCACTTTCCATCAATCTATTAACAAATGTATTTAACGTAGTTGTGAAATAATGATCGATCATTAAGCAAAGACGAATTTTATAAACGGGAGCGATCGAATTATCCGTTATTTTGTAAGCTTCAATTATTTTGTTTGATTCGATTTTCAAATCGTGAATATCTTCCCATATTGTAATAACGGCATAATTACCGTGAAGATCTAAATTGAACAGATGATCAGAATATTGATTATTAGAGATAACATGCATTAAGTTTTGCAGCTTGGTATAAACTTTCCGATCGGTATAATTTTTGGTGAAGTAAATTTGTTTAAAAGAACGTACAATATACACAGGTAGCTGAAAATCCGCCAACTCATCCAAGTTCCGTATTTGAAAACCATACCGTGGTGCTGTTAAAACAGTTGACATATCTGAGGTGAAAGCGAACTGCATGTTAATAGCGTAAAATAAATAAAACAATAATAAAATACGTAAAGAGAGTGATGTAGGTCTAGGCAATTGTGCTACGTTACCACAAATAGTGAGTGACCAGACATTTAAGAAAGAAATACATAACTTATCGAATGTAAATCCTCCATTACGAGATATAATTAAAAACCACGTTAACCATACACATATAAATACGACGCTTGTTGCTATCCACACATCATAAGTGAAGATTAGCAAGAAGACACTCATGTTAGAAATTGGTTTGGCTTTGGGTACCAACCATAGAAAATTCACTCTTACCAGTGGTTCCGTTACATCTGCCACACCAATATAGTTATCTCCTCCCCAATTTATTACAATCATTCCTATGTTTCTTAACAAATCATTATATTCCCGCGAGTTATTAAGGAGGGTACGTTGAAAGGTGGCGTTGAGACGGTGTGATAGTTCTTCCATGACGTACTGTACAGCACGACTAGTTGGATTTGTTTCATTTACAAACATATCCCGTTTGACAAACAGGAAATTAACTGGACATTTATTCATTTGATGTATCACACTTGTAAATGAAAGAGACAATTGTTCATCGCAATTATGATCAATAATTAATTTTGCACTTTTCGCACACTCATTTTCTGGAGCAAATATATTACACGTCAACAATTTCGATGTTCCTTGCCCATAAACCAAAATAATTACATTATTAATGTTGTAGTGCCAAAACATCTTAAACATCCATGAGGCGTCGGCGTCGGTCGTGTTAGTAATAACCAGAATTTTAGAATTACCCATATTTCTGTTATTGCTTCTTGCGATACCATAGGCACTATGTATTGTGCGATGTAGAGAGCTTACATTTTTTGGGCATATTATAAATTGCCCATTATACTGCAATCTATTAACATCATTAATAGCGTCCATATTTAGAACAATATACGGATGCATAGTGTTCATTTCAAAAATCGCATCTTCACATAAATCACTATTTAAGATGAAAGTCAAGGTGTCATTATGTGAAAATAAATGATTTATTGTTTTTTGAATACACATTTTTATTGACGCGTCCGATCCATTCAAGTTATTAATGAAAATATCGCACTGAACTAACAATATTTGAAAATAGACCCACGTCACGACTATCAACACTTTCATTTTAATTGATACCGTTGGCACCGAAAATGAAAAATTATGGCAAATTAATGTACTCACTTGAATAAGCGCACAAACGTTCTAACGCATCAAGCAGTCGAATGAATACAACAACGTATTAAATATACCAATATACGAACATACGAACAATCAATAAACCAATAAAAGCTTTTATCGTACACCAACTTTTATGTACTTTTACGAACTTTTATAAACACAAAAACCACAATTCCAAACTTCCTAATACATCAGGCAAACACATGAAAACAACAACGTACATATTAAAAAAAAATCTTCAAATATTTTATTATGTGTTCAACTTCGACTAAGACACGTCGTATTAAATTATAACGAATTTTGTAATATGACTAACATTTATAGTTTGTTCAAATTTATAGTCACCGTTGTCCTTATGGCACTGTGTTCGTTAACTTAATTAATTTTTGTAAGTAGTTTCCTTATCTAGTGTACTTAATTGTAATCAGTTCCCATTCTTTGTAGTTTCCTGATCAAGCCATGAACCCGAAATATTGAATTAAAAAAAATATTGTAAGTTAATTCACTGTAAGGTCTTTTTCGCAATAACCTGTTTTTCGCAATTCGTGTAGACCAAAATACACGCCTTGTCTTCGTACCTATTAAATATACTTACAAACAATCACTCAACCAATAAAAGCTTTTATTGTAGACCAACTTTTATGTATGTACTTTTACGAACATTTATAAACACAAAAACAATTCTAAACTTTCTAATACATCAGGCAGGCACATCAATACAACAACCACGAACTTCATAAATAAAAATGCCCACAACGCCGACACCGGACACGCTTTTTTGATGGTCCATATCGTCCGACGGAGACTACGCCAACAGTGCCCAAGGATTATAAACTAGAAAGGATGGCCGAATCCCTATGCTGTAATGTTATCCGACGCGTTGGTTGTGCCCCGGCGGGGCGGTTGTGGTAACGTACAGGCGCACATACAGGGTGTTTCAGAATAAGATGCTGATCCTTAAGGGTGTGAATCCTTATGTGATTTTAGGAAGAAAAGTTCAAATAAACCTATGCCCTAAACCTCTTAACTTTTGAGCTACAAGGTGTTAAAGTTTTAAGAAAAAAATCGTTTTTTATCGTATCTTTAATAATTTCCTAGATATTTTTATCAAATTTGGCACACGCCCTCTAAGCATTAATTAGTTTGTTATTGCAACTATTTCCTTGACAACAAAGTTTCTAGCCGTTTCAGAAATCATAGGCACATAGCGGCATGCGCATTAAATGCTTTTTATTTTTTTTTATCAGAAACCGTTCGTCGGATGAAAAAAAGTCAAAAAATCAAATTTACCCTAAAATGAATGGGAATTTTAAAAATAATTTTTATTTTAAGAAAAAGCAGTAGCGTGCATAATATTTTTCCAAAAATATCTAGTTCACATCCTGTACGGACGCCACTGGTTAAAAAATTAACAAATCTTTTTTATCAAAAAATGGCTGTTGATGCTTAGAGGGCGTGTGCCAAATTTGATAAAAATATCTAGGAAATTATTAAAGATACGATAAAAAACGATTTTTTTCTTAAAACTTTAACACCTTGTAGCTCAAAAGTTAAGAGGTTTAGGGCATAGGTTTATTTGAACTTTTCTTCCTAAAATCACATAAGGATTCACACCCTTAAGGATCAGCATCTTATTCTGAAACACCCTGTATACACGGTGTTAATACTAATAAGTTGTAACCCCCGAAAAGACCACTTAGAACTCATTGAAACAAATAACTTTTCTTAGGTGAAATTTTTGATTTGGAGCCCTCGTTCATAGTTATGGGTGTTTTTTTGTTTTTCGATAAATCGGCATTACTCCCTTATTTTAAGGAATATTTAAAAAATACAAAAACTTTCAGCATTTGCTTTCGGTTCTCTAAAACATTTGTAGTTACAATTATTTACTATTTTATCAAATAACAAAATGCCGACCGATTAAAAATATAATAATGTTTTGACGAGACTCACGGTGACGTCACATACGTTCAAGGTTGTGCGAATGAATACGGCGGATTCGGCCATCCTTTCTAGTTTATAATCCTTGAAGAGTGCCCACATCGTCGACAACTGTACAAGGAACACTAAGCCGAATGTGACCACAACGCCGGCTAATAGAAAAAAATTTAATAGGGAGGGGACACTACGCCGACAGTACCCACATCGTCGACAAGTGTACAAGGACACAACGCCGCGGCCGACTATGTCCACATCGCCGAAGGACACTACGTCGACAGTGTCACAGTGCCCACTTCGTCGACAAATGTACAAGGGACACTTCGCCGAATTTTTCTCTGTGGACACAACGCCGACTATGCCCACATGGCCCAAAATCAGTATACTAACAGGTTGTCTGGTAACTCCGGACCAATGAGCGTTCGGTGTATATGACGCGGAGTGACGTCAAATGTACAACCTTTCCAATGTCCGCACGTTAAGAGTCCAAAAAACGCGAACATTACCCCGATGTTTATTGGGTTTTTAATTATATTACATATCCAAAAGGACCTTTTTTGTATGAAACATCATATATTTATTTTTTAAGTAGATTACTGTCATTATTATTGTATAATTGTATCCAGGAGAGTTGGCGTGCACGTCATTACTTGTAATTGTATGTATTAAGATTAAAATTTAAAGTCAAGAAATAATGACGTCGGGAATGAAATCTGCCAAATCGTAACAAGGCAGTGTTGCAAATAATACTTTAATTACCCACAGGTAGTTGCTTGTGCTACTTTAAAATTGTCATAGTAATATTTTACGTATTTAATTAATCCATTACGTATAAAACGTATCTTAAAAAATTAATTAGAGCTTAGTAAAGCTAAATGCGGCATTCTAATAAGTGCAATAAACATATTAACGTCTGCTGCGATTGAACTCGTTCTCTGGGCGGTACGTTTGGCACTAATGTTATATTGGATTGTCAAAAGATGCTGTTTTGTGGTTAATTGGTTAAAAATATGGCAATTTTTGTAAATCCATTCTAATAAGAACTGTTATTAATAATTTGATAATTAGAACAAAATAACTGTAAAGAACGAGTAAATAAAAGGGCAAAACAACAACGAACAGAAATAATACGAGATTATTTATAAATAATGAATAAATTTGACATTGACAGATAGAAGTCAAATGAAGCGTTGACTGAAGTCAGCTGTTGGACATACGGACATACTCACTTCTCTCTCATTTTCACTGGCGATCATCTATACGCACGTCTTTACTTAAAACACATGCAAACTGTATTGCCATCTTTATCACAAACATGTATTAAGCTTTAATGATTGTTTAAAAGGAATGTCGTGCATTCATTCGGAAACCTATGACGTGAACGCCAACTCTTGTGGATCGAACTTTAACTAGAATGTAATCAAGTTACTGCTAAAGGTTTACTTGTTTAATTATTCTGGTCTAGAAAATACACTTTAAGCAATAAATTAAATTTGCTTATTGTATTAAACTATATTTCAAGAAGTTAGACACTTTAATTGTTTTGTTAATTTTTCTTATTTGTCAACACAGTTAAAGAACGCACTTTGTAGCCCAGTCCATGAAGGTAAAAAATTAAGCTTTGTCGCAACTAATTAGGAGAAAGCTGAATTTTTGAAGGGGGTGAGTACATTTTATAGGAAATTTAATGGGCTACAACTTTTATTTCAACAGTTTTTGCCTTAAACCCAATACTTTAGGAGCTAGGACACAATATTTGCAAAAAAACGTCGTGTAAAAACGATTTTAAAAAAGTCAATTCTTGACAGCGAATATCTCTTCAGCGGCTAGAGATAGAGAAAAAACGCATAGAAGTAAACTTGTAGGAAATTTAAACTCCTTTTATTTTGTACTTGCCCATTTCCCACTATGAGCACCCATTCAAGAGATACAAACGGAAAACCAAACAAATCCGCACATTTTATTACGCAACACGTACGATACAAGTGAACTAAGTATAAAATTTTATAGCAAAAAATTGCACTTTGGTAGTAAAAACTTAAAATGAACGTTATTACATAGTTGCTCCATTTCGTGAATCCGTGAATGCCTATTCAAGATCATGAATCAGTGTTAACGGCCCTGGTAGGACCGGCGGCGCGGTGTCCACCACTGTTTCACCGGTCTCTATGAAGCCGTAGTGTTAACGTTATGCGTTATTAGACATATCATCTTAAAGCTAATCATATTATCTATAAGTTTTGTTGAAAACATTTCTTCCTAAGACGTACGGATATGAAGCTATAATTTGTTGAAGTTACTTTTTGTTTTTTGCAGTGACAGTTTTCTATATATGTTTAAGTATTACAGCAAAACGAAGCTATCTACATAAAAAGTGTGTATAACATAATTTGTTAATAATTTTGTTAGGATTAAAATAATATAAGAAGCAACCCGGTAACATCATTAGTTTTCGAGCTGTAAGCATATAACCAGAGTACTGCTGCATTACAGACGTATGACAAGTTATACACATGACGTCACATAACCCCCGCCCTAATCCCCTTCCTGAAGTTACCAGGTAACCTGTTAGTATACTGATCTTGCACATGGCCGACAATTTTAATTGTAGAGTCGATTTCGAGTGGCATGATAAGGAATAATTAACTATCAAATTAGGACACTTGATTTGATAAGTTTAGAAATTCGTAAATCTCTTTACAATGGAATGATGCTTTTTTAGATTTTTTAAATTTGAAATAAAATGGGTTGGATATGGTTTGAACGTTAAAACATTACCTACGTAATATCATGATTTTTAGGTCTATAAATATAACTTTTAAGTTGTTACTTTTTTAATTTTTAATTCACCAATAGTAAGTTTTAGTTACTTATATTGACTTCATATTTTAACTTTTTATTATTGTAGTAATCTTGAAGAAGATCTAAAACTAGATCGAAATATTGATTATATAATAGTTATTTGTGTATCAAGGTTGTAAAAGTGATCTTTTTTGGCCGAATCTGATGATTGCAGCCGAGGCGAAAGCCGAGGCTAGCAAATCAGATGAGGCTAAAAAAGAACTTTTAACCGAGATGCACACAACATTTTTTAGGCGACTATCACAAAAAGATATAAACTTTAATTTAAAAATCAATTTCATAATTTTGACAGTGACAGTTACCTGACAACATGTCACTTGCAGAGTGATTAGGTGTTTTCTTTTTGCATTTTGTGGCACACTTAAATCACCTCTGTCAATACACATCATTCGTTTTATAAAAATAATTTGACTCAGTTCTCAATAACCCTATTCGTTTTAAAAGCTTTATTTAAGTTTTATATTAACCTGAGGCAGAAATGTCTACATGACGCAAGGTGCTTCAATCACGTGATAATTGTGCATTTGCCTAACCTTGTGGCACACCTGTGGTGATGCAAAAAGAAAACACCTATTGTAGCGGCCGTAATAGTAGTTTACGTAACATAAGTCCCGAAAGTGATCTTTTACTGGACAAGTAGGCAAATTACAAGGCGAGTCCTGCAAGCCTACGAGTCCAGTAAAAGCACTTTTGGGACGTATTAAGTACAATATTTTTTTTTAAATCCGCCGGAAACGGGCAGAACAATTGACCATTCTAGTCCGGTAAAACTTTTACCGGACTATCACAATAACTTTCCGGCCTAGTCCGACAAAATAACATTTTCTGGCCTAAAAATAATCCGGAAAATACTACTTTCTGGCCGATTTAAAAAAAAGTAAAGTAAAAGCGGTTGTAAAGTAAATGCGGCCGTAAAGTTGTTTATGACAGATGTCAAAAAAAAAGTTACACTTTACGGTTTTCAAAAGATACGTAAAACAACTGTTTATGTAATAGTCGCCTAAAAAAGGTATTTACATTATTTAATTACTTATAGCCCTAATCAACCGATTATAACCAGACAAAGTACCTAACAACTTAAAAGTTATATTCATATCTACTCGTATACGGTTGTAATTATTGTAATAAACGTAATCACTTATACAGGGTGATTTACGACTATTCCCTCTTATGCCTAAAGGGTAGAAGATATCAGCTTCATTTTTTGGTGACATATGTAAATTGATATCGACTATTTTTTAAAATTATTTGCTATTATACAGGGTGTTTCACAAAATTGTAATAATCAAAGTTAGGTTTTTTTTTAATGCAACCCCCTGTATTTTATTACATTTTTAGATTATACGTTAAAAACTAAGACAACTTTATTCAAGGTTCCCTATACCTATCGCTTACCAATTTTAAGAAAATTGTGATTTTAAGAAAAATATTCAATTTAAACAATGCCTAATAACACAGAAACCACTTACTTTCAGTAACACAAATTTATATCGATTTATCTTGACCTTTAAGGCTTTCATTTGCGGTACGTAGGATTTCGATTCTTTGTACAGGGCAGGGTTGCAAGGTGTCGACAATGTCACGTCGACAATTCAATTGTCGACGCGTCGACAATTGCCATGTCGAGTAAATCATTGTCGACGTATATTGTCGACGCCATGTCGACACCAATTATAATCATCTCAAAAATTACATATTAATGTTGCAAGACATATAAACGTCATTTATTTGATTCAAAAATACAACAAAGTAAACTAATATGTCGATAAAACATAGTAGTGTAGTACATTCAAAATCTTTCATTATAGACATCCAAGCATTTTATACCATCGCTGTTAAGATGCTTAAATAACAACTTGTTAAGCTCATTTTTATGATGAGATAACAACTTATTATTATCTTAAATTCATAACTACTAACCAGGATGAAAATAGTACCTAAGCTACTAAACTGTAAACGTTGAGAGCCATTTCTTGACGATGTTTAATATTTCACAATAAAATAAAAAACAAACATAACCTCAAAACAACTGGTATTGACTTTGTTGACATACTCGACATTGTTGACGTATTGTTGACATTCACGCGACGCGTCGAGGTCGACTTTAAAGTTGACGCGTCGACAAACAACTCTGGTACAGGGTGTTTAGAAAAAGGATACATATTTTATATTTTTCAAACATCAAAAACTCACTTAACTTAAATAGAACACCCTGTATGTTTTTATTCTATGTTGAATAACTTTTCATTTTCCATCAAAAACTATGAGTAATGGATATGTCTAAAATCAACGATTAACAAGTTATTAAGATTTTTCTCTAAAATTTGTATGAAAATGGTTTTTGTTTGCATTCTAGTAGGCAATGATTTTTTTATTGTGGTTGATAATTAGATATGGGATCATAACTTAATTAAAAATGAAATTAATAACAAGAAGTACCTAATCATTTATGGAAAAAAATGGTTATAGTAAATGCTCAATATGATGACCATTTTCTTCTATGCACAACCGCACTCGATTTTCAAAAGATCTAACGTTTCTCAGGATATCTGGTGTTATAGTAGCAAACGTATCCTTTATTGTAATCTTTATGTCATCAGCAGTGGTTAGGTGGAGTGTTGTGGACCCCTCCTTCCAATCCATTTATTGAGGAATTGTCTATCTAAATAGTTTTGAAAAAAACATAAATACCATTCTTATCACATACTTCACCAGAATTCATATGGACGAGGCTTTCAACGAAGGTTGAATTTTTGTTTATGGAGTCTCGAAAAAGTTGAAGAAGATGAATTCTTTAAATATGTTTTATTTACCGACAAATCCACTTTCCACAAATCCACAACATAACGGCTTGGTAAACCGACATATAACTTTCATTACTAAATCGTCACCTGTATCGGCGCTGTTGACCGCCAAAACCGGTGGAGCCTCAATGTATTTGGGAGAATTGTGATTTTTTGATGGAAACTTGAACGGAGTAAAATTTTTACGGATTTTAGAACAACACTTTTTCGAGTCTTCTTGATGAAGTTTGTTTAGATATTATTATTATTATTATTATTATGTACTTCGATTGTTATCGATACTCAGGCCAAGCCTGGTTAACTAATCGCACGGATCGAAATCAAGTAACGATTAGTCCTACTAATACATATATCTATACAATATAAATTTGAAGTTGCTGTTAAAAAGTGAACATACTAAATACTATACACATATTATGTTCATTAAATTAAATGACGTTGATAAAACCAACGCTGATCACATTTTAGATAATGTATTTGTTTGAGAAGCCTCGGTGTATTTGATCCCAATTTGTAAAAGCCACGTCCCGTCGACCCTCTTTCCGCGAAGGCATTAACATGAACGCAGCGTCGCGCATCAATAACAAAAAGAGACCCTATATTCCTAGGCTTCTCCGTTGGCGTCACTTATTCGTGACTTAGTGACTTTTTATAGAAAAGAAAAAATGAACATAATATGTATGTTTTGAAAAAGTGTTATGGTTATTGTGTAAGCGTTTTTTGTTGTTTAGCTCGACGCATAGGTTGTACTCGAGTGGGTAATGTGTTGTTTGTGTTTTGTGTTAATTGCGAATTCTGATACTGTGAGTATATTGTGTGTTTACGTTTGAGTGCATGAGAACGAGTTAGAGGTGTTACATGAGTGATTGTTGAAGTGTTGTGTGTTGGTAATGGACTTTCTATAATGGTATGTTGTGTATGCAACAGAGTTTCAATTTGTGAAGGGGGGATTGAGTGTTGTGTTTCATTTTGTGTTTGAATGGTATTAGTTGAAAGTGTGTGATGTGGTTCTGAGTGATGTGCGGTATCTTCCGTTATGTTTAGAAATTTTCTAACTATGTGACAAGTGTTGATAATGACTGCCTTTTGTAATTGTATGTATATGTTCTTATCTAACCCTAAAATGTGCAAACTGTGATGTATTGTTTTTGGTATAACTCCGGTTGCACTAAGAACAATGGGTACTGCAAGAGCAGTTCCCATTCTCCATTGCGCTTTAAGTTCCTGAGCTATATCAGTGTATTTACGATGTTTCTCTGCGTGTGTATTGGCTAAATTGTTTGTGTTGGGAACGGCAATATCTATTATGTATATGATTTTTTGTGTTTTATCTATAAGTGTTATATCTGGCCTATTGTTATATACAGTTTTATCTGTGAGTAGTGTCCTATCCCAATATAGTTTGTGTGTGGTGTTTTCAAGTACAACTTGCGGTGAATATTTGTAATAGGGTGTGTTATCAGTAGAAAGGTTATGTTTTGTGGCGAGTTTTTGGTGTATTATCTTAGCTACCTGATCGTGTCTGTGTTTGTATTCTGTTTGTGCTAGACGTGTACATGCTGATATAATGTGTTGTATGGTTTCTGGTCTTTGCGAACATTGTCTACAAAGATCATGTGTAATTGTCCTATCTTTAATTATGTGTTTTCTGTAATTTCGTGTGTAAATGACCTGATCTTGTATGGCAAACATGAAACCCTCTGACTCTGGGAAAATATCACATTTGGTTAACCAACCATGCGTTGCTATAATATCAACACAGTCTTCGTTAATCTCCTGTGGATATCGTCCGTGTAAAGTCTTTTGTGTCCAAGTTTGTATGTTATGTGTGATGTACGTATCTCTACTCATTGGTGGTGTGATGTTTCTATTACTCATATTTAAGGGTGTGTAAGATTTGTCTGCAAGTGTGACTGTTTTGTGTAGCGCTGAAATGTGTGATTTGTTATAAAAGTACTCTCGTAGTTTGTGTATTTGTGTTTGGTGTAATAGGGCTATGTCTGTTAAGCCTCTACCTCCTCGTGAACGAGGAAGGTATAGTCTTACTGTTGAGGCGTGTGGATGATGTATTCGGTGTTTAGTGAGTAATGTACGTGTGTTTCGCTGTACCTGTTCTAAATCTGTATTGGTCCACTTTATTATTCCAAAGGAATAAGTAAGGGCCGGTGTAACGTATGTGTTAATAGCTTTGACAGTGTTTCTACCGTGTAGTTGTGTTTTAAGTATACTGCGTAATCTGTGTAAATATTGTGTGATTAGATTTCGTTTTATTTGTGTATGTTTTATGTGTGTGTTTTGCTGAAAACCAAGATACCTATAAGTTTCATTCTCGTCCATGGATCTTATATGGTCACCATGTTCGAGCTCAAAATCCACAAATTCTCTCTTACCAGCAGTGATGTGTTGTGTTTTGCATTTGTCAATACCAAACTCCATGTGTATATCATGTGAAAATGTTTCAGTGATATGTAATAAATGGTTGAGTTTTGTGCTTGTAGAGGCGTATAATTTAAGATCATCCATATAAAATAGATGTGTAATGTTGTGATGTATTTCGTGATTGTGTTTTAAGTTATAACCAAAATTTGTGTTATTCAGCATGTGTGAAAGGGGATTAAGAGAAAGACAAAACCAAAGTGGGCTCAAGGAGTCACCCTGAAAAATGCCCCTCTTAATTTGTATTGTGTTTGTGATGAGTTGGGTATCATTTAGTGTAAGTGTTAGGGTGGTGTTCCAACATGACATTATGTGAGTGAGAAATTGTGTGATGTTGTTGCTAATTTTGTACAGCGATAGTATTTTTTGTAACCAAGAGTGAGGTACTGAATCAAATGCTTTTTTGTAGTCGATGTAAGCTGTGTGTATGTTTCTTTTATTGAGTCTAGATTGTTCAAGTATTACAGAGTCTATAATGAGCTGTTCTTTACAGCCTCTGGAATACTTGGTACAACCCTTTTGTTCCTCAAATAAAATGTTGTTGTTAGTGCAGTGTGTGTATATTTTATGTGTAATGCATGATGTTAGAATTTTATATATAGTGGGAAGGCATGTAATGGGTCTATATTTAGAGGCATCGTGTGTATTGTTATCTTTTGGAAGCATATAAGTGATTCCCTGTGTGAAGAATGATGGTGTAGTGTGTGGTGCATCTAATATTGTTGTGAAGTGTTGTGCGAGGTATATATGTGTACAGGTGAAATATTTCCACCAAAAATTATGAATTTTATCTATGCCTGGACTTTTCCAGTTGTGTAGGTGTTTGATGGAGTTGGTGATATCTTCTAAAGTGATTTGTGTATCATGCATTGGTATTATGTGCTGTGTACGTGTACTTTCCGAAATGATCCAGGATGCATGTATATTATGTTCAATGTTTTTGGACCACAAATCGGACCAGTAGTGCTCTAGAGATTCTAATGTGGGTAATGAGTATTTTTGTTGAGTGTTTTGTTGTGTTAGTGATCTATAAAATAGTTTTTCGTTGTATTTAAATTGTGTGTTATGACGTTTTCTATTTGCCGCTTCCCTATACCGTCTCAATCTGTTTGTGTATACTGAAAGTTTTTGTGTGAGTGTATCTTTGTGTTCATTGTAATTCGTGTTTGGTTCTCGTGAACTGTGTGTGTTTAGTTTTCTAATGATGTTGTGTACCTGGCGTGTTAGTTTGGAAGAGGTTGTGCCTTGTATGTATTGTGTAATTCGACCTAAGTCACGTCTAATTTCATCTACACGATTCATTAGACGCTTCTCCCAGGCCGGAAGTGTTGTTTTCTTTGTGATGTGGTGTTGTGTTGATATTATGACCTTGGAGCCGTTACACCTTGAAGCTGCAACAGCACCGCAGTACACAATTAGGTGTAATTGATGTAGTGATATGTTGTTTGTAATATAATTGGATAAAATATCGGTGTTTAATATTTGAGTGATTTTGTGTAACTTGTTAGTGTCTTTTTGTTTCGGTATTCTATATCTTTGTGATGGATCTATGTTTGTGAATTCTGTAAGTGCAGTATCAAATTCTGTTTGAATTTTTAATTTAAGTGTTTCGTGTGAGTGTTGGGAGTTATTATCTACATCGTTATCTTGTGTATCTAATGTACTTTGCTGTGTCATAAGTGGATGATGATTGTTATTAGGTGTACCTAATGTGTTTTGTTGGGTGTTGATAGTGTTATTTATGTTGAAAAACCTTTCTACTTCGTGTTTAATTTGTTCTTGTGTTTCTACTGAAAGAAGCGTGTTTTTTATAATTACCCTGCGTTGGTCTGCTATGCGTTGTTGTGTTAAATGTGAAAGATGTGGGTATTGTGTTGTGAATGCTGTGTGAATCTTGTCCCTATACATAGTTTTGTCCGTTTCTATCTTCGTTACTTCCAGGTACGTACGCAAAATGAATCGATTCATCTCCTCGGTCCATTTCATACGCCGTCTGGTAGACTCCTTTGAACTGGTCCCATCCGTTAGCGGTTGAGAAGCAGGTACAAAGGTCTCTTCTTCATCTTGAGTCTGTTCTTCGGTTGTCGTACTTCTTCTTCTTCTTAATCTTCTATCGGCTGTACTTGTTTCGGGTTTCCCGATGGGTGGCCGCCTGATCACCTCCCCATCACCACCGGTCCGCATACTGCAACGTCCAGCGGTGGCTCTAGACGTGCCCTGACGATCCTCAGGTAGCGGCTGTTTTCCGAGGCTTATTTCCTTACGCTCCATTTTCATTAATAAAATGGGATGACTAAGATCACGTGAGGGCGTCACTCCCCAAATATTCACATAAGCGAATATTCTCCTACATGTTGTGTTAGTGTAAGTGTAATGTGTATAGTGCATGAAATGTGCAATATAAAAGCGTCATAAAGATTTACTTAAATTTTAAGATATTGGAAAATTCTTACCTTCAAATATTTCAATTAGTACCTAATTGTTTAGTGAAATTTCTACCTTAATACATTTAGTATGATACACCAACAAATTAACTTTTATCCAGTATGTAAACTGTTTCCATTTTCAAATACAGATGTAGGTATCAAGTACAGATTTATCCAATTAGTTAATGATTAAACGATAATTAAATATATCTAAAACATATAAATTCGAATGACATTGTGAGAATACCTGTGATGTCACGACCCGTTTCTTAACATTAAGCAATTTAGCTGTTCAAATGAAATTGAAACATATTTCTTCAGAAGACCATTTAGAAAACAGTTAAATTCATCCAAATTTTATAAAAACGATGCATTTTGTGTGAATATTGCATCTGTCAAAATCTTCTGTCAAATTTATTCATTTCCAAAAATTTTTGATTACACTTGTAATTTATATTTCCATACACTTCTGTAGCTTCTAAATGGTAAAATAGATAACTTTCACTAATTTTGAAACACTATTAACCAGGTAATTTTGGTTTAAAAACAGAGCACTTTTATATGCGTGTGTGTTGTTTAGTGTGTTGTCATGGTTTTTTTTATTATCATTATTATCATTATTATTATTATTTATTGATTCACACTTACATAGTGGTACAATTATTAAATTTATGGGGGATAACATCCAACCATAAATTTATTTTTTAGGAATCTTAAGATTAAAACAAAATTATATTATCTAATAAGTATTTATGATTATGAATGAAATTAAATTAATTTAGATTAAAGAATTTTCGGACAATGTGACATGTTTGTAATAAAACAGCTCGTTGTATTATTACAAATAATTTTGGATTTAAATTTAGTGATGTTGAATAAGATTCAAATTTACAAGAAATTACACCTGTTGCCGAAATAACAATTGGAGTAATGTAGATTTTAGTCAAATTCCAAATTGCCATCATCTCAATTGCCAATGCTTCATATTTTCTACGTTTCTCGTTTTCAGTTTTTATAATATTCGTGGATAATGGCACAGCAACATCAATGATGACAGCATGTTTATCTAATTTATTAATTATAACAATATCGGGTTTATTGTGTGAGACTTCCCTATCTGTTATAATTATTCTATCCCAATATAAGATGTATGAATCAGTTTCTAATATTGGTTCCGGAATGTATTTATAATAAGGTTTAATATTGTTTATTAACTTTAAATTTTTCGCTATTTGTTGATGTAAAATTTTGCAAACCTGGTTATGTCTATAAAGATAGTCAATCGGTGCTAAATTAGAACAACCAGCTATAATGTGCTCTATGGTTTCATTTTGGGAGAGACATTTTCTACATTTGTCAGAGACTTCCAGATTCATTATGTGTCTTTTGTAATTATTTGTTGCAATGACACCATCTTGAATTGCGCATATGAATCCTTCAGTTTCTGAATGTAGAAATCCATCTTTTAACCATCTTATGGACATGTCTTTATTTATTTCTGAGGATTTTAATACAGTCGGATATTTTCCATGCAAGATTTTATTTATCCAATTTAGTTCAAAATTTAATTTTGGTTCACAATCGAAACTTTTAAGTTTAAGATTTAGACCTGAATAATGTTTATCTAACCGAATGATATTATTAATGAGCAGATTTTCTAAAGAATAAAAATAATTTCGTAAAAGATTGATTTGATTTTTGCACAAATTAAATAAATTTGTTAAACCGCGTCCTCCGTCTTTTCTTTTGAGATATAGTCTTTCTACAGAAGATTTTGGATGTAAATAGTTATATTTCTTTAGCATTTTTCTAGTTAATCTATCTAAATCATTCAAGTCAGTATCTGACCATTTTAAAATTCCAAACGAGTAAGATAATGTAGGAATAGCCCAAATGTTTATAGCAGAGATCATGTTCTTAGAATTTAGTTTTGTTTTTAATATCATTTTTAACTTTTCTATGTATCTTTGTTGAAATTCAGTTTTGAGTAATGAATTATTTAAAATAAAATTTTGTTTCATTCCTAAATATTTATAATACATGTTAGGTAATAATTGCGGTATTTCGTTTACTATTTCAGGATTAACAATTGGTACTCCTTTTATTATATTGATTTTAGAACATTTGTTTAAGCCAAATTCCATAGAAATATCTCGACTAAATATTTTTGTCGTTGAAATTAGATTGTCCAATTGAATTTCAGATCTAGAGAATAATTTTAAATCATCCATATACAGTAAATGTGTAATGGCAAGATTCTCTTTGGTATTTAAATTGAAACCAGAAAACGAATCATTTAATAATTTAGATAATGGATTTATTGCTAAACAAAACCATAGAGGACTTAAAGAGTCACCTTGAAAAATTCCCCGTTTAATTTTGATCATATCGAGTAAATGAGAACCATTGATAATGATTGTATTCCAGATGGACATCATGAAAGATAAAATATTAATGTATTTGTAATTAATTTTATAAATTCGTAAAATTTCTAATAGCCATTCATGAGGAATCGAGTCATACGCTTTTTTATAATCAATATAACACATATTTAGATTTCTTTTGTTGATCTTTGCATGTTTTGTAATAATTGTGTCAATTACCAACTGTTCTCGACAACCTTGTGCACCTTTGGTACATCCTTTTTGTTCAACACTAATAATGTTGTTTCTTTGACAATGATTTCGAATTTTTTGGCTTATGATAGATGTGAATAATTTATAAATTGTAGGTAAACAAGTAATTGGGCGATAATTTTTTGGTTCTAATGAGTCTCCATCTTTTAAGAGCATGTAAGTTACACCAGTACATAGAAATTTAGGTATTATAGATGGATTATTAAGTGCTTCATTAAACCAAAATAATATAGGAAGATGAATAGAAGTAAATTTTTTTAACCAATAATTTTGAATGTTATCTTTTCCTGGAGAACTCCAATTGGCACAAAATCGTAATGTATTTTTGAATTCATCTACATAAATTGAATTTTCTTCATTCCATTGATAATTTTCTGATTCATTTCTTAAAGCAGTTAACCAAAATGCATTTTTGTTATATGTAGAAGGGATATCCCACATTGTTTTCCAATATTGAAACATGTGATCATTTTTGGGAAGTTTATTACAAGTATTTAAAGGTGTTAGATATCTAAAAAATTTTGATGTGTTCTCCATAAACAATTTATTTTGGCGTTTCCTTTTCGTGCAGTTGCTGTATCGTTTCAAACGATGAGCAATTGCTTTCAGTTTTTGTTTTAAGTTATCTAAACAAATTACCAATTTCGAACTTAAGTTTTTGTCATAACTATTTAATTTAAATTTATGAAAGATTTGTTTTACCTTTACATATGTCACATTGTCCGGATTCTTAGTCAACATTGTCAAAATCCCTATATCTTTCCTAAGACCAAGAATCCTCTTTTCTAAGCGAATTTTCTAAGGCGGTTTTTCAAAATTAGAATTATTTGAATGATCAACTTCATACAAAATTTGTCCGTTTCTTTCAATTGTGATTGCAGCTGCACAATATGTAGCTAAGTGAATGTAATAAATCGAATTGTGATCTTTCAAATAATTTTCAATCACCTTGTTTAACATTTCTATAATGTTTTTGATTTTATAATAGCTGGAAAAATTTAGATTAGGAATTTTAGGTCTACATAAAGGATCACTATGTTCAAACAAACTGATTTTTCCCAAGAATTCACATTCAATTTGTTGGTATTCTACTTCAAAATTTATGTTATTTGAATTTTCAACGTGGGTATCTTGAATAGTTTGATCACATTCATTATTTTCTTCATAAGGTTGTAATTGAGATACCGAATTGGTAATATTATTTTTAATTTCTGTAAGTTCTGCTTCACTAATAAATTTTCTTTTTAAAATGACGTTTCTTCTGTCAACCGCATTTTGTTCGGATAAATTTAGATGTGGAAATTTTTCGGAAAGGGCTAAATGAAATTTTTTCCTCCATCCAGGTAATGGTGTGTCTATAGATGAATTTATGACATAAAACGTACGCATTACTTCCAAATTCATCTCTTTGGTCCAACGTATTCGTTTATTTACGATTATTGGTAGCGGTCTGCTGAGGTAATTCAGTAGACAAGCTTAATTGAGTTTCATTTTCCTGATTATGATTAACCGTATTACTGTCATAATTGAAAGGTTCTGGTGTAAATGACAAAGTCGAACCTTCAAAAACTTCATCATTATTCCTGTTTTCATTACGCTTAGGAATATTTGCGTTATAATTATTCCTTGTGTTGTTATTGAAATTATAGTTTCCTGAAACATCCATTTACGTATGAATATTAATTATTACACATAAAAAAGGATATTTTCTGTACAAGAAATATGGCATATGTCATATGCATTATATAGCCAACTATTATTATTATTATTATTATTATTATTATTATTATTATTATTATTATTATTATTATCAGGTGTTCCTTTCGCATACGTAGCAGTATTATATTTTTCCCATGGGAAATACTACGCCCACTCTAGCGTACTGCTAACCTCAACAAAAATTGTACGATATATACTTGAAATTGTATCCGCCCATAATTATTAACTACTATACCGCCAACCCCGTCACAATGGCCACTCCGCGAAAACATTCAAAGTTGTCGCTCAAGAAGAACGTGAAACCGTCGACCAGTTTCGTAACACCGGCGCCGCCGCCGCCAAGTAACGACAGTTTAATGCGAAACTTGTTGCTGAAAAAGTGCGAGAATGTGCCCTCAAATTTGGAAAGTGACAAGTACAGCATAATTACCATTATGTCGGAGGACGAGAGCCAGCAAGCCAAACTGCGGTAAATATGATTCTATTAGTGTGCCTATTTTTGACAACCGCAAATACGCTCGTATGCTTATATGTATTTATTTTTGCAGTAGTCCGGAACACATGGGGGAAAACCACGCGCTTGAAGAGCTGCTACAGCAGCTGGAAGGAAATGCGCAACACCTATACGAAGCTGATCGGTAAGTAATCAATTAACAATGTTTTGTTGTCAACATTAATCGTGAAAAAGATGTGTGTGTAATATCAATTCCTTACAGAATAATCGCTACGCCCCACATGAGTGAAGTGCAAAGATCGCCGCCACCACCGCCACCGGCGGTTCCACCAACACCCCCACAACACCAGCTGTCTGTGGAACGATAGTAAGTGAAATAGTCTAAGATACGTTATTAGAAATATATACCCTCATCTGTTATTTGACCATGACAAAGATTATAAGTTAGATAATATATAGGTCGATAAATTGCAAATGGGTTGCCTAGCTAAATCTGGGTCCGATGCTGTTAAATCCGCTTTCTTTCAGAAGAATGCTCTGCATCCCTGTCTGCTACATGGAATGGCGGATGCAGCGCTCTCTGTCACTCTCCACGCTCGCGCTGAAAAGATAATATGTAAAATCTAGGCAACCAGGAATGTGATGGTAGTGACAGAGAGCGTTGCGCGCGCCATTCCATGTGACAGACAGGGATGCAGAGCATTCTTCTGAAAGAAAGCGGATTTAACAGCATCGGACCCAGATTTAGGTAGGCAACCCATTTGCAATTTATCGACCTATATATAATCTAACTTATAATCTTTGTCATGGTCAAATAACAGATGAGGGTATATATTTCTAATAACGTATCTCCTACTAAAAGTACCGCTCATAAATATGAAGATGTTAACGAACATTTGTTTTAAATTGTATAGCCGACACGGGGGAAAAAATATTCAGCAAATGGCGGACCTGTATGCGAGCGACGGAACAATTTTTGCGCGAGGCACCCCATCTCCACGAACGCCGCAAGAGCTTGCCGAACGATCCTGCACGTGGCTGCAAGATATGTTACCGGATTATCAGGCACAATTGGAAGCCACGAGGAACAACATCGCCCGCTTGCAAACGGAGTTGGAGGCGTCTCGAACGCAAGAATTGAAATTGTTAGACGACATGGGCCGCATACAGGAATACCTGAAATTTGTGCAGCAACAACAGAAGTGGTGAACGTGTAAATAAACAAGCGTACCTAGTGTAAATAGTGATAGTTGTGAGTGAGTAGTTGTAGATATTAGATTGCTTTGCAAATAATGGAAATAACTGTAATTAGCTCTATATAAACGTAGTAGGTATGTAAATTTCGTATAATAAACTACGCTATATAAACGAGGTGTTTATTTTTAAAAATGCAACGTAGGTGTTTTGTTTAGTAGAAGAAGGTACCGTCACAGTCTAGAGTTGTATTTAGACTGTGGTACCGTACTAACATAATAGACGTACGTTTGCAGTATTTTTTAAGCAGTTCCTAATGAAATATTAAGTTTTGAAAGTTAGAAGTGGTTGGCCCTCCAAAAAGTAATGCCACAGATAAGTAATACAGATGGCTCACGCTTATGAGGATTTGGTTGTCCCAATTCAAACGAATTGGAAACAGAATTTTTTTAGTATGGAAACGGATTGTTTTATAAGGGGACGGCGCTATTCTCAGTAGCTGCTGTATCGTCGTCGACTACATAATGAAGCCGTACTCCCTAGTTATTTTAATAGAGTGTTCCGTCGCATAAATTATTACTTTCGTGGTGGTTTTGGTGTCACAAGCTCAAATTCACAAAAAAATGAAAGGCCATGACATACTGATTCTAAATGTCAAGGCCGCCCAAAATCGGTCCATGCATTAGGGTATAAAACACGAAAAACTAGTTAAACACATCTACGGAAAGAAGAAAAAACATAGAATTTTTTCGTACATAGATCACAATTTTCTTTGTACAGTGAAAGTTATAAATAATTGCCAAACGTTGCCAATTACATTAGGCCTTACGGAAGAATGAAACTTTAAACGCGATTATCTCAGTTCAGAGTCCGTAAAAATTGGATAAATTTTGAGCAACTTTTGCCTCTACATCGAATTATCTAATAAAGTAACGCTTAAATCAAAAAATTTACTCTTAAAAAAAGTTTCTCTAATCGCTTATCTTTACGTTATACTTAGAATTATAATTTTATCTGTAATATTAAACTAAATATGTAATTAAAAGTAAAACATCGAACTTTTTACTCACTTCAGAACCGTCGGCGCTTTCACTGCCGTGAATAGAATCCATCTCTATATTTGCCGTACCACCCTTTCGCTCTTACATCATAGGTAGGTACGATCTCGACACAGGTCATTGCCATTACAATTAATACAATTATTTACATAAATAGTACAGCCAAATAAGTAAATATTTTCTCTAAGAAAAGAAAAAATTACAAATATGCTGTTGGTGGAGGGGTGTATTTTTGAGTTATAATTAAGGTACAAAAAGACCCACGTGAAGTTATCCACGGATTTTTTTTAACCATCCACCGCATCCACGAGTATTTTTTTTCAAGATCAACTACATTTTTGCCAAAAAATGTTAATATAGGAGATAGATAATGACATTTCAATAGGCTACATAATTTTATTACCAAAAATTAAAGATTAAGTGAATAAAGTCTTGAAATATGTGATCTTGTACATATTTCACGATGCTGAACCGAAGACCCAAAAATAAAATAAATTGTGTTAATTACTGCAAAGGGCACTAAATAAGAAAACTAATAACAAAAAATTGTGATGTAAGTATTTTTTATAACGTGAAAAAAAATTCATTAAGACTACGTTTACGCCCTGGCGTCGATCGTCCGGTTTGAACTCGAAGACCCAAAATTTGTTTAAATTTTCTTTGATTATTGTAAAGGACTCTTAATGAGAAAGCTAATAAAAAATGGTGATGTAAGTATTTTTTATAACGTGAAAAAAATTCATTAAAACTACGTTTACGCGCTGGCGCCGATCGTCCGGTTTGAAATTGAACTCGAAGACCCAAAATTTGTTTAAATTTTCTTTGATTATTGTAAAGGACTCTAAATGAGAAAGCTAATAACAAAAAATGGTGATGTAAGTATTTTTTATAACGTCAAAAAAATTTATTAAGATTATTTTGGGTCTTCGAGTTCAATCCGGATGATCGGCGCCAGGGCGTAAACGTAATCTTAATTTTGACGTTATAAAAAATACTTACATCACAATTTTTTGTTATTAGCTTTCTCATTAAGAGTCCTTTACAATAATCAAAGAAAATTTAAACACATTTTGGGTCTGAGTTCAATCCGGACGATCGGCGCCAGCGAGCGAACGTAATCTTAATGAATTTTTTTTGACGTTATAAAAAATACTTACGTCACAATTTTTTGTTATTATGCTTCTTATTAAGTGGTCTTTGCAATAGTTAAAGAAAATTTAAACAAATGTTGAGTCTTCGAGTAGAATCCAGACGATCGGCACCAGCGGGCAAACGTAACCTTTATGAATTTTTGTGACGTTATAAAAAATACTTGCATCACATTTTTTTGTTATTACGTTTCTTATTAAGTGTCCTTTCGAATAGTTAAAGAAAATTTAAACAAATTTTGGGTCTTCGAGTTCAACCCGGACGGTTGGCGCCAGCGCGCAAACTAATCTTTATGAATTTTTTTCGACGTTATAAAAAATATTACATCACAATTTTTTGTTATTAAGTTTCTTATTAAGTGTCCTTTGCAATAGTTAAGATTTTTTTCTTATTTTTGGGTCTTCGGTTCAGCATCGTGAAGCATCTACAAGCTCACGTATTTATTCATTTAATCTTTATTTTTTGGTAATAAAATTATACGGCCTAGTTGATTTTGTAAAAAAAACTTTATTAAGACATGTGCAATGTACTAAATTAAATTTGTAATATACTAAATAAAACTTTGTATTGTAAACAGAAAACGATTTTGTTTTTGTTAGATAAGAAGCATAGGTAACTTGAGACTCTTTCAATCAACGCCGAAACACATTCCAGCATTGTATTATTTTACTAATTCCAAGTCTATACTTCGACAATTAACGTAATAAACCGTAACTAGAGGAGTGGTTAAAATATGTAAATCAAGCTCGAACGCCTATAACATAGGCAACACGCACAATTTTAAATAAAAGCATTGATTGAGCTATCTGTAGTAACTTATCTGTGGTAATGCTTTTACAGCTACTCGAATTTGAAAGTACATACGTAAGTATCGTAGGCCTCCTGTTTTTCACAAAAAATGCTAAAAAAACCCTAAAACCAATAACATTTCCGAATTCTAACTGTAACTTTTCACGTGCAACCGCAGTTAGTTATACAATGACTTCTTTTAATATAATAAGCGGAAAGAAGCTAAATTTAGATCGCTTTACTTGGAAGATAAACGACAGGATTACAAGGTATTTCTTTAAATTGAATATTTTAACCCACTAAAAACGTATACGAGTTAAAATATCAATTTCTCGCAAAAAAATTAAAATACCAAAATGGGACATTTCGCAACTTCATTCTAACTTCCTGAAATTCATGCTGTAGAAACTCCGTTTTTACTTATACATATCCAAGGTACATTTGGACTTTTAATATGGCCACCAATATAGCTGCTGATGAAGGAAAGCTTTTACATAATAAAAAACATGTGCAAATTCAAGCTTTCCTTTAATATTTTTTACATTGTATACAAATGGTGTCGCTTAAAAAATATATATTGTAACTTCAGTTACACATTTTACGTTCTTATTTCCAATTTTACGCGAGGCTTCTTAATGTTCTTATACGGGGGGGTCGTCACACACAACGGGCGACAGAATTCTACCAACTTCCTCTATTTTACGCCTAAAACGATAACTATCCAGCGCTACCCACGATCCTTTTCTCGCTTCCGCATATGCAAAAGACCACACTACCATTATGTACACCTTATTCTGAGCCTCGTTAAATGTGACTTTCTTCTTCATCACTCACGTTCTCGCCAGAGGACATCGACGAAGCTGAAGATTCGCTGCATACCCATTGATTTAATTCGTTTGCAAATTCCTCCAATCCGGCTTCATTTAGCCTTTTCATAAGGCACTCGACATAATACTTATAATTTAAAAACTTATCGCATATTGTCACACCCAACGTAAATTTATCGGCAAGCGCGTTGCACTGCTCCTCACTATAATCACCTCTCCCGTACACAACCTCGTGTTGGGCGTCAAACACGAGCGCGGAAAACTCTTGTTTCAGGCGTTCCACTGCCGTTCTAAGATCGGTGGCTTTCACCCACGATTCTGCAGCGTATGCCATCCACATGTTTACGATTGGAAATCATACGCGCCGCATTATATAGCACATCACCCCTTCCACATTTACATATATCGCAAACCATCAGTCAAGTTTAGCACCCGTGATTTAGCCACGTGACCTAGCAACGTTCAGAACCTGTGATCCACTTAGCCAAGTTCAGAACCCGTGTCCTACTTTACCCAAGTTCAGAACCTACTTTAGTGAAGGCTCCGAATGACCTCTATTTAGTTTTGAAAGTCACCACCTCTCCCTCGTAAAATAGTAAGGCCGATTCTAACCCAGACGACCTTTAGTTTTGAAAGTCACCGCCAGGGGCGTCGTAACCTTGACCTGAGTTAGTCACCACCCGTAAAATAGTAAGGCCGATTCTAACCCAGACGACCTCTATTTAGTTTTGAAAGTCACCGCCAGGGGCTCGTGACCTTGAACTCGACCTCTGAATGACCTCTATTTCAATCTTAGCCGCGATACAAACCCTCACAGCCACGTTCAGAACCCTACTTTAGCCCCAGTTCAGAACCCCAAGACTCCGAATGACCTCTATTTAGTTTTGAAAGTCACCACCGTCGTGACCTTGAACTGAGTTCAGCTGACCTCTATTTACTTCTCAAAGTCCTCGCCAGCTTTACCTCCCCGTTCACACCACCCCACTGCCAGTTACATTCGTATAGTTTACGTGAGCGCACACAATGTAAGGCCGATCCTAACCCAGAGTGACCAGTAACCTACAGAGTAAACACGTGTTCAACCGCGAGTGCCCTTCACCTACTAAAAACGTCTCGGTGAAATGTAAGGCCGATTCTAACTCATTCGACCTCCATTTAGTTTTGAAAGTCACCGCCAGGGGGTCGTGACCTTGAACTGAGTTAGGATCGGCATAAGTGCAACCTCTATTTACTTCTCAAAGTCACCGCCAGGGAAGCGTGCTTTACCCCCGCTTCAGCACCCTCCCGCTGCCATTTACATTCGTATCGTCTACGTGAGCGCACATCGATACAATGTAAGGCCGATCCTAACCCAGAGTGACCTTGAAGTCACCTTTTCTCACTAAAAACATCGTGAAAATGTAAGGCCGATCCTAACCCAAAAAGTCACCAGATTTGGTGACTTTTCTAGTGACCTTCAAGTAACGTTTTATGACTAAAAACATCGTGAAAATGTAAGGCCGATCCTAAATCAAAAAGTCACTAAAAAAGTCACTAAATCTAGTGACTTTTTGATT
Organism: Pyrocoelia pectoralis; assembly: GCA_036250285.1. Taxonomy (NCBI): domain Eukaryota; kingdom Metazoa; phylum Arthropoda; class Insecta; order Coleoptera; family Lampyridae; genus Pyrocoelia; species Pyrocoelia pectoralis. The sequence continues at coordinate 6,156,551 of CM070083.1, forward strand.
TAGGATCGGCCTTACCTACCTACTTGTATACAGGGTGTCCCACGTTTAATGATCAGGACTTTGACATTTTGTAGAGAAACACATTTTAAGGTGGGTTGCTCCTATATACATAGGTCCTAATATTCTTTGTTTCTCGAGATACAGAGTGCGTAGTAGTATAGTAATGTCACTACTAATTCACTTTGACCTCGTTTGACCGCAAGGTCACGAGCTAATTCACTTTGACCTCGTTTGACCGCAAGGTCACGAGCTAATTCACTTTGACCTCGTTTGACCGCAAGGTCAAGAGGTGTCCAAGGTCATGTCGACTAGACGTTTCCGGTTCGCATTTCTATTCTTGTCAAGGCCACTCTATGTGCGCTACTAATTCAATTTCTATTGTTTTCTCGTCCAAGGTCATGTCGGCAAGACGTTTCCGGTTCGCCTAACTCAATTTCTATTGTTGTCAAGGTCATTTCTATGTGCGCTACTAACTCAATTTCTATTGTTGTCAAGGCCACTTCTATGTGCGCTACTAATCCAATTTCTATTGTTTTCTTGTTAAGGTCAGTTCATTTCTAAGTAATACAATGGGCGCTACTAATTCAATTTCTATTGTTTTCTTGGCAAGGCTACTTCATTTCTAAGTAATACAATGGGCGCTACTAATTCAATTTCTATTGTTTTCTTGTCAAGGCTACTTCATTTCTAATGGGCGCTACTAATTCAATTTCTATTGTTTTCTTGTCAAGGCTACTTCATTTCTAAGTAATACAATGGGCGCTACTAATCCAATTTCTATTGTTTTCTTGTCAAGGCCACTTCATTTCTACGTAATACAATAAGCGCTACTAACTCAATTTCTATTGTTTTCTTGTCAAGGCTACTTCATTTCTAAGTAATACAATGGGCGCTACTAATCCAATTTCTATTGTTTTCTTGGCAAGGCCACTTCATTTCTACGTAATACAATAAGCGCTACTAACTCAATTTCTATTGTTTTCTTGTCAAGGTCATTTCTAAGTAATGGGGGCTACTAATCCAATTTCTATTGTTTTCTTGTCACGGCTACTTCATTTCCGCGAAAGAATTAATAATTTAATTGTAAAGATTAGAAAACTAAAATTTGATCTGGAAGTGTTGGAAGTTCAGCGAAAATTAAATAAAATCGTATTGTAGAAAGAGAACTTTTAGAAATGCACTCGTAAAAATGCGATGATTATTTCAGTAAACTAACTTTAAAGTTGAATTAATTTTGGGTATCATAAAGCTGTCAACACTTCAAATGTGACCTAATTTCAAGTGGATCGCAAAGAACATTTACAATATGAATGTTTACGTTTTTAGTAAAATGAAAGCTTACTGTGTAAATTTGATAATCCTTTTTTGCACTAACAAATGTATACCGGCAACGCGCGTCTTTAGTTAGTAACGAATTCTTTAGCCTTGTCTACATCGAAAACTAAACTAAACATTTGAACCTCGTGTAATTTCGGTTTGATTAACGGAAGTACGTAGTTTAGTAACGTCATATCCGATAAAAAAAGAGTTTGTTTATTTGTATCAGGGTATGTTTGATTTAAATCGCTTGATTTAAATCATTGATTTAAATCGCGATTAAAATCAAGTGATTTATTTTAAAAAAAATCTGATTTAAATCAAAATGATAAACAGAACAAATACATTAAGCTATTTTAGTAACATTTACAAAATTTAAATAAATGCTTGAAGAATACCTATGTACTAAAATTACATAGGTATTAGGTACCTGTAGAATGGATCTATATAATTATTAATTAGTCAGGATAATTAGTGCTATTGTTGATGGTACAATGAATAATGATAATGGCACATTAATGAGATTGCAATTTTTAATTTTACTTCACCTTTGGAATTTTAAGCCTTCCTTTCCTTTGTTATTTAAGCAGGTAACCAATAAACGCAATAAACCCTCAAAATAAAAGGGATATTACCAATAGATTATTTCCAATTGTAATTGTAAAAATCAATGTACATGAAAAAATCGATTTAAATCAAAAAAATCGATTTAAATCAAAAAAATCAAGTGTTTTGATTTTTTTTAAAAAACATCGATTTTTTTCATACCCTGATTTGTATGACATCATCTCCGCTTTGAGACATAAACAAATTACTTAGTAGCGTAAATAACTTTAACCGGAAACTACATAAAAAAGGGGAAAATTCAAGGTTGTTTTATGAATATGACGTCATCTCCGCTTAGAGCATCTGTATGTAAAAATATTTTTTCAAGTAATTTGGTCGTCTGTTTATTTGTCCGGCTGCATTTTTTATGTGTTTAACTAGTTCTAAAAATAGAACATGTAGTTCAGTATTTATAATAGTAGCGATTTGTTTATATTGCCCTTGATTCATTTAACGGCTAATTAAAGACATTAAAGTCATCGCGTTGTTCTACGTCTACGAGTGTTATTGGTGGATAACAATATAAATTATAGGAATTTATTCTATAGTTAGTCGAGAGCTGTCGACTTACCTGTGTGTGTGTGTGTTAAATCTGCTGCTGTGTGTCAACAATATTTTACGGTACGTTCTACAGTACATAGTTTCATCATGAATGGCGGCAGTCTACCAAGTAAAAAGACCCAATTGGAGGAAGAACTGTTTCACGCTACTCGCGCCGTGTACATAAAACATTTACGGAGTGCTTTACTGTGCTCATCCATTGACAGTTATATTGTGATTAGTAGCATACTACAAAACATTATTGTACCAGATGAGTGCTTTAACTGGTGTGCGAAATCGCCAAATGCGTGTCAGGCTAATATGGACCTGTTGTTTGATCAAAAAGTGGAAACGGACAATTTAATTAAGCAGTTTACGTGTAAATATAGTAGTATCGATAGTTTAGCTTTACCCTTCAAAATACTTGATTTAGGAGATAAGCGGAATGTAGATACTGTTTGTAGTAATTATAAGAATTTATTGCATGTAATGGATGAAACTGTATGTACTGCCATAGAATATGCTAATTTTAAGATGCTGGAAATTTTGTATAATATTTGTATAGAGAGAGATGTAAAGTATAATTTTCAACCGGAGAAAAACGCCCGCCATAAACAAGTGTACGAGTGGGTTGTGGAGAATATCCGTAAAGGCAACGAAGATCCAACTGCTACCCTTGGCTGGAGGTGTGGGCCAGACGGTCAATGTTGGCCATCAACGCTACTAAGCGACTATAAGAAAACTTTTGCGCTAATTTCAAAAATGATGGGGGGAAATAGGGTTAAAAACTCGTTTGTATGGTGATAAAATAAAACAATATGTAGCATTTATGTTGAGTTTTATTTATCGATGTTTACAATACTTTTATAGCTACGTCATGATTAAACAACTATATTATTCTCGTCGATCCAAGATTTTTCATTTATTCCCAACCATTTCACGTACACCTTGCCCTTCTTTCGTTGTAGTACCTTTTCCACCAAATATACATCGGGATACTTGGCCTTTTGTAGCTCTTGCTCGTAAAATCCTCCCAATATCGGTTTACCCTTCGTGTCCTCCAATAGGTACGTAACAGGATTCGTTATGCGTACTTTTACAATTTTAAACAACTCGCTAGACCAGTTAGGAGTGTATCCTTTTGCAAAAATGCTCTTAAATTTGCTAATTCGCACCACATCGCCGACATTAAAGCGACGTTTTTTGTTGAACAGTGCCAGGTGAGTGTATGCGTCGAGCTGTGTATTGGCATTCACTTGGCTAGGCCTCATTCCAATCGTTCGATGTATACGATTATTATAGTCCTCTGTTATACTCTCGAGCATATCAATCCACACGTATTTGCCATGCATGCTGAACCCCTTGTATAAGGAATTTTTAATTGTTCGTATCACCCGCTCTACAATGGCCGCCTTTTTCGTACTAAACGTTGAATAGTGATTGATTTGCTGCTGCGTCATCAACTTTTCGAAATGGCTATTGTAGAACTCCTTTCCCGCATCGGTTTGCAAATTTTTAGGTCGACGTTCTCGAAAAATATCTTGCATAGCTTTTGTGACTTCTTCGCCAGTCTTTGTCTTCAAACCCCTTGTCCATAGATACTTGGAGAAACAGTCGATAACCACCAATATGTACTTGTAGCCTTTATTCAGTTTAGCGTAAGGTATAAATTCCGCTAAATCAGCTTGCCAAAGGTCATCGTAACCTTTAATAATAGTGCGTCTGCGGGGGAAATTCTTGCGTGCCGATTTATGTAACTCGTTCACCACCTGCTGCTTGGACATCCTTATTTATTGCTTCTTCGTCTTGTAAAGCTTTTTTGCCCTCAAGTTTTCTTCTTGCGCCTGCGCGTTTCTTGGCCAATTCTTGTAAAGCTTCTTTGGTCGCTTTCAAGTCCTCCTCTAGCAACAGCACTTTGTTATGAAGATCGCCTAAAGGCGCCTGTACCATCTGAAGACTAAACGTTAGAAAACCTTTATTTATTGCATCGTCATCGTCCTCTGGATCGGCCAATTCAGTTAGACGATTTCCTTTTAGATTGAACCTTGTCGCACGATAGTATTGTAACGTTAGAGCATCTTGAGCTTCAACCGGGTCGCCGACATTACTCAATCGCCTATTTCCCATGTTTAAATCGTCGTCGTCGATCGTGAATTGCGGTAATTGCGTTCTAACGACTTTATTTAGCTGCACGCGCATATGAGAATGACCAAACTTATCCATGGCCATTTTCGGTATAAACTGCTAGTTAATAAACGGGAGGATGACTATTTATAGTTTACTTAAAAACTCTCGAGTAGGTCTCTCTATGTATCCGTCCTCGTATAGCTCCTCCACGATTGATATTATATCGTTCACTAGTCCGGTATTACCGGCCATCTTCTCCGCCCACAAGACTTCTAATTCGCGAATAAGTTCATGAATACTATTCCAATACTTAAATTCAACTGGTCGACCTAATTCCTTGAATAAGCCACGTCCAGAAGCTGCTGCCAATAAGGGCCTAATTATCTGCGTATATTTTCTGCTTCTAGTACCCCTTAGCTGTTCGCCTGGGTTATAGGAACGTCGTGCCGCATTGGTGCCAATTACAATTTGTCTATAATTCGCTTCGTCTTGTTCGGTGATTAGGTGGGGGTCGGGTTCGTTCATGATGATGAGCTCATACAGGCCCTCCGTACCCTTGTACCGCACTCCATTAATTATTAAATCTTCCCCTTGTATGTCTACGGGCGTATTGCCCATTGTCCATTTATCCGTGTCAATGTCGTAATGAATGCCATAAGTAGTGTCGATGGTATTTCGAGTATCTCTTATCATACGTTCAACATATATACGCGGGAGGGGTGCGTATTGTTCTAAGAACGCTGCCGAACCGGGCTCGTCGAGTAAGGAAGAATCTTTGCTTGACGACAACAAATGCTCCTCTTCTTCCGGTTGAAGTTCGCCGATTACCGTCGTGTCTAAGAAAGGTCTTCTTTGAAAATGCGGAAGTACAGGACTAAGGGGTCGTACTATGCGGGGTGATACAGGTCGAGCAGCCGGGGTTGAACGTCTTTTTGGCGCTGTTTCGAATACATTTCCCTCCTCCTCCCCCTCCTCCTCCTCCCCTTTCACCATTTTCTCGGATTTAATTTTGCGCTTGGTTTCAAACTTTTTTTGAATGTTAGTCAAAGGTTCGATTAGGGGTTTATAAGTTTGTACAAACTCTAATTCTCTAGTGAATCGATTCGCCTTAAGGAGGTTATACTTTTGCCGTATAGCTTTACGAGCCTGCACTATACGCCTTTTCAATTTCATTTCCTTGCTATCCATTTTTGCGCGGCTTGTAAGTGAACAATATGAACGGGGGTAATGAACAGGTAAAAACAGGTATTGAACAGGTAAAACAGGTCTTGAACTGGTAAAAACAGGTATTGAACAGGTAAAAACAGGTATTGAACAGGTAAAAACAGGTATTGAACAGGTAAAAAACAGGTATTGAACAGGTCTTGAACAGGTAAACAGCAAAACGGCTATACCCCTGTTTAAAAAGCTGATGAGCTGTTTCCTGATGCGTGCGTGATACTAAATGTCAAGCGCGTGTTTAGGGTATTATATAGTTGTCGAAGCCTTTCCTAAAACGTCCCTTTTCTATGTCGGCATCCTTATTGATCACCAGAAACCCATATCGATTCCTCCAACATTCAGCGCACATCTCACGAAACGATTGCATGCTTACAATGGGGCTGACGTGATCTTCGTAAATGCGTTTCAAGTTCAGATCGTCCTGTTCGAATAGCGCAATTAAATTGACATTGTCTCTAATCAGTTGCTTGGGAATTTTAGTGTACGTCTGGCCCAAGTAGAAACAATCGATGTCGTTATGGCGCCCCATTGAAAAGTACGATCGAATATTGTCTTGCTTTTCGCAAGCGATATCGTCAAAGATAAAAACCGAATTTCGTTTTGCGAGCGCCGGTTCCATAATGTCCTCATTGCGCGTGAATGTAAAGTAACCTATATTCTTCATAGGCTGTAAAATCTCCTCCAACAGTCTGTACTTGTCCTGCGTTAGAGATTTTGAGTAGACGTACACATGCTCGAATCTGAGCCCGTTAGGTTCTGTTAGTAAACTAAGCATAGCGTTCGTTTTTCCGCAATTCGATGGACCGCATAGTATAGCGCGTACAGTATTGGGAAGCAAGTTACCATGTTTGCCGTTAACCCCTCCCGTAATATTATCGTGATTTTGAATTGGTAATTTCTCTTGTTGAACAACTACCTTCATGTCTTGAGTAAAACTATCGATATTTTAATGATGTACCTTTATTTATAGAAAATTCTACAACTAACAATTTATAGTTTCTTTACTTCCCCGGTAAGGGGATTATATTGTACTAAGGCATCGTGAAGGATGAGACAGTAAGCGACGATTCCAGGTTCGAACGCTGCTTCTACCGTCTCCATTTCCAGCTTGACATCCACCCTTGAATATTTGAGCGTTTCGTTTTGCTTCGAACAGTCCATTACGAATATTGGGCATGTTTTGAACTGCCAATAATCGAATAGAGCGTCTTGTTCCTCTTTGGCGTAATATTCGCGTCGAAAGTTTATATAATTCTGGTAGGCCGTAATATACTTGTTGGCATTAAAATCTAACTGCATCGCTTCGTAAGGGTAACTTTCGGAATTGAGATGCAATTTTAGATTGCGAATTTTAACGTTATGGAAGTGTGCCGCTTTTGCCGCCTTTGAAAATTTCGCGCCGCGTTGAAACGCAACGATCGCCCATCGAGGTTTCTCCAGTTGAGTAGAAGTTTTGATTTGCCATACGTCGGACTGTGCCTGTTTCAAAGCGGGCAATTCGTACAGCTCCCATTGTCGGAATGGTATTGTAATTGCGGTATTCTTGTTGATTCGCTCGAATAGACCAAGTTTAGCGCTATCGCTAAGCGTCACGTGCGGCACTTTCCATTGAATTTTACTTAAAGTTATCGAAGCGTCAGCTTGACCCGCATAACAATCAGCATCGCTTCTAGCCCGAATCAGAATTAATTCCTGTCGCATGTTTACGATAACTTGTCGATAATCCTCCATACTGCCAAAAATATGCTTTAGCGGTATACACACCGCAAAATATTTTTCCAAATCACCCGCCTTCTTAATGTACTCCACTTGCAGCGGTTCATCATCGTTGTTGTTCGGTGACCATCCGCAATGATGCAATCCTTTACTTTCGCTAGACGTATACGATATGTATCCCTTTAGTGCAGATGTAATTCCGGGATTCCTACACGTATCCACCTTCTGCCCGCCCAATTCGTAGCGGATTTCTTCAAAGAGAAAAGCGGGGAAATTGTTTGTTAGAGCGCACGATTTTCCCGCGTCTTCATTTTTGCGCTGGATTTTTCCTTCGATATACAGAAAACTGTCGTATGTGGCCGTTATCAAATCTTGGCTCTGTATTAGTATACGAATTTCGTCGGAGAGTCCGTAATTGAAAGATCCGTACGGGAGGTAGGTGTGAATATCCGATTTAATTATGGTTTCGTCAAAATGTGCGTTTTGAAAGATGTTCAGTGATTGATCGATGATGGCCGTCATTGCACGCTACTAATCCGATAGATTTCAAGAAATATTTTTCTGCAGATGTTAATTCTTCAGCAGCTGTCCTCGAGCGCGGTTGGCTATTGATAGTATGCCATTTGTCGTTGTCTTCCTTATTTATAGGCGGACGTTGGTTAATTCTTAATCCCATGTTCTTTCAACTCCAATCGTACCGTAAATGGCTCGTCTTCTCCGAAATCGATGAGTTCGCCCGTTTGATCGGTCAACTTAATTGTTATGTTGCTAATGGTGTTTGTGTTTAGTTGCAAGTATTGGGGATGACTGGGAATTTTGTCTAAGCGGTAGCCGGGGGGAACGGAAACGTCTACTTCGTACAGAACTTTGGCAGGTTCGCCGTTACGATACGACCCCTTTACGAGATTGCACTCGATATGTATGTTTGTATGTTTAACAATTTGTATATCTAGCGCTGAGCTATGTAAAACGTTAGCGTCCAATACTCGCGGTTGGAATCCGAGCATGCGCCCAATGGAATCTCTTTGCGTGAAATCTATACCAAATTCGCACCTAAGCTCGCACTTGAGCGTATTGTTGTTTGCCCTCAAACTAAATTTGCGTGTAGGAATGTGTGCTTTTATATAGGCGCTCAGTTCTTCCAATTCGTATGCACCATGAGGAATTTCGATTGGAATTATGTATGTGGTAATTGATCCCCCCTCCTCCCCCTTCTTCATATAGTAAAATTTGTCGTTCCCCGAGTGAATGTTTCTTATACTGTTACAGCCGTAGAACCCCACCACCGCGATTACGTACTGTCGCTCCGAGGGAAGTTCAATGGGCGGATAGAAATCGTGACTGGCCATATTACCAACGCCCTCTATACTGAATGTTGTCGACATGATGACTAAGCACGACTAACTCGCCTACGTGTTATTTATGCAAAAACTTTAGACACAAGTGTCCGCACTTAATACTCCCAAATTGTTGTTCCTGCCCATAATTGTAATATATTTTACATCCGCGAAAGTAGTCTACGAGCTCTTTCGGCGGCCGAATATTTCCGAAGCTATCGTAATACCACACTTTGTCATTACGTTTCTTGTAACAGACCCAATGCGTACCTCTGCCCCGCTGACTATCTAAATTAATTATACCGGCCTCATTCTTCCACGGCAATTTGGGCAAATTATCGCGCATGAATACGTCCCTGAAATAGGGCACCGTCTTGGCATATTTCCGCAGATCCACATCAGTCAGCGGTCTATTTGGCATTTTTTTTTTTCGGAGCTCAAGTGTAATGCACCGCCACTTTTGTACGGTTTCAGGTATAGCAGGCCACCGCTCGTCTTCTTTCCTATTGCAATCGATTCCATCGTGCGGTTGTGACGCGACGCCTCGTCTAACATCTTTTGGGCATCGCGCGAAGCATTAACTGCTTTAGCAATTCCCGATGCACCACCGGCCAAAGCACCAACTGCCGATAAGCCGGCGAATAGTGGTATTAGAAATGGTAAAACGCCTCCTTCTTTAGGTACGGGTATTACTCTCGGAACGTTGACATTTGCCTTTCCGCCTAAACTTTTCACGGCCTGTTTTGCCGCCATTACAGCCGACTTTATAGATTCTTGCATGTTTTTGCTCTTTCCCATTTTTTTAGCAATTGTCCTACGTAACTTTAATAAACTGCTTCTCTTAACGCCCAGCCCCATTTTTCTTTTCGCTTTCATTATAGCGCCAATAGTTAAAGCGGCCGCTCGTTCTCCCATCGTTGCGTCGGGTGCTTTTAAACGATCCCAAGCTCCTCGTTCCAAAATTTTATCCGCCCTATGTCTACTCTCTAAATCCTTATTATCCCTATAGCTAATGTCGTGTTCTTTGCAATGAGCGTCTAAGGGGTTTATACCCGGATCGCCGCGTTCAAGTCTTTCAGCTAATTTAGTACCAGGACCGCAATACTGATATCCCGGAAGATGTATCTCGAATGGAAGGTTATTGATAAGTCTATTTAACAGACCGCTACCACCCGAACTCTTCCGCTTCTGAATTAGCATTGCTGGAAATTGATGTGGAGACGGTATATATATAGGGGGCGGGGGGTTAGAAAAACAGTTATCGTTTATTGTTTTATTGTCTGTAAATGTGATACATGATATATGCAGGTCGTTTATGTAAAAGTTCCATCATACAAAGTATATTGTGCGAATTTCTATCGTATTTATAATTTAACCAATTTTCAAAGTCACGATAGATGTCGTCATCGTAGTCATCCCCGTCAAAGTGGATCTTGCGAAAACGTCGATAGCTCTTTATCTGCTCGATGAGATTGTGATAGAAACCGGGAAGATTATACGATTCCAGAAATTCAAATCGATAATTAATTATATCTTTTAGATTAAACAATTCTTCAATCTCATTTGTGTTCAGCGTGCAAAAATGTTCGTCGCCGTCGTCGTCCTTTATTTCCATTGTTATACTTTTTAGCATTTTCTCCATGTCTTTAACAGACTCCCACTCATAGTAAATGATCATTTTGCTGCTAATCGATTCCTCAGTATGAGACCATTCGATATCTTCGTCTTCGTTAACATCGGACCAAGTAATCCAACTTTCCAGCTCTTGCGATCGTTCAACTTTCATTTCTATCTCCGTTTGACGTTTGAGAAGCGTCTCCCAATCTTCTCTTTCCATCACTATTGCATCATCATCACATACAATTCGTAGAACTGGCGCAAGGTCATAGCGTGTACTGTATCCGATTGCAACGTATTTCGAATCGCATAAATCATAAGCGCTGCAATCGATTAAACGTTCATTGAATTCAGGAGGAGGAGGAGCGCTCGCAGATCCATAGTCATTACAGCACCAGCACATACACTTAAAATAATTATTATTGCAGCTTTTTTCACAATCCATCTCAGGGGCAAACGACTACAACGACGATCGCAGCACAACTGATTTTATTTGAACTCATCCTGCTTTATACTTGAAATGAGAGAGGGAGAGAGAGAGAAAATATTTATTTTTTCATCATTTACATAGTTCGCTTATTATCTATTTACATAAATTTTAAATTAGTAGTTTTTCCTGCCGATCCTTCGCTGGTAATGAATACGTCCTTATTCACCAAGGACTGCTTGAAGGTTTCAAGTTGATTATCTTCGTTGAAGTACTCGTAAAATCTCAATGGTAGTACGCATTTGAAATTTTCCATTTCCAACACAATTCGGTCACCATATTTAGTATTAATTGTATCGATCCCAATAATTTTATATTTCTCCCCCACTTCCATATCTTTAACGTTCTTGAAGTTCTTGCAGAATGTGCTGGCGTTTAGCTTGGTAAGATCCATTTGGTATCGTGTTACAGACTGAGTTCCTAGCGCTTCGTCGCCGTTTATATTCCCATCTGATGACCTTGAGGGGTTGACCTTGAAAACATCTTAGTCAAGAACCAGATTACCTTGATATATCCAAAATAAGAACCACGAGCGACCTTGAAGCGAGTTAGCCAAGTTCATAACCGGAAATGTCTAGCGAAGTTCTTAACCGGAAACATCTATCCAAGTTCCCAACCGGAAATAGCGAAGTTCATAACCGGAAACCTCTAGCCAAGTTCCCAACCGGAAACATCTAGCCAAGTTCATAACCGGAAACACCGACCAGGAAGACAATAGAGCCGACCTTGAACAAGAAAACAATAGAAATTGAGTTAGTAGCGCACATAGAGTGACGTTGAGAACAATAGAAATTGAGTTAGAGGAACCGGAAACGTCTAACCGACATGACCTTGGACAAGAAAACAATAGAAATTGAGTTAGTAGCGCACATAGAAGTGGCCTTGACAAGAAAACAATAGAAATTGAGTTAGTAGCGCACATAGAAGTGACCTTGACAACAATAGAAATTGAGTTAGTAGCGCACATAGAAATGACCTTGACAACAATAGAAATTGAGTTAGGCGAACCGGAAACGTCTTGCCGACATGACCTTGGACGAGAAAACAATAGAAATTGAATTAGTAGCGCACATAGAGTGGCCTTGACAAGAATAGAAATGCGAACCGGAAACGTCTAGTCGACATGACCTTGCGGTCAAACGAGGTCAAAGTGAATTAGCTCGTGACCTTGCGGTCAAACGAGGTCAAAGTGAATTAGTAGTGACATTACTATACTACTGTGCGTCACAATTTTCTAAAAAATAAAGGTTTTATTTATTTATTTCCGAACTGTTGAAAATATTCAAACCAAAATTGGCACACAAGATACATGGACAGAGCATAAGATCTATGGCAACCATAATTTTTGTACACAGCCAAAATACATTTTTCGTGAAATAAATGACAAAAATCTAGTTTGCGGCCGCACGGTAACAGAAACGAAAAAAAGTCTAGAGACATTTTTTGTTCAGAATTGAATGCTCCATCGAAAAGTATATTTCGAATATTTAATTCAGGACTGTACTCTTTCTATTTATCAAATTAGTAGAACGGATTACCCATATCTCCGCCACTGGTTGATTAAAAAAAATTTATATTCTTGAATCTTGTCGCCTTCTGTCCTTATATCTTGTGTGCCAATTTTGGTTTGAATTATTGCCACAGTTTGGAAATAAATAAATAAAAACTTTATTTTTTAGAAAACTTTAACGCCCTAGTATCTCAAACAAAGAATTTTAGGAACTACGTTTATAGGAGCAACCCGCCTTAAAATGTGTTTTTCTACAAAATCTCAAAGCCCTGATCATTAAACCTGAGACACCCTGTATAATAGTAATTAAGGTATCAAAGGCGACAAAGGCGTTATCAACTAAATAACGCCTAAGGTCGACAGTGTATAGCCCGAGGGCCCTTGGCTCGAGGGATATACGTCGACCGTAGGTGTTATTTAGTTGATAACGCCCGTGGTGCCTTCTTTACTTTATGCATTGAATAAAGAAGTAGGACTTTATGTGATACTTTAAGGTGATTCAAACAGATGATAACAATAAAATCAGTATAGACTCACATTTAACATCCTTGACCGTATCTATAGTGATGTGATGAGGCATAATTTTACATTTTACATTATCTAAAATCCGGTTTTCATGTAAAGAGGCGTTATTTAGTCATTAATGTTTCTTGTTTCAGCAGTTGTTATGGTGAAATAATAAGGTAATATGACATAAAAAAATTAATGATTGGTAATTATATTACAAAACAATTGCTTCACTTTCGACAAATGTAAATATTTAAATCAATTCACGTTGGTGAGGAATGTGAAACAAAAATCAAATTAGTGACGTTAACTAGAAAATCAAAATAGGGATGCGATTTAAAAATTCAACAGGCAGTAATCGGTGATTAAATTGAAAATCCTACCTTTAGAGTTGAGTCGGATGATGGAATTCCTGGCAAAAATAAGGGTCGCTAGCATACAGTGAGCCAAAACAAAATGAATAATTTCAACGAACACTGTCCTGTGATCAAAATCGGATAACAAATACATAATAAGTAAAATAAGGAATTTAGTTATTGAAAGTAACGTGAAAATTTAAGGTAAATTGTTAACAAAAATTTTAATGCACTTTAAGATTTGAATTAATAAAGGTCTCTGCAAAGTTTAATTCTTATTTATGATTATGACAAAGCAAAAAATATGACTTGTAACTAACTAAAGAATAAAATTTAATGTGACAGGATCGACAACTTTAAGACAAAATTTTAATAGAAATTGTTGTAAACTTGGTTGTAAAAGTATAAATTAGCATGTTTGATGAATTTCTCCATTTTCTCGTGGTTTTTCAGCTATTTAGGGTATCAAAATCAATATTGATAGGAAATGAAACCACGTTTTATATATATTATTTCTAATGTCAATTGATTTCCGTAAATACTATCGTCAGGACAAGCGTCATAGTGAGGGTGAAGAAACGATGATATTTACCGAAATCGATCGACATTAGAAACAATAAATTATATAAAACGTGGTTTCATTTCCTATCAATATTGCGATTCCGATACCCTAAATATAAATTAGTACTTTTGAACAATTATAATAACTTAATAAGGGGAAAATTGATGTTAGGTTTCACAATAAAGTTGGTTCCACGAGTCGTCGCCGTCGGGATCGGGAGCTAGAAGTTCTTGAAACGACGCCGACGGCGTAATGGTGAGAGGATTCTTCACGTCGGAGTTGATGAAGGAAAAAAATTACAGATGTAGACAGCGATACTTTATCTTCACAGGAAAAGCATGGAGTTGTAGAGAGTAAATAAGTCAAAATTAGTAGGTACGAAAAACGCTAAAAGGGAAAGCGAAATTACAAATTAGGTGCCGTACTTAATTAAGAGATAAAAGAAAACATACCTGGAAAAAGTTAATCCAGCGCTTTAAGAACTAAAAACCACTCTTTTTAATGTGTAAAAAACCGTAAAAATACGAGGTTAGCCAATTTTTCGGAGAACAGGTTTTCGGAATTTTCACCAACTTTGTGGTCGATAAACGCTATAGCCGGTTAAAACCGCGTTAAAACAATGCGTTATTTAATATTTTCCAGTACAAGAAAATGAGCGATATAATTCGTAGCGACGGAAGTATAGCGTGTGTTTTGGGGTAGCGAACACCTTATGGCACGCCGACGCCGTTTTACTTTTTATTCCTGACAAACCAATCAAACAATTTAATTTAACTTACATTGTCTCATAATTATTAGTAGTAATTGAAATGTTAAATAGAAAAATATTAAACAAATAAATTTAAATGAAAATAAAAGTTAGGTATTTAAAATAATCAGTTACAAGAAAAATACCTACATTGAATTTTTATGAAAGTTTACAAATTAACCATCAACAGTTTATTCCAACAAACAATTTAATTCATGTAACATAAAATTAACAAGATTTATAATAACAAATAAAAATTTTAATTCTAGATAATTTTAATTCGTCGCTTCGATCGGTGGGTGGCAGTTCTTGAAACTACATCAGTGTATAATGTAATGTAATATAACATAATAATTTAAAGAGATATAGATAATATAATTAGGTGTAGAAAATGGCTAAATAATGTACATATGCGCACGTTTCAGAGCTTAACCACTTGGTATTTTTTCTGGCTAAAAAACGAACTCTCGAAATTCGACCAAGTAACAATTCCGTCCTTTAGATCATTAGACGCCAATTAAATAATTCCAACCCGTTCCATTCTAAGTCGAACCGTTTCGGAGATATCGCTCTTCAAAGATCCAAATAGAGGGTCCCTTCATAGAGCCCTTTCCACCATTATCGTACAAATGGGACACTTATAGGTGAACTTGGTACACTTTTTCTACTTTAAACTATCTTTTATGAAGTAAACTAACATATTCTGCACTTTTTTCCAATAAAAAATTTCTTCACTTTTTTGCCAAAAAAGCAAGGTTAACCACTTGGATTTTTTTCGGGCTAAAAAACGAACTCTCGAAATTCGACCAAGTAACAATTCCGCCCTTTAGATCATTAGACGCCAATTAAATAATTCCAACCCGTTCCATTCTAAGTCGAACCGTTTCGGAGATATCGCTCTTCAAAGATCCAAATAGACGGTCCCTTCGCAGAGCCCTTTCCTCCATTATCGTACAAATGGGGCACTTATAGGCGAACTTGGTACACTTTTTCTACTTTAAACTATCTTTTATGAAGTAAACTAACTTATTCTGCACTTTTTTCCAATAAAAAATTTCTTCACTTATTTGCCAAAAAAGCAAGGTTAACCACTTGGAATTTTTTCGGGCTAAAAAACGAACTCTAGAAATTCGAGCAAGTAAAGATTCCGTCCTTTAGATCATTAGACGCCAATTAAATAATTCCAACCCGTTCCATTCTAAGTCGAACCGTTTCGGAGATATCGCTCTTCAAAGATCCAAATAGAGGGTCCCTTCGCAGAGCCCTTTCCTCCATTATCGTACAAATGGGACACTTATAGGCGAATTTGGAACAATTTTTCTACTTTAAACTATCTTTTATGAAGTAAACTAACATATTCTGCACTTTTTTCCAATAAAAAATTTCTTCACTTTTTTGCCAAAAAAGCAAGGTTATAACCACTTGGATTTTTTTCGGGCTAAAAAACGAACTCTCGAAATTCGACCAAGTAAAGATTCCGTCCTTTAGATCATTAGACGCCAATTAAATAATTACAACCCGTTCCATTCTAAGTCGAACCGTTTTGGAGATATTGCTCTTTAAAGATTCAAATGGAGGGTCCCTTAGCAGAGCCCTTTCCTCCATTATCGTACAAATGAGTAAAAAATTTCTGTGATGTATGTACCTATAGTTATCTGTTGTGCCTCCATAGTTATCTGTTGTGCTTAATCGTCATTTTTTGTTGTTATCTGTTGTGCCGCTATAGTTATCTGTTGTGCCTCTATTGTTATATGTTGTACCTCTACAGGGTGTCCCAGGCGGAGCTTACGCTAGACGTATCTTGGAAACCGAATGTCACAAAAATTTGAAATTTTAGGGCCAAAGTTACTTTTTCACTTACAATCGACTAAAAATATTTGCAAGGAAGTAGCACTTCCGGTTATACCGGAAGTAGACCATAACTTCGTTATTTTAAATAGCAACCCCGATTTTTTTTCTCTGATTCGAATTACCCCTTTTATTTGCTTTCCAAATCACCCTACATGTCAAATGTTTGCATGGCCACCTTGACTTTATTAGTGACGTAATGGAAATTTTATGGAATGCAGAGGTTCACGCCAATGGCTGTAACTTTTGAACACTTTAAGATAGAAATGCAAGTGATACATGGTTTTATAGAGGAAGAAGTGCTCTTTCTAGTCGTACCATAGCTTCTTCAAATGAAATGTTCCAAGGTCACGTTTTGCCTCCTTAAATATTCGACATTTCAAATGATGAAAACTCGATTTTTTTAAATGGCAACCCCATGGTTTGTTTTCATCATTGAACGCAGAATTTCACTACCTTTCATTCGGTACCCATAAAGTATGGTGCGTGGAAAACATTTGTCAAAATAATGCAACTCTTTATGTTTAATGCGATAATTCGGTAAATATCAACCCAGCAATGGAAAAAAAATGTTTTCCACGCACCATACTTTATGGGTACTGAATGAAAGCTAGTGAAATTCTGCGTTCAATGATGAAAACAAACCATGGGGTTGCCATTTAAAAAAATGGAGATTTCATCATTTGAAATGTCGAATATTTAAGGAGGCAAAACGTGACCTTGGAACATTTCATTTGAAGAAGCTATGGTACGACTAGAAAGAGCACTTCTTCCTCTATAAAACCATGTATCACTTGCATTTCTATCTTAAAGTGTTCAAAAGTTACAGCCATTGGCGTGAACCTCTGCATTCCATAAAATTTCCATTAAATCACTAATAAAGTCAAGGTGGCCATGCAAACATTTGACATGTAGGGTGATTTGGAAAGCAAATAAAAGGGGTAATTCGAATCAGAGAAAAAAAATCGGGGTTGCTATTTAAAATAACGAAGTTATGGTCTACTTCCGGTATAACCGGAAGTGCTACTTCCTTGCAAATATTTTTAGTCGATTGTAAGTGAAAAAGTAACTCTGGCCCCAAAATTTCAAATTTTTGTGACATTCGGTTTTCAAGATACGTCTAGCGTAAGCTCCGCCTGGGACACCCTGTATAGTTATCTGTTGTTTTTAATCGTCTTTTTTGTTGTTATCTGTTGTGCCTCTATAGTTGCCTGTTGCGTTCTGTAGTTATCTGTTGTGCCTCTATAGTTATCTGTTGTGCCTCTACAGTTATCTGTTGTGCCTCTACAGTTATCTGTTGTATCCCTATAGTTATCTGTTGTGCCTCTATTGTTATCTGCTGTGCCTCTATAGTTATATGTTGTGCCTGTATAGTTATCTGTTGTGCTGAATCGGTATTTTTCTTGTTATCTGTTATAGGTGTTTTCGCCCTTCGACGACGGGAGTGGTAAGCATTAATATGAAACTGTGATTTGTATGTACTATATAATTAATAAAATATATTTACAAAATCAAACAAAATAAATTCTACAAGAAATATATAAAATACAACTGTTTAGTGAAGTTAACAGGATTGAAACTTCGTAGGCGGATTACGTAGTACTTCCCTCTTGTGGATTGGTGTAGAGTTCTGCAAGGAAAGTATTTTACACGAAAATACGAATACGAATGTACAGATAAATTTGGAGAATTTTGGACGCGAATAAGTAGTTGGTGTTGGAATTTTGTGTACCTATGATAGATCTCCAAATGGTTGGTAATCGTTGACCATCATCTCTTTTATTCATTGAATTCGGCCTCTTTTCAATTTCAATAGCTTCCCTAATTATTCTTTTTTCTAATGTGATTGCCGGATGTAAAAGTTTGATGTCATTGGTGTCAATTTTGTGGCCAGTTTGGATTACATGTGTTGCTAATGATGAAGACATATTTTTTTGCTTAATGGCTAATTTGTGTTCATTAGCTCTAGCAGATATCCTTCGGCTTCGGTTAGTTTGGCTTACGTATTATTGAGAGCAATCACAACATTAAATCTCATATACACCTTGGCTTTCTCTGGGAATTTTGACTTTGGGAGTACGAATAAGTTGTGATAGGGTTTTAAAAGGCTTGAAAACAACTCTGAACTCATTTTTGGGAAATTTTCTGGCAATTTTGTTAGTGACGCCTTTTAATACTTTTCGGTCGTCATTTACGTTATTTTTCTCAGAATTTTTATGATGGCGAAGATTCTTCCTAATGATGTTGTTAATTTGATGTAATTTATAATCATTTTGTTGTTATAATTAATACAAACCTCTTTTGTTACGGACTCTGTGTAATTAAGCATGTATTATAATCATAATAATAACTATGGCACTGGTTGAAATTATGTTAACAAAGGTATTTGTTCTAAAAGAATTTTATTGTTTTTATTATTGGAATATATTTAAGGAACCATGCTTTTAGCCCCTAAAAATATAGTCTTATCAAAAATATCACAGAGTGGTGTTCAAAACAAATTCGATCTTTAAATATTTTTAATGCAACATTTCAAAAAAACTGTGAACTAAATTTCACATTATTGAAGTCACCTATATAGCCTTAAATATAGTTGCAATTTGACAATTTTAATGTTCCTTATTATTAGAAATATCTCAGTACAATACAAGTCTTTAAAAAAATTTATCTAATTTAACTCTACAATTTTAAATTATAAATACTATGATATATATAATACAATGATGAAAGACAAATGAAATTGCTCATTTTTTGTATTTGGTTTCGAAAAATTTTAAAATTTAAATACTGCCTTTGCGATATTGCCCTTTTTCAATTCTTCGATTGCCGTTTCGTAATCTTTCAAAGGGAAAGTCTTAACGCCCAACTTTTCGTAGGTTAAATACCTATCGCACATGGATTCCATTAAACCTAGCGTTTTCGGAAAACTGAATAAGTTCAAAAATAAACCGATTATCTGTATTTCCCTCATCGCTAATTGTAAAGGTGAAATGCTGAAAAAATGAAGAATTAATTTCGGAAACGTCACCACAAGAGGGGGGTCATACCTAATTTTGGAATGCGGTGAAGCGCAACCGAACAAGCACAGTTTGCCTCCTTTATTGAGTAACGAAAACGCGTGCTCTATCGCAGGTGCATCACCGCTACAATCGATAATGACGTCAAATAAATAATCGTTATCCTTGTCGTGTCGCTCTTTTAGCTCGTCCGGTGTAACCTGATCGAAGTCTGTATCTGAAAAAAGAAGGTAAGTATCAGTACTAGTCGTCGCAATTTTATGAATGGAAGTATTCGAATGGTCCGAAGAAATCGATAGGAAACAATTCACTAAACCTTCCCCTTAATTTATATTTCAATTTGTCAAAAATAATGACGGTGTATAGTGAAGGGAAGAAAGAGACAAGGAGAAGATAGAAGTGATGATGGAAGATGATAATAATAGGAGGGGTAATAGTGACGAGATTTAAGGTAGGGGAGGGGGTTGAGTCGGATCACCAGCCACTGGAATTGGTAATGAAAGGTAGAACAAGCAAAGGGAAGGAAAAAGTATGGTCGGAGGAGTATAATGAAGTACAAAGAGAGAATGGAAATGATAATGTGGGAAGGGAAGGAGAGTACAAGAAAGTGTGGAAGAAATGAGAGAAAATGGAGGAGGCGACAAAGAAAGTTAAACTGAGAAAGGAAACAAAACGGAGTGGAAAAGAAAGTGTGGAAGAAATAGAGGAAGCGACGAAGAAAGTTAAACTGAGAAAGGGAAGAAAATGGGGTGGAAGAAGTGGTGGAACGGAGAAATCAAGGAGGGCGCTAAAACAGTGGAAAAAAGGGAAGACTTGAAAAGAACAGTACAAAAATGCAGTAAGGGAATATACGAAAATATGCGAGATTAGGAAGGAAGAAAAATTGGCAAGGATGGAAGAAATATATGGAGAAACAAGGAGCAGGGTGAAAGTGAAGAGTGAGGAATTCGTAACCAGAAAAGATCTGAGGCAGGGATGTCCTCTGGGCCCCAGCCTATTTGCAGTGTATTCAGGAGATCTGCAAGAAACACTAAAATGGCAGCAGAAGCTGAAAGTGTGGTCGTTGACCTATGCAGATGACATAAGTATATAGTACTGGTGGCAAAGGAAGAAAAAGAAATGACGAAGAAACTAGAAATAAACATTAAACAAACGAAGATGATGGTATTTAGAACGGATGAGGGTAAAAGGAAAATAGAAGAGTGGAAATAGGGAGAAGTACAGCATGTACCTGGGGTACACGCTGGGACAGGGCAAGTGTACGTGGAGCGTAGGAGGAAGATTGTTCGAAATGGACTTGGGGGAGGGAATCTGGTGTTTGACAAGGGGAAAGGGACATAAGAAAAAGTGAGGGGAGAAATGTGAAATGTATATAGAGTAGGAAAATGTAAATTAAAGTTATGTTCACGTTAGAACTTTCAGGGTAGCACCGGGAATCTAGTCTTGGGGGGGGTCAAGGCAATGAAAACTTGACTCTATCAGGTCACCAGGAGGGTGACCCATTCGAATTGACGCACAACAAAGACAACATCCTTGAGCTTATAAAGCTTTTGCCGAAATATGATCCCGTTCTCAAAGAACACACTTTTCGGATCCAACTTGGGGGGTGCTCCACAGCCATCTTACTTGTCACCGAAAGTTCAAAACGAATTCAACAATTTATTGGGTGAACATCTTCGGCGTCGATTGTCCTGCGGGTAAAAGAAGGTAAATATTTTGCCATAGCTTTTGATAGCACAACCGATGGATGAAACGTCGCAAGCGTGCTTCGTTATGTTGTGATGGAAGGCCATCGTGTGTCTGTTGAAGAGCCTTTTATCGACTTTATTGACAACGACAAGAATAATGATTTTGAAGAAGCTAGGGGCGGACGACCTCGACATCATGGACTACCTAGCTGGGATCTATGCGACACAAGAACAAGTAAACTCTGTGACCTTCTTCGGCACGCTTGATCATCTGCACACCTTATTTTCCAATTCCACTCACTATTGGGGACATGATGATTAAAACCACTGCAACGAGTCTCAAGTGATTAGCCGAAAAACGGAGGAGCGCGAGAGGTAAAGCGATTAAAATGGTTAAAAGCCACTTTCTGAAGATTCTGAAAAGACTTGAACTTTTAACTGGGAGAACCGAACATTCGGAAACGTGGAAACGGAAAAACTTCATCGCATCGGGCAGCGTCAGAGGTGTAGCGGCGATAGGGCGACCCAAAGGACAGTTATTAAAATTTGTGGGTGTAAAACTGGCCGTTGCTTACACTGGCCAAAATGTAGTGGGAGGAGCTTAACTGTTTCTGTTTGGTAAACAGATTTTAGTCCTAGATTTGAATTACCTAGATTTTTTTGAAGATTCAGGCGATGTACGATGGGTTCGGATACGGTGACTCTTCTGTGCCCTTGTAAGTGTAAGATGGAAGCCCATAGATTACCTATGATACCGGCACCGAGTATGAGTATCTTTTGTCCCACCGTAATTGGCGAAATTCGATCCCACGAATGTGCCAAACACGATATCGGTTCAGCTAAGACACCTAAAACACATAATGGTCATTGCGAGCTTGAGCATAGTAGACGAATTACCATGTTCCAGACTGATATTCGATGGAAGCACGTGGACTTGCTGTTTCAAGACTACTACGTACTGAGCCCATGCACCATCCTTGAATATACCGATGTAACTGGTTATACCCCCACGATTACAGTAGTGCGTGTCCCCCGAATAGCAGAACTGACATTCTCCGCAACCCCTGTGCAATGAAAATTGGTTAACAATTCGTCGTTGATGATATAGTATGATTGTCCTTACAAATTCGGATCAACGATTACTTCATCACCGGGTTTGATACTTCTCACATCGGAACCAACTTCGGAAACCACACCGGAAAGTTCGTGTCCCAGTGTAAACGGTTTGCCATTGCTGCAGGGAAATGTAGCCTGTAACAACTTTATTATATTAAGTTCGCATGGGATAATAAAAATTTAAGATTAATTAATCTGTATCTATAAGTATAATGACTTCAAGAGCAGGTAATTTGGGAAATTATCATCGAAAACAACATTAGTCTGTGGTAAACAACTCAATGAATCGTGACCTTCTTAATATTTATTTATATCATCCTGAAGGACATCGTCCGGTGATAAATACACTGTGTTTACAAAGCTATCGCACTAGGGGGGCGGGGGGGGACACTTACGATTTCGCGCCTACGCACGACTATTTTTTAATTCAAATTCGAACTATTTCTGGGTTGGTTAGGTCAGGTTTCCATGCGCACGCCAATTTCGTGGAGGCTAAAATTAAATTATCGGAAGTACCGATATCTTTATAATTATTATTACGCGTAGAATATTTAGCGTTCAAGGACGAAATCTTGAATGTGCGTCTCTGATGCGAGAAACGACCACCCTGTACAAATTGGTCCTTCGAGGAGATATAAAAAATCAATAACTTTTGTACGTGACCCGGTTACACTATTAATTTCAAAAATTGTAACAAAATTCGACTTCCGCATAAATTTGAATTTGAACGGGAAAAAAAAACAATCGCAGTACTGCGAATGTTTGGAAAATATTTCGCAATTATTCGCCCTTAACGTGACGGGTTTTACGGTCGACTTTCCCCGCCCGCATATTTGTAATAATAGGACGCGTGGAAAATTCCACGGGTTTAATATTATCGAATGAATAGCGAGATTGAAACGGCTTATGAATAATGTGAATTATTTGTGCGAATGGAAAAATACCGGACGTTCATTAAAAACAAACCTTGAAACTGATAATAAAGAAAGCGTAATATAAAAATAGTAGCCGAAATCTATGACACACACTTAGCAAAAATTTTCCATTAGTTACATTCAATTCGCTAATAACACAAAGCCAATTAAGGCTCCCAACTGTTTACAAACATTATCAACTATTGGGTTTATTAACCGGTTTATAACTTGCCGTGGAGTTAAGGCCATTTATTAGCAAAACGCGCGGGGGCAGGTCAGATTGTTTTTCTTTTGAAAAATTATAAGAAAAAAAAATTAAACTTTACCTCGGTTATATGCAAATCGGTACCGCAGACCCCCGCGTAAGCGACCTTAATTAATACCTCATTAGGTTTTTCAATTTTTGGTATCGGTTTAGTAACCAATTTCAAAGATTTGTCTTTAAGCGAAAATTCGACCGCCTCCATGTTACTTGTATAAAACTTCGAGCGCAACTGTCTTCCAGTTCGCAGTTCCAGTTATTTCAATTATTTTGTTTATACGCGTTAACCGAAGTAGTCGTCGTCGCCGTCGTCGTCACGGGGGAAAATTTAAAAAAACTATCACGAACTAAACACGTTCCCAATTTGTTGTTTTTTTCGTACGATACACAAAGAAATTAGTGTGTAATTATTTTATTTTGACCTATTAGATACGTTCACCCCAGAGTCTGTACGGGGGCACTTTACTAAAAATAACAATTTCTCATCGCCTATAACGTCATGGAAAAAATTATGTAAAATGAGGTAAACAATTATAGATTTTCCCTTCGCATGCGTCCTGTGCATGAGAATAAATAGGTATCAATCATCTCCATTAAACTCAAGCTTAATACCCTGCGTAATTTATTATACAGGTGTGGTAATAGCAAAGGCACACCTTGCTCTTCTATATTTAGGTATCATTCATTACAATCACAGCAATGTACCTACAGGTATTGCGTATTGCAATTGTTAATATAAAAGATCTATTTGTATCTTCAATGAACATTTTGCAAAGATACAATTTTTGTGATGGGGCAACTTTCTTCATTCTTGTTTCTTCGCTGTATTCATCGTTAGAGTTTTCTCTTTTCACTTGTTCTTTCCCCATAAATTATTATCTTCAAATTCAGCCCTGTTTAAAGAAGAAAATTGCACATTTATTATTAGTAGATAGGTAGGTACATTAATTTGCCGACTGTAAGTACCTATTCTTCGTATTTCTTCCTTGTAACAAGCGTTTTTTGGAGCACAAACACTTTACTTAGTACACGCATTTCCTTTTGTATTAGAAGATTCTTCATCTGTTCTTTCCTCATTTAAGTGATTGGTCAATTATAATCTTCAAATATAGCTCCGTTTAAACAAGAAAATAGCACATTTATTATTATTAGTAAATACTAAATAGGTACATAATTTGCCGACTGTAAGTATTCTTCGTATTTCTTCCTTGTAACAAGCGTTTTTTGGAGCACAAACGTACAAACAAACATCAAACACGTCTTCAATTTTTCGTTTGGATCCAAAGATTCTTCATCTGTTCTTTTCTCATAGTTGAAGGTAAAAGTAATTCAAATTTATTAGAGAAGAAAATAGCACATTTAAGTATTATTGGTACATAATTTGGCGATTGCAAATATTCTTCATGTTTCTTCCTTGTAACAAACATTTTTTGGAATACAAACACTTTCGTTACACGCATTTGCTTTTGTATTAGAAGATTCTTCATCTGTTCTTTCCTCATTTAAGTGATTGGTCAATTATAATCTTCAAATTTAGCTCCGTTTAAAGAAGAAAATAGCACATTTAATATTTTAGTAGATAGGTACATTAATTTGCCGACTGTAAGTATCTATTCTTCGTATTTCTTCCTTTGTAACGAGGGTTCTTTGGAGCACAAACATGTTTATACACGTCTTCAATTATCCTTTTGGATCCAAATATTCTTCATCCCTCTTCTCATTTAAGTTATGGGTCATTCAATTTTAGTCCCGTTTAAAGGAGGAAATAGCACATTTATTATTAGTAGATAGGTACATTAATTTGCCGATTGTAAGTATTCTTCGTCTTTCTTCCTTGTAACATGCGTTTTTTGGAGCACAAACATCATACGCGTCTTCAATTTTTCTTTTGGATCCAAAGATTCTTCATCTGTTCTTTTCTCATAGTTGAAGGTAATTTAAATTTACCAGAGAAGAAAATAGCACATTTATTATTAGTAGGTAAATACATAATTTGGCGACTGCAAATATACTTCGTGTTTCTTCCTTGTAACAAGCGTTTTTTGGGACACAAACACTTTCGTACACGCATTTGCACGCATTAGAAGATTCTTCATCTGTTCTTTCCTCATTTAAGTGATTGGTCAATTATAATCATCAAATTTAGCTCCGTTTAAAGAAGAAAATAGCACATTTTCATATTTTAGTAGATATAAGGTACATTAATTTGCCAACTGTAAGTATCTATTCTTCGTACACAAACATGTTTATATACACGTCTTCAATTATCCTTTTGGATCCAAATATTCTTCATCTCTCTTCTCATTTAAGTTATATGGGTCATTCAATTTTAGTCCCGTTTAAAGGAGGAAACAGCACATTTATTATTAGTAGATAGGTACATTAATTTGCCGATTGTAAGTATTCTTCGTCTTTCTTCCTTGTAACAAGCGTTTTTTGGAGCACAAACATCATACACGTCTTCAATTTTTCTTTTGGATCCAAAAATTCTTCATCTGTTCTTTTCTCATAGTTGAAGGTAATTTAAATTTACCAGAGAAGAAAATAGCACATTTATTATTAGTAGGTACATAATTTGGCGACTGCAAATATTCTTCGTGTTTCTTCCTTGTAACAAGCGTTTTTTGGAGCACAAACATCATACGCGTCTTCAATTTTTCTTTTGGATCCAAAGATTCTTCATCTTTTCTTTTCTCATAGTTGAAGGTAATTTAAATTTACCAGAGAAGAAAATAGCACATTTATTATTAGTAGGTACATTATTTGGCGACTGCAAATATTCTTCGTGTTTCTTCCTTGTAACAAGCGTTTTTTGGAGCACAAACATCATACGCGTCTTCAATTTTTCTTTTGGATCCAAAGATTCTTCATCTTTTCTTTTCTCATAGTTGAAGGTAATTTAAATTTACCAGAGAAGAAAATAGCACATTTATTATTAGTAGGTACATTATTTGGCGACTGCAAATATTCTTCGTGTTTCTTCCTTATAACAAGCGTTTTTTGGGGCACAAACACTTTCGTACACGCATTTCCTTTTGTATTAGAAGATTCTTCATCTGTTCTTTCCTCATTTAAGTGATTGGTCAATTATAATCATCAAATTTAGCTCCGTTTAAAGAAGAAAACAGCACATTTCATATTTTGGTAGATATAAAGGTAGGTACATTAATTTGCCAACTGTAAGTATCTATTCTTCGTATTTCTTCCTTGTAACGAGGGTTTTTTGGAGCACAAACATGTTTATATTCGTCTTCAATTATCCTTTTGGATCCAAATATTCTTCATCTCTCTTCTCATTTAAGTTATGGGTCATTCAATTTTAGTCCCGTTTAAAGGAGGAAATAGCACATTTATTATTAGCAGATAGGTACATTAATTGGTCGATTGTAAGTATTCTTCGTCTTTCTTCCTTGTAACAAGCGTTTTTTGGAGCACAAACATCATACACGTCTTCAATTATTCTTTTGGATCCAAAGATTCTTCATCTGTTCTTTTCTCATAGTTGAAGGTAATTTAAATTTACCAGAGAAGAAAATAGCACATTTATTATTATTAGTACATTATTTGGCGACTGCAAATATTCTTCGTCTTTCTTCCTTGTAACAAGCGTTTTTTGGAGCACAAACATCATACGCGTCTTCAATTTTTCTTTTGAATCCAAAGATTCTTCATCTGTTCTTTTCTCATAGTTGAAGGTAATTCAAATTTACCAGAGAAGAAAATACTTAGCACATTTATTATTAGTAGGTACATAATTTGGCGACTGCAAATATTCTTCGTGTTTCTTCCTTGTAACAAGCGTTTTTTGGAATACAAACACTTTCGTACACGCATTTGCTTTTGTATTAGAAGATTCTTCATCTGTTCTTTCCTCATTTAAGTGATTGGTCAATTATAATCATCAAATTTAGCTCCGTTTAAAGAAGAAAATAGCACATTTCATTTTTTAGTAGATATAAGGTAAGTACATTAATTTGCCAACTGTAAGTATCTATTCTTCGTATTTCTTCCTTGTAACGAGGGTTTTTTGGAGCACAAACATGTTTATATACGTCTTCAATTATCCTTTTGGGTCCAAATATTCTTCATCTCTCTTCTCATTTAAGTTATGGGTCATTCAATTTTAGTCCCGTTTAAAGGAGGAAATAGCACATTTATTATTAGTAGATAGGTACATTAATTTGCCGATTGTAAGTATTCTTCGTCTTTCTTCCTTGTAACAAGTGTTTTTTGGAGCACAAACATCATACACGTCTTCAATTTTTCTTTTGGATCCAAAGATTCTTCATCTCTTCTTTTCTCATAGTTGAAGGTAATTTAAATTTACCAGAGAAGAAAATAGCACATTTATTATTAGTAGATAGGTAGGTACATAATTTGGCCACTGCAAATATTCTTCATGTTTCTTCCTTGTAACAAACATTTTTTGGAATACAAACACTTTCGTACACGCATTTGCTTTTGTATTAGAAGATTCTTCATCTGTTCTTTCCTCATTTAAGTGATTGGTCAATTATAATCTTCAAATTTAGCTCCGTTTAAAGAAGAAAATAGCACATTTAATATTTTAGTAGATAGGTACATTAATTTGCCGACTGTAAGTATCTATTCTTCGTATTTCTTCCTTTGTAACGAGGGTTCTTTGGAGCACAAACATGTTTATACACGTCTTCAATTATCCTTTTGGATCCAAATATTCTTCATCCCTCTTCTCATTTAAGTTATGGGTCATTCAATTTTAGTCCCGTTTAAAGGAGGAAATAGCACATTTATTATTAGTAGATAGGTACATTAATTTGCCGATTGTAAGTATTCTTCGTCTTTCTTCCTTGTAACAAGCGTTTTTTGGAGCACAAACATCATACGCGTCTTCAATTTTTCTTTTGGATCCAAAGATTCTTCATCTGTTCTTTTCTCATAGTTGAAGGTAATTTAAATTTACCAGAGAAGAAAATAGCACATTTATTATTATTAGTACATTATTTGGCGACTGCAAATATTCTTCGTCTTTCTTCCTTGTAACAAGCGTTTTTTGGAGCACAAACATCATACGCGTCTTCAATTTTTCTTTTGAATCCAAAGATTCTTCATCTGTTCTTTTCTCATAGTTGAAGGTAATTCAAATTTACCAGAGAAGAAAATACTTAGCACATTTATTATTAGTAGGTACATAATTTGGCGACTGCAAATATTCTTCGTGTTTCTTCCTTGTAACAAGCGTTTTTTGGGGCACAAACACTTTCGTACACGCATTTCCTTTTGTATTAGAAGATTCTTCATCTGTTCTTTCCTCATTTAAGTGATTGGTCAATTATAATCATCAAATTTAGCTCCGTTTAAAGAAGAAAATAGCACATTTCATGTTTTAGTAGATATAAGGTACATTAATTTGCCAACTGTAAGTATCTATTCTTCGTATTTCTTCCTTGTAACGAGAGTTTTTTGGAGCACAAACATGTTTATATACGTCTTCAATTATCCTTTTGGATCCAAATATTCTTCATCTCTCTTCTCATTTAAGTTATTGGTCATTCAATTTTAGTCCCGTTTAAAGGAGGAAATAGCATATTTATTATTAGTAGATAGGTACGTTAATTTGCCGATTGTAAGTATTCTTCGTCTTTCTTCCTTGTAACAAGCGTTTTTTGGAGCACAAACATCATACACGTCTTCAATTTTTCTTTTGGATCCAAAGATTCTTCATCTGTTCTTTTCTCATAGTTTAAGGTAATTTAAATTTACCAGAGAAGAAAATAGCACATTTATTATTAGTACATTATTTGGCGACTGCAAATATTCTTCGTGTTTCTTCCTTGTAACAAGCGTTTTTTGGAGCACAAACACTTTTGGTACACGCATTTCCTTTTGTATTAGAAGATTCTTCATTTGTTCTTTCCTCATTTAAGTGATTGGTCAATTATAATCTTCAAATTTAGCTCCGTTTAAAGAAGAAAATAGCACATTTATTATTAGTAAATAGGTAGGTACATAATTTACCGACTGCAAGTATTCTTCGTGTTTCTTCCTTGTAAGAAGCGCTTTTTGCAGCACACTTTTTGTACACACCTTCATTTTTGAATGAAGAAATTCTTCCCTTATTAGTAGGCATCTTGAAATTTGCGCGTTACGGTTTGTTCAATTCTTATTCTTCAATATTGTTACTACTTTAATTTGCCAAAATGCCAATTGTAAGTGTTGTTCGCGTTTTTTCCTCGTGAAAATTATTTATGGAACCCCAACAATAATTACATACGGAAGTACGCATTTAGTTCTTCTTTTGAATCCAAAGATTCTTCACTTGTTCTTCCTCATTCTTCCTCTTCAAATTTAGTCCTCTTTAAAAATGAAAATTGTTGTCAGACCATTAATTTGCGACTGTGAGACTTACGTCCAGGTTTCTTACCTTATGTAAGAACGATTTTTGGGGCACACAAATTTTCATACACGTCTTCATTTTTTCTTTTGAATCAAACGATTCTTCGCTTATTCTTCAATTTCAAAGTTGAGGATTTATTATGTTAACTCAATTATCTTCATTACCTTAATTTGCCAACTGTAAGTTTTTTACCTTTCTTCTATTATGTTAAAAGTGTTTTTGTGACACAGATGACATTTGTACGGATATGTGAGCTTTTGGTTTTGGATCAAAAAGTTCTAGACCTTCGAATTTTACCCTTTTAAAAAGAAAACTTGCGCTTTTATAATTTGTTTTTTAGTGCTTTAATTTGCCAACCGTAAGTGTTTTTCGCGTTTCTTCCTCAACAAAAGTGTTTTTGGAACACAATTATCTTCACTTTTATTGTGCTCCCTTCATCTGACACATGTTTTTGGAACACCAAGGATAATCATATAGGGGATTTTTCTTTTGGATTCGAAGATTCCAAACTTGTTCTTCTCTCTTTTACTCGAAAGTATTTTCATTTATTACTGCGTTAATTTGCAACTGTAAAAGTTTTTTACGTTTCTTCCATGGCAAAAGTGTTTTTGGAACATATTGCATTCAGTTCTGTTCTCATTTACTTGTTAGGTACCTACCTCTGCGCTGTTATTTGGCTCTATTGGCTTGGTTGTTGGGACAGCCGGTTGTAGTTCTTCCATTTTCGTTGTCCCTCGTCCCTCGCTTCATATTGGAAAGGATCTTGAACATGATCCGGGCGATGACTGGACTGCATCTTGTTTCAGAAGTTTCAATCGATGGGAACCATCGATGTTTGTCCCTTGTCGTTCTCTTTCCTGTCTACCACTCGTCAGTTGTGGGTTACACACCACCATTATGACTCTCTAATACACTTTTCAGAACATTTTTTGGTTTCTGCTTGGTACCGGGAATCCAGACATGTGTCTTGTGGGTTTTGAGAGGTCCTTTGCCTCAACAAATCGAGGTTTCGCTCCCTACCATGTATTTAGATCTACTGATGCCTGGTCTACCCATGTGATCAACAGAGGTCCCCCCATCGGTAGCTATAACACCCAATGAGTTTCCAATAGAAAGAGCGTCAGATCTGTCCCAGGAAGTTTGCTCCATGAGAACAGTCGGTGTTTGTCCGTTGTAGTCATCACTCTCCAGTTGCGGTTTGCCACATCATCATTTTGCATTTTGATTCTCCGGCTCTACTTGGTTTTACTGAGAACCCAGGCTAGTGTTCATATGGGTTTGGCGAAGTCCTTCACCTTCAGTCGGCTTCGATCACAATTAGTCCACAGATACGTGGTCTGCACGACGTGTGCAGAACTTCCTCAGTATCAATTCTATATATCTCTTTCGTAGAGCTGTGTCGCCGAAGTTGTTGTTTGGTTTAATTTGTTATTATTTGTATATTCTTGGTCCTGTTCTGCTCACGAGTATACGGGAAGGAACGTGTTCCCTGCACACGTGCAAGGCGGCTTATTACAATGGAATGGCGCCCGGCGTACCGGGATTGGGGTCGGTGCGACTGTGCGAGTCCTTGGCCGAGACACGACAGCCGGAAGGGTGACTGCTCCTCGATGCTGTCTTTAGTTTCCACGTGACATGATGAGTGCCATTAGCCCTGTGCCCTAATTTTGTAACTCACTATCGCACGATGTAGATAAAACTAAGAAATATTAAGATTAAATATTTTCAAGGAAGACCTGAAGAAGAGAAGGTCATAAATAATAAAAAGAATAGTAAAACCGTACGCTACTCAAGCGAATTATAGACCTTAACACAAAGATTAAGCAGAGACGAAATGCTATATTTCTGAGGTGAGTGGAAGAGAAAACGAGGAAAGACAAAATGAGAAACCAGAGAAAACTTGGGAAATGGGCCCTATGGAAAGAACTATAGAACGAGGGCGGCGTAGTTGACTCGGGCGACAAACTCATAAAATAGATAGGTGCAAAGAAGACGAAAAAAAAAGAATAGTGAGAAGCCAAAAGGAAAATGGTGATGGAAGAAGTGCGTTGCAGAGAAACTCAGCTCGAACGAAAAGGTTTCCGTCTTGAATCAGTCAGCAAAAAATGAATTCGAGAGGGTGTCCAAATTGGAAAGGTCTACAAAGGCAGATGGCCTCAGAAGACCAATCACTGAACCATAGAAAAACCTAAATCGACAAGATGTTAGTGTACGTTCCAAGTTTAAATAGTAGAAAGATACATAAATAATTAGGAATTTTTAATTGATAAATCCGTAGTCTTGTTTTACATAAATTATAAAGTACCTACCATGAACTCGTTCTACACCTTAATTACGTTTCCGTAAGTACGTTGACTTTAGAAAATTGTAAATATATACATAATAATTATTCAATATAAATATATTATGCAGTTTATTATACAATTTTTATTGTCTCCATTATGTGTTAACAGGCAATTGGCTATGGTAAATGTTAGTCATATACACAACATTATAATGTAAGGTACTTTTCCACAGAACACTTTAACATAATACAACACCCAATCCACGCAATACCGTTCTAATATTGAAGTACCTAACTACCCAATTAAAATTGTTATTCTCAATTTTTTTAACTGCCCTCATGCTTTCACCTCGTGCTCAAACGAAGGTTAGAATTTCCCAAACTAATTTGTACGAAAATTATTTGTAATTGTAACGACTTCCTTCTCTGAATCATTTAAATTGCGTCAATTCCTGTAATTAATTACTTCAGGATGGTGGGAAACTGTTTTCCAAAAGTATCTTCCGTTGTATTTTTCAATGACATGAATACATGAATTCCAAGTCTTCTTTTAATTAATGTCATCACGATCGCTGCTCTCAGTCCCATCCCGGTTGTTGATCCTTTTGGCGGTAGAATCGGATGACCAGCTATTTTGTGATCGTGCCAAATAAACAATCAAGTTTTAGAAGTTGTGAAAACAACTAGGTAACATTTCTATTTACAAATTATGTACAAATTTTAACAGCGCGGAAAGCGGTTAATAATAGACGTCAGTCGCCGAAGGGTAGACTGGTTCTGGAATGTAAGCTGACGGGTCGATGTAGATGGACTGGTCGGTGTAGGCTGCTTTCGTTGGCGGCTATGACTTCTGACTGCTTTCTGTGTAACAGGTTCTGGACGGTGTCGACGCAATTGGTCGGACAATGGGAATCAATCGTTGCTCTTCAGTACGTAAGCGACCGTGTACCGGGATCATGTGGTCGCCACATAGTCCTCTTCACTGCACAGTTTTTCTGGTTTTGACGATTACCATCAGTCGGATGAAATGGCTAAGAACACTGACCGCCCCGATGAACTAAGTGCGCCTACAACTATACCCTCTGGATTTTATTCTGGATAACCTACAGTTTCACCCAATGCATCTGGACTCATGCGAAATAAGCGTGTAGATCATCTTAGGTTACGATAACCGTTCCTGTTCACCACTTTTCGCATCTCAAGGGATCTCGTCTCGTCCCCAAAGATGTTGGGACAAACACGACAGCTGAGCTTCTATCAGAATTTACTGCAATCTGCAATCCTTCATCTAGCACACTAAACTCTTCTAGATTTGTCCAGCGCCGACTAGATCTTCTACCGATGGTTTCTGGCCAAATACAAACGATTGTTGTAATACACCTCTGCATTCGTGCGATTCTAATGTAAAATTATGTTCCGGATCAAGTTTTAAAAACTTGTTTATGTTGTAGACCATATATCGTATTTTTGTATTTGCCGCTCTAACGAGTGGCGCCGCCACGCGGTGGTGAGTGAGAGATAGAGAAGCGGAATGACGACGACGGTGTCCGTGTCTTTAGTGAATTCGAATTAAATGAAAAATATCAGAGATCATCCGTCGTTTTGTTGAGTTTTAAACTTAAGGCCTCCTTAATACAATGTGTAATACAAGCTTTAGTGTCGATCTAACACCTTCTTCTGAACAAAATCTGTATTAGAATTACATAACCCACAAGTATGAAGCTTTATAAAGCCGTTCAGGTAGGTATATAGAGGCTTAGAGAGTAATTTTTAAAACTTTATCTTGAGCAAATTTGTATCAAGATAACAAAATCGCATGGGGTCTCTATACCAAGTTGTTTATGTGTAACACATGCTTTAGTGTAGACTTTAAAACTTCATTATGCACAAAATCCGTATTAGGCGCGATTCTCACTATACGTAACGTCACCGTCACGTTACCGTTCCGTTACCAACCCAGCAAATATAAATATGTTGTAAGTAATGAACGTATTCATACTTGCCGTCACGGCTATCTTCCGTCGCGGTTCATTACTTACACGGACGTCGGACGTACATTATACGTCCGTGATTACTTACAACATATTTATATTTGCTGGGTTGGTAACGGAACGGTAACGTGACGGCATTGAACTGTACGCTAGCGTATAGCGTATAGTTCAATGCGTGACGGTGACGTTACGTATAGTGGGAATCGCGCCTTATTAGGGTTACATAAACATAAACACATGCAATATAGTATCTTGATAAAGTTGTTCAACTGTAATAAAGGCTTTAGAGTTACTTTAATTACTTTATCTTGAACGTAATTTGTATCAGGAAAACATAATCGAGAGGAAGTCTGTGCAGTCAGTTGTTTAAGTGTAATACAAGCTTTTACAGTTACAAAATTCAAACCAGAGAGGGAAATATTTAAAAAGGCAGCTACACCTTCCCTCCAAAACTAACCTACCTCAAATTTAAATAAACGCGGTACAAATTAAACAACCCGGCAAACCCCACCCATACCTGACACGTGGTCGTAACTTAGATCATATATACTCCGATCTAAGGGTCGTAATCGTCTAGTAGGTCCCCCTATTGTGCAAAAGACAAGAATATACTGTTGTAGTCGGTACATGAAAAGAAGTGTTAATCTGTATTTATAGTGTCGGTATCGGTAAGCAGTAAGATGTAAGAAGTAAGCGTTAAGGAAATAATGAACTGAAAGGTAACCTGTGTGCAGTGAACTCTAATATGAGTTCACTGCCTGTGTGCCTGTACATCATTCATAGTAGAAATAAGCGGTATAAGCAGTAAGCAGTAAGAAATAATGAATTGCTTCAATTTTATTTCTTACCGTTACCGTTACCATAATAGTAGATATATTAAAGTATAAGTGGATAAACAGGTCTTTAAAACACGCGCGAGTATTCAAGCACGACGGCGTAGCCGGAGTGCTTGAAATAGAGCAAGTGTTTTAAAGACCTGTTTATCCACTTATACTTTACGCTATTTTTTTATTGGTTCACTTTGAAATCGGATATTAAAATGGAAAAAAGAATGTGAAATGGTTGAATTCCTAATGTGAAATCAGCATACCTTTCGGTGTCATGGAAATGAGAAAAACGGAAATTAATTTGCAATCTGTCATTTTATTTAACGTAACAAACTACTCCTGTCAGATCAATACATAACCAATAAGAATTCACGTTTTTCAAATACTGATGATGATGCCATGGCAACTTTTAAACACGCGCGATTTAAACACGCTGAGGCGTGGTTTAAAAGGCGAAAATAGGACACCAATAAAAAAAACATATAAATAGTTTAAATTGAACCCGCAATGTGCATGCCTACTCCTATTCCCGTTACAAAACTATAGATGCGTTTTCATTTCTTACCGCTTTTTGCTTATTACTTCTTACGTCTTAATGCTTACCGATACCGACACTATAAATCCAGCTTTAGGGTTTTAAGACATGTAAATACATCAAAAGTTACTGTGGCGATCACATGTTTCCGGTACACAGTCGCTTACGTACTGAAGAGCAACGATTGATTCCCATTGGCCGGCCAATGACAACGCGTCGACACCGGCCAGAATCCTTTATAAGCGAACGCTGTTACCCCCAGAAATCAGTCAGAAGTCATAGTCGTCAACGAAAGCAGCCAACACCGAGCAGTCCATCTACATCGACCAGTGAGCCTGATGCATTCTAGAACCAGTCTACCCTCCGGCGACCGACCAACCTACCTACTGCCTGTACCTCATTTATTAACCGCTTTCCGCGCTATTAAAACTAATTTGTAAATAGAAATGTTAGTTGTCACAACTTTCAAAACTTTATTGTTTATTTGGCAGGATCACCAAATAACTGGTGATCCGATTCAACCGCCAAAGTTATAAGTGGCAATCAAGGTTATCTGCATAAATAAAAGTACAAGGCGTTGCAGCTCAGGGGTGACAAATCCAATATGTCGGTTGTAGACACCGGTGCATATCAAGTATAGAATTGACCGTTAAATTGAAACCTGGCATCTCCGATCCATTAACATCCTTTTACAAATCAATATCATACATAATTCAAAAGAGAAGGGATTGTGTTAGTTAATGCGACCCCTCGCATAGGTACACGACTGTTCACGCCTCTGGTTGCGAGGTATTCGTGGGCTAAAGTGCGACAGACGATACGGACACAATTTAATTAGTGTATTAGCTTCACCGTATCGAAAGTCGTCTACGCGGGCGAAAATATTAGTACAGGTTAAAGTCACACTTTGTTCATTGTTGGAAATGCCATATTCAATTACATATTTAAAAGGTAATGCTACCGGAGTCAACAACAGACACATGTGAAGATTAATAAATGAGCAGCCACCACATTGTAGATTTACAAATATATGCAAAATGTGACTTTATAGCAATTATTAATTTCATATTACATCTCAAGCACGTGACAAACAGTTCTCTCAACCTAAATGTAAATTTTACTCTGGATACTTTAAAAATGTCTCAACGGTTTGTGTTGAATGAAAACGTAAATAAAACCTCCTTGCGTGTATGCATTGCTGTAAATGAAACCATTTTCCAATTTTTAATATAAATTTGATTATTCACACCAGTTTTGTGTAGTTTCTTTACGTATAGCAATTTTACCTGATATTTTTTTATTTAATGTGGCTTCTCGGCTACCACCTCTTTGTTTGAGTGTAAACACTAACATCGTAGACGTCGAGGAGGATCTACCAAGGACGCAATTGTCATTCCCTAGTCGCTAGACTTTGGTTCCAAAAAATAATTACATATAGGTACAGCAGGTGTACTGTCAATTAACTCTTCTTCAGTTTTGTATGTACAAAAAAATGAGGGGTTACTTAATAGTGTATTTCTATAACTCTATTTTTAATGTTTTTTAAAAGTAATCGCTGTAGCTTTGTTGGTGTGCAATTATAGGGATTCCCACTTGCAAAAGTCAGCCCAATATTTTAGGTGGGTATAATATATATGTTAGAAAAAGACAACACTATAAGAGTATGTGATTTCTGAAATTAAGCGCTAATCACTCCACCAACAAGCTACAGCGAAAATGCTATATAAGTATGAGCAAAGAAAGCAGAGGCATCTCTAGACTTGTTAATTAAAAGAATTGAAATAATTGATAGAATAATGAGAAGGCTAGAAGATCGTGACAAACGGATAGCAACAATTGCAACCTACAGTCACGAATTTCATACCTAGAAGTATTCTTAAAATCATATGTACATTTACCTAAACTCAGAAACTCATTTTACCAGATCATATGTTAAAACAAGAGGCTACTGCAGCTATCATTCTATGCAGCCTGCCGAAAATGCTACATGTAGGGGGTAGTATATTCACCAAAGAGAATATTAAGCATTATATGGAGGAAAACTTGAAGAAGCAAGTATGCAGGTAACAACTGTAAAGGTGCGCCTCTCAGTTGGTAAACAATAATAGCATTGCGGCTATACACTAGTAGACTTTAATGCAAAAAGTACCTTCTGGGGAGTACCTCAAGACAGTGTCCTTGGACCAGTTGCGCACCATTTCGATAACTTTGTAAGTCTTTGAATATTTCATACAGTTTAGCAGTCATGGATGTGCAACAAGTTGCCTATTATACTATATAAAAGGTTAAGGCCACCTGGTGTTCGTGTCTGCTAACCACACAAGTCCGCTAGCTTTAGCTGTTATAGATGGTAAATCTTTGTATTTTATTATTACAGCCAATCGCATCTATGTAGATAATACATGTATGAATTGGCCGACATAAAGTCATAAGTTAGTTGGCAGTCACCAATGTGACAGTAAAAAATGCCTTAATATGAAATAATATAGTAAAATTTATTAACAAAGTTTGAAACATGTTGCTATTTTAAAGCATATAATATTTACAAGACTATCTAGAAAATAAATAACAAAATCGGGCAAAATATTATGAATAAACACATCCTCCTTAAAAGGGACACATCTAAACAGGCTTTAAATGAACACAAACTCTTCATTAAGTATAACCCCTTCTTCCTCTGTAATGTCAAAAATTTATAAATAAATAAAAGTTGACGATAAATAGTTATTGTCTAACCATAGGATTAGTGCTCAGTTTTTCATCCACACACTGACATTCAACTTTGTCTCAAACGAATAAAAAAAATGAAACTTAACTACAGTAGCTTTGTTTTAGTCTTTAAAAACAAATACAGTAGTAGCTACATCAGTCTTAAAGCCAATTAATGAAAAAGTATTTAGAGGTTTAACCCTGAGAGTACCTCAACAAGTAAGTAAATACTAATACTAATACACCTTAACAAACAAACAAAAGAGAGTTAATAGTTACCATACAAATACCGGGAAGCTGTCAAAATTGTAATCGAAAAGCTGTCAAAATAATATTTTTCTTAACGCTACAAATTGGGCTTTAAAAGCTAAAAAAGATTTCTATAAGTTGTTTTTTAAAACAACCGTTCATCACTTGTAGTTGTCACACACAAAAACTGCTACAAGAACAAAATCTACAGCCTACAAAAATAATTTTTTTTTTTACAGTATAAATAATTGAAGTGCACTTTCTGGCGAACTCTTGGAGAGAAAGAGAGAGAGAAAAAAAAGAGGCTGCGTAATATGGTAACAAAGTAACATTCAAATTTTCACGCGAGTCGTCCCTCCGCCCCAAAAAGTGCACACAATTTTGGTCGATAACTATTTTACAAATTCTATCTAATTTTAATACCACAAAATTATTGTTGTGACTTAGATTCGAAAATTGCTTTCATATCTTTTATGCAGTAAGATGGCGATTTGGTTTCTTTTCTGTAACGAAATGAATGAACGAGTTATTATGTGATTAAAAAAGGCACCCCCTCCACTCCCTCACAAACACCAAACTGTTTTTTGACTAATTTCATTTCTCGGTACAGCTGGCAGGGTCTGCAACTTACCGTGGATCGATAGTGCCAAATGCTTACACGGACCAATCCAATTCACAGCAGCAGTACTGTGTACAATTGGTTGAGGCCAAAAAGACAAAAAAGTCATTGAGTTTTATAGCATCCTATGGAGTGTATTTAGATTTGGTGAGAAGTGACGTGTTCAGGAACCTTTGATAACGAAAAATTTTGTTTCTCCTTCGCATTAAACAGTTTCTAAAAGAGTTGCGAGTACGACTACGCATGGCAACAAAACAATTATGTCAGAAGAGATTTCGTGGCAAGAAATTTATTTAGAGGGCTCCAGAACAAGATCAAGTGCTGCTGGAATCTGAAGACCAACCACATGGTACTCTGCCCGATTTATAAAGGGAGAGATAAGAAAGATGTTAAACCCTACAGGGGGATAAGCATCACAAATATATGCAATGATC
Source organism: Pyrocoelia pectoralis (assembly GCA_036250285.1). Taxonomy (NCBI): domain Eukaryota; kingdom Metazoa; phylum Arthropoda; class Insecta; order Coleoptera; family Lampyridae; genus Pyrocoelia; species Pyrocoelia pectoralis. The sequence continues at coordinate 6,196,071 of CM070083.1, forward strand.
CTGCAGGGACGCTTGGAGAAGGAAATGGAGGAAAGGGGACAATTAGGGAATGGCAAACAGGTTTCAGGAGGGGAAGGAGAGCGAATTGACAATGTGTACATAATCAGATAAACGGAGAGGGATATGAAAGGGATGATGAGGGCCGTGAAGGATTTTTTGGAAGGAAGAGAACTGGAGACAAATATGGAAAAACAAAGATGATGGTGTTTCAGAAAAGTAGGGGAGAAAGGAAGAGAGAAGTGTGGTGGGGCGAGGAGGTGATTGAAAGTTTGGTAGAGGTAATGGGCTACCATTTAAGGTATGACAACAAAGAAGCAGCGCACGTGGAAGAACTGGCAAAGAAAGGCAGATATGGGATGGGAGAGAGGCAATGATATCAAAAGGAGGAAATGGCTCTTTGAAAAACTGGGGAAAAGTGTAATGCTGTACTGGGTTGAGGTATGGAGATGGAGTGAATGGGAAGTGTTGGAAAGAGTACAGGTGAGATACTGGAGGTCTGGAGAGAGAGAAGCTCCTGGATACATTGTGATGGAAGCGGTAAATGGAGAAAAGCTAAGGAAACGGAGAGGATCGAATGCAGCACTGCTGGAGAGAAATAAAGAAAGGAAGGATAAAGTACAACCAGGAGAACAGAATGAAATATTATGAAAGGGGAAGATACGCGAAGGAAGAGGTGCAGAGACAAAGACACGCAAAGAAGGCAAGAAAGAAGGGAGGCGATATACAACGGGAGGTATGGGGAGATAATGGCAGAGAGGATGTCGAGATATTTAAAAAGTGGACTAAATATCAAGAAAAAGAGGATAATTGGGAGGTACAGGTGTGGCAACGAGGAGAGAGAAAACAAATTCTGGAGAAGAAGAGGAAAAAGGAGATATAGATTGTGTGGGGACGATAGGGAGAATATAGAAGATAGATGGAGGTGGTCGAAGCGAGACGGAGGTGGACTGAAAGTGGTGGAAGGGGAAAAAAAGAGACTTTATAGAAAATACTTTGGTTAGATATTAGATTGGGGGCTTAAAAGGTTAGGTTGCATATTGAGTTTACACTTGTTTGTTTTATTTAATTATTTTTTGTAAATGAAGAGGGGAATACAAACAAGAATCCTTTATAAAATTACATATTGTAATTAAGCAAATAAATTTGAATTGAATTGTGCACAAAATGATATATTCGAGCAAAACAACTCATATAATGTACCAGGTGGTCCAAATTGGACACTTTCATATGGAAACACCCTGTATTTTAAGAGATAGAAAACAATGGACCTAGGTGTCTAGAGGCCAATTTTACTGAGATAATCATTGGTCCAAGCAGAATTCAGGTATCTCTAATCGATAAAATCAAAAACAACAACCTCCCCTTAACCAATAACGTTTATTGACAAATGAATGAAAATGAAGAATTCATTTGTCAATAAACGTTATTGGTTACGGGAAGGTTGTTGTTTTTGATTTTATTTATTAAACTCAACCACCTTTGTGATTACCGGACTGGATACGATGGATTTATCTCTAATCGTTTAGCCGCTAGGGGGCGTTTCTAGAATTTGGTCGATTTCTTTAACGCCCCTCACTTATTATTAAAGATAATTGATTCTTACAACACTTTTTCACGATAGACAATTTTTATATAGTGTTAGGTTTTTTGCGTACGACCCTAAACTACACTTTTCCATACGACCACCCTGTATATTTTGGGGTTTTTGAAAAGTGAGTAAAATTTCTCAAATTTTGATGTATCACTTATTTATATTTATGTTAAATATTATTTGCAATACTGAGTGAAAAGTATAAAGAGGCGAAACTATAATGCAAAATTGTGTAGGTACCCTATTGCTGTCTCACTCTTACTCGTATTGGTACTGAACCGTCGAGTGAGATAGTGAAATATCAGACCCAACTCTAAGACCCATCAGGAGCTACAGGTCGCACAACCAAAGATGATTCGGGTTGCGCAGATACGTCATTGCGTTCGGGAACAATCGTCAAGTGTAACAGCTTAAAATCACTTACCAGTGGCGGCGTAATTAATCGTTGGTACATGTACAAAATCACCCTTAAAGTTTTATGTTATTTTATTGATTTCATAATTTATATATACATTGCGAACATGTAGAAATACTTTTTCAATATTAAGAAAATGTGTTAATAATTATGGTTGTATACGTACAATGACATAATATACACTTGAAACAATTTACCTGCGACGCTACTGAAATTCTTGAATTGCCGCGAATAGAATATTTGAAAACGGACGAATGCGCATCTGACCTCCAAATCATCTTTAATTGCGTAAGCTGTACGTTAAAACGACTTCAGTTTCGCCTCTTACTTATTTCTCACTCAACGGTATCACCCTTGTACCCTAGGAGGGTGTCGGATGTCTCTTTTCAAAAACCTCAAAATATACAGGGTGGTCCGTATGAAAAAAGTGTAGTTTAGGGTTGTACACAAAAACCAAACAGCCTGTATACATATAAACTACGCAAAAAAGTGCTCTAAGAAAGATTCTGCTAAAATTATGGCAGTTATGGAGGATTAAAGAAATCAGCTAAATTCGAGAAACGCTCCCTAGTGGCCAAACGATTGAATTATGTTTGTGCCAGTAATTTTCTGATTATAATTGAGCTCCAGGCACCTAGGTTTCTACCTCTTATAAATAATATAGTAAATAATAAAGGGTGTTTCCATAAGAGTGTCCAATTTGGACCATCCAGTACAAGAGGAGAACGTTCAGCAACCGCAAAAGCTCATACGTCCACTTATAATGTTATAAATTGTTACTACGGATAAGGTCACACTGTGTCCAAAGTTAAACGTTCGCCATTACCATTGTAAAAAAAAACACGTTCAGTGTAATCTGTTTGTTTTGTTATCCAAAGAGTAAGGTTGCATATAAAATGTAAACAATTTTAATTGTACAGGATGTAGCAACTGAAGCAAAGGTTGCTGCAAGGAGGGTAAAATACAATTGTAGCCCGTCTAGGTTCAGTTAGTATCATGGAGTGGCCGACCAGTAGAGCGCGCATTCGCTCTGGAGGCATACTTTTCTGAAATTTGATCCCTATAAATTGGTCCTGTGATGCAGAAACTTAATCCACATGATTTTGTTGCTCGGGCGTTTCTTGGCATGCCTGACGACCCATTTGTTTTTAGCTAGAGGCTCCCTTTCATCTTTTGGGATCGTCCCTTACACTTAAAACGTGAGTTTGGTGTGCATTATCGTGAGTTGGAATAATTGATCCATAGTCTTTTGAAGAAAACGAACGTTCAGTTTTGGTGACTTTTGACTGTTATGTGCACATGATTTGAGAGTTTTCCTAACCAACACTTAACGAGTCGGATATGGAAGAAGTATTGTTCCAGCAGGACGGTGCCACAGCACACACAGCGCGAGTGTCAATGACTGTTGTGCGGCAACATTTTCCAGGGCGCCTCATCTCCTTGGGGGGGATCTGCACTGGCCAGCACGCTCGCCTGATTTAGCCCCCTGCGACATTTTTTTATGAGGCTATCTAAAGTCAACAGTCTACAACGATCGTCCTAGGACTCTGGTTCACTTCAAGGACAACATTCGTTAAGCTATTGCCAATATACACGTTGATATACTGGAATGAGTTGAACGATAATTAACACAGTGTGTTGAGAATACTGGACGCCATCTGCCGGATATAATCTTTAAAAGTATATAAACTAAAATTCATATGTTTCATATGCTTATCAAAAAATGAAATATGTATCTGCATTATATTTTTTTGAATTGAATATCTAAATAAGAAAGTTGCTCTGCCCGGGTCTGTAGTACGACAATTTTTGGTTATGATACAACACTGCCACTTGACTAAACAAACCGTAAGTTTAAAGATTTTGTTTTTAGTGTATGGACCAAATAGAAGATACAGGAAAGCATGGGTGAGAGAGGGACTCGGATCCACATCAGCAAACCGACGCCTAAAAGGACAGCAGGACAAGAGAAGAAGAACAAGTTTTGAGTGTAATCTGGCCCTCTCGCGATCTCAAAATCAACTACTTAAATAAGAAATCAATTAAAAAGTTTGGCGTGTGTGAGGTGAACAAAAAAAAATAAATAAATGATGGTGTTTACTTACCGTGGGCTACGATTTTCTAAACTGATTCTTCTAATCCCATCGACATCGAGCTCCTTCTCACGTTCCCTCGACTCGTAGGTATGTCTTCGCCTTTCATTCTTCCCCGTATCGTCCTCCCTTCGTCTGTTCCTAAGAAAATCGTTACCCGCAGCAAGCACATCATCCACTTCCTGTACACTTTTTCTAACGGAACTAGTTTTATTAACCAATTTCAGATCTTTAAGGTTACCACCGGCTTGACATTCGAATAAAGCTGTTTTATATTTAATACTATCGCGGAAGTTATCGGTGTGATTTTCTTTTGTATTACTTTGATTTACGGTACTATCACATTCTAAGCTATCTGTTTCGTTATCATTATCGGACGTACCTAACTTTGATAACTCAGACGTTGGTCCGGGATCGCTGCAACATTTCTGTTGGATTATTGGAGTATTGTCGATATCACTAATTCTACTCTTAACAGTCTTTTGTTTTAATCGTGATAACAAGGTATCCTTGTCCTCTTTAAACGATTCAGATCTATATTTGTCATGTAAAAATTTTCGTCTCTCTTCTTTATACTTTTCTATACGTTCACGATTTAATTTTTGTTCGGGAAGGAGAATACCGGTATTAATATTATCGGTACTGTGAGTGAGATGCAAATCGGGTTTCTCACCATCGATCGGTATAGGCTTGGGTTGATTTAAAACTTTCGGCAACGGTATTAGTTTAGAACCGAAATTTTCGTCGACCGATTTCCGCCTTTCGATCGGCTGCGACGAACCACATTCTTTCGCAAAAGCCTCTTCGTCTAACGATCGTGTTTTAATTGCATTCTTAACATGGCGCGCCCTCACGCAAGGTGGTAAACTGTCACGATCGTAAGTGATCTTTTGTACCCTATCAATCTCTAAAGTAACCTCGTTATCCTTAGTCTTGACGCACGCCTCACCGTGTTTTACGGGACCAAGTGTAACTGGCTGCTTCTGGCCACGAAATGAAACATTCTCGTACTCATTTCGTTTTAATATCGGCGGCTTTTGATCTTTTACTTCAAAGCGACTCGTTAAACTACGCACATTTGGTTTTTCAATTAACTTGGGATCTTCTTCTTTTACATCGCCAACAACCTCAACGTTCTCGTACACGTGCACGTTATCGATCTCCAGCGAATCGTAATTTTCAATTTCCGAGCCATTCTCCTCACAATTCGTACTCTCCTCGACTTCCTTTTCGCCCAAATCCAGGAGTGCGTTAATTTCGTGAATCGACCGACGAAAATACTTAACCTGCTGGTAAATGCTATTCTCGTCATCGAGCGATTCGGTTTCGCTCGACTTTCTTTTATCGTTCGTGGCGAGCTTGTTCCAATCGGGTGGCGGTTCGCTCGGACTGAACTCGATTAAATTTATACTCACCGGTCGCGCTTGACTCTCGCTCAAATTCTCGGACGAGGATGAAATTAGTGCGACTTCCTCCGTCTTACCGGATTCGACCGTAATTGACGTTACAAAAAGATCCTTATTAAGAAAATCAGGTTTAAGACACCTAATCGGACTAATATCCTCCTCATTTGAACTAATATTATTATCGGTCAGTTTCAAGTATTCCGGATTACCGTACCTAATATCGCTACGAAGGGAAGCCAAGTGTGTCTCCTCACTATTATCGGCCAAACTACTATTGCTACTGTGTTGAGTTTTCGACTCCAACAAGCTGGCAACACTGGGACTTAGTGACGTTAAAAGATCTTGCGACAGTGTTTTTTGACCATCGTAAAATAACATCGGACTAATGTTCGGACTTAACGAATTTTTACTGGTACTTAATGGGAAACTAATGGAAGATTGACTGGTATGGAGATTTTCGGTGGAGCTGTGCACCACTTCGCTTAAACTTAAATCGGTTAAACTGAGATGTTCCATTGTCGTGTTCAGCCTGGGACTTTTGGGAATAAAATCTAAACTACCACCGTTTTCGAAGTGGGACGTTTCCTTTTTCAATTCGGACTCTTTCGCCACTTTAGTTATATCTTCTAGGGCGCTTAAACTTTTCGGTCGCTGCTCGCCCTTCTTATTATCGGGCAGCGACAGAGTTAACTTGCCAGGTAGTGACGTTAAACTATTATCTTTGTGGAAATTGGGCTGACTTGCCTGCTGCAGAGGAAGCGATGCGGCAGAAGTAGGCACCACGGCACGTTCGGGATTTAATATATGTACATCCTCGTAAACGCAATCATCATCCGGAGTATTTATAATGGTATTTGACGATTTTGGACTTTTACTCGGAGATCGATATGTAATACTAATTGTTGTTAAGACATTCTCGTATGTAGGACTAGACTTTTTACTAACGGGGCTAACAATATTCTCGTACGGCATTTCGGTAACGATTTTATCATTTTCATCACTGGAGTGGGGATTTAAATTTTGGTAAGCAACTTCAACTGATGGACTAAAGTCTGGTGTCGTATTTGTGCTCGAATCCTCTAACTGCTTGTAATTCGGCGATTGTGGTGATGTAAATGAACTCGATTGATTAGAGGGTATAATGAGTTTCTTTTGTATATTGATTTCGGTAAACGATTTCGGTATGTTTGGTTTTTCCGCTTTCTCGAAATCAAGCGATTGACGTTTGTTATCGACCTCTGAACTTCGAGGCGATTTGTTTTTCGGCCGATACGATTCCAAAAACGTGGTATCGGGTTGAGTATGTATTACGGCCGTTGTGGAGATCACGCATACGTTATCGGGAGTGTTACAATCAATGTATTGAATATCCGAGAGTTGATCTTCAAGACGGGTACGTTTTCGTGATGATGAGTCAGGAGAGGCCACTACACGTGCTTGTTTCTTGGGTGATGGATTATTTGAATTATTTGTACTGTTAAATTCTTCAGGTCGTGCACGTGTCAAGATTCGTCGATGGATCTTTAAATGGAGAACATGAAAATTCGCAATTACTCACTCTACATATCTATATAAGTATATAAGAATGTATATAAACTTATTAATTAAAAATTTAAAAAAAATGAAGACATGCTTTAACATGATCATAAACAAATGTAAAAATTAGCGTTAATTAGGTACAGATCGTACGGAGAAAGATTGCCCCAAGGTCGGATGCGCACTCGTATAATTGTAAATTTTCCAAGCTTGGCAATCATATGATACCAGTGGTGTCGCCGCTAAATTCCGTTTAATTCGTAACATCTGGCTTGAATATTAAAAAAAAATGATTTTTGTCTTAAATGAGTATATGTGATTTAATTTTACATGTACACGTATTTTTTCTTACTTGTTACTAACATATAAATTTAAAAACACTGCGAGTTTTATTTCCTCATAAAAAGCAACGCCAGTGTTAAACGTGGAAAAAGCAGTTTACATGCCGATCGCTTCCGAATACACGAAGTTCACCTGCGCACCCGAAGCAATCTTTCTCCGTACGATCTGTACTCATATTAAAAACTTTGCCGTTTGGTGCAAAAAAAATGCATTTCATTTATTTTAATAATATTTGAAAAAATTTAACATATTATTCTAAGAAACATGTGCAATACGAGAATTTTTATACACTGATTATTACAAAAAGTCGAGCTGGTCAGATTGAGTATCAATGATGTTGTTACTGTTGTAAAACTTAATTATATGTATTTACTTTCTATGAGTAACATGTGTAACCCAATAATATCCAATGCTTTGTATCACAATAATGACGTTAATGTTTCAGTTTCTATTTAAATTACGGGTCGAATTGTCCTAATACATAATTAATAATTTGGTGAAAACTCATATTTTTATATAACGACGTGTCGCCTTTTCAGGCTTTTTCAAGTCAAAATACTGTTAAAATTTGAGATAAAATTTTTATATTACTATAATCGTCAAATTATTATAACTCACTACATTTATACAGGGTGTTTCCACTCAAAGTGGACAACGTAATAGAAGTTATATAACTCGTCAAAACGTTTTTTAAAATAATTTTTTTCATTTTAGCTTTTGTTTTCGAATTATGGACCTTTTTTGTTTTTTTACACATCTCTATATCTGCATTATTTGTAGTCGGATTTCAAGAAATCAAAGTTCTTTGGAATCAACAGTTTAATATCTACAATGTTCGTTCAAAACTTTTTTTACTCTACTACATACAATAATTTAAAACGACCACCATTTTGCTGTTCTAAATTTTTTCTAAAAAAGTTTTGAACAAACGTAGATATTAAACTGTTGATTCCAAAAAACTTTTTGATTTTTTGAAATCCGACTACAAATAATGGAGATATAGAGATTTGTATAAAAACAAAAAAAGGTCCATAATTCGAAAACAAAAGTCAAAATGAAATAAATTACTTAAAAAAAAGTGTTAGTTTTGACGAGTTCTACAGCCTCTATTACGTTGTCCACTTTGAGTAGAAACACCCTGTATAATAAATTGGCATTAAGTGACCCTTATTTGAATAAATCCATTAGAAGGTCAGATATCACAAAGGGGGTAAATTGTAATAAATAAAACAACTCTAAACCTCCCCTTAGACGAAATTTGAATACAGGGTGTTTCAGACCACCCGTACCGGCCAAATATATCGCGAAATACAAAACGCATTGGAAAAAGAAAAAATACGTCTAAAAATTTTTTTAAGACTCTATTGTTTGATAGTAATAGAATGTCCCCACTCCCACCCCCGGGGGGTGGAGAGGGGGGGAACTGTGTAATCTTAAATAGCACCCCCCAGTTTATTATGCAGATTTGAATTCTGCGTTAACAAATAGGAACTTTTTGTTTGAAACATTTTTTGAGGTTCGTGACAGATGGCGCTATGATCGCCGAAAGAAGTTTTCCGATTACCTATGCTAATTTGATGTCAGTTTTGTTAAGTGACAATAAAAAATGGTAATGCTTTGCAAAAGTGAAGAGGCAGATCTTTATTAACCCCCCCCCCCCCCACAACGCCACTTCGCCCCTACGGCTCCTAATGTAGGATGGGAAAACGCAACCATTTTAGATTTAAACAACTGTTCAATACCACGATTGAAGATGTTAAATTTTGTAAATTTTTTTTGTCTTTGATGGAAAATAGAAAAAAAAATTTTAAATACTTTGATTTCACGAGTAAAGAACACATTGACATTCGAGATACGTTTAAATCTAAAATGAGGGGTGAATTGGGGGAGTGGGGGTTAATAAAGCTCCCCCTCTTCCCTTTTACAAAGCATTAACATTTTTGATTGTCACTTAACAAAACTGACAACAAATTTTGCATAGGTAATCGGAAAACTTCTTTCGGCGATCATAGCGCCATCTGTCACGAACTTCAAAAAATGTTTCAAACAAAAAGTTCCTATTTGTTAATGCAGAATTCAAATCTGCATAATAAACTGGGGGGTGCTATTTAAGATTACGAAGTTACCCCCTCACCACCCCCCGGGGGTGGGAGTGGGGACATCCTATTACTACCAAACAATAGTCTTAAAAAATTTTTAGACGTATTTTTTCTTTTTTCAATGCGTTTTGTATTTCGCGAGATATTTGGCCGGTACGGGTGGTCTGAAACACCCTGTATATAAAAACACCAACATCATTTCCCGTGAATTAAACACAAGTGTATACAGGGTGTTTTTTGGGAGCTTTAGTTAGACGTTTTTGGGATTTTGAAAATCTGTACTTATGAGTTCATTCTGAAAGCCGCATCGATGTAAAATATTTTCAAAATGGCAGCACTTCCGGAAGTAGCTAGTAACTTCGTTATTTTAAACGACAACCCGTATTTTTTTATTGCATTTTTGGATTCTACGTGAAATTTTAGTTCCTTTGATAATCACATGTTGATATCTACAATTTATGGTTTTTAAATTAATTTTCACTGTTAAAAAAAATGAAATGACCAGTAAACTGGCACAAAACTTTCCCGTGATTACCTAAACATTAAGGCCGGCCGCACATTGAGCACAGCACAGCGCAGTAGAGGATTTTGTAACCCATCCAATTAAATGGAAATAATCCTCTGTCGCTACTACGTCTCGGCTGCGTGCAATATGCGGTGTTCACTTTAATTCCATAGGTTACAAAATCCTCTGCTGCGCTGTGCTATGCTGTGCTGTGCTGCGCTCAATGTGCGGTCGGCCTAAAAGTTTCTCATAAAATATTTTCTTATTCACATTAATTTTAATTTCACTCAGTAACCTTCTTTTTTCTCTGACAGGACACCCTGTATATAGGCTAACTATTTCGGAGTACGATACTTTTGTAGCCAAACAAAATTTATTTGAAACGTTTTTCGTTATTTTATTTTATATCGTCTGTGGCGACCACAAGATCCCGGTACACAGTCGCTTACGTACTGAAGAGCAACGATTGATTCCCATTGGCCGATCAATCACAACGCGTCGACACCAGCCAGAATCCTTTATAAGCGAACGCTGTTACCCACAGAAATCAGTCAGAAGTCATAGCCCGAGGAGCAGTCCGTCTACATTGACCCGTCAGCCTGCATTCCAAAGCCAGTTTACCCTCCGGCGACCGATCAACCTACCTACTGCAGATCCTCCATTATTAACCGTTTTCCGCGCTGTTAAAACTTGTACATAATTTGTAAATAGAAATGTTAGTTGTTTTCACAACTTCCAAAACTTTATTGTTTATTTGGAACGATCACCAAATAGCTGGTGATCCGATTCAACCGCCAAATGGAACGGTTAAACCGAGGCTACATTGATAAATTATAATTACAAATACAATGACCTATAAAATAAAATAGTTTTTACGTAATAATTCAAAAAAATAAATACATAATTTAGTGTCGTTGTAATCAGAAAATCTGATTTTCTACTTAAATAATATACAGGGCATGTCATAAATATTTTTAATATTTTGTTAATTTTCGGGTAGACCGCAAGTAAATTGGTATATGTACTTATTATACTAGGTTGAAAGAATCGTATGTCCTCTACATCAGTGCAAAATTTTATTTCTTCATCTTTGTTAGCAAAAAAGTTATGCATTTTTAATATATTAAACTCAAAAATTCACCCCCCTTCTCCTATGGGAAACAAAGAAATAAATTTAGTAGCAATAGTTTTTCATCAACGATATCGATATACGTATAATATTTCAAAAAATTAAAAAAATGCTTGGTACAGATTTTAAGAACATCGATTTTGAATTTTTGACCACCAACAAATTGGCCACGTTAAATTTTTGTTCTTTATCAATTATAAGTGAAAGTTCTGGCCACACTTTAGCTACAATTTCCAAATTTTAACTAAGTTAAAACGTTCTTGGGCCTATTTTGATAACAAACTTGTTTTACCGATCAAGTTTTTTTATAGGCCTTAGTTTTAAATTTCAATCAAAATCGACCTTCACAGCCGTCACGCACCTACAGACAAACATTTTTCAAAAATGGTGGTTTTGGACTCAGGGAGGGGGGGTCCAAAAAGTCGAGATTCATCAAAATTTCGAATTGGATTTTTTTTCCGATTACAATATTTTCCCTATGTATACAGGGTGTTTTTTTTGGAAGCTTTAGTTATAAATTTCTGGGAAAGTTTTATACATAGGTTTTTGAAAATTTGAACTTAGGGGTTACTCTGAAAATCGAATCGATGTTAAATATTTTCAAAATGGCAGCGCTTCCGAAAATGCCGGAAGTAGCTATTAACTTCGCATTTTTGGGTTCTACGTCAAATTTCAGTTCTTGAATTTATTGATGGTTTTTAAATTATTTTTACTTTTAAAAAAAAAGGTGGATGCGGGCGGTACTTTGATAATTTTATTACTTGAAAATTATTGTAGTTATGGGAAATTTTTTTTCAATGCGTTCTGAAACCTGAGGCATACAAGGACAGTGCGTTTATCGATCGCGTCACAGCGTCTGTCCTACCTCTATCTCACTCACGCAGGTTATTAAACTACCAGACTTTTTTACATTTTAACATTTTAATTTGACGATCTCTTTGGTCCACTTAACAATATTTTAGTAATTTATTACTGTAAATGAAACGCTAACACTCAGCATTTAAGTCATGCTGGCTATACCAGCAATGGTAGACTTCAATTTGCCCAAATTTGTGGTTTGGCCCGGACGATCGCCACCAAAATTTTACATTCAAATGTACACAGAGTTCTAATATCTAGCCCGGGTTTCAGCCTTCTAGTCCTTATAGGACCAGAGGTCCAGACCTCCAAAGATTTGAAACAAGAAACAAAGAAAGCAAGAAATTATTCAAGTGAAGTTAATAGAACAGGGCATATTTTTGTATTACATACATGTTCCTATACCTATCTTCCATAGTTTTTGACGTATTCACATTTCATTGCATTGAGACCATTTTTGGAATGCAATTGTTATTTATGGTGAAATGGACAGAATTGCGGCACGCTCTTATTGTACGTTCATTGAGCAATGGTCATAAAAGCCACGCCTTTCGACGAACACAAATTGTAGTTAAACTAACTCAGTGAATTTTGCTGTAAACTTTTAACCGAAGAATTAAACCTGAGTAACTAACACATACCAAATAGACACTTCGCGTATAAAAAAAACTTAAACAATTACACCACTGTAACGAAGTATTTATTCACAAAGAAATCAACAATGGAAAAATATGGCGATTAAACATACTATTTTTACTGAACTGACCTCGTCTTCCCAAAAAATTAACAACTTCCTGGTCCCTTAACATTACCTAAACTCAATTCGTCTCGGGAGGTCGCCTGGTTGCATCCAATGCACATTATTAAAATTGGATTGTCATAAGGTCATGATCAACTACTAAAAAAATCGCGAAAAAAATGGTATCAATGCAATGAAATGGGAATAAATCAAAAACTATTAAAGATAGGTATAGGAACATGTAATATCAAAACATGAACATTTTGATTCTCTATCAACTGCGATAGTAAGAAAATGGTAATTTCATTTAAAAAAACTGAGTTTTCAGTCTTGGACTTCTCTTAAATTTGGACCCCCATAGGTGAGCTCCTAACTTAAATTTGTGTTGAGTACACCAAAAGAAAGCCCTATTCTTCCTTTACAAGCTGGCGAAAGCTCGGTTTTCAAGTAATTAATCCTTAAAGTACCGTCTGCCTTCGCCATTTTTTTTTAAAGTGCGTGTGTGATTTATAAAGTGTAAACCTAATTCATACATTGTATTACATTGTGCATAAGTTGTATGCAATTTACATCATGGGTTCTTTTTTTTATGGGGACGTAATGTTTTCTTTATGTGAGTTGGTCACCACGCGTCCATTGTGATTACATTTTACATCCCTTGCATTTTTACGCATTTAAAAGCGGTTCGCTAAATTCAATAACCGAGTCGCTAAATTAACAATTGGAGTGTGTGAGCCGATGCGAGCCGGTTCCAACACACCACTGCTTGAGGGGGTTAAGATATGCATCTACATGTTTCTAAGCAATTCAAGTCCAAAAACAAATTTTTAATATGAGTACATAATTAATTTCAATGTGACTTAACAAACATTTTAAATATGTAATGTACTTACAGCATCTTTTTGAAGGCGAGGTGAACTAACGAGACTTTCATCTTCAGAGAAAATACGCATTTCAGATTCCTCCAATTCGAAATTAATCTGAATCTCGCTCAGATCGTATAGGGATCCTTCGGAATTGTGTTGAGAGTTTTGAAGGGTGTCGAAATATGAATCGTGCGACACAGACCTTAAAATATAATACAGACAAATATCGTACTAATTAATTTACTTTACCTATTATGACCGGGAGGTTTATTTAGACAATGTAAGGGTCCCAACACATCCTCGGTACTTGCAGGTTCAGAATGTCCCGATGTTAAGCTTTCGGCCGACTTTACGGGACGTAACTTTCTCTTCATTTCCATTAGGTCTGTTTCGGTCACGGACTTCTCCTAAATCACACAGGCTATAAACCGTTAAGTAATGTGAAGCGGCAGACTTACCACAATGATGTTACCTGACGTCGACGCCTTACGAGTTTTGGTCAAACTGCCTTGTGAACGCGAGTTGCCTCTCGATTTTGAAAAAAATGAGCGCCAACCCGATGGTGATCGCTTCGGTAGACTACGTTTTCTGTTACCTGGCGGAAGTTCGATTATCGTATGATACTTCTTAGGCAAATTGTTAGGCCCTCCCCCTACTTCGATGTATCCATTATCGTCAGCCTTGTTAAGCAAGTGCTTAGTTCGCGCTTCCTCCAACGTTATAAGCTTCGTCGGTGTGGAGATTGCTAAACTTTTTGGTCGACTTCGTTTCGGAGATAAGGAAGAATCTTCCATGTCAAGGCATGCATTATTTAGATTAGGCAAATGATCACAGAATATTAGATCGGCGTAACAAATGAGAAACTCGGTAACAACGGCCTGATTAAAACGAAAACGATTACGCATTGCGGAACACAATGAGAACGGACACGTACCTGAACACCGACACCTTGCAACGCGGCAACACCGCCAATCTCCAACTCGGCACAGCGAAGCAAGTTCGGCGCCCAAACTATTGCAATATTACGAGTCGTCATGCCGGTGCTCGCTCCATGTTGGGCCACTCGAGACAAATGCCTCATCAAATATTCAAGCGTCCTACAAAAACGATTTGAAGCCTTACCTTATTAAAGTTTAAACTTACCGATAGTGTGGCGGTGGTAGTTTCTGTACAGCTTCGCGCATTTTTAATAACCTATCGTGATCTGTAAGCGAATTGCGGCTAATACTATTACAACCCTGAACTGCGGTTACGAAACTTTGATAAAGTTGATACGTGCATAGTGGATTGGGCAATTCCCTGCAAAACCAAGATTATCGTAAACCATAAACATTGAGTTGACGAAAATTTTAATAATTTTTTCTCTGTAAAGCCCCTTTGAATGTGACACTAAAAAAACTCCTTCTTCGATCATAGCTATTGTAATGTTACAGTGATCGGGAAAACGGTCATTGAAGCTGATTTGTGTTACAACTTTATTAATTCGGTGTATCATAGGAGCCCATACAGGTACAAGTAGAAAAATCTCCTCTATGTTATTGGCCAGAAACACCAAGTAAGTTTATGGTTGGCTTATATTTTCTGTGTCCCTTTCTCTGATATGAGGCTTCCAGATAAATGTTATTTTTAACAGTTAAGATTTTTTTGTGGTTATTTTCCTTGACAAATAAAAGAGTATCAAACATGGATGTGTTATGTTGCATTCAACAAGGCACTTTGAATAATTACTCTATATGTTGTATTTGGAACAACTGGAACTCTTGTGGCAGATTCAGGCAAAAGCACTCAACAATAGATCAAGTGTACCGAATTACAGACACCATCGAGCATGCCCAGGAAGACAAACAAATTGGCTCAGCAGTCTTCTTAGATGTTGCACAGGCCTTTGACAAAGTGTGGTACAAAGGCTTGATACACAAGTTAAACAAAATGCCACCAAAGCAATATGTAGAAATACTAACATGCATCTCGAACAGACTCTTCGCAATTAAACAAGAAGATGGGTATTCGGGTCTAAAAAGGAGTACCTCAAGGTAGTGCACTGTGTCCTATACTCTATCTGTTATATACTAGCGATATAATAGACTTAGACACAACCTCTCGTTAGCCAATCTTTAATGAATGATGATGACGATGAGTTATGTTTTTAAAGATATTTAAGCTACTATCAATGCAAAATAGTACTCATCACAATCATCATTCATTAAAGATTGGTTAAGAGGAGGTTGTGTGTATTTTTATTACTTCTAAATAACTCCTTTGTGAGACTGAACCTGCTGCATTATATCATTGGAGGATAAAGTTAAACGAGTTAAAATCCATCCATATTAACTTCACAAACAAACTCCTCAAAAGATCCACAGTGTCTAGATATAAATCGTACCATTGTGCCTTATGTGAACAACTTAGGTATGACTCTGGACGCCAAACTTAGGTGGAAGGAGCATGTGAAGAAAAAAAGAGTGGAATTAGCCCTAAAATATAGACAGCACTACTGGCTGATTGGAGGAATCTCCAACAAATTACTGATCTACAACCATCATGGCTTTATGACATGCCTCTGTGGGGCTGCGCCAGTGATTCCAACATTAAAACAATCCAATTATTTCAGAATAAACTATTACACAACATGGTATGTTAGATATTGCGATCTTCAGATTCCAACCATTAAGGAAAAGATCAAGAGCTTTGTTGAATCCACGTCAATGCAGACTCTTCAACTGCTGGACAAGCAACAAGTGTGAAGATTGAAGAGGAGAAAACCATGTGATCTTGTGTAGTGTGTTGTGTGTAAAAGCAGAGCACAGTGCGTGAGTGAAGTGCAAATAGTTCAAAAAAAAATCTAGAAAACATCAGTGAGTGGACTCTAACCGATAAGTATGTTAGATGTAAATTAAGGTTAGTCTCAAAGACTAGTTTTAATCGAAGACACACAAGTGCTATGAATAAACTAAAAAAATGCGGTTAGGTAAATAAGTCATACTTTCTTATTGTGCTGAAACATTTTTATGTAATTCTCCAAAGTTTCCGAATTATTTCAAAGTTTCTATAAACAGCATCATATCTTGATCATGCATCCGACATAACAGAAGACAGAGGGGCGCTAAGTTTCTATTCATTTTATCCCTATTTCCTCAAGATAAATGAAGCAGAAACACAGTCAGCAACAGTGTAACAACTTAAAAACATCTGAAAATTAGGAAATTTTATGTAGTGAGTGGTACGATTGTTAAACAGAATAAGAGCGTATGGAATATGTCTGTCTCAAGTGAAGTCGTCTATTGTCATTAAATCAATGTTGTTACTATGTCCGTAATTATTATAGTTAATTTTTCTAATGAAGAAATAACAGTGGAATGTAACTGTAATACAAAGCCCTTGGTGGTATATTGGTCAACAGGAGTACCAGCAGCAATTTTTTAAAAAAGATCAAAGATGTTCCAATAGCAAGAGATGGTTTATGCATGATGGTGCACCAGAACATTTTAGTTGAAGTTGTGGTAAAAAATTAGCTTGTGCCAATTTGAGAGCCATTTGACACTTAATTTTTTTAAATTTGCTATGTCGACATGATTTTCATTGTACTCAAAATTTTTTTAAATTTGCTATGTCGACATGATTTTCATTGTACTCAATCACATTTTTATATTTATAAGTTGCATATTCTGCACGACAAATACACAAATTAGAGAAAATTAGACAGTCGTGTTACACTCCAAATTTTATCAATTAATCTGTAACGGTTTAACGACTACGATCAATCTGTATGTTGCTAGAAGGTATTACAGAAAAAAAATGGGCTTTAAATTCATATTTCAAATATGGCCCCACACGTTATCTAAGACATGTACTTACCGAAAATACATTTTCAATAACGAAGCAACTGAATGAATGTCTTGTAAAATATCCTCGGTATACAAGTCCGGAACACGATCCTCATCGAAGGCATTCCTGAGCTTTTGTATGTTGGAAGTAACACCCGATAATCTGCCAAATTAATTGTTAAAGTCGACGAGACCATAGAGTACCACCTTACCTATATATACCATCCACAATTCCGTGTTTCTCTATAAACTCCGAACAACATTTTAAAACCGTCGGTATCGTATGACCGGAATTGAGTAGATGTTCACCTAAATCGCATCCAAAAACTCTTTCCTTAAGAATTCCCGACTGTTTTAAACGACGGCGTGAGGGACGATTTAATATAAAACTACGAAAAAACGCTATTAATTTACCGTGCTTTCTCAGTACCGGTTTTACGGGAGTTATTGCTAATGACCTAAAAAAAAAATGGGACAAGGATGATATGGACGCCTTTCGGTTTAAGTAAATGAAAATTTACCCCACAACGGGAGGCGGAAGCGGCATATTTCGTGGTACTTTATCTCCAATTATGTGGACACAATGTT
This sequence comes from Pyrocoelia pectoralis, assembly GCA_036250285.1. NCBI lineage: Eukaryota > Metazoa > Arthropoda > Insecta > Coleoptera > Lampyridae > Pyrocoelia > Pyrocoelia pectoralis. The sequence continues at coordinate 6,214,062 of CM070083.1, forward strand.
GTGGAAAGAAACCGACTTGAAATCCTCGTTTACCCTTCCACCAAATCGATTCGGCCGGACTGGCCATATCAATAACGGAAATCATATCGCCCACCTCCAAACTTAATTCATCTCGTGCCTAAAATTACAAAAAAAAACAATTGTTTTCACACAAATTTTGTTGTCGAATACTTATAACATAATTTAAAATTTGTAATTATCAACTCCTGTTATAAACTGTGATCTATTAAAATTAATTGATACATTAATTAGGCAATTAATAAACTGAAGTGTTAAAGAACATTTTTAAGCCTCCCACATAAATTCCTGATGTTTATTTCTATAGATTATTTACAATTTCAAGGTTGCACATATCAATTATGATAGAATGTCAACATTCTGCTCTGAGCATGATAATTTACATTTGAAAGGAAGGATCACAGATGTTAAAATACTATAGATACATCATACATCAATGTAAAAAAGTAATATCACAACTTGTGTGGATCTAGTGGATTTAGTTTGCGTCTTTGCTTACTTAAAGGGCACCTACATGTTAATGATAAAGTAGGTAATTGTACCAAGAAGGGGGAACTAACTCAGTGTCAGAGCCACAACACAGTATTTTGCTTACCAGTCGATCACACTAGGCTTTGTCGAGTTAGCGTTTAAAAAAAAATTACACACACACACACACACACACATTTTTATTTACGGAATGAATTCTGAATTTTGGATCTAAACCCGGAACGAAGAAAGTGATCAAGTGATCCGTTCTGTGTATAGTTTACTTTTGTGGTGCTGTTTCATTATTATTATCGTTCGAGAAATATCTATCACTCAAATTTGTGGCTTTGAAATAATCCTGGAAAGTTTAGTTAGAGATTCTTTGCCGCAAGCTCTTACACCCTTAAATATAATCTATGGATTTCAAGTGTCTTGATTTGAATCCTTCAACAAACATATAATTTCACTTTTTACCAGCTGTTGTCGCGAATAAAGCACTGCTAAATAACCAACCGGCAACCATCTCAAGTTTTCGTCCATTTACTAGCAGTGTTCATGATCAGCTACATCAAAATCCTCATCAATCTCTTCAACCCTATCCTTCCACTTTCAATGTTCAAGATCAACCCTCTACATCAAAGGTTTCCTCATCTCCTACTAGAGATGGCCTTGAAGAAGAAACATTGAACAAAAATGTCTAATATGTGTCCACCATCTACACAAAGCCAAAGACAAAAAAAATGTCACCAAGAGGAGAGAAAGAAAGAAAGTCTGCAGTCTTAACAGATACCACGAAGAAGAATGCACGCTAGAGGAAGATGAAAGAAGATCTGTAGAGAAAAATCATGGCTTTGTGTTTATTTTTTATACAAACACTCTGTTGATATACGAAACCGTTATACAAACGAAAATTGCTGTGAAATGTAACAATTTTTCAATTAAAAAATTCAGTAGAACGCCGCTATTTCGAACCTCGCTATTCCGAAAATCCGTCTATTCCGAACAGAACTCAGAACAAATGCAGATTTTTTTAACTTAAAAACAGGAGAAAGTAAGAAGACATTCGTGAAAAAACATAGAATTATTGTTATACAAAGTTAAATAAAAACCAAACATAGAGTCATATGTATGTCTCTATTTAACTTTGTATAACAATAAATGTATGTTTTTCACTAACTTCTTTTTATTTTCTCCTGTTTTTAAGTTAAAAAATTGGTATTTTTTCTGAAAGAAAACCCCAGATACCAAATCGGAATGAAACGTGGTTACTTACAGCACCTAATTTATGCCTTAACAAATCAAAATGTTGATATCACTCATGAAATCCGCCTATTCCGAATTCCCGCTAAACCAAACCGGGTTCGGGCCCAATTAGTTCGGAATAGCGGAGTTCTACTGTATTCTACAGCGCCTTTTATAACTTCATAATGATTTAAATAAAAAAAAAAAGATGGACAGCAACTATACTCTGTTCCTCCAACAGATATAGTTAATCTCCTCCCAATAAATTTTGGCCAATGTAAGCAGCGACCAGTTTTAGTCAATGTGTGTCGGATTTGCTCAAATACGCGCTTATTTTGAAACAGCCAATTGAGAGTAGCTATTGAAATATCACGGGTAAAAGGGGGAGGTTTTCTTACTCCATTTGGTCGTGGAATAGAGTATAGATCCGAGTTTAAGAATTTCCTTATTAAGAGCTGGTATCAACCCTGATTTAATAAAGAAAGTGTCTGTTAAGCTTTCTCACATGTCACATGACAAAAAAGCAGCGTAGTTGAAATGTAAGGCCGATTTTAACTCACTTTAAGGTCATTCGCCCTCTGGTGGTTACTTTGAAAACTAAATAGAGGTCAAATGGCTTCTACGAATGAATTATGATAAAGTTACTGCAACAATGAATATTTACAATCTGTCACTTAAGTGATTTTTAGTAAATTATATTGTGATTTTGTAGATTAAGTGGATCTTATCTTTTAGTCTGTCGAGGAGATTGATCGCTAAAGTGTTAGTATAGGCGATTTACATTACCGTTGGTGGCGCCACTGTCGTCAACAATGTGGCGGCGCAGAGTAGTATACCCATATGAGGTGTTTATGTAATTACACGTGAAGAGTAGCACTTGTCGTTAGTTTTACAGTCTGTCTTTATGTTAAATACAAGTTCATTCATTACTATCATTTAATATTAAACGTGTTTAAATGACGCTATCTTCCTTTGTTTGTATGACATCCATACACACAACAATTCACATTAGGCTTATTACTACTCATAAAGTCATAATAGGTACAAAATAAAGGAAATGTCAATGTAAGAAACCCAAACTAACGTTTAATTAACGTTTTAGCGTGATATTTAACTGTCGAAGGCAATGCGAAGCGAAAGTATACTACTTGCAGTAGTTGCATATACTGCCACTGACACTGGCGCTTCAGTTAATGTAAATCGCCTATGGTCACTGAGCCTATCACAATATTTATCACTGTTTCACTGATGGCACCGGGATGGTTGTTGTATCACCCAGTTTGGAACACATCTGGGTGCATTGACAATATTCCGAATAACCTTGATTTGGAATCGTTGCAGAATCTCCAAGTTAAAATTGCTGGCTGATCCCCACAGCTGAATTACATAAGTCCATTGCATTTGCTTCTTGAGTATGTGAGTTTGCCAGGTTAATCTTCGATCTGGATGGATGCCTAAGTATTTAGCACTGTTAACTTGGGGAAGTTGTTTATTATTTAATGGAACTGGAGGGCAAGTCTCCTTACATAGTGAGAACTGACATGAAACGATTTGACGTCGTTGGCCTTTATTCGCCAAGGGTTTAATCATGGAGAAGCTGTGATGCTGTTCGTGAGTATGAAGCAAACATCCGCATATGTGGCAATCATGGTCTGGAATGTCAGAGGTGTAAAGAAGATACTATGTGGGGCTCTTGAGGGACACCTGAATGAATAGGATGTACAGTTGATAATTTTATCCTGGAATGTCACTTGGAAATGGTAATAGACTTTTGATTTTGTACAGCAGGTCATTTATCCAGAGTTTATCAAAAGTCTGGCTAATATCTAGAAACGCATAGGAGCAGTATCTTTTTAAGTGTAAGTCGTGATTTATTTTAGTTATTACTCTGTGTACCTGGTCGATGGTACCATGAACCTCGCGAAATTTTACAATTTTAATGCAAATTAAGTAAAAAATATGGGATGCTTAACCCATTAGTATCTAGTGTGAGCCCATGTATTTTTGGTGTTTAGTGTTGTGCAATGTGGGACAAAAGGCAAGTATAAAACTAAATGAAATTATTGACATAAGCTAATTACACATTCTCAAATAGCAAGATCTACGCTTTGTTTACCTTCTCTGAGCCACCATGGCTCGTGCTCAAAGTATGGCAATGATAGCAGAATAACTAAACTGGCTGGTTATTTTCTATTGCCATTGACCTGCATTGCCGTTTTTGTCATCAATACACGAGAAAAAATTTCCAATATTCTTGAACCAGGGTTTACGGTCAAGGAAGCCTTAGGCATTACATTTGAAGAAGAGAGTGTTGTTGAAGAAGTGTATATTGCTCCTCCAGATTATATATTGTAACCGACGAAGAAGATGTGATACCGAATAACTTCGCTGGTAAGCAACTTTTGGCTGAGACTAAGATCAGAATTAACAATAAAATAGAAATATTTCCTGATTCACAAAACATAGTATCAAACCAATTAGCAACTGAATCAAATCGAGTCAAGTCACTCAACTTTGAAGCATCGTCAAACAACCAAGTTGACACTTGCCAATGTAATAATATTTCATTGACTTCCTATTTAAGTTGTCTGTGTAGCATTTTTACGTCTGTGATAATATATTTTATTTGGTACTACAAAATTGTAGTGGGTAGTCATTTCTTTTTTAGGTCTCTTCCTAATTAATGGTTTCTTACATACTTATGTGTACCGGGTGTACATACTTATCTGTGCCGGGTGTACAACTAAAAAAGGAGGCCGAACTTAGAAACTATTTGAGATTGAGCAGTGAAATAAACAATCTTATACTAAATCTGGCCAAGAGAAAATCCTGGAAATTATTTTTCATTTCGTATCATTGCTACCAGAGGGCGTTTCACTGATTTTAATTTGAAATTCCAATTTTTTTTGGGCAATATCCATTGTAAACTAGTGATCAATATGTAAAATGAATTTTTACGATTGCTGGAGGGCCAAAAATCCCAAACCATAACAATTTCTTATCTCCGTCTACCAATAGAGGGCGCAACTTGTTGTAGGAACAAAAGGGTTGGCTGTTTTAAAAAAAAAATTCAAATGATACCAAATGTTGTTTTCACTGATATTTGAAGGGAGTATTTAAAAAAAATTATGTCAATAGCTTTTATAGAACTGAAGATATAGTGAAAAATGTGGCATAGTCATGGCAATGGCCGGTCTCCGTTCATAGGTTCACACCTGGTACACACCCACGACAATACAATGATTTATCAACTTTTGTACTTTTTTTTAAATTGAATCGATCGAATGTAAATGAGCCTAACACAATGAGATAAAGTGAGACACCTATACTCCCATGTTTTTCTAAGCCTAATACTAGAGGTAAGCATTACCAGTTCGATCCAAATACCTGTGAAACATATCTTCGCACGCTATAAGCAGCAGCGACAGCTGGTGTATTAATCGAACGACTTTCTTCACTGGGTACCAACAATCGATTTCCCTTATTATCCATTTGAAACCAGTTCAGCACTGGCCCACAATTAATCGAATTATCGGCAATCTCCGAAAAACGCACCAGGTAATCCGTAAGAAGCGCCTAGAATTTTATGCTTTAAGTGAATGTAGATAGAGTAAATGCAAATTAAGAAGTTCTTCTGTCACGTGATATTTGTACTCGTTTGAGTCCGTTCATTTTAAACTTCATAGATCACATGACAGTGCTTTCTTATTTGATCACCAGTCTAACCTCGACGTCCTCTCCATACGAAGGATGACTAGAAAGGTCGGGTAGTTGCGAAAATTTCCTATCGTAAATGCACTGATGAAGTTGAGCATCGAGCATTTTGAAATTTTCGTAACTTCTTTGTACCAGCCAACACTCATCGGCGGATGTCACCTGTACCATATGCCAATCGACACCTTCGTCATCGTTTGCTAGAAAAACTACTGTCAGTACAATTAACTTCAAATACAGCCTTAACATACTATGCTGCGAATGCAACGATTCGTCCATGTTCGTTTGAAGGGTAACGGTAACTTGAGACAGTTGCACCCTTTCATAATGAAAGTGTGCACACTCCTCCAATTTTGGAAATCGACAAGGTTCGACTCCTGTCACCGGGACGCCACCCGCAGCCTCCGAAATCTGCATGTCGTATACCTCAGTGCATAGTGCCTGTAAAAAAACAACGAAAAAGAAATGTTAAAAACCCAACATAAGTGACGCACATGTTTATTTAATATTATGAAACACACACACGTGTTGAATTTCATCTTCTTAAATACAATTCAAGTGATACTACAAAAAAAAATGTATGTACATTATATATCGAATAGCAGATGTTTCATAATATGGTAGACGTTATTACCAGTTCGCAAGAGACAAACCAAATTATAATGTAAATAGCCATTTGTATTGAATTATTTATGGTTTGGCGTTAATTGCATTGTTATAAGTAACAAAAACTGGCAGACAAGATTTGTTTTTTGTAAATAATTTCACTTACTTTCAATTAGTTAGAAAGTCGTTCTCTGTTACACTGCAGTTCAATCTTAACGTTACCAGATTCCTAGCAAGGCGATGATAGTTAAAAAAAAATGAAATTATAGACATCTGGTATGCCTACTGAGTTATTAATGATAATGGCACAGCAGTTCATTTATTGATTGAACGCAAAGAAATATTCTGTCATTCATATTTTCCCATACACTTACAATGGTGGGACAATACCATTATGTTTTAAATCACTGCAACTTTAATAACGGTTTCAAAGATCTAAAATCTGAACAGCACCCAAACATCCGATGTGCATTCTCCTGCCGAAAATGGTTTTGAAGCTGAAAACCAGAAAATATAAAGAAAGGATTCAGACCAAGAGATCCTATAATGGTTTCCCAATTGTACGACTGACAGAACCAAAAAAAGAAAACCAAATTGGCTGAAAATAGCAGAAACTGGATTCCTTGGATGAAATCTTTTCAAATTCGATTTGTTCCTTGTTTTGAATAGCAACTTGATAGTTTTCTAATAACCTTTAACAAGCATAGCTATCAAACACTATCATTTGTTTCCAACACAAACAATTGAAGTTCAGTTCAGTGGACCTTTGATTAGAAAGATGTTTTTTTAGCATCACACAGTTTTTTAACATTGGAGTTGAGTAGGACCTTGACTAAAGCAAAGTGTTCAAAGTTCTGGATAGTCCCACATAGACTATCAAAGTCCAGTAGGTATGGCCTTTGACTATCAGAGCGAAATGTTTTTTTTTTAATTCGATGTTTCAAATTCAAAATTTATAAGATCTTCGAAGATTCCAGAATCACGCAAACTATAAATTTTTGAAAATGAGATGACCATGCATCAAAATTCAACATGGCGGACATTTAAAATTTAAGACATAATTTTTTTTTAATTCGATTTTTCTTTAGACCTGGATTTTTGAAAAGTCAACCGAAGAAGCTCAACTAACTTACTTCGTTTCATTAAATTTTTCTTTCAAGTTCGAAGTAGCACTCACCCCCCCCCCCACCCCCCACACACACATTACACAATTTGGAAATCCAATATGACCTAAACCAGGTGATAATGTCTTTTGTAAAATGAATTTTTCTTTTGGATAAGATAGTTCTCATAGTCACTCCTTTTTTCCACACTGAAAAATGCCCATTAAGGCTTCTATTAGAACAAAATGTTTTTTTTTCCTTTTCGACGTTTATTTAGAGTTCTAGATAGTATTAATCACTCGTTTTCAAAATTGAAAAATTTTAAATGCCAATAGGGCCCCAATTAGGGCGGTGTTCTTTATCAAATTCAATTTTTCTTTAGAACAACCCAGTTGTATCAAACGCTCATTTTTCCACATTAACTAGGGCCTTAACTAAAGAAAAATGTATTTTTTACTTCAATTTGTATTGGATTCGTTTTCCAGATTCAAAAATCTTTAAGCCCATTAAGGTCTCAACTCCTTTTTGAGTTCTGCCCGACACTACAATTAATAGATTTATAGTAATAACTCCGTGTCTCACATTGCAAAATTTTAAAGTCCTGCATGACCTTAACGAGAACGAAATGCTATTCTTTATAGTTCAGGATAGCACCACATAGTCCCGCAATCATTTTCCACATTGCAAAATTTTGACATCCAATAGGGTCTCGACTAGGAGCGAAATGCCTTTGTCGATTTTGAAAACTTCTGGAAAGTAACCGTTCGTTTTCCAAATGAAAATATAAGGGCAGTAGAACTCCTACCAGGGCAAAATTTGAAAGTCCAATAGGGATGTCTGCTGAGACTTTAGAGCCCCCATAAATTTAGAAACATCAAATGATGTGGTTTTCCAGGACTCGGAGTATCAATACAGAATAATTTGAAGATTTGCCAAATGTTAATGTTAAAGTTTGCAACTGGCACAATTTCAAAATTCCAGTACAAACACCACAAACTAAAAGCTGTTGGTTGATGATGACAGCGTCGCTGTCGAAACGCGTTCGATTCAACTTTTAACGTGGTTTTTGGTGTTTTCAGTGTTGGGAGCACATTAAAAAATGAGTCCGGACTCCGGAATAAGAATCTGTCTAGGGGGTGGGGGTGGAAAGGGTGAGAAAAACGATCTTTTTTTACTTTTTTCCCTCCAACATTTTTTGTGATTTACAAATTGTCCGTCACCCTCTCCACTCCCATCTCCCTTAAGGGTGGAAAGAAAAACAATAACTCACTTGTGCAGAATCCGTGGTGCTTGTGTCTGAGGTGGGGGGTGGGGGAGTAGATGCCATAATTAGTTACAGATTTGAAGTTGGTTGAAATTAGAATTCTATGAAAATTCGCGTCCTTTGATACTTGTTTAAAATGAGATGATGGATATTCACGGTGATGACAATGGTCCAAAGTTCTTATGGAATAGTGTTCAAAAAATCCCAAATCAATTACTAAGGAAGTCAGTAAAATACTGTACTACACGGGGTGTCCCAGGTTTAATGATCAGGACTTTGACATTTTGTAGAGAAACACATTTTAAGGTGGGTTGCTCCTATAAACATAGGTCCTAAAATTCTTTGTTTCTGAGATACAGGGCGTCACAATTTTCTAAAAAATAAAGGTTTTATTTATTTATTTCCGAACTGTTGAAAATATTCAAACCAAAATTGGCACACAAGATACATGGACAGAGCATAAGATCCATGGCAACCATAAATTTTGTACACAGCCAAAATACACTTTTCGTGAAATAAATGACAAAAATCTAGTTTGCGGCCGCACGGTAACAGAAACGAAAAAAAATCTAGAGACATTTTTTGTTCAGAATTGAATGCTCCATCGAAAAGTATATTCGAATCATTGAATAAAGAATAGAGAGGAAGGAGAGTATCGTATCATTGCTGCATAAAAATTAGTGACGGAAGTTCAGCCATTTGTACACCACTGTTGAGTCATCTTTGTTTACATTTTGGTCGTGTTGACAGTTGATCATAACCTGCAAAATTTGAAATATTTATTTGTTAATTGTTACAATCACTGAACTCCAATTAGAGCTATAAATATGGCATTTGTTTCTGTCAATTTCTATGTAACAGGAAACATGTTAGTAGCCATTTTGCCACCACTTTGATTTCAAGGTCGAAGGCATATACTCCTTCCTCTCTATAGAGTCCGGGCAGCAGCTGACTTTGACAGCTCTGAAGGCAAACAAACGCTACATAGGCTGTGCTATTACCAATAGAAAAAAATTTGCCCTCAGAGCTGTAAAAAAATAGGTTAATGACGTCATCTGCCCGGTCCCTATTCTTTATTCAATGATTCGAATATTTAATTCAGGGCCGTACTCTTTTTATTTATCAAATTAATAGAACGGATTACCCATATCTCCGCCACTGGTTGATTAAAAAAATTCATATTCTTCAATCTTGTGGCCCTCTGTCCTTGTATCTTGTGTGCCAATTTTCGTTTGAATTATTGCCACAGTTCGAATATAAATAAATAAAAACTTTATTTTTTAGAAAACTTTAACGCCCTGTATCTCAGAAACAAAGAATTTTAGGAACTATGTTTATAGGAGCAACCCACCTTAAAATGTGTTTTTCTACAAAATGTTAAAGTCCTGATCATTAAACCTGGGACACCCTGTATATTACAATTAGAACATGACGAGGTTGGTACCAAATTCTGTCCAAAGAACCCCTCTGTGAAATTTCTGGAAGAAGGAGACTGGGAACGTCAATGCGACACTATCGCTGAACTTTGGCAGTTTAAGAGATTCATTTCCTTCCAGAAGAAAGAGCTGAAATATCTCTTCGAACTTAACAGATCTGCTGCCCTTCGTATCCGCCACTGCTGCCTGGCGACCACATTAGGTGCTGTCAAGTAAGGGATGGCCGCAATAATTTAGGCTCTAAACTCAGTCAAAGAAAGAGAAGAAAAAGATCTATGGGCGTTATTTCAAATATGGTGTTACCTTATGACCGCCTAAAAGGTCGAACTCTACAAGACGTTTTCCCCAGTGGAGCCGCCTGTACAACTGAATAACAGAGGAAGAAGAAAGAAACACGCGCAAATTGAAGAAATCTTCAGCTTTTTGTCAATGTTAGTTTTTATGTACATTTTTACATACATTAATGAAGAAAAATGAAGAAAGTGGCATGGCAAAACGGAGGAACACTGAAATTTACATATCTTTGTGGAACGGTTCAAACAATGATTGATAACAAAATATTTTGAGGGGATGATAGCATGAAGGAAAGGTTCTGAATTTTTGAGCCCCTTTGCAGTACTAAAGAATCAAGATAAGCCATAGGGAAAAAAGAAGAATGAAATCTAAAAATCTCCCCCATATTTGATTATTGTGTAACAATGATGTTTTAGCGACAGACTGGTTTCGACTAATGTGGTCATCTTCAGGCTTACATTGATAAAATTGTAAAAATTATCTAGTGGTAAGTAAATAAAGTATGATGATGGATATTACGGTGTCATTATAGTCATTCAATTAAAAAAAGCATGAAGGTTGGTCGAAACTAGTTACAATAAACAAATATGGGGAGATTTTTGAATTATTTCTTCATTTTATCGCTCACCCCATTCGGAGATTTTATCTAAAATCAATGGATTCCACTAATCGAATTTCAAGAGGGGAGGAGGGGGCAAACTTTAACGTGTCTAGTAGGTTCTCATGTTAAAGATCTTGAGTGTCACAGGCAGTTTTTGCCTATTGTTTCAAGTCACTGATCCGACTATTTGTCACGACATGACGTTGCGATTTGTAACAACAGGTGGTTCCGCTGCTCATAAATTCGTCGGTTCTTTCCCAAGATACAAGGGTTTCTTAAGGAGACAAAGGTTAATTAGGTTAATAGAACACACCTATATCATATATGTAAGTGTGAGGTTAGGTTACACCACCCAACATAATTGGTACCTGTGGAATACGGCAGGGTTTCCGCGCTTAATATAAATTCTAGCGAGACACGCAAACTATAAGCACTGCCAATTTTCTATTTTAAATCAAATACATCTAAGGACGTTAACCCGCATGCAAATTTTCCGGGACAAAAGCGACACATAAAACTTACTGTACAAACTAGCGATCCAGCAAAGCCGCTCAAAACCCTCCTCATCGCCGTCACGCACATTTAAAAACTATTATATTGCATTTACCACTTCTAAAAGCCTTTTATGTGTAGCCAGAGCGTCTTCCGAATAAAAATTAAAAGAATTTAAGCGTCGCACACCTTCCTGGTTGGCATTCATTTAAGCTTAGACACAAAATCACGCATTGTAACTAAAAAAAAAGCGATAATAAAGCTAAAGAACACACCCCAAAAAATATAGGTTATGTTAGCGCAGACGGAAGGAAAAGGCGAAAACTGGGCAGAATCAAGCTTTAAAGAGGATACTCCGTCCTTATCCCATTTTCCATATTGATTAAACGAAACAATTCAAATCTCTTCTCTATTCAAGATATTGTCAAGGGCAAGTCACGACTTGCTGTTGCATATTACCACTAGATTAATATTACAAATACAATGGTCCTTCGAGACGGATCTATTACCGTTTTTTTCCCCAAAAAGACAACAGTAAAGTGACTTTAATATTGATTGAAACGATGATTATACCGTTCCTTAACGGCTCACGGTCATTACACCTACGTTCATTAACGCAACTGTCGCTGTAAAATCACTGATTATTTTAAACCTTTTTTACAATTACTATAACGGTCCAGTGACTGCCGTTTTTTTTCGATTGTCTCATTGGTTCACCTTAGATTGATGTTACTTACTTGCCAAGTTTTTATTTATTTATTTTCAGTTTCAGACACACGAGTATCTTCTAAATAATGATGAGTTTATATAGGTATTCATAGACAAAACAACACATTGTTTAAACTGTTCGCAATTTACGTGCCAAATTTTAATCATTCCAATTTTATGTGCGATTTACGTGAATCTCTACCACAACTTCAAAGTCCTTTACTTAAAAGGGCAAGAAGAGAGCATAACATAACACATAAAGACTATATTCCTACATTCCTCGAAAGTGGACAACCTACCAATATTGAATTTACTTTACTTTTACATTATTCCTCTTTTCTTGCTTTAACTCCATAATAACATAATTGGTGGGATAGCCGATTTTCGATTTTATCCTTCTCGGTACACTTTTATGGTTCTCCCTAATAGATGGTTCCTCAATGGAAATAAACGCAGCGACTCTAACTAATGTAATTTCGACATTTCCTTTATTTTCACCCTTCCAAGATCGGTAATAATTAGTGGCATAACCGATTTTCTAGTGTTCAGATTTTATCGCCTTAATAGCACAGTTGCCTTTCCACGTTAACTGGCGAAATACGCTGTAGAAGTAGGATTGGTGTCAACCCGGTGCCGTGTTAACTTTCGATACCTCATCGTCATACTTCTGTGTATTTTCAAACACAATTTAGTTCACTTTCTCACTTCTATAGCAAGTAATTCGAAATTTCTTCTTCTTCAATCGTTCTTCAAACTACTTGGTTCCATTTTCATTCTTCAATACTAGTTCCCTTCCAATAACTCACACACATCGACAGCGATTTTCGTGTTTTATACAAAACGGCGAATGACTGGCGATCCAATCAAGTTATGTACTCACCTATTTACTAATTTTAGGTGAATTTTTTGGTCCTTCGAACCGGATAAAAAACATAAGTTATCTTTACGAATGGAATGGTTACAGTTACATCTTTGTATTACGATCGCATTCCCTCCACATTGATTTAAAGTCTTCAAATTGTCTACAATCTCTAGAAACGAAATGAAAACATTCAGTAAAGCATACAATACTAATATACCTTGGAAGTCAATATAATCCACCAGTCGCTCCATTTAGACGCACTGACCTTTTCCATAATATAAATGGCACCGTAGAGAAATGCCAACCCCCCTCGCTGTTGCCACATGTCTCGAAAACTTATATGGAAAAAGAGATGTTGAATGGAACATGCGATATTTTTTATCGTAATTCTTAATAGGACTCCGTTTCCTTCACGTACCCATCTAACAACTAATTAATTGTAGAAACGAGTAATAAAAACTTAACCCATTACGATAATAAATGCGTCAACATCAATTTTATCCGCAATTTATTTGAAAAAAGAGCAAGCTACCACACTCATAAACCGGAAAATTGGCTTTTAAGGCGCATTGCATTTCTCTGATGCGTTTCATTACAAATTTGAAATAACTGTATCGGAATAAAAAAGATCGTTGCATTTGGACGAGTTCCAGTTTTAGCGTATCCCGGAAATGTTCCGTTCCTGGAATGTTTATAACGTAAAACGAAAGCAGATGTTCACGTTTTTAATTTTTAAAGACGAAGAATAAATGCAACGTTGGCGGGATCATTTAATGGGATAATAGATGTCGCCCGCAAATTGTTCAATTTATAAAAACAAACTTATTGTAGCTCATTTAGTGAATTGTTCTTAAAATACAATGCGTATATCAAGAGAAACGCGAAAAAGTTTTATACAATGGCATTTCCATTTATTGTTGTCAAGGTCACCCGTTAAAAATAATCGTGGTCGAGACACGACGGCGTGTTTTACATTTTCAAAGACTTCCGAGACAATTTTAGGTGTCATTGATAGGTTAGGGCGACCTTAATTAATCAGCATCCTTGCCAAGTATGGCCATTTTAATATCGATTGAGGTTAAGTTAGTTTCCTTTTACGCTATCAAGTTACATACCTGAAGATAGCAAATTATAGCTTAGTTACGTCATCAGATGACCAATACAGGTCAAGTCAACTCATCGGGATCAATTATTTACGATTTTAACGATTAGTGCCACGTTAGTGCTATTGCATTAGTGCCGTAAGATTGAAAACTTTGGAGTTCGAGAAATAATTCCTACATTTTTTTGGTTAAGGAATGGCCAAATGTGTGAACTTTAATAGTACCTAAATTAGTGCTGCTTGCTGATCCACAGCATTATTGTAACATTCCAAAATTTCAAAAAAAAAGGTTAAGGTAGTTTGCTTTTCCAGTTACCCACCTGGCTGGCTTGGATAGCAAATTAGGTTAGGTACGTCATCAGATTTCCAATACAGGTTAAGTCAACTCGCGGGAGTGAACTCTACTATTATAGCCACTAGTGCTGCGTTAGTGCTATGAAATTGTAAACTTGACTTCGACACAAATTTTCGCTAAAGGATCACCTAATGTTTAAATTTTCCTATATAGTAAAACCAGAATAAGGCTTCCCGCGCGCCGGGGGTTCTTCGGCGTTTCGCGTCTTGTTATTTGAAAAATTACATATCAGTAAACATCTGGTACTATAGTGACTGACGTAACAAATTTGCATTAAAGTAGATAATTATATGTACTTTAATCTCATACATTAAAGTAGACATGAGATTAAAGTAGATATACATGTAGTACATGTATATCTACTTTAATGGATGCGCTTCGAAAAATCGAAAAATGATGGCCAACCCACAACATTATTGTCACATTCAAACATTTCATAAAAAACGTCTTATCAGATCTCAGAGTGTTATAAGAAGAGCAGGTCATGCTTCACAGATATTTTACATGCAGAGGACTCGTGGGGAAACATAAACAGATGGACAAGATCATAGTTTGGACACAAGAAAAGAAGAGCAAACCTTTTCAAAAAGGAAAACCGCTTAAAATTCGGACTTGGAGAATCTAGTCTAAGAAGAAACGATTAATAATGCCCATAGACAAAAATACTGAAATGCTCTAGAGTGTTGGGTTTGTGGTAAATGTAGTTCGGAAATGTGCAATTGCAAGTACAAGAATCATGTGGTGAAAAGGACTTACCACAGCAGCAAAAAGATTCCGAAAAGAAGTCACCACTGTAAGAGAGACACGACCAAGGAAGACGAAAAACTTGTTGAAACGTCGTTCAAAAATCTTCAAAGCGCTCGACCACATCATCAGCGAACAACTTCGTTCTCTGATGATGACAGCTTCGCTGTCGTAACGCGTTCGATTAATAGTTTTTATTGGGATTTTTGGTGTTTAAAGCTGCGTTTTAATGTTGAAATAATGCATGATACAAAATACCAATTTGATCGGTACTGGCCACTGTTATATCTGGACAGGATCCAAAAAATGGGCAGTGGTGGTCCATTATGGGAGCCACTATAGGCTCGCCAATGTTTTTTAAAATTAATTTTGATGAAATATTTAATCTAATTCAGTATCATGGAGAAATCTGGTAGAAAAAAGTACCAAAAGTATACAGACAGTTCGTGTAACGGCCATTGCTTAAAAAAGGAGAAAATTAGTAACAAAAACAGGTCCGCCTACCATATAAAGTGTGAAGCACAAAGAAATAGAACCATGGCAAGAGTGGGTAACCTGTAACTAAAGAAATCATGCTCTACAGCGTGGAGAAGCTGGAAAAATGAGGTGGAATGACCTTTGCGGAGAGAAACACAATATTGTTCATAGACACCACCTGGGCACGCGAGAATCGCAGGCAACCAGGTTTGCGCGAACCGGCCTGTGGGATTACACAGCAAAAAAGAAGATTCAGGAAATGCTCACGAAAGACCACCCCAGACACTGGTCGAAAATTCCAGAACAGTCATTCCAGATCTTTCTGGAAACCCCAAACGGAAACATAGCAGCGTCCATCTTAAAGTTAAAGTAGGGCGAAGATAATACTTGCGACAGAGTTGGTCACAGGCCACTGTCGTCTAAACAAACACCAGCATAACATGGGACTGGCTGAATACTAAAATCCTGGACTTTGTTAAAGACACAGGTATTCTCGAAAGGTAGACAATAGCGGGGAGCGCAATAGACCAAAAGGTCGCAGTGCAGGTCTGCAGGAACCCATCGGGACCAATCCTAGTATAAATAATAATAAAAATAATGGATGGACACACATCGCACATACCATTGAGTACTTTTTGTTCAAAGCATGGAATAGAACTTGTGACGTTATTTCCAAACGCCACTCATCTAATCCAACCAATGGATGTAGCTGTAAGTATACTTTTGGGGGCAAAAAGTATTCAAATGTAGAATGGCAGCTGATGGGGAACCATTCCTTCTGTATTGAAGTCCCTTTTTGGACAGGACAATGCCAAAGGAAGTTAAGATTCTGAAAGAAATTACAGAACCTGAATGCAGAACTGATTTTCAACAAGATTTTTTTACTAGCAAAGCTGAAAATGTTTACATTGTGAGGGAGAGGGACAATAGAAAATGGCGGTTTAGATGCTATAGGGAAAACTACCTTAAACAAATTACATCTTGGAGCGTACTTATTGATAAATGGAATTAACTTTGGACACCGGGGGAACCGAGGGGTAT
Organism: Pyrocoelia pectoralis; assembly: GCA_036250285.1. Taxonomy (NCBI): domain Eukaryota; kingdom Metazoa; phylum Arthropoda; class Insecta; order Coleoptera; family Lampyridae; genus Pyrocoelia; species Pyrocoelia pectoralis. The sequence continues at coordinate 6,230,589 of CM070083.1, forward strand.
TTCACTAAGTAAATTTAGTACACCTAGGATTGGGCGATATTGAAAATTTTGGATATATCGTCGGTGAAAATATCGCGATGCGACTAAATATCGATATATCGTGAAATATTCAAATATCACGGTATATCGTGATATCGCGATATATCGGGATAGTTTAGTACCACGATATATCGCGATATATCGGGATAGTTGAATATATGGTTGTATGATTGTGTATCAGTGTTGGTAGGTCCAGATTGCGATAGCGATCCTATATATAGTGTAACCCTCAACATTTCACCCTGGACGTCTTCTTAGAACCCCACGCTATGCACTCGCGGCGTTTACTATTACGTCACCGATAGTAGAAAATTTTGACCATTTAAATTTTAATAGAAACCGCTTTTACAGAAGATTACAACTATTCCTGACACTTTATACTTCTCGTAAGCATACAAATAAAACCCCAATCGCAATATATCATTGCATTGCGGTATATCGTCATATCGTGGTATATCGTCATATCACGATATATCGTCATATTGCGATATATCGACTATGACGATATATCGATATTCCAAAATTCATGTGAATATTCATATCGTGGCTGACAAATATCGCGAACATGACTAAATATCGATATATCGCCCAACCCTAATGTACACCTACTGCCGAGTTTAGCTAATACTGTTTGATACTGCCTATGACTGCTCGATACTGCCTATGACTGCCTGATACTGCCTATAACTGCTCAGTACTGCGCGGTACTGCTTGCTACTGCCTACAACTGCTCAATACTGCGCGGTACTGCTTGGTACTGCCTAATGACTACGGTCTCATTTCTTACTCTTTTTTTTATTATTATATTATTAAAAGTGAGAAATAGACCGACTAGTACAACTATTTCAGACTGTCGAGCGTATTTCCGGTATTTAACTAAATAAAATTTGTACACCTACTGCCTAGTTTAGTTAATACTGTTTGATACTGCCCGTAACTGGTTGATACTGCCTATAACTGCTTGACACTGCCTCCTACTGCTTTTGACTGCCCGTTACTGCCTACGACTGCTTGATACTGCCTATGACTGCTCGATACTGCCTATCACTGCCTGATACTGCCTATAACTGCTCAGTACTGCGCGGCACAGCTTGCTACTGCCTACAACTGCTCAATACTGCGCGGTACTGCTTGCTACTGCCTAATTACTACGGTCTCATTTCTTACTCTTTTTTATTATTATACCTATTATTAAAAGTGAGAAATAGACCGACTAGTACAACTATTTCAGACTGTCGAGCGTATTTCCGGTATTTAACTAAATAAAATTTGTACACCTACTGCCGAGTTTAGTTAATACTATTTGATACTGCCTGTAACTGGTTGATACTGCCTATAACTGCTTGACACTGCCTGCTACTGTTTTTGACTGCTCGTTACTGCCTACGACTGCTCGATACTGCCAGCTACTGCCTTACATTTGTACACCTACTGCTTATAGTGAAATACCCCTCGAGGGGAACAGTACCACAAGGTATTCTGGGCATGTCCTCGATCCCCCCAAATATTTCACCATCAACAGATCAACCAGAATCATCAAATGCAGTTCTGTCGACACCATCAGAAGTTGATATGAACGAATCATTAAATACGGTGGCGGGAGACTCTCGATCAGACTTATCCGCCATTCCCTCGCCATTTAAAAGGGATTATGGTTGGCGCTCCAAAAAGTTGGAGAAAAAATGAGAGTGGAGGAAAAAATTCCCGCAATGTATACATCTTCAAGTATGCTGTCTTAGTATAAAGGAACTGAAGCAAATAAAATAATGGCTGCAAAAAGAAGATGAAACAACTATTACCTACTTGATCTAGCAATTCGGAATCAGCACTATGATCAGATTCGCTGTGGGAAGTGGAAACTGATCAAAATGAAGACGTAGAGACTGCGATGAAGGAAGGAAGAAAAAATGGCATTTCCTTTACAACCATAAATGAAGTCGTAGCATCAACGTTGCTTTTCAGTAAATGTGGTGCTGTTTGTTAAATAACCATCTTGTTGGACCTCACTTTATTGAAGGACCTCTTAAAGCAGAACCTTTATGTTTTGAAACATTATTGCCGAATGATATTCCTCTAGAATCTCGACGAAATGTATGGTTCCAACATGATGGAGCACCATCGCATTCTGAAAGGCTATTAATGTCTATCTCTGTAACGAAGAGGAATTGGGCAGTAGGTAGTTTACATAAAGTTTTTTGGTTAGAACTACCTTTAAAAGACAATGGTATAAGTTTGTCGGTCGAGTTCTACGTATTCAAATAAAGCTGTACTTACACTATAATCGATAAATGTTAACGAAAGGACCAATATTTTTTCTTTACCCAAGTAACAGTTCCTTCACCTACCCAGCACCCACACACAATGCAAATTGAGTGTCAAGTACTTACCCTGACAATATGAGGAACTAATGAGTCATTATAATTGTCTCCTGACAAAAGGATACACAATCCACTTTATACCTACTCCCCCTTAATGTAAAACATGCCACTACATTACAAAACTTCCTGTTACTATGAATGAGCGATACCTTAATAGATACACCTTATCAGTTCAAATTTCAATGAAATCGTTACCCATTAGAGTTCTGCAAGCTGCATGTACTTAGGTACATAAACTGGGTCAGGCTTGCATCCGAAACCTTAAAATAGAACGATTTATCCGAACCCAACGGGTATTAATTAATAACAATTAAAAAAACAAATTAATTATTATACAGTAAGGTAACGTCCAATATCGAACGGATGTGAATGACTAATTGGACCTAATGATGTGTGTGTATACTCTGCTTAAATTTAAAATACAAACAAACCAAATTTGAAAGGTTAGAGACAGTTTGTGACAATTAATTAGTTATTAAACATTTGATTGACACATTACAAATTGGTAATAAACGTCCTGTTAATACGGTATTTTAAAAAAAACAGTTATGTCGTTTTTAAACGACACTTTTTTTTTAAACAAATAAAGATTAAACTTACCTCAATCTTTTTTATGTAAATTAAGAACGACACCCACTTCCTCTCGAATTACACATTTTTAGTTCATTACGCGATTCACGTAAATTGTTTCTTATTAAATGAAAATAATACAAATACCAGCACGTACTAATACCTATTTAAGTCGCGGCCATATTATTATTGTTATACTTTTTTTGACAAATGGAACTGATCTCCCAAGTCGCCATCTATCGGCGATTATTTGAACTTTTTGGCGCGATTTCGATTTCAAATATGTACGATTACTAGTATATCTTGCAGGAGTTCGCATAAGATTTTGAGCAAAACACTTTGTATATTTAGATAGAGCCTAACAACCCTTTTAGCCCTTTTACTACATCCAAAAAAAGCGCGGATAGTGTCTAGGTCTACCTCACTGGTCAGCAAGTTCAGCCTTCTTCATTGAGGTGCTCGTTCAAAACCTTTTGCGGATTAGGAAGTGTAACCTTCCAGAACCTAAAAGTTGATAGAACAGTTAGAGGATGAAAGTAGCCCAAGTATATCTGCATCTCAGCCCTCAGGACGTGTAAAGATACTGAAAGATGGCTTTCAAAGATGTGATATAATATTGTGTTCCAAAATAATTTCGAGATGATAAGAACCAGGTCATCTAGGGTACCTTCACGCAACGATAACCTGCAAAAGGCACAAGCTTGAGAGCACTGACCTGTATCATAAGGTCGGTGCTTGAGAGGTAACCATCACTGCAACCTCCACTGCGAGGAAAATACTGTGTATCATGTACAGTCTTTGACAAATGTAATGTCCCTTGGATACTGTGACTTAGGCAACCAACATATCATATAGTAAATGAAAAACGATGTTTAATGAAGAATTATAGAAAAATAATGGAATTCGTGAATAGGTATGCTCAAACTAATCGTTTCGCTTTCTTATTTATAAACAATTTCTACACCATCTACAATGTGATATGTTGGTTGCCTAAAATCATAGTATCCAAGATACATTTGTCACAAAGACTGTACCTAACGTATTTTATTTTATTTCTCGTGCTACGGCGTTGAGTATGACTTTGCGTGCGAAAGAAAGAGATAGAGATCCCCTTTCGTTGAGGGTTGCCTAACTTGGCTGTGGCTTCAATGTTATACACTGACCTTTTATGATACAGGTCAGTGATGTTATACCGTTGAGTGTTTTCACAACTTATTAGCATATATGTTAGCGTTACCTTTCCAGTTGCGTATAACGTACAGTTCAATGATCTACAGCACCTCACATTAATACCAACTGTGCCACAGCCACAAATCCTGTCACCATACCCAGGGCTGGGCAAAATACATGCACTAACGTATTTCAAATACAAATTACAAAATACTCCTAGAAATGTGTTTGAAATACAAAATACGAGATACTTTTATATTATTTTTAAAAATACAAAATACAAATACAATATTTGAAATACAAAAATACCTATACGCATACGGGGTGTTTTTTGGGGAGATTTAGTTAGACGTTTATAGGAAAGTTTTATAGGTAGGTTCTTGAAAATGTGTGCTCTGAACCTATCGTTAACATTGCGGTGGGCAAAGTACATACATTAATGTATTTCAAATGCAAAATTCAAAATACTCATATGAGAGTATTTGAAATACAAACTACAAAATAATTTAGGGAAAAATCATCAAATACAAAATACAAAATACAAATGCATTTGAAATACTGTATTTTCAATACAATAAGTGTTTTGTGACTGCCCACCCCTGAGTACATACCATAACCACACCAAGTACCGAACTTCAGACACTATATGATATCAGCAATACCGTGACCAATTCATACACCCACCTAACGACTCTGAAAGAACTGTGCCATGAAGAGGAAAAAAGCGCGATACGAGACGAACACCGCCTCCGATATGGACACGGAAAATGGAACGAGCACCACCAGTACGAGTATCGCTGGCATCTATTATACAAACACTAACACAAAGACTCTTGGATGCTCTGCTCTGCCCATAACGTACTCTCATTGACTGTGCAAATACATCTTGAAGATATCACAATACGGTGGTAACCGCGTATCCGAGGCAGGTCAGCTGTGATGTTAACATTTTCTGGTAGGAAATGTATTGGGACAAAATAAAATTGTGATTCTTATATAGAATTGCGACTTACGTCATATTGTGGTCATACTTACGTCGTCCACGATAGTATTGTCGCAGTTTTCCGGTAGCATTTGAAAATGTTGCCAGTATACCTATATTTGGTCATATTTTGGTTATAACTAGGTCATTTTTGCAGATATTTCTTGTTATTGTTTGATATTTCTTGCAGAGATTTTATTTTCTTAAAACATATTTTAAACACATTTTTTTTTCTTTTACGCACTTCAACTCTTTATATTTATTTACATGTTGCAAGGGAGTATCGCGGAAAACCTGATTAAATACTTTCCATAATATTTCTCAATGAAGAGCCAACTATAAAACTACTTGATGTGGCGTTGGCAGCCTTTAGTCATATTTAAGTCATTACGATACTTGATTCTTCAAGATTGAAGAAGATATCACAATACGGTGGTGACCGCTATCCGCGAGGCAGGTCAGCTGTGATGTTAACATTTCTGGTAGGGAATGCGTTGTGACAAAAGAAAATTGTGATTCTTATATAGGATGGCGACTTACGTCATATTGTGGTCATACTTACGTCGTCCACGATAGTATTGTCGCAGTTTTCCGGTAACATTTGTGATGTAACCGCCTTTGGCCGCTCGATTTTAAAGGGTTCCCGCTAAAACCTTTTTCCGTTTGGTGGATGGTATTGAAAAGTTACGCCACTGATTTTGTTAATTAAGAAAATCATGTACGTGATGGAATGCATAAATATAGCTGGACCGCGGGGGGTGCAGAAGGAGCTAACGCGAGAAGTAAAAAAATTAGGGGACGGTTCGACGGTTGCAGTTCAACAGTTCTAATGGGATCGGCATGAAGAGTTAAGAAGTTACGGTTCTACAGAGTTCGAAGGGTATCGACATGAAGAGTGGTTAGTTTTTTGGTGTTGCGAAGTTCCCGATAATTAGGTATAATTACTTTACTTTACTTAATTGTTCGATGTAATATTTAGGGGTTGTGTTAATTTGTCTCTATGTGATCTGTTTTAGTCAGTAGTTTTGGTGTTTGTGACGTCAGAAGTCAGGTATATTTTCGTGTATTGCTTTATATGAATTATTCTATTAATAGATAGGGTGTATTTTAAAATTAGTAGACTGTATGATTTTCAGCTTTATTTAAAATGTAACTGCCATCCTAAACTTTAGAATTTCGAAAGTTAAATACCATTGCGCAAGTGAAATTTACTTATGCCATCAGGGGCGGCATTTAGGGAGGGCTGAGGGGGGCGGCCGACCCCCCCAAGAATGTGAGCTAGACTGTGAGGGATTAAACCTCAATAAAATAAAATGGAACTGTCTGTTTAAACACAAAAGAAAAAAAATTAAGCTAAACTTTCCATTATAAAATAATATATACTTATTAATACATATAGGTAGGTACCAATTTTATTGAAATAAAAAAAAATAGAGAAAAAACTATTCGTTGCCCCCTCCAACAAACCATTGAAATGCCGCCACTGTATGCCATGAAAGTTACTGAGCTGCGTAATTAGGTATCACGCTAGTGGGGATGCTTTATTATTTTTGTTGATTGTGTTGTTAGGGGATGCTTTAGTAGAATTTGATTTGAAGTACGCTTTTGGACATTACGTGATATTTAATGCGATGCGATGTCATGTGCGGTTTCATATTTAATTGATGTATAATTATGACCATGTAGTTACGTTTTTAAGTACGCGATTATCGTCAGGTGGTAGTTTATGTGGGGGCGGAATACTTTGTTGTTTATTTTGTTGTATTCGTGTTTGTACGGCCATAACGTATTTTATTGATTGATCATTACTGTTGTCATCGGTTATGAATTGTAACATGGTTAGTTTTCGCACCACGATAAAGGGGTAAAACCTCCCACCCTCCTGGTATACGTGCCATTGATGCGATTACAATGTGATGGCTGGCAAGTGAGTTAGCAAAGCGCTCCCCACCAATTACGGTAAGCGACTCGGTGGATTTCTTGAATGTGAATTTTAATGCAACAACTCACCCCTCTGTTCAAAAATGTTGGCAACTGGGTTATACTGACGGGTTTAAACAGCGTGGATTGTGCTCCTTAACAACTCTGGTCCTAGATCGACTTGTTATATTTGATTCACTAGTTAGCTATCTTTGTCCTATTCAGGATGAGGGATGCGCGGGAGTTTGTCGACCCAGTAATTCGGAGCTAGGTCTTACGCTGGCCTGGTTGGGCCCGGAAGTCAAAGTCGATTAAATGATTTATTTTCCCACTCCTCTTCCCCCTCGTTATCTGCGAGTACCGGATTATGTTACAATTTTATAGTCATGTTGTCCCCCTTTTGCTGTTATGGTTATACAGAGCGATGGTACTCTGCCAGCATCTTATGTTGAAGCTTCGTATGTTATTAAAATTTGCATCCCTTTATGTAATGCTATATAAATACTGTTTATGTGATGGATACTAAAACAATGCTAATTATCTATCTATCCTTATCTACCGGCAGGGTGATCGCTCAGCCACAGGCTAGCGCCCTAAGCCAAAGACAAAAGCTTCGCCCGTGAACCGTGGTGTGAATGTTAGAATCCGTTACATAACAGCCTTTAATCATCTCTCATCCCTTGAAAGGTGTTGGCAGAAGATATTTAAAACATTCTAATATAAAATGTCAAACGAAGGGAAATGAAATGCCTGACGAGAGTTGCACAAGTTGAATGCAAACTTGCAGTAAAATTGAATGTAATTTTATTGTTAGATTTGAAGGGTGAAGGTGAGGTAATTATCCTGGAGGGTTTTTCTGTAGCTCTTTTCCCTCCTTGTAATCAGCGAAGACCCAGAGCTAATCTCAACTAGTTTGAGAGGGCAACCCTTGCGTTTATTAAAATGTTTTGTTTTTCCCATTTCTTGTGTTTTATTTGTGTTTACCGATTCGATCCTTATAAGACTAGCACACACACATCACGAGCAATTCGTTCACAACGTAGAGTCCGACCATTTTGAGAGGTTTGTTATTGACGATCACGTGCCTTTTGGGGTTTCAGTTAGTTGGCGGGAGATTTAGTTTTTATTTGGTTTTCGAATTGCGCGACAGTCTTTCGACGTTGCACCTGGGTACGCTACACATTTGAAAATGTTGCCAGTACCTATATTTGGTTATATTTTGGTTATAATTAGGTCATTTTTGCAGATATTTCTCAATGAAGAGCCAACTATAAAAATACTTGATGGCAGCATTGGCAGCCTTTAGTCATATTTAAGTCATCACGATACTTGAATCAAATATATGAGGACGATATTTTTGTTTAGATCTTCCATTATTGTGGTAATGATAACACTTATATATTCTCTGCAGTAGAAACTTAAAGCATAACATGTGACATGTATAATCTGTGATTAAAGAACCAATTCGTCGTATTTTGATCATACTCACGTTATCTTTCATTACATTTTTGTAAATTTCTAAAAACGTTTTATACACCCCCTGCCTTGACTAACTCATTAACAAAAGTACAATGATCATATAATTTGGCATTTAATTGGATCACTTGCGCTACTTTTCACCTGGAACTCTTGCTCACTCCGCTAACCACCAGGCAGAAATGTATCCCACCCAGATTGAAAAAGTATAAGAAGAGAAAGGGTATAGTGTGAAAAAGACCAAAACGCTTGCTCCAAACACCACCGACAGCCACCAAAATCTCACAGAAACACCACCATTATACCGCAGTACCTTCTATCACCGCCGTTGACCAACTGCCTCCACCACTGACGCGCTACATATAGCAACTTAGACCTTATCTAGGTACGAAACCACTTAACCAGCACCACTTCACTGCGAACATAGTTGCCATAATGGGATGCAAGCATTGTGTTTCATTCCTCCGTCACTTCTCACTGCAGATGTGTCGAAGGCAGACTGCCTAGGCCTCCCAGAACCTCTTCATTCATAGAACGAAAATATAAGAATGGGTTTTGGGTGATGGGTACGAAATGAATTCAGTTAGGTCGCTGAGGGGCACGACGTACTGTTCCAGCATTCGCCTTGTAAACTTCACATGACCTCCCGAATCGGAACTAACCATGTAGACCAGAGACAAGGATTTCTTGTCTCTGCAGATGTAGACCGCTCGGCACTAGACCAGGTTGTCATTCTCGAATTCTCGATTATGAATAACACGGCACTCAGAGAAACTAAGATGCCCCTCCTACAATAAATAGAACATCAACAGTCTGCGAAACAAGAAGACGCGCCACCTACCGAGACTTAACAGAACAGCCAGGTGGCTTATCCTATGTCTTGTTTTACCTTCCCTATTGCTACTGTGGCCTTCTATGTCTGGTTACCCCCCCCCCCCCCCCCCCCGTTGTCCTCTGTTTTCCTTTCAGTGTCTTATTCACCAATCTTGCAACTCGTCTGACTTGCAAGTCATCTGAATGCAAGTCGGGGAGCACTGCTGGAATTCCCGACGTGCCATTTTTTGTTTTTCGCCCTTGCTTGTTCCTTTATACATGTCATATAAATGAGGCTGCACCGTTAGGTACGCTCGTTACCTTATACCGTTCTATGGTGAGGATAGGTACCAGGTAGGCTTTGCATTGAATATTTATGGCATACGTTCATGTGTCCCTCTTTTGCAGTCTCCTCGGCACGTGTAAAACTACCAAACGACATTGGCTTGAGGGAATTAAATCTTAGGACTTTACTATCTTAGCAGTCCGAGCGGTTAAGCCAATACCCATCGACACTCCCCTGTGGCCACGTCCTGCTAGAATCATTAAAATACAGAGAACTTGCGGTATTCAGAAACGACTAGCAGCGGGAGATGTTGATGAATCATCCATCTCTTCGGTTTTTGTCCCATAACTTTAGATTTGAAATGACTTAATTTACCCCTTGTTTATGTCCGTGCGATGCTTTTAGCACGAGACGATAGCCAAACAGTACGTGAACCAATCGGAAACGCACCTTTTCAGCATGGTTCCCACCTCAGGTTTTAGGTTTTTATTAAAGTTTTCTTTTCTTAGTTACAGTGAAGGATGAAATGTTCCGCACTGTCGAGGTAGTACCAAAGACGTCAATCAACGCCAAAGAGTATGGATACTCTTTGGTGGCACTTATAGTCTATCCTCAAGACCTGGTGGAAGTATAACTAACGATGTTACTATTTGATCCCATGACGAGCACCTTTTGCATCTCGCATGGTCATTTGTAAAGGCCATATTGCGGTGCTTACAATGGCTGTTACTTTCGACTAGAGCACCTTAGCCCTTCATGTCATCATTACCAAGATCGTTTCACTGTCCAAAACCTGGGGACGAGCTTCAAATTTAAAAATACTTTACACATGAAACGAGGTGAAGATCGCATGGAGGCTATCCTAAATCAAAGCAGACACTCCGGTTGCTGACCGCTCAGGGGGCCCAGTTACCTTAATTAAATATTTAAATAATTCTAAAAGGCACAAAATAAGCGGAATTTAAATATTATGGTTGTTGGACGCCCTTATGAAAGTTCCGATTAAAGAGATTCACTGTAAGAACGGTAATATAAGACATAAGTCAGAAAGAGTTATGGAATCAAATCGTTTTATCGTTGATTGAAGGATTGTCAATCAACGATTTTACGTTTTACTTCTCAAACATGTACCTAGTATAATTTTAAATTTTATTAGGTAAGTACCTATAGGTACTGCTATGAGTACCTACCTATATACCTACATGAATTTTCTTATCGAGGCTTAAACATCAGCAGTTATTAGACTGTTTAAGAAAACTATTGAAAGCACAGTGTTGATCAGGCACGTTGCCACACTCTACTTCGTGTCATTACCAAACCACCAATTACTTACACATTTTTAATAGCTATGATTTGCACTTGCGTACTTAAGGTAAATTTAATATTGCTCATATTTACCTACTACTTACCTATATTTACCTCTTGGATTAGCCTAATTTGCCAAAAAACTAAACTATGTGCATAAAAAGGACCATTAATGGGAGTAGGAGATAATAGAGCAAAAAATGAGAATATTGTGGAAACGATAGACATAGAGCACCTACCTCAATTACAATTCTCTTCCTGTGCAATTCAAAATTGAATCATATGAAAACCCTCTAAAGATGCTTATCTTTATATACATCATTTAATACCTAAGGTACATATTTTCTATTTGATTTTGTATATAAAGATATGACAGAACCATACGTATCTCGACATAATTTTTCAATTCGAAAACAAGCAAATAAACCGTTTTTATAATAAAAACGCCATATGTACTTAATGACTGGAAAATAACACAAATCAGTAGGTACTTAAATACATACTTTTATTTGCTGATTATGAATGTTATCACTATTTCAATGTTATATTTGATAGTGCACGATTTGCATTTATGAACTACACAGGCTAATTATTTGGATAAGAATACTATATGGCTTAGTGTACTTTAAAAGAGACGTATCCCTCGCACTCACATTAAAATTCTCGGTTTGGCACCCAAATAGGTACCTACCTACCTATTAAGTTTCATCATTACATGCAGGGCTGGGCAAAATACATGCACTAACGTATTTCAAATACAAATTACAAAATATTCCTAGAAATGTAGGTATTTGAAATACAAAATACTTTAGGGAAAAATCATCAAATACAAAATACAAAATACAAAAAATGTATTTCAAATACCTACCTACTGTATTTTCAATACAAAAGTATTTTGTGACTGCCCCACCCTTGAACTGATGGTTGATTGCTTATTGTAATTAATGTATTACCTCTACAACGTAAATTTTGTATCATGCTGTGACCTCGTAGTAGGAGGGTTAAATTTGCATTGGGGTTATTCATCTAACTGTTTGTCACGCGTTTGAGATGTAATAGGAGATTAATAATTGATATAAAGTCTCATTTTGCATTTATTTGTAAATCTACAATGTGGTGGCTACTCATTTATTTATCTTCACATGTGTCTGTCATTCACTCCGGCGGCATTACCTTTTAATATGTAATTGAATATGGCATTTCCAACAATGAACAAAGTGTGACTTTAACCTGCAATGCTTGTGTACTAACATTTTCGCCCGCGTAGAAGATTTTCGAGACGGTGAAGCTAATAAACTAATTAAATTATGTCGGTATCGCCTGTCGCAATCCAACTTTAGCCCACGAATCCCTCGCAACCAGAGGCGTGAACAGTGTACCTACTTAGGGGGTCTGGTTAAATTAATCTTACTTCAGTTTCAATTCTTTGTGTATGTTTTGATATGCATAAATATGTGTTAATTGATGGAGATGGCAGATCTCAATTTAACGTACAATTCTATATTTGTGATGAACCGGTGTCTGCAACCGCCAGATTGAATTTGTCACCCCTGAGCTGCAACACTTAGTACTTTTATTTATGCACATAACCGTGATTGTCGCTTATAACTTTTGATGTATTTACATGTCTTAAAACAATAAAACTTGTTTCCATGTACCGATGTTATTATTTTTGTATATGCATAAATGTGTTTGATATGATTTCTTCCTGTTGTTTTGTACATGTAATGTAATATGTATTGGTAAATTGCAACATTTGGTATTAATATTGATTGAAGGCCTTCAACAATTTAAACTTTCATGTGATGTCTTAATATTTATCAATTGTCTGATGCTTTAATTCAATTGATGTTTATGTAATTAATGGTGTAGACGAGAAGTTTTCTTTTGTATGGTTCTTTCTTCTCGTTAATCGACGTGAACCGTATACTCTCATACACACTCAATTTTAGGAAAGTTAAATAAATATCTTTTTGATGTTTATTATGTGTTTTGATACTTCCTCCCGATTATAGTTCAATGCCAGTGTATTCTTGTCTTTTGCACATTATTAGGGGGACCTAGACGATTACGTTCACGTGCCAGGTATGGCTGCCTGGTTGTTTAAATAATTGTACCGCGTTTATTTAAATTTGAGGTACCTTAGGTTAGTTTTGGAGGGAAGGTTTAGCTGCCTTTTTAAATATTTCCCTCTCTGGCTTGAATTTTGTAACTGTAATGTGAAGTTAGCGTAGGACCTGGAGAAAGAACATTACAATAGGTTTCAAATCATGAAACTGCGTAACCGTTTCAATACTTTTTAAACAGTTATGTTTCAGTTTATTGCAACTGTAACAAAATCGATTACCAAGTGTCATTTAGACCCGGTGAATCTTGAAAAAGTATTTTGCTCCTTAAATTTGATTCTGATTTAAAGTTGTATGTGGTTCAAATAGTTTAGTAGGTACATAACGACCTTGGTGATTATCAAAATGTACCCAATAAAATATGAATTTCAATTATTTATAATTCCTTTTTTCTAACTTCTAATGGAAAAATAGCGTCTTCGCTGTGTTATAATTCGCGGCGATTACTGTTTTTTGGGATTTTTCGAGCGACTTCTTCAAATTCCTTCTCCCTTGACGGACTTGCGCTTTTGATACCGGTTGTAGCGACTGGATTTCGTCTGCCGGTCCTCATAGGTTTGTCCAAACAGTAAGTGTGTGCCTTCCAGCAGGTAGTGGTTCCTTTGCGCAACTGGCCCTATGCAATAGATCGACCGCAAGTGTTCTGGGCGAGATTGGTTATACTTTCAAATAAGTTATTCCTCAGCCGATTAAGGGGTTTGGCTCCTGCACAGCGAGGTGCTGCTGCTGTCCATTTTGCGTGCTGTGGTTGAAATCAACGACTCTCTGCCCACTCACCTCGTTATTCCAGTCACAGTCACACAATCGCCTCCAAAAAACGCACGACCGAGGATAAAGAATCCCTCAAATCTCCTACAAACGTAACGAGAAATTAACGCAACTCTCCTTTTAATCATCTACAACTATACAGACAGGAAAATTGCCTTCTTGATGTACGAACTGTAAGTTCGGGGGTGGTACTGCGCGGATGGTTTCACGAATAATCGCGACCAGTGCCCATAGTTTCCAAATCAAATGAAACAAATAGAGATTCTTTACAACCCATGAAAGGGCACAGCTGCGTTTAGGAATAATCGTGCTGACGACATGAAGTGCCACATCAATGGATGAAACTTTGAATGGACTAGCTTTTCCAGCGTCCTAGAGAATAAAGCATAACGATATGCTTTTGTCGATGATCAGAAGCGGACATATTTCTTATCATGGGTCGACACAACAGGTCGGACCTGCGTACAGATCTCTTTGGACAAAAGGGCGTCGGTTCACAAGTTCCTTAACACAAAACTGAAAGGGTTTTGTTATCTGAAAATAATGGACAGGAGATGCGTACACTAACAAAGAAATCATATGGATGTCATAGTACTGGATAACCCTCATAATACAATACGAAATACGTCCCTACAATACAGCAATTCTTTATTGGATGAAGGTTTAAAAGGATGTGATGCCAATAAAGGGTGAAAATGACAAGTTACTTAGCAAATTCGAGCTCAATGAGAAAAATAATCCCAAGCAAATTGTTCCTCTCAAAACGTGGAGATTCAGAGCAATATCTGCAAGAATATTGATCACCTTCGGAGACTTAAAAATTCTTCTGTTTTCTCTGCCCAAAAGCCTCGAGCCTTTTTATAATTAAGTTCAATTATTTTTAATTGTTTATTTTGCGTAAATCGATAAGTACCTATAATAGGACAAAGTTAATCTTTGTTAGTTTGTTAGGTAATTGTTTTTGGTTTCCTGGTTGTATAAATATTCAACAAACTTGCAAATTACGCGTTCGTTAAGAAAATTTTCCTTTAAAAAATATGTTTTAAAGAACAAATATTTAATTATCTTTCATGATAATACGATAATAGAAGATATATTTAATCTTCAAGGATGAAAAATAGGAAAAACAAGATAAATTTCCACACAATCAAATAACTAGGTACTATAGTAGGTACTGAATCCGAAATGTCAATTTTTTGTTATATGAGAATTTACTGTGCGCATTCGAGTTTTCCAAACTCTGAGGCTGAGCGTTGTCTTAGAAAAGTTTTTTGGATACGTAGATCCATTGGCGAACTGGATTAGAAAAAGTTAAATTGTTATCTGCATATCTACGCGTCAATGAAAAATGAAAAGGGCCAATTTTTTGAAATTATGTTTCTTAGTACCTCGACCCCATCCCCCTCCCCAAATTGTCGGTAACGATTCTACTTCCCTCTTTCCTTCAGGGATTACATACATTTTACAGCCCTAAGGCAGGCGGTTGTGGTACCTGATGACTGTTCCGTCCATCCTTCGTACCAGAGTGTGGAAATAGCTCTGTATTCAGTTTATTCGTATTCCTCCCCTTTTGACGTTCTCTACCGGAGACCTTTCCCAAACATAGGTCGTAGCACCCTCCACGACATAACAGCTGACCAAACCGTTAGCTAATCGGTACTGTTTCGCTCATTAGTCACGCATCCCTTCGTTTTAGTCTCCGCCTTGAGATTTGGGATTGTTATTCTTCTGGGTTCCGTCTTTTCAAACATGCATCCACCTGTATCACTACCAAGGCGGTGCACGGTCTATCACCGCGACATTGCCTAGGCATGGTTGATTGCAGCACAGTTTGTTTCCGTTCTAGTAATAACAAGATGGTCGAGCAGGATTATTAGCCACTGGATACTGGTCTGCCATCTAGTTGCACCACCCTTTGGATCTCCACCTTCGAATTTGGGATTTTTATTGAAATACTCCTCGACCCATGTTTTTGAGGCCTGTATACATCGCCTATTACCGAAATCTTACCGGCACCGTTTTTATTCATCTTAAGACAGCTATAGCATCCTTTCGGCTTAGTCTCTAATTTTGAGTTCTTGGTACATCTAAGGAGGATAGTGGACGGTTTCCATCCTAAGACAGCTAAGATATCCCTTTGACTTATACTACACTTTGGGATTTCAAATTGTTCCTTGGTACCTACACCTAAGGTGGTGGCCTGGTGGGTGGACGGGATCCACAAACTACACCCTTGGTACGAGTTTTTGAGGTTTTCATCTACCATAGCACCACGCTAATGGTGATGCATGATCGACCACCGAGACATTGCCTACGCATAAGCTGCGGCGGTGCCGTTTGTTTTTGTTGTAGCAACGTTAGCGAATCGATATTGGGATTTTGACCCAGAATTTTGAGATCCGAACCCCACCCCCACACCCTGGCACCAACTTGAGGTTTGGAATTTTGTCTTGGTAGACCGAGATTTAACTGATATAAGAAATCAATAAAGAAATGTGCCAAATAAGCCTGCATTCGCTGTGTCTACGATTGCTGAATCACATATATGCATTGCTGGAAACAAAAATAACTCTGTTATGAAACAATTCTAAAACCTGTGCCAAGTGCACGAAATTCTAATGGTTCGAGAATTATTTCAATGTGACACTCCAGAAAGACGAACCGAGAAGAAAAATGTCGAAAATAGAAAACGAGAGAAAAAGGCCGCCTCGACTAAGTTCATGTACACTAAGTTTTATTTATAGACTTTGAATCTATTTATAAATAAAGCATGTCAAGACCATGGTGTTGCCATGATAAAATATCGTAAAACGAACTTTGACCAACAGTAGTTGTTTTCGACATTCCTTACAATTAAGCGTATCTGAGACGTCGAAAAAATGGCTTCGTCTACCGAATTTAATAGTATTGACGATATTTTAGGCAAATTGTCTTTGGACGATCAAGGCAAGGTCAAAAAGGTCCTATACGGATTGGGTTGCAGGTAGTAGGCTGTTTTTTAACCGATTTTACTACAGTTGTGTCTTGCAGGGATGTCGAGTTACCCGACGATGTGAGGGATGAAGCCGAAAGGTCGAATCTGGAAGTTTCGCTTTATGGATTTACGGCAAAAGAGGAACAGACGAGGTTACCGCGCATTATACGAATTGGTGCCTTTCAAAACAAGTTACCGTTACCCACAACGGTACCGATCATCGAGCAACGTTCCGCCCTCTTTGAAATTGCGAAAAAGGCAATTGGAATTGCATCAAAGGCGCATGTGAACGTTTTCTGTTTTCAAGAGGCTTGGAGTAAGTAAATAACGTTGCGTAATATTTGGCTATATTTGCGAAATAATTTTGGCAACACCTCGTGCAGGTATTTTGGACGATATCCAAAAACGGAGACGCATTATCTCGAAATCTAAAATAACGTTTTCTTTCCAGATATGCCTTTCGCGTTTTGTACAAGGGAGAAGGAACCTTGGTGTGAATACGCCGAATCCGCCGAGGATGGGGTGACAACCAAATTTTTGCAAACGGTAAACTGTAAATTTCCTTCGGCGATTGACGTCCGTCAATTATTAAGCGACAAACAAATACGACCTTGTGATCTATTAAACATTAATACATATTAACATTAATAATAACAAAATTAGAGACACGTGTGTCATTATTTCATTACACAATTTGTAATGACGTAATGGTAACGAGCCCATTTTTTCGCGTTGACTCCCACCTTTTAAACGTGGTTTATTATTATTACCACTTAAACTTAATTTTCTTAAATTAGTATAGACACTATATTTAATTTATGAAAGGATTTTGCGTCTTTAAAATTTCCTAAACAGACTAGACTATGGGAAAAAAGTTCTCAAAACTCCTATTTGCAGATCGCCAAACAATATAACATAGTCATTATATCGCCCATATTGGAAAGGGATGAAATTCATGGGGATGTTTTGTGGAATACGGCCGTTGTGATCGATAATCATGGGGAGGTTTTGGGGAAGCACAGGAAGAATCATATTCCACGCGTGGGTGACTTTAACGAATCAACTTATTATATGGAAGGTAATACCGGACATCCGGTATTTCAGGTGAGTTACCCCCCCCCCCCCCCCCCCCCCCAACTGTTACAGCAGTAGAGACTGACAAAATCCTTAGACTGAGTTTGGAAAGATTGCCATCAATATATGTTATGGAAGGCACCACCCCCTTAATTGGCTAATGTTTGGTATCAACGGTGCGGAAATTGTCTTCAATCCATCTGCAACCGTAAGCTTTAATTCTGTCTTAATGCCACAGTTCTATGTGTCTATTACAGGTTGGCGAAATGAGCGAACACTTGTGGGGTATTGAGGCGCGTAACGCAGCAATTGCAAATGGTTACTTTTCGGTAGCCATAAACCGGGTCGGTACCGAAATTTTTCCCTATCCCTTCAGCTCGGGCAATCAAAAGTTGCCCCGTACCGATTTCGGTCACTTCTATGGCTCCAGTTACGTCACCGCCCCGAATGGGGTACGAACACCGGTGAGATTTCCAGGTGTTATTAAAACTCGAAACTCAACCTGAACTTAATTCTAGGGTCTGTCTCGCATTAAGGATGGTCTGCTCGTAGCGGAAGTGGACTTAAATCTCTGTCGGCAAGTTCGGGATTACTGGGGCTTTCAGGTAATTAACGCACCAATTTATGAATTACGCTAACTTTTGCTCGTTTAGCTAACTCAACGTCTTGAACTTTACGCTTCCGCCCTGAACAAGGCAGCAAAATTAGATTTTGTACCGCAACTGGTTCAAAAATAAAGTCTGGCGAATTTATGATTGTCTTTTTTACATCGTTAACTACGCCACTGGTGCAAAAGGCGTAATTGTTTACGAAAAAAAAAAATACATGCCGAAAAATTGAAGGTATGGTGCTGACATCACACGTGTATTCGGCTCTGACGGGTTGTTTTAACTCTTTTTAATTCGTTTGTTTAACAATGATAGATGAATTTTTATTACGACCGAAATTAACCGAACCTCATTGAGTCGTTTCTATAGCCAAGGGGGGCTGTTAAAATAAATTCTTCATTACCCATCAAAAATTTTAGTTTATTGTTGACATCATCATCATCATCATCAGCGACAGGAACAGGTTGTGGAGTAAGTTTTTTCTCATTTTTTTTTAATGAACAGTAGGGGTCGATTTTACGCGCGCACCGATTTTAAATTTAGCCACTACTGAATTCCACGTATAGAGGTCGCCGTATTCGAATAATTATTTTAAAAAAACCTAAAAGTTTATTTTAGATAAAATTTGTTATGACTCGTCGCTCATTTGCTAATCTAAATGAATGCATAAATGAACTTATTCATAGTGTTTTACCCTAATCATTACCGACAAAGATTAGATAACGAATTTTTTTTTCTCGTTTGACACCATCAATTCAATTTCAAGGTCAAATCGTTTTGTTGAATAGCTCGCCGCTCATTTTAATACCATTTGAGTTATTAAAATATTAAATAGTGTAATGGCTTGGTTGACTGAAAAGTCTAGGTACGACGATTTCGCTAACAATTTTCTGGACACGTCATTATTACGTCATATTTTGGTGAAAGCCCCCCCTGTTGCCACGATATGACCGTAGAAATTATAACTGCAACCGAAACAGATCTTGATGACCTTTCAAAATATGTAATCATCTTACATTTGGAACAAACACCTGTTTATAGTATTTACCTCCAATAAAACTTATCTCAGAGTTGACTTGTTGAAAGTCATCAGATGAACAACAAACAAAAAGGTTCATGGCGAGCTGAAATTAAATCTTATTTGAATCGGTGACGTGCCTCACGTGCCACCTTTTTCATGACGAATCGTGTTGGTTGGTCTTGGTCTTGGGCATATTTTCATTTGCGAGATCTATCATTGACGAATGACGCCATATTTCTCAGATTTCTCTACATAGAAATTTGAACGTGCCTCGCCACTCTCATCTCATCAAATGTTCGCGCTAAACTCTCCCATTTGATTTTGAATTTTGCCACTTATGATATGATCTGATTATTCAAAATGTCGATTACCTACGAAATCGAATTTTGCGCAAAACAATGAAAAACAAAACAAAAAAAAGGCAATTTTAAACCAAAAAACTCGGTCATTTACATATATCTATCTAATTAACGTCTAGTCTAGTTCATTGCATTACTGGATTACACCGCTATTAGCTATTATAGCAAAAAATCAATGTTAAGTTAGAGGTCGATTTTTGGTCAATCCAATTTGAGAAACGCGCAGTAC
Organism: Pyrocoelia pectoralis; assembly: GCA_036250285.1. Taxonomy (NCBI): domain Eukaryota; kingdom Metazoa; phylum Arthropoda; class Insecta; order Coleoptera; family Lampyridae; genus Pyrocoelia; species Pyrocoelia pectoralis. The sequence continues at coordinate 6,250,687 of CM070083.1, forward strand.
CTACTTTTATAGTTCCATTTTCATGTCACAACACAAACTGCAGTTTGTGATTAACTATAATAAAAATGTTTTTTTAAAGTTTTCAGTGTCAAGGTGTCACATTAATTATAATTTATAACTGCATTTGTAACAAATTACCATAAAATATACAATATTAGCATCATCGAACCTTAATAAAAAGGTATTGTTATTAGGTGACCTTCAATTAATTAACCGCAAATTTGTTGTAAATTTCTGAATTACATAACAGAGAAAAAAACCGTGAAACTGTAAATCCCTCGAATTTCAATTTTTGAAGTTTTCTCACGTTCGGTTACTTTGGCAGTTTTTTTAAGGAAAAACCCGCATATGAAATAGTTCGCAATAAGTTGACAATGGGATGACGTCAATGGTGTTTTATCAATTCAATGATAAGCCTTTTACAAGCGAAAAATGAGGCGCCCCTGTACTCAATTTTCAATGCACATCTCCGCAAGCACACTCACCCCTAGAGCTCCGAGAGCGACGCCATACGCGTATGTGGGAACCTGTAAACTTTGTTCATCCCTTCGGCGTTCGGCCACAAACCACACAGTTGTATAAAACGAATCAACGCCAGAGCCAGTTTTAGCCGTCCAAAAATATTTGTGAGGTGGTCGGTGACCATTTTTTTTTCCATCACCCTTGCCGTGAAAATTACATTTTATATAAATGAAGCTGAGTGTGTAATCGACCCTTTTGGGATCAAGTGCATTAGCTGACAGGTAAGCGCTACTTTCCTAAACGATAATCTGACTCAAAAATGTATTACCTATTGTAATATTGATTTTCTTGCCAAACGGAAAGCACGCCTAGGTGGCGCCATTTCGTCACCGGAATCACCAAAAACAAAAATAAATGGCGCGACTTACTTAATCGCCATATTTGTATGGAATCCTTTTTATCATGCTGTGCGAGTTTAATTTCAATCAACTGAAAGGCTTCCCTTTTTTTTTAATTATGTAACGCGTCGAACAAATAACCGCAAACGTGACGTAATAATGCGGATTATTGAGCGTATTTTCGCACGCGTTTGGGAATATCATAAAATGCAAAAAAAAGTAGTCAAATTTGCAATTTACCTGTATCGCGTCGCAAACAAAAATTCGGTTGATACTGGTTATTATGATTATTATTCTAAAACCTCATATATTATTTTCTCATTAAAAATGACTAAAAATCGACCTTGATATTATCTAATTCATTGCAAGTCAAAATTTTCCTAAAACTCAACTGAAAGCGAATTATATCGGTTTAGATAAGCAAGTGACCAGAAATCGACGTCGAACGTATCGTATCATGTCGTGGTGTTTTATACCTCCATCGTACTTAATATTATACTTGGTCTCCAGTGGCTCTTAATGCTTTCAGAACAGTTATTTTATTAACGTACCACAAAATGAAAAAAAAATTTGATCCATTGGACGGTTATAATAGATAACTCAATTTTTCAATATTTTCGCTCTAAAAATGACTAAAATTGTATAGGTACTTAATCATCAATTGCAAAATAAAAATTTTTTAAAGCACGACTGAAACTTCTTTTAATGATGCAAGTGACCAAAAATCGACGTGTGGCTTTATTTATACTTCCTTATGCCTTACGGCGTGTGCCGTGGGGTGTTGGCTTGGCTCTCCACTTTTTCCTATCTTGTGACATTTGTCTTAGTTGATTGACTGTTTTCTCGCTTTTCTTTGCCAATTCTTCTATTCATTGTTCCATTTCTTGCTTGGTCTTCTCACTTTTCACCCTTCGTTTCCCCTGTCTTTTGGTTGGATTCCACTACTTTCCTGGTCAGTATGTCCTTCTGCATTCTTTGAACGTGTCCGAACTATTTCAGTTGTTTCTCTTGTATTATTTGGGTAATTGGCTTCTATGGTTTTTCTACTGCCTTCATTTCTGCATATCTGTCTCTTTTTATTTTACCGAAAAAGAGCGGGCTCGAGCTGTCTCCCTGCTTAACACCGCTCCTGCATCTCAAATTTTCTTGATTATTTTCCTTTTATCCTAACCTCTCCTATGACCGTTTTGTATATACTTTTAACCACTCGTCTGAGTTTTTCCGTGACTTCCATAGTCTAGACAGCGTCATAGGTTATCTCTTGTCGAATGCAGTTTTCAAATATAATTCTCTCCCTTGGTCAGTTGTGCTATCTATTACCTTCTTTACTATGACTATATGGTCTTGTGTTTGTTTTTCTTTCATGCTGCTTGTTCTTCCTCTAGGTTCATAGCTACTATTATTTTTGTGTACGTTAAAGCTTACACTTTCCTTTTTTGTATAAGGGTATAATTATGTTCTTTTCTCAATCTTAGTGCTCGGTGCTCTCCATTTTATTATTTCTTTTCCTCCCCATTTGATTAATTCTGGACATTCTGGTATTATTTCATCCTTCCCTGCTTTTTTTCTAGTTTTCAACGTTTTGAGTGTCTGTATTATTTATTCTTGCGATATTTCGTTTTCAGGCTGTTCCTCTGTTGTCTGGATTTCGAATTGGTTTGTGTATTTCTGAGGAATTTCTCTTCATAAAATCTACTCCACACTTCTAAAATTTCTTCTGTTTCAATTTTTTGAACTCTGTATTATGATCTTCTACATTCCATATTTACTCGCGTTTCTTACTCTTGAGTGTTCTAATTGTTCCTCAGAACTTGCTTTTGTTTGTGCCACATTCTTTTTTCATTTCTTTTGCAAACTCTTCCCAAGTTTGGTTTTTTGCTTTTCTCACTTCTTGCTTGGTCTCATCCCTGTCTTGTATGTATGTATGTATTTTAATTTGTCTTCTATATTTCCAGTTAGTACATGTACATATTTTTTCCACACTTTGTTTCTCTTCCATCTCCATCTGCTGCTTTTCCTATTTCCATTTATTATTTTTGTTCCACATATGTATTTTATCGTTTTGATTGTTATTTCTTTGAAGCTATTTCAAATCATGTTCTTTTACTTCTTTTAATTTTCCAGCATTTTCTCTATTTCCTAGTGGTACTTTGTCTTGTTTCCATCTCCCTTAGCTTCCCTGTCTGTATTTTCATAAACTGTTTTACCACATCCTTTCTGATTAGTACCTCTCCTATAATGTAATGCCGTAATGTAATATTCGTATTGTACATAGTAACGAACCATGATGATGTATTAATGACCATTGTGTTTTATTTACACTAAACTTTAGGCTGAATTGTCTCTTAATTAATCACATCCACGTATTTTTTGGGAATGAAACTGTATTTCAGTTTAAGCCACGACGTCATAACCATTACAATGATGAGATTAGAAAGGTATAAATTATGAAAGAGAAAAATTACTAATATGTGATTGTAACCGCGGATTTGTACTGCAATTGGAGATAGTTTACGTATAATAATAATAATAATTCAACCTAAAATTCTGTGATATAGTTCTAAAGGGCGATGTGTGGAACATGTTCAATCAAAATTTGACATAATTGTTTAGATCTTAAAAAAGTTTATATTTGTGTCGTTCACTTTTTCTTCATCGGAAAGGAAAAATGACCAAAATTCGACGTGTTTTATATTTGGATGTAGATTGATCAAAATAGAATCCACTATCACCGGGCATGGGAGGTATGTCTGTAAGATCATTATAGGGAGTATCTTCACCGTTTTCCAAAGGGAACATTCGTTGACCTTCAGGGATTTGACTTTGACGGATGATATCGCGTTCATGTGGATTTAAATGGTAATTGTCATTTCGTCTTCTTTGCGGTGAAATTGTCGTTTGTCCTGTGTTTGGTTCGTGACTAGGGTTGCCATATTTGGCTAGGGTCTCGTCGGGACATTTAGGAACTCTAGGAGGGGGTGTATAAAAATACTCAATTTTGTGATAAAAAAAGTAGTCTTGGTTGGCCAGTCGATCCATCCGGTCCATAATAGGTGATATAAAGCTCCAAATCGGGTGAAATAATTAAGGAATGGTAAAAAATTTCACTCAACCTTTCCCATAAGTAAAATTAAATTGCTGAACGTTGACACAAAGAGATTAAAGTTAAATTTAAATATTATGTTTCAACTCAAAAGAGTCATCATCAGGTATCGTAACATGTAATAATTATTAGGTGAATGAAGTGATGGTGTGCGAATGAAATGGAAAAATTTAATAATACAGTTGCTAAATCAAAGCTTCATATTAACAGATTAAAAGGTTAACACATTCACTGCCAACGTCATGCTTGTAACATTTGTCGGTCGATTTTTTGTTCATTAAGGCTCTTCTCAGGAGGCCGACACGAGAACGACAAATGTTAGCATCACGCAGCATCTGCGTCATCGGCACTCAACTTGTCGACTTTTTTTTCTAAAGGAGTCACAGGCCGATGTGAGAACAACTATTTGCGAGCCAAGCCGAAGCGAATATCCTGCCTTAAACACACACGTACCCATCACGCACCAGATGCGTGATCGGCTTCCCTACAAAAATTAGCATCACACAGACGGCCCGTGATTGGCACTCAACGGTGGAAGGCTGATTGTTGGTTTGTTGGCCCTCAGCCTTCCACCTTAACCTTTTAATCTGTTAATATGAAGCTTTTGATTTAGCACATTTTTCCATTGATTTGTATTGCGCAGTTTCAATCGGGACATTTTAGTCTTTTGTCGGGACGTCGGGACAGAGACCTCAATAACGGTGACAGTCCCGATATATCGGGACGGATGGCAACCCTATTCGTGACCGATCTCGCTGCTGGTAGAGTACAAGATTTTTTGGCCAAAGGAAGTTAATTTCCTTTGAAACCATCGGTTAGTTGACAGCGAGTTTATTATGACGTTCACTTCAAAGCTTAAAGAACATAGTGGACCGAATCTTCTTGTAGGTAACAACACTTTATAGGAGATACGCACTGCAAAATCAAAGTTTAGTTTATTCTCATTCATTTTCTCCCTTTCCGACGGGATAAATGACCAAAATTCGACGTATTATGCTCAATCAAAATGTAATCCACTTTAATCTGTCATTGTAAATTGAAAGTCCAAATTATAAGTGGTGGACTATACAAACATTTGCAAGAAAAGATCATCAACTGATGACTTAATGATGCCACATAATTTTGGTATTGTATGTACGTATAAGTGTTTCAAGGGGGTGTCGACTTAGTCCAAGCCTATTTTCAATTTATATAGAGGATTTGGTGAAATGATTAAGAGGGATGCAGAGTGGCGGGGTGGTGAATGGGGAATCCAAGGTGAAATGATTAGGTTAGGACAGTGAAAGCGTTCCTGGACAAAAGAGAGCTTGAAGTAAGCGTAAAAAAACGAGGATGGTAACATTGGAAAAATGGAGGAATGGAGGTGCCGAAAATGGGGGGAAGTGAGATATTTGGTACCTATATCAGCTGAGATATGACAATTAAGATGTATGGGGTAGAGAAATATGGGGATGGAAAGAACGGAAGGTGTTGAAAAAGGTCCAGACAAGATGTTGCAAATGGATATCGAGCTTGGAGAGGAAGACTCCAGATTACATAGTGCAAGAGGACATGAAATAGGAAAAGCTGAGAAGATTGGTGATGATGTACGAGAAGGGCTGGAGAAGGGGTAGAGGAGGGTCTATTCTTCAAGGCTGTTGAAGAGAGGTGAATGGTGAAAAAATTAAATATGGCCAGGAGGATAGGAAGAGGTACTATGAAAGGGGCGGATATGCTAGTGTTGAGGTGCAGAGGGGAAGGGAAAGACGATGTAATAGGAAGAGGAAGAGGCTCGCAGGCGTAGGAGAGAAGTGGGAAAATTAGAGAAGGGATGTGCAATGTAAGATATGGGGAAATTATGGGAGAAGGGGTACCGAGGTACTTAGGGGGAGGATTAAGTGTTAAAAAAAGAGATTGATAGGGAAATATAGATGTGGGAATGAGGAGCAGGAAAATAAATACTGGTGGGAGGATGAAAAGAGAACGTGTGGAGTAGGTTGGGAGAATATAGGTCATATGTTGGGGGAGTGTGGGGAATTGAGGGAGGAACGAAGGAGTTGGAAGGGGGTTCTAAGGGAGAGGAAGGATTAGGGCGGATGGAAGTCGAAGTAAGAAAAAGTAAGATCGGAAAAACAGACAGAGAGAGATCGATTTATGTTATTTAGGACAATTATGTGAGGGGGGGAAGGAATGAATAAGATTAATTTGGAAAATAATTATATTTAAACAAATAAAGTTTTGATTGTTACGTGCGATATTGATGTTCAATCGAAACATTTCGACTAATAAGTGACGAAAAATCGACCACTTTTGAGCCAAATTGACCAAAATCGTCGATAACTTTAAACTTATATTCAAAATAGTGACGTAATCACGAAATTTGCGTAATGTGCACATTTCTAAATAACTATTACAGCAAATTAACGGTAAAAATTCGTATACGTTCTTGATTGATCAAAACATATCCGTTATAATTAATCATAAAAAAATTAGCCAAAAATTCGTACGCGTGGACCATAACCGCGATACGTCATCATGACGTTGGAGAATTTGCTCGAAACAGCAAAATCATTTTTTAGCGCGCCGACTCAAAATTCGTACGGTTTTTATTTTTGTTTGCGTTTGCCTCCACACCTCTCCCAGTCCCCCCAGTTCTCGTGCTGCAACGAAAATAACATGCAGACAAAGCGATACGAAACCTTAGAAAAACGCATCCCATTTTTCAAAGGGCGACGTATTTATAATACATACACGTGGAAAGAATCCTAATTTTGCGTTAGGAAGGTGTCGAATGACGCAATAATGACATAAGTTAACACTGACACGATTTTGTGTTAATTTTCAATAAAACGGGCCCCTTATGGCGAGAGGAGAATAATCGAAAAAATTCCATTCGGGAGTGGCCCTTGTTGACACTTTTAATCTCGAGAGTTTAGTATTTTTTTTGGTTTATCGTCGTATTCGGTACGTTTAAATCGGTCGTGCATGGAGGGCGATGGGGAAGGGGGCGAACTCCCATGATGATTATAAAATAAATTTAATCCAGAGGGCGTATTTGGGCCTCAAACTCAAACAAAGGCGTAGTTACATAATTTTTTTGGGCACCTTTCACGAACACACCTCTGGCAACGTCACTGTGATGTCCAATGGTCTTGAGGGGTAAAGGAATGTCGACTGACTCAAGGATTTTTATTACCGATTCAAATGCATTTTGATTGCTCAACATTTCAGAGCGACGTTTGCTGTATTTTTTTTAGGTCAACGACCCATAATTATCTACCTTTCAATAATCACTTTGTTCTCATTTTGAGTGGTTTAGATGGATGAAATCAAATTGGGACATCTCTACCGCGTATTTTATTTTTTGTTGTTTTTATAATAATCGGATGATGCGATGCGGGTCACCTACGGTATTGTTTTAATGAGCAAAAATCAAATCACGAGGAAGCTGTTTTACGTCAGATTACGGTGAGGAATTCGACTGGCTGAAGAGAGAGGGTGTGTTGCCGTGACGTTACTGGCGACTGCTAAAATTGGTGACGTCAGTACATTTCTTGTACAGAAATTACACATTGTTGTCGGTTGTATTGTAGTTTTTTAGCTGCCGCTCTTTGCCTATTCGTCAATTCTGAAGGTGTGTTTCCCCCCGCTTTTTTCCATGTATAAATAAAAATTCTCGCACAAACTCACGCCAGTTTCTCTTAGCGTTCGTTGTTTTATATTTGACAAACTTTTAGGTAAGTAGTTTTATTTTTATTTTATTTTATTTTATTTTAAATAAGTATCTACTATGTATACGTACTCGCCCAGTCGTAAAACGGAAGGAAATCACTATCGATCTAGATTATTGATCCAAATATGGCGAGAGCGGCTTTCGTTGCCAATTATTTTTTTTTTATGAGTAGGTTTCGAAAAGCGGATGCCAAAGTTTTTGTTAGGCAAATTCTGAGAAAAATTACGTAATCGCGAACTTAACAAAAACATATTAATTATACTATTCGTTTACTAACATTTAACAAACTAAAAAATAGATTAAATATACCTAGCACCTATAATTACTAGTTTATCGCGAATTTGTTGTTAACTCACGAATAACACGCGCAATACCGTACCAAGGTTATTAGAGGAAAATTTATAGGGGGTGCGCCGCAAGGGTGAGGACAACGGCCTCCACTATTACCCGCTTCCTTCTATACTAGACAATTAAGGTCAATTTATTTCAATAAAATTCGTCTTTTTCTTTTACTAATTAATAATAATTATATTACGTCAGAGATACTCTCGTTTTGGGGGGGCCGAAATCTTAGACTGTGCGGCTGCGGAGATTCAGAGTGCTATTTATTCGAAATTAGTTCACACAGGTTTTTCAAACCGGTTTTATAGCACCAATTCTGGAAGGTTAGTGATAGTAAATTTTCTGGGGCACTCAAGGACTCTTCACTAATTTAATTTACATTATCATCACGGCTTTGGAAAAATTTTCCACTCCTTGACTTCAAAAAGATTTGTTTACCCATCACTTTTCGAAATTAATGCGAACTCTTAATTTTTTTTTTTGTTTCAGAACAATAATTTTGAAGTGCGGCAAAGACACCAATTTCTCGAGTGTTTTGATATTCTTTGGTATCGGGATCCCTCGGTTCTATACAACCGGGCTGGTATCAATCTCCCGTACTCAACTTATCTTATACAGGTATTATCAAAAAGCGTAAGTCAAGTGCCTGATAGAGCATAATGGAAGCCATACAATTTAATTTGGTCGAGAAAACATTGGAATTGGTCACCAAACCGATACCGGAAATTAAAGATCCCTACCACATTTTAGTTAAAGTCGCTTATTCCGGTATTTGCGGTACTGACTTGCACATTATCGAGGTAAGTGTCACATTTAACATTTAATTTTTAATTAGTGCTTATCGATCGTTCATTTCAGGGCCACTTTCCTTGTAACTCTAACGGTTTTACGTTGGGTCACGAATTTTCCGGTGTCGTCGTCGATGTCGGTAGCGAAGTTCAGCAGTTTATAAAGGGTGACCACGTGGCAGTCGATCCGAATAAGTAAGTTTCGACCCTCACTCATTTCTTTAATCTCACTCGATTCTTTCAGCGGTTGCGGTAGATGCCATTTTTGCCATTCGGGCGACCCACACTACTGTAAAACCGGCGGAATTAATAACACAATAGGTATCTATAAGGACGGAGGATGGGCCGAATACGTACTCGTTCCCGAGAAGCAAGTTCACAAGCTAACCGAAGGCATTTCGTTAGAGCACGGTAAGTTTTACGATCAAAAATTCGATACCTACAATTTATCGATTGCAGCCGCTTTAACCGAACCGATTTCGTGTTTATCGCATGGATGGGATCTTATTTCTCCGATTACTATGGGTGATAAAATTTTGGTAACCGGTGCCGGAATTATTGGTAATTTATGGGTAGCTTTACTACATTTACAAGGACACAGAAGGGTTACCGTATCTGAACCGAATGGGGCTAGACGTGAGTTGCTGCAAAAGCTCAGTAAGTAACAAGTACAATAAGGGGTTCATTACCATCTCTTCGACATTGTGAGTTTTAAGGAGAGGACGAGGTTTGTATGAATGTTATCAATCAGAGTTGTTGGTTTATAAATAAAGGTAATAGGGGATATTTTTTTAGGGAATTTTTTGGGGGCTGTGCAAGAGCTTCTCGGGCATGAAACGGTACGATTGAATTGAATGCTACATTTTTTTATGTTTCACCCTCATATTTTACCCTCAAATCTTATCACGTAATTTTTTTTATAGGTACGGGATTTCAATGTATAACACCGGACGAGTTAAGACAACGACAGGAGAAAGATCCCGATTACTTATTTGACGTAATCATCGATTGTACGGGTTCGGCACCCGCCATCGAGCATGCATTTTCTTTACTAAACGCAGGCGGAACTCTATGTATTTTCGGTGTCGCCCCACCGCACGCTAAAATCAGGTAAGGTTTTATACCAAAAAACAAACACGGTCAGTAAAACTCACGATTGTTTTCAGTATTTCTCCTTTCGATATTTACAAGAAGGAAATTAGAATAGTAGGCGTTAACATTAATCCGTTCAGTTTTCCAAAATCGTTGGGTTTCCTAGAATCGTTAAGTGACAGGTAATTTTTGTGTTTTTTTTTGCGTAATGGAGGGGGAGGCTAATTTTGTTTTTCGTTCGTTTGCAGATATCTTCAATTTGAGAAATTAGGTGTAAAAACGTTCCCGTTAAAAGATTACAAAGAAGCTTTAGAAGATTTGAAGAAGGGAGCCATTGCAAAAGCTGTATTCAAACTGTGATCTTTTTACCTAAAAATTTATACAAAATTCAGTAGAAATTGTTTTCCTTAAAAAGTATTTGTAGCGTAATCAAATATTTTTAAATACTTGTGTTCGGTAGTAAAGTTAGTTAAATTTGTACATAGATTTTAGTTGCTAAAATTAATTAGCAAAATTTTATTTATCCAATGTGTGCCTATTATATAAGTTAATATTTTTTAAAAATTTTCTCTACCTTTATACCCTTTCTTTTTTGTTTTACTAAAAGTTATACCGCAAATGTGGAAAACTTTGAGGTGATTTCTTGTCCAAAACGCAAGGGTTTGGCTCAGTATTGAGACAGCCGCAATTGATGTGGTGGATCTTATGTATTTGTAAAAAGGCTACCAAACTTTTCAGTTTATTAAACAGCCTTTGCCTGCTTTATTTTTATTTAATTTATCATTGTTATCAGTAGGCTATACCTTCAGAAGTAAGGGATTACAACTTTAGAGGAAGAGAAACAAAAAAAATTTTTTAATAATCAAACAAATACTCACCAGCCGTTTGCTCTCTCTTCCACTGGGCGTTAAATTAACTAATATTAAGATTCAAAACAATTACAATATATACTGTGCTTTCTTAAATAATAGACAGAAAAAAGAAACATGTATAATTAGTTACATTAAATTAATTGTACAAGGGGTACTAAATGAATTAAATGAAGCACATTGCTCAGTTAGTATCCTCCGGTGACTACGATAAATAATTTTATGAACTAAATAGGGAGGACATAACTTTTAGTGATAATTTCATAAAAAAGATACAATGTTTCTAAAAATCTGCCATTTTGCATATTTAACCAGCTTATGAGAAGTATGATCATACTTCGGTCACAGAGTGTATTTTATCTGTGCTTCCGTATTCTAAAGATAAGTCTAAGGCGAGAGTTTTGTACCTACACCTTGGATTTTGTTAGAAACATCTTAGGTAATGCGAGAATGATATATTTCTGAACAAAACAAAGTTTGCGTAATTTTCTGTGAATGGTAGTACGTATCTATGAGGATCCAATCTAACTATTGATCTGCTTTTCATATCTAAATGTATTACCTATCCATAATTAATAGCGTAAGGAAGACTAATATTATTAATTTTTAGATCTACAAATTGTTTAACAAAGTTGCAATGCGAGTTTTGACCAAAAAGTATAATATTACCTACTCTTGTTCATGTATGGTATTTGTTAAACTTTGAAGATCAGAGTCATAGTCTAAGAGTGTTTGTGAATACTTACTTACATGAAAAGAGTAATATATCGTATCATCAGCGTACATAGAGATTTTACTAAACTTTATGTAGGTATGTAGAGACGAAGTATAAATAGTGAATAGCAGCGGACCTACAATAGATCCTTGTGGAACCCCTTTGTTTTAATACGTTCATGATCAGATTGTTGACCCCCTCTTACCCCTCCTTATGGGCGCCGATGTAGTACTGATCCCAATACCTACTGAGCTTTAGTTTTGGCGAATTTTAATTTTGATTGTATAGGTATATGCTAATCATGGTGCCGCTTTTTTACTAATAGGTACGCACAGTTTTTAACGGAGCGCATTCATCAAAGAACTTAAGTAACAGAACATTATCATTATTATCAAATAAAGATGAGGCGAGTATTTGATCCTATTAACGATTGATAAAGACGGCGGGTTATTGGGTGTTAGACCATACATGTTTTATTATTCAATATTTCGCTAATTAAATTATTAGCTTCATCAGGAATATAATCAAAGGTTAATTGAAAAGTATGCCATAGAAACTTGATAGTGAGACAATTAATTAAGAGAGTAGGTAATTAATACCTACCACGTAACGTAACTGAAATACAGAGAGTGCGTAACGTTCAACTGTTTGACGAACAATTTGTTCGTTAACAAGTTGAAACGCGTCGTGATTAAAGTTTTTGAAACGTCGATATGTTTTTAAGTTACTCCCCCAATTCTGCTCGAATTAATAATATTCAAATCTGATGTAAAAATAACATCAATTAAGGTTTGAGAATTGCTCGTAATATGTACGGGATCAGAAATAATTTGATGTACCTAAGTCTAAGACCGGCCGCACATTGAGCGCAACACAGCGCAGCAGAGGATTTTGTAACCCATGGAAGTAAAGCGAACACCGCATATTGCACGCAGCCGAGATGTAGTAGCGGCAGAGGATTATTTCCATTTAACTCCATGGGTTACAAAATCCTCTGCTGTGCTGTGCTGCGCTCAATGTGCGGCCGGCCTAAGGCCTGGTTGTTGAGTTTCAACCGGCGGTTAGTGTAAAATTGAATCGCGCAAACTAGAGTTGATGTCTGGCCTAGCGTTGAACTGACGATTTTACCAACCCATATGGGTTGCTAAATTGGTGGTAAAACAGTCACTTCATCCCTAGGCCGAACGTCAATCCTAGTTTGTGCGACTCAATTGTACACTAAGCGCCGGTGGAAACAACTGGATTACTGGAGTTTTTATACAACTGGCTCTACTAAGGAACTAATCATGGAAGAAAAATATTTAGTTTCATTTTTAAAAGGAGAAAGTATATCAATATTGACGTCCCCTAGGCAGACCAGTGCTTATCATATGTGTTAAGTAGGTTTAGAATTATATTGTTTTGTATATAGTAAATTCCTATATTGCTATATTAGCAAATTGTTGGAACTATTTTAGTTGTGTACCAGGCAGTAGAGGTCGTCTACTAGCGGTTGGCGAGACTACCTGGCTGCTGGGACCTCAAAATACTCATTATATTATATTAAGCTTCTTAGGATAATTTATTAATACATATTAACATAAAAGTGCAAGTTGTGGAAATCCAGTGGCGTCACAGTCCAGTAAAAGTGATGACGAATATTATAATGACAGTGATTAACGTGAAAACAGTAAATGTTCATTAGTTGCTCTTATACAGTAAATAGCATCTAATAAAAAGTAAAAAACCTGTTAATTTAAAAATTTGGTGTAATCACTGTGACGCCACTGGATTTCCCTAACTTTTACGTTAATATCAATTATCCTAAGAAGCTTAAGAAGGAGTATTTGGGGTCCCAACAGCCAGGTAGTCTCGCCAACCACTAGTAGACGTCTTAAGACGACCTTTGTACCAGTAGCCAACCGTTCCAGCAGGTACAAATGTCTATTGTTGGAAAAGGGTACCGTTCTCTTCGGGCAATAGGTAAAGGTTATAAAAGGATATTTTTAGTTTTAGCAGCAGGTATGGCCCTCACAGCCCAGCTCATATTCTTGGGAGGTCGGTCGCCCCCTCTGCCCCCCGCCCCTGAACGACGTATGACAAGCATGTGATGCGATTCTGTCCATTTCACCATAAATAACAATTAGATTCCAAAAATCTTAATATGTAAAACCATTGCCACCCATTTCTTTCGATTTATTGAAAAACTTATATGTTAATCTATATAACAGGTGATGACGGTTTAGTATCACTTGATTTGTTCAAAATTCGATTGCCACGGCCCATGTCATGGTCGACTACTAAAAAAAAATCCGAAAAAAATGATATCAATGCGATGAAATCGGAATAAGTCAGAAACTATTAAAAATAGGGATAGGAACATGTAATATCAAAATATGCCCATTTTGATTCCCTATCAAATGCAATAGTAAAGTCATTTCATTTTAAAAATTTGAGTTTTTAAGTCTTTGAATTTTCCTAAATTTGGAGCCCCATAGATGAGGATGAATTAGTGGCTTAGGATGACATTACGCTACCTATGTGTTCATCTCACTCATCTCAGTCTACATCCACATTACAATATGTCACCTACGTACCTACTTTTATTACTTATACTATAAAGACACTGTACCTATATATTCTGGTGCAATGCATCTATTATTGGGAGAAAGAGGTTGAACTTTTTGCACACTGATGCATCTAAACATGAGGAATAAAAATCTGCATCTACATCTGAAATATCTCCACAATTGTGTATTTGCAGCAACATTTTTTATCACAAGAAGTGGATTTTCCAACGTTATAGGGTAATTTGCGGTAATAAGTTGGTAACTGGTGCAATGAATCTACTAATGGGAGCAAGTGGATAAATTTCGGCATGCTGATGTATCTAAACATGAGGCATAAAAATCTGCATCTACATCTGAAATATCTCCACAATTATGTATTTGCAGTAACATTTTATATCGCAAGAAGTCGATTTTCCAACGTTATAGGGTAATTTGCGGTAGGTTGGTAACTTAAGGTTTAAAAGGTTGTTGAAGTGTGTGATGCCAATCAAGGGTGAAAATGGCAAGTTATTTAGCAAATTCGAGCTCAATGAGAGAAAGAATCCCAAGCAAATTATCGCTCACAAGACGTGGAGATTCAGAGCAATATGTCTGCAAGAATATTGATCACCATCGGAGAATCAAAAATTCTGCTGTTTTCTCTGCCCAAAAACCTCGAGGCTACCTTAAAATAGATCAATGGAACATAATTGAAACATATGTTTAGATAACCGAAACACAAACCATGGTGTTTCGGCAGGCGCGTACCAAGGGGGGGGGGGTTCTTTGGTTAAACCCCCCCCCCCACCCGCCGAAATGTTCATTCAAAGGCTCAATCACTGTTTTTAAACACAAAAAATAAGAATAATAATGTTAATTTTGATATTACAGCTGTCATCCCGAAGAAATAATCAATCGTCTTGCGCGTTCATCTAGACGTCTTAACTTTGTTATTTCGATTATTATTATTTTAAAAAAATTTTTCCTTTTATGTTGTTTTTAACCCCCCCCCCCCCCCCCCCCGAACGAAAATCCTGCGTACGCCCCTGTGTTTCGGTGCTTATTTGCCGAAGTTTGCGGATTCTTCTATTTTGATAAATTTTCAATTATATAATTGTACCCACATTGTTTTTATAATTACCTATTGTATGTACAATTATTTTTAATTTATGGTTTATTTTACATAAATGGATACCTAGAATAATTAATTGTTTTCTTTTCCTGGTTTTATTAATTTTTACTAAACTTGCAAATTAGGTACACGTTCGTTAAGAAAATTTTCGGTTAAAAAATACTTTTCAAAGAACAAATATTTAATTATATCTTTCATGATAATATGATAATAGAAGATATATTATTAATCTTCAAGGATGAAAAATAGGAAAAACAAGATAAATTTCCACACAATCAAATAACTACCTATTTACTGAATCCGAAATGTTAATTTTTTGTTATAGGTCGGTACCTATATAATTACTTAAACTTGATGTACTGTGGTTATTCGGGTTTTTCCAAACTCTGAGCGCTGTATTAGAAAAGGTTTTTGGCCTAACCTTTGGGATACCTATAGAACCATTGGCGATCTGGATCAGAAAAAGTTTAAATGGCAACAACCATATCTGCAGGTTGAAGCATTCGTCCAGGATGACCTCTCTCTCATTGCGTAGTGTTATCTCCCGAGCTTATGCAGCTCGATCTACAAGCTTTCTAACTTGAGCATTATAGTTCTCCTTAACTCCAATCTCCACGAGGACCGACTCCACGGGTATCTCCCGTTGATAATGCTTAATATATTGCTGACAGGTACACGATTACCTTACATCCCTCTAGAGAACTTTTACATGTTTCAGGTTTCTTCCTTTCTCCTACGACTCCAACTTCCTTTTCTTGTCGTCTTCTTGCCTACACTTTCATTTTCAATACGGCCGTTGTGATCGATAATCATGGGGAGATTTTGGGGAAGCACAGGAAGAATCATATTCCCCGCGTGGGTGACTTTAACGAATCGACTTATTATATATGGAAGGTAATACCGGACATCCGGTATTTCAGGTGAGTTACCCCCAACTGTTACTGACAAAATCCTCAAACTGAGTTTGGAAAGATTGCCATCAATATATGTTTCGGAAGGCACTCCCGCTTAATTGGCTAATGTTTGGTATCAATAGTGCGGAAATTGTCTTCAATCCATCTGCAACCGTAAGCTTTCTGTCTTAATGCCACAGTTCTATGTGCCTATTACAGGTTGGCGAAATGAGCGAACACTTGTGGGGTATTGAGGCGCGTAACGCAGCAATTGCAAATGGTTACTTTTCGGTAGCCATAAACCGGGTCGGTACCGAAATTTTTCCCTATCCCTTCAGCTCGGGCAATCAAAAGTTGCCCCGTACCGATTTCGGTCACTTCTATGGCTCCAGTTACGTCACCGCCCCGAATGGAGTACGAACACCGGTGAGATTTCCAGGTGTTATTAAAGCTCGAAACTCAACCTGAACTTAATTCTAGGGTCTCTCTCTCGCATTAAGGATGGTCTACTCGTAGCGGAAGTGGACTTAAATCTCTGTCGGCAAGTTAGGGATTACTGGGGCTTTCAGGTAATTAACGCACCAATTTAGGAATCACACTAACTTTTGCTCGTTTAGCGAACTCAACGTCTTGAACTTTACGCTTCCGCCCTGAACAAGGCAGCACAATTAAATTTTGTACCCCAACTGGTTCAAAAATAAAGTCTGGCGAATTTATGATTGTCTTTTTTACATCTTTAACTACGCCACTGGTTCAAAGTTTACGAAAAAAAAATAAATCAAAACAGAGTTTTGTCGTCCAAAAAAAGAGGTAGGGTGCTGACATCACACGTGTATTCGGCTCTGACATAGTTGCTCTAACTCTTTTTAATTCGTTTGTTTAACAATGATAGATGCATTTTTATTACGAACGAAATTAACCGAACCTCACTGAGTCGTTTTTATAGCCAAGGGGGACTGTTAAAATAAATTCTTCATTCCCCCATTAAAAATTTTAGTTTATTGTGGACATCATCATCATCAGCAGCAGGAGCAAATTGTGGAGTAAGTTTTTTCTGATTTTTTAAATAAACAGTAGCGGTCATTGTTACCCGCGCACCGATTTTAAATTTAGCTACTACTGAATTCCAATAGTAGGTAGTTGTTTGTCTTGTAGTAGTAGTAATTGTTGAAACGTCAAAAAATAATTAACTGACAAGAGACGTCAAAATGACAGTTTATGGAAATATGTATTAATTTTTCTATTTTGTTATCAAAATAGAACAGTTATACAAAAAACTTTGTATAATATTTGTGTTAAAAGTAACTTTTATTTTGTTCGTGAAATTGCTCCACTCGCTTCGCTCGTTTCGCAAACTTTTCACTCACAAAATAAAATAGTACTTTTAACAATCATATCATCTTAGAATATAAATGAACTAAAATAGCTATTTTAGATCAAATTTGTTATGACTCGCTCATTTGCTAATCTAAATGAATGCATAGATGAATTGAATGAAAAACTCTCAGCCTCTTTAAGGGGGAGTCTGAGAGTTTTTCATTCAATTCCTTGAACCCCTTTACGAGTCAGAATCCCTCAATATGGTGCATAGATGAACTTATTCATAGTGTTTTACCCTAATCATTACCGACAAAGATTAGATAACGAATTTTTTTTCTCGTTTGACACTATCAATTCAATTTCAAGGTCAAATCGTTTTGTCGAATAGTTCGCTAATTTTAATACCGTTTCAGTTTTTAAATAGTGTAATGGCTTGGTTGACTGAAAAGTGTAGGTCCGAGGTCCGACGATTTCGCTAACAATTTTCTGGACACGTCATTATTACGTCATATTTTGGTGAAGGCCCCCCCTGTTGCCACTATATGACCGTAGAGAAATTGTAAGTGCAACCGAAACAGATCTTGACCTTTCAAAATAATCCTCCGCTTACATTTGGAACAAACACCTGTTTATAGTATTTACCTATGAACAAACAAAGGTTCATGGCAAGCTGAAATTTAAATCTTATTTGAATCTGTGACGTTCCACCTTTTCCCATGACGAATCGTGTTAGTTTGGTCTTGCTTGGCCATATTTTCAATTGCGAGATCTCATCATTGACGCCATATTTCTCTACAATTTTTAGGTAGGTATACCTACCAGGGTATACCTACATAGAAACTTGAACCTTCCCCTTCTTCATGTGGCGCGCGACTCTCATCAAATGTTCGCACAAAACTCTCCCATTTGATTTTGAATTTTGCCACTTATCATAATATGATCTGATTATTCAAAATATCGATTACTTACGAAATCGAATTTTGCGCAAAACAATGAAAAACAAAACAAAAAAAGGCAATTTTAAACAAAAAAACTCGGTCATTTACATATACCTATCTAATTATAACGTCTATAATAGTTCATTGCATTACTGGATTACACCGCTATTAGCTATTATAGCAACAAAAAAAATCAATATTAGTTAGAGGTCGATTTTTGGTCAATCCAATTTGAGAAACGCGCAGTACCTACTTTTATAGTTCAATTTCCATGTCACAAACTGCAAACTATAATAAAAATGTTTTTTAAAGTTTTCAGTGTCAAGGTGTCACATTAATTACAACTGCCGTTTGTAACAATTACCATAAATAATAAATATATACAATTAGCACGCGAACGTTAATAAAAAGGTATTGTTATTAGATGACCTTCAATTAACCGCAAATTTGTTTATAAATTTTGTGAATTACATAACAGAGAAAAAAACTGTGAAACTGCAGTAATCCCTCCAATTTGAATTTTTGAGTTTCCTCACGTTTGGTTACATTGGCAGTTTTTTTTTAAAGGAAAAACCCGTATGAATGCATAATTCGCAATAAGTTGACAATGTGATGACGTCAATCGTGTTTTATGAATTCAATGATAAGCCTTTTGCAAGCGAAAAATGAGGCGCCCCTGGACTTAATTTTCAATACACATTTCCGCAAGCGAACTCACCCCTAGACCTAGAGCTCCAAGCGAGAGCGACGCTATACGCGTATTTGGGAAGTGGGAACCTGTAAACTTTGTTCATCCCTTCGGCCACAAGCACAAACCATGTTACTGGTTTGTGGCCACAACACAAGCCAAGTCACACAGTTGTGTATAAAACGAATCACCCCCAGCCCCAGAGCCATTGAACTGTATTTAGCATACAGTTCAATGCCCAGAGCTAGCCTTAGTCGTGCAAAAATATTTGTAAGGTGGTCGGTGACCTTTTTCATCACCCTTGCCGTGAAAATTACATTTCATACAAGATACAAAAAGAGCTGAGTGTGTAACCGACCCTTTTGTGATCACGCCCAATAGCTGACAGGTAAGCGCCAGGAAAGTTATAATCACAAAACTAGCTACCTTAGAAACACCCTTCAAAAAACACGCTTGAGGATTTTTTTGATTTAACGCGCAAAAGATTAAAATTTATTATTGGTCGTTTTTCTAGTTTGGGCGTGTCCCGTTTGAAATAAATAAATAAATAAATAAAGAAATATAATTTAAGGAGCTTATTAAAAAGATTAAGCATTTCCTGGCCCCTTTCTAAGTACATAGTATTTGCACCCAATTATGCCGAATGGCGATCCAACGGGAATTATATAATTTTTAAGAAATGCTTAAATGGATTTAAAAGAATTGTGTGGCTTGTAAGAAACAACCTTTAGGCTTCATCACGTTTAAGAAATTTGTGCAAAAGATTAAAAGTTATTACTGCTCATATAATAAGGGTTTATTGCAGATTTACGGTTTGCTGGTCCCATGGCTGGCCCCTTTCTAGGCAAATAACCTTTGTACTTAATTATGCCGACACAAGGGGTTGTGCTGCATATACTGAATAAGTTTTACATTTAAAGTACTATTACAATTTCTTGGTACGCTATAACTACTAAATATACACAAAATCATAAATTACCTTCATAAAGTTATAAACCACCAAAAAATCGCCAATTCACCATTGATGAGAATTACCCACCAAATGCATTTCAAAGTAACCATAATGGCGATAAATCACCAGAACTGGCAACGCTGGGCCTAAGCGCTACTTTCCTAAACGATATAATCTCAAAAATTTATTATTGTAATATTGATTTTCTTTCCAATCGGAAAGCACGCCTAGATGGCGCCATTTCGTCACCGGAATCGCCAAAAAATAGATTAAATTTACCTAAGCGCCTATAATCACTATAGTTTATCGCGAATTTGTTGTTAACTCACGAATAATACGCGCAATACCGTACCAAGGTTATTGCCTATAGGAAAATCTATAGGGGGTGCGCCGCAAGGGTGAGGACAACGGCCTCCACTATTATCCGCAGGGTCCTATGTAGTGAAAGACTAACTCGTTTTCTAGAGTATGCAACTCACAATACACAAATTCATTAAAAGATTGTGGACACCCTTTTTCTCCACGGGTGGTACTGCAGTAACCAGATAAAGTTGTTAAAGTAACGTTTTGAAAGTAAAAATATAGGAACTCTCAGAGTCAGTAGATTAATAGAGTACCGCAAGCCTTTGACGCGACAAATGCCACCCTGGCGGCCATTTTTAGTCCATATACATAAAATATACTTACGAAGTGCGTAATTTTTAATAAAATGTCGTGATGTTGTGCCGTTCAGTGTATTTTTTTTATTATATTCCGAAAAATTTAGTCAAAAAATCATCTACTTTACTGAGCGGAAAAGACTAAAAATGGCGAAGGTTGCGGTACTCTGTTAATCTACTGACTCTGGGAACTCTGGAACTATCAGAGTCAGTAGATTAATAGAGTACCGCAAGCCTTTGACGCGACAAATGCCGCCCTGGCGGCCATTTTTAGTCCATATACATAAAATATACTTACGAATTGCGTAATTTTTTATAAAATGCCGTGTTGTTGTGCCGTTAAGTGTATTTTTTTTATTATATTCCGAAAAATTTAGTCAACACATCATCTACTTTGCTGAGCGTGTAGTGAGTGAAGCGCGGAAAGGACTAAAAATGGCGGAGGTTGCGGTACTCTATTAATCTACTGACTCTGTGGAACTATTAGAGTCCCTATATAGAGAGAGTCCGCAATTGGTTTGGGCGTTACTTTGGAGCTAAAATGGCGGCTGCATATTAGGTATGGTTGTCTTGTCAGGGATCAGCTGTTGTCAGTTGTCAGCTGTTAGTTGTAATAATTTTTTTATCACACCAATACCTTTTCTTCAATTCAAATTTCCCGCCCTTTCTGGAGTAAAAATGGCGTCAATTGCGGTACTCTCTCTATATAGGGACTCTAGGAACTATCAGAGTCAGTATATTAATAGAGTACCGCAAGCCTTTGACGCGACAAATGCCGCCCTGGCGGCCATTTTTAGTCCATATACATCAAATATACTTACGAAGTGCGTAATTTTTAATAAAATGCCGTGTTGTTGTGCCGTTAAGTGTATTTTTTTTATTATATTCCGAAAAATTTAGTCAAAACATCATCTACTTTACTGAGCGTGTAGTGAGTGAAGCGCGGAAAGGACTAAAAATGGCGGAGGTTGCGGTACTCTATTAATCTACTGACTCTGGGAACTATTAAAGTCACTAAATATTCTCAAGTACCGCAATGTTCGCCATTTTGGGGTTAAAATTTTGGCGGCAATTTCAAATATTGAAGACCTAGTCGCTAGAAAATTTAATGACTTTATGAAGTATTTCTTAAAAACTAAACTCACATTAGATACTTATCAATATATTTCTTAAAAATTAGTTGTCATTGTTATTAAAAGGTACAGTTTAATTGAAAGATAAAAAATTTGGAACTTTGCCACACGAACCTAACATACGTTTTTAAAATTGACATTTTATTTTGTCGTGTTAATACTTCATTTAGAATCGTTATTTAAATTACAGAAAAGGATACCTAACTAAAAAATACAGCAAGTAGTGTGTAAGAATAAGGCGGCAGTCGCACAGACTTTGGTCGCCGACCAAAGACGACCGACCAAAATTTCAATACCACGTTGGTAGATAGAGCACGTCTTACAAGAACGACCGTCCACGATCGTCCACAAGCAACCACGACCGTGCGGTTTGAAATTTCAACCCGCCTTTAAACTTTTGGTCGACGGTTAACGGTCGGTGACTCATATAACATTTGAAATTTTTTTACTAACCTGATATAATTATTTTTTTTTAATTATTTTATTATTGTTAAGTATAGATGGGCGGACAGTCGAGGAAGTGGATGAATGAAGTTGTTTAATTTGCTTAATTTGTTTAATTTACTGTAGGTACCATAAATACCGATTTTATTTATGGTGGGTATATGTAGAAACCTGCAGAATTATTATCGACTTTAGCGCGACATTTAAAAATCGGTTGGTCTTGCAGGGTCTTCCCTGTGCGACGGTTGTTTAATGTTTGGTCGGTCGAAGTTGGACGGTTGCGGATGGCCATGGTTGGTCGTCTCTCTGTGCGACTGCCGCCTAAGAAGACGAGCCTGTCTATGGGAAAACTACAAGTTTATGATGTTTTTCAAATTGCCGCGTTTCAAACCAAGTGTCAAATAAACGTCAAACTTAGTAATAGTAAAATTTTAGACCAATGGTCTAAGAGTAAAATACTAATTTTCATCGTATGTCAAACACAGATGTCATTTTTCCGCCATTTTGGGGTTAAAATTAGCTTTCTCTCTCTAACTCATTGGAACATAAGGTTGCGGTACTTTAGAATATTTAGTGACTTTAGGAACTATATGGACACAGCGCCACCTGGGAGTAATAAAAGTAATTAACACGTTCGTAACATTCGGATGCACACATTTTAATAATACCTGGATACTATAAACTTACAAATAATTTTCAATTGAAGATTATGAAAAATTGGGTATAGTATATTTAGCCCAGTCACTTTAGACAAAATATGGGTCCAACCTCAAAAAAAATAATGTAAAGCTGAATTTTTGCACATCGATAGTATTGAACCCCCTGAACAACATATCAAAATACCTAAGCTTACCTATGGGTGCTTCATAGATTTTATGACGTCACAAGATGCGACTTCCGGTAAACACTAAAAAATTCGTATCTCCGTTAATACTGCACCGATTTCGGGGATTCTTGGCACAATCGATAGCTGCGTAGATGCTCTACAATGTACTTTAGAACACTCATTTCCGAAAACGTGACCGTTTTTATACCATTTCAAGAAATGTCCACTTGAAGGCTTTCCGCGCGCGCTTTTTGGCTAACGTACTTAAAAACTATTAAATGTACGAGATTTTGTCACTAGAACAATTTTATTCCTTCATCTTTTAGCTTTCTATATTGTGCTAGATTTGCATAATATGTTGATTAGTTCCGAAGATATTAAATGAGTACCGTGCGAAAACAAATTTTTGTTTATGAAAAATAATTTTACTTTCAATCGGGAGATCGGTAATACTGCCTCCTCACACATCCCTCCACCCCAGAGACAATTATCGTAATTACGTACCTATTTGAAAATATATTCCCATGCTCATTTAATTAATTTAAGTCACTGCTCACATGAGACATAATCTGACTGGCGCGTGATCGTTTGACTTTTTTCAGTTTTAGCCTCGTAGCTCAAAAACTACGAGTTATACTGCAAAGAATATGATTATCTTTTTCCAACTAGACTAAATTTTCTATAATTTGCGCCTAACCGGAAGTCTGTAAGTATAATAGTTTCCGAGATACAGCTCTTCAAAAATAGGCAACTTTTCCCAAAATCGTTTTTCAACGTATCGTCCATGTTTCGAGCCAGATATAGCACAACGACGTGCCCTACGACTCTTATCACGGGGAAAAAAATTGTAGGACAATTTATCACCTTTTCTTTAAGCATAGATGCATTCCTATGGGCCTAACAGTTCTCGAGAAAAAGACGGAAAACCGGAAAACAGTGAAATCCTCCACATATATGTATCTAATAGCGTTAGTATGATTAGAAGACATTTTCTGATTATTCTTATTTAGCCTAGCGAACGAACGCTCAAAAAGGGCTTGTAGACAGACTTTTTGATCCTAAAGATTTTATTTCTGGGATGTGTTTGGTGATAACTGATAATTACACGAAAAGTCCCCGACCCTACCGTATGAGCTACCTCCGTAGCGTAACAAAATTTGATTATTCGTTTGGTTTTCCCTTTGTATCTCTTGCACAGGCGATTGTAGTGGGAAATGGCCAATTATAAAATAAAAGCTGACTTGAGAAAATACTTTTGTTCTTTTCGTCAAACATTAACCCTATCATAAATGTATTTAGAAAAGACTAGAGACCATTAAACATGGTGGCGCATAAGACTGAAATTGTTTGGCTAAGGATGCACGTAATCTGTATTTAATACTCACATATCAGATTTAGCTCCAAACCTCCCACAAAATTAGTTGTTCTCTAGTGTCCTCTATTCCATCTTAAACTCAACGTTTTTTTTAAATAACTATAACATCTAATCTATTTGAGATAAAATATTAAACTGTATATGAATTTTATAGGAAATTTAATGGTCTAAAACTTTTATTCCACCATTTTTTGCTATAAACCCATAACTTTAGGAGCTAGGACACAACATTTGCCGAAAAACGTCGTGTAAAAACGATTTTTAAAAAAATGTCAATTTTTGACAGCGAATACTTTCGTCAACGGATAGAGATAGAGAAAAAACGAATAGAAGCAAACTTGTAGAAAATTTAATCAGCTTTTATTTTATGATTGGCCATTTCCGACTACGATGGCCTGTTCAAGAGATGTAAACGGAAAACCAAACAAACCCGCACATTTTGTTACGCTACTTTTCGTATAATTATCACCAAACACCTCCAAACACATCCCAGAAATAAAATCCTTAGGATAAAAAAGTCTGTCTACAAGCCCTTTTTGAGCGTTCCTTCGCTAGGCTAAATAAGAATAATCAGAAAATGTCTTCTAATCATACTAACGCTATTACATATATGTGGAGGATTTCACTGTTTTCCGGTTTTCCGTCTTTTTCTCGAGAACTGTTAGGTCTATAGGAACGCGTCTATGCTTAAATAAAAGGTGATAAACTGTCCTACAATTTTTCCCTCCGTGCCAAGGGTCGTAGGGCACGTCGTTGCGGCAATATCTGGCTCGAATCGTGAGTGATACGTTAAAAACAGATTTTGGAAAAATTGCCTATTTTTGAAGAGCTGTATCTCGAAAACTATTATACTTACAGACTTCCGATTTGGCTCAAATGGTAGCAAATTTAGTTTAGTTTAAAAAAGATAATCGTATTCTTTGCACTACAACTCATAGTTTTTGAGCTACGAGACTAAAACTGAAAAAAGTCCGAAAAAATCGCGGTTTTTGGTGCCCCCCCCCCCCCCCCCCGTTCCCACAAGTTTTTCGAAGTTGCAAAATTGAGTATTTACTACTGGGACCGAACCTAACACCATAAAAAAAGCAAACCTAACATAGGATTTTTTGCAATGTTTGTATATTTTTGTGTTTAAATTGACTGTACTCATTATAATACAGGCTCCTTAGTCGCTATAATACTTAGACAATCAGGATTTTGTTTTATAATCTAAATGCATAATAATAATACTGTAGTTAGTAGTATATAGTTAAGGTAGTTAATTAAAATGAAAACAACTATGTATAGTACCAAAAAGTAGTGATCTAGTTGATGCTTTATATTTAAAAAAAATTAATTAAATGAGCATGGGAATATGTTTTCAAATACGTAATTACGATAATTATCTCTGGGGAGGAGGGATGCGTGAGGAGGCAGTATTACCGATCTCCTGATTGAAAGTAAAATTATTTTTCATAAACAAAAATTTGTTTTCGTACGGTACTCATTTAATATCTTCGGAACTAATTATCATATTATGCAAATCTAGCACAATATAGAAAGCTAAAAGATGAAGGAATAAAATTGTTCTGGTGACAAAATCTCGTACATTTAATAGTTTTTAAGTACGTTAGCCAAAAAGCGCGCGCGGAAAGCCTTCAAGTGGACATTTCTTGAAATGCTATAAAAACGGTCACGTTTTCGGAAATGAGTGTTCTAAAGTACATTGTAGAGCATCTACGCAGCTATCGATTGCGCCAAGAATCGCCGAAATCGGTGCAATATTAACGGAGATACGAATTTTTTAGTGTTTACCGGAAGTCGCATCTTGTGACGTCATAAAATCTATGAAGCACCCATAGGCAAGCTTAGGTATTTTGATATGTTGTTCAAGGGGTTCAATACTATCGATGTGCAAAAATTCAGCTTTACATCATTTTTTTTTAGGTTAAAACCTAAATCTCCTGGGCTAATTATAGTACAAGTGAAGAAACTAAGAATTTCGCTCACGCTCATGCATAAAGTGAGCCAAATAGTTTCTTCACGCGTGCTGTATAGCGTTTTGTTCAATCCTGCTACTAGAATTTCAAAAATCTGCTTTTTAAATTTCGCAATTTATGTTGGGTCAATCCTACCATGGAAACTTGTAGTTTCTTACTTGGATACGGAACGCGAAAGCGTTTGTTTTTCTCACTCATAGCAACGGGTGGGCGAAAATATTATTACAGTCACTTGTGGGCGAAAAAAAATTTCGCCCACTCTCAATTAATGTGCATAAGTGTTAAGTGCAGTTTTAATCAATATTAGATAAAAAGTGTTAATAACTACAAAACCGCTAAAGATAGGTATAGGGATACCTATAGTTTATCGATGCGTAAATTAAACCGCCTTCTAAATATGTAAAAATATACGGGGTGTTCGATTTGAAAAAAATGACTTCTTGGTGTTTGAAGTTTTTTAACTTTCCCACTCATTTTGAACGCCCTGTATAATCTGTGATAGGTTTGCAAATGTATTTTGTGAACCCTTATGGTTTTACTTCGTGTTTGTAAAGTATGAATGTTTTGCGTTCAAAGAAGAGCAAAAGGTGGGCTATTAAACATCCCTCTGCAAAGCGCAAATTTTTCAAAAAAATCATATCTCAAAAACAGTTGAAGATAGGTATAGGATAATCTAATACAGATTAACGCAGAATCGATTGTATAATCCAAAAATGCAATAATATAGGTATAGGGTTATAAGGCAGGTTGAAGATCAAAAAACAGCTAATAGTTTATTTCGGCGATTAGATACACGCCAGCGTAATATTTATTAAAAAGTTTTTATAGTTGTAAGTATAACGTTTCGTTCATAAATTGAACTTATTCATATACATTTTTAATCTTTATTAATTTGTTACTGGTGGTGAAGAAATTTTTGATAGCGGTAGTGGTTTGGTGGTGCGAAGTGGTATCTAATCGCCGAAATCCTACAAACTATTAGCTGTTTTTTGATCTTCAACCTGCCTTATAACCATACCACACAGCTAAAAAAAAGAATACTTCAAAATATATAGGGTGTTCCATTTAAAATAAGAAGATGGGTTTTTATTTATTTTTTTTTATTTATTTTTTTATTAATTTATTAATTATTTATTAATCCTTAACCTGAAAGTTTCAAATTCATAAGTAGCAAGGGACCCGAGACATTTCTAATGAACGGGTTCCGTGAAAAAGGTTTTTAGATTCACGTTGATATCCCTATATCTAAGCTTTTGGTAAATTTATTTAAATAAAATTCGTCTTTTTCTTTTACTATTTAATTAATAATAATTATATTACGTCAGAGATACCCTCGTTTTGGGGGGGCCGAAATCTGCAGAGTAGACTGTGCGGCTGCGAAGATTCAAATCAAAATCTGGAAGGTTGATGATAGTAAATTTTCTGGGGCACTCAAGGATTCTTCACTAATTTAATTTACATTATCATCACGACTTTGGAACAATTTTCCACCCCTTGACTTCAAAAAGATTCGTTTACCCATCACCTTTTCGAAATTAATGCGAACTTTAATTTTTTTTGTTTCAGAACAATTTTGAAGAGCGGCAAGACACCAATTTCTCCAGTGTTTTGATATTCTTCGGTATTGGGATCCCTCGGTTCTATACAAACGGGTTGGTATCAATCTCCCGTACTCAACTTATCTTATATACTATCAAAAAGCGTAAGTCCCTGTCGAGCATAATGGAAGCCATACAATTTCATTTGGGCGAGAAAAAATTGGAATTGGTCACCAAACCGATACCGGAAATTAAGGATCCCTACGAAATTTTAGTTAAAGTCGCCTATTCCGGTATTTGCGGTACCGACGTGCACATTATCGAGGTGAGTGTGTCACATTTAACTTTTAATTTTTAATTAGTGCTTATCGATCGTTCATTTTAGGGCCACCTTCCTTGTAACTCAAACGTTTTTACGTTGGGTCACGAATTTTCCGGTGTCGTCGTCGATGTTGGTAGCGAAGTTCACCAGTTTATAAAGGGTGACCATGTGGCAGTTGATCCGAATAAGTAAGTTTCGACCCCTCACTGGTTTCTTTAATCTCGATCGATTCTTACAGCAGTTGCGGTCGATGCCATTCTTGCCATTCGGGTGACCCGCACTACTGTAAAATCGGCGCAATTACTAACGCAATCGGTATCTATAAGGACGGCGGATGGGCCGAATACGTTCTCGTTCCCGAAAAGCAAGTCCACAAGCTAACCGAAGGCATTACGTTAGAGCACGGTAAGTTTTATGATCAAAAATTCGATACCTACAATTTATCGATTGCAGCCGCTTTAACCGAACCGATTTCGTGTTTATCACACGGATGGGATCTTATTTCTCCGATTACTATGGGTGATAAAATTTTGGTAATCGGTGCTGGAATTATCGGTAATTTATGGGTAGCTTTACTACATTTACAAGGACACAGAAGGGTTACCGTATCTGATTCGAATTTGTCTAGACGTGAGTTGCTGCAAAAGCTTAGTAAGTAACACGTACAATAAGGGGTTCATTAGTGTCGAGCTCTGCTCTTCGACATTGTGAGTTTTAAGGAGAGGACGAGGTTTGTATGAATGTTATCGATCAGAGTTGTTCGTTTATAAATAAAGGTAATAGGGGATATTTTTTAGGGAATTTTTTGGGGGCTGTGCAAGAGCTTCTCGGGCATGAAACGGTACGATTGAATTGAATGCTACATTTTTTTATGTTTCACCCTCATATTTTACCCTCAAATCTTATCACGTAATTTTTTTTATAGGTACCGGATTTGAATGTATAGCACCAGCCGAGTTAAGGCAACGACAGGAGAAAGATCCCAATTACTTATTCGACGTAATCATCGATTGTACGGGTTCGGCACCCGCAATGGAACATGCGTTTTCTTTACTAAACACAGGCGGAACTCTATGTATTTTCGGTGTCGCCCCACAACATGCTAAAATCAGGTAAGGTTTTATACCAAAAAACAACACTGTCAGTAAAACTCCCGATTGTTTTCAGTATTTCTCCTTTCGATATTAACAAGAAGGAAATTAGAATAGTAGGCGTTAACATTAATCCGTTCAGTTTTCCAAAATCGTTGGGTTTCCTAGAATCGTTAAGTGACAGGTAATTTTTGTGTACCTAATGGAGGGGGAGGCTAATTTTGTTTTTCGTTCGTTTGCAGATATCTTCAATTTGAGAAATTAGGTGTGAAAACGTTCCCGTTAAAAGATTACAAAGAAGCTTTAGAAGCTTTGAAGAAGAGAGCCATTGCAAAAGCTGTATTCAAACTGTGATCATTTTACCTAAACATTTATACAAAATTCAGTAGAAATTGTTTTCCTTAAAAAGTATTTGTAGCGTAATCAAATATTTTTAAATAATTGTGTTCGGTAGTAAAGTTAGTTAAATTTGTACATAGATTTTAGTCACGATATAAATGATTTTAGTTGCTAAAATTAATTAGCAAAATTTTATTTATCCAATGTGTGCCTATTATATAAGTTAATATTTTTTAAAAACTTTCTCTACCTTTATACCCTTTCTTTTTTGTTTTACTAAAAGTTATACAGCAAATGTGAAAAACTTTGAGGTAATTTCTTGTCCAAAATGCAGGGGTTTGGCTCGGATATGGCAAAGAAATCATCTGGTGGATCTTGTGTATTTGTAAAAAAGGCTACCTACTTTTCAGTTTATTAAACAGCCTTTGCCTACTTTGTTTTTATCAAATTTATTATCGGTGGGCTTTAGTTCTTAGTTACAAATAATAATGTCTTTATTATTTGTTTGCATAAACAACTGAAGAGAAAGAGAAACAAACAGTTGTTTGTTCTCTCTTCCACTGGGCCTTAAATTAACTAATATTAAGATTCAAAACAATTACAATATACAGTATGCTTTCTTAAATAATAGACAGAAAAAAGAAACATGTATAATTAGGTAGATACATTAAATTAATTGTACATGGGCTACAAAATGAATTAAATTAAGCACGTTGCTCAGTTAGTATTCTCCGCTGTAGTTGTTCTAAAACGAATGTTTAATGTACTACTAAATTATTATGTATTACTAAACTATGTAGGTATATAAAGACGAAGTATAGTGAATAGCAGCGGACCTACAATAGATCCTTGTGGTACCCCTTTGTTAATACCTGTGGTTAGGAAATGATATCGATTAGCAAGATAACTGGATATTAAGGTGGCAGAATCGAGATTAAAACCAATATATATTTCAAAACTGATAGAAGAAGATCGTGGTTGAGAGCGTCAATAGCTTTAGAGAGATCTAAAGTGGTTACGATAGATTATTCTCTATAGCTTTTAACAAATCATCATTGGTATTCAGTAAGGAAGTAGTACAGCTGAAGCCTTGACAAAATCCAGACTATGTCGCTGGAATCATTTTTTTCAATAAAATTGTTAATTTGTATGAACATTACTTTGTCTAAGACGTTTGATAAGAATGGTATAGGATGCTATAATCAATGGACCTCAAATCACTACATTTAACTGGATTATGTATCTTAAGTATTGTGTAAATTCCAGCGGGGGGGGGGGGGGGGGGGGGGGGGCAATTTGTTGTTGTTGGCGCGTGCAGGGTGTGCGCCGATCTTTATGTAGAAAATGGAACGTGCAGTGGTTTAACGGTTTTTACTTAACGAGATTAAACGAAAGAACAAATAACATAAAAAGAATAATAATAACAAATTATCAAGAATACAAAGTTAAAGAGCGAATGTAGGTACGTCACGCACTGTCTTCGTGGGTCGTGCAGATGCAGGGGTCGGCTATGAGGTTCGCTATAGCAGGGCCCAGCGGCCAGCGTCGAGGTCGATCGGCACCAGCTTCCATGATGGCCTCTTTTGTAGGCGTTGGCGGCAGCGGCGTAACGATAGGTGGTACCGGTGAATAACACGGTGAACTGGACCGCAGCCGCTTGCCTGGCGTACGTGGTAGCGGTGAACGCTTATCGTAACCAGGCTATTAACAACACCGGCGTCGGATGGTGGCCCCATATGACCAGGCTATTAACAACACCGGCCAAGGGGGTAGGAGACTCCTTCCAGGCTATTAACAACACCGGAAGGAGAATGACTTCCCGCACTTCCTGGATCGACGCGCGCACGCTTTTATACCCTGTCGGAGGCGCTTCGGCGGTGCTCGGTAGCGATTGTTACCCGAGCGCGCATTCGTTTCTATCATGTGGGGGTTTGACGTCACGTATGGGCGCGTCTACCGAGAACGGGGTTCGGCGCGTCATCGTGCGGGCTCGTTTTTGCCGCATTGTTCCCACAAGATCATCAGTTATTTCAACAATATGAATCAAATTAAAAAAGCGTTCGAGTACAGGGAGGGAGGGCAACTGTCCCCTCTTGCCCCTCTCACCCCCTCCTCACCCTTTCTCCCACTTAAAAGGTGCGAACAGATGATTATATTGATTTTGAACTTTATTTCTGGATGGACAATATGTTCATAAGGCATCTAATGTGATTCGCAATTGACGTTCTAGATAGAGCACTTATGGAGATTTCCCACAAAGCTAGAAGAGTTGCACGATGTCTTGAAGTTTTACTTGCAAGGGTCTGGAGTCGTTTTCTAGTGAGTTTTAACGTTTATTCTTTTTACCAGTTCGTTGGTAGATGGACGGTATGGTGTAATTAACTTTTGAAAAATACCAATATGGATTTGCAGAGACCATTATGTGAAAGAAATAATTATTGAATCATCAATTTGGATACGCTCCCAGGGCCAGTTACCATCTGGTTTGTACCAATAGGGCTTTTGGTGGATTCGTTTGAACGCACGCACAAATGTTTAAAACGCAATTATTTTGAAAAGCAATGAAACAGTTTGTTTAAAAAATGTTCTTAGTTTCATGACTACACTATAGCATTAATATGTTATTAATGGGAAGATGTGTGTGCAAAATATTATATCCGCTTTGAATCACTTCCAAGTACGAATCGAGAGTCGGAAAATATTACAATAGATTTTGCATTTTCGCAGTACTTGGAAATGATGAACGATAAGTGTTTGATAGGTGGTATTCTACTCGCATGTAATAGCTGTTACCTGTGCTGTAACCCACTCAGATGATTTACTACACTCGCCTTCGACTCGTGTGGCAAACTTCATCTTCGTGAGATGCAGACAATAAGGAAAAAAACTTTGTTTCCTACTGTTACCGGTTGACAACGTCGGTTTCGGTTTTTTAGCGGCAAGCGGGGACACTGGGATGTCAAGCGATGGCCACTTGTTTTCCAACGGTTCAACTGAAAACATCGTTTAGCATTTTCGTTTCTTAGTATTGTATAACTTGTGTTTTATTCGAAGGTAGTATCGATTTTAATTTACTGTTTTGCGTTTGTTAGCTGTGTAACTGAAACTATTTATTGCTTATTGTAAATTATGTGTCCCTAATATACATGTAACTTTTACCTACATGGTGTATATACCTAACACGGTTAAGATTTACGTTGTGGTTATCATGTAATTGTTTGTCACAAGCTTGATATGTGAATAGGGGATTAATAATTAATAATTGGTAATCAACAACATGTACTCCAAACTCCAATGCTCTTGCTATTGTTCACATATGATGTCTGTCGAAGACACCTGTTGCATTACCTTTTTAATATTTGATCGAATTCCTTGGCATTTCCACCAATAAGAAAAGAATGTTTCTAATCTTGCATGTTTCTACTAACCATTTCTCCCCTGCAGAGTTTTAATCAGGTGAAACCTTTAAATATGTCGTAATTACTTCTCGAATTTCAACTTTAGGCTACGAACTCCGTATGAGGAAGCCAGTCTACCCGAAGGACCGGATTAACTAACCCATTATCTTATGTTTTCAATGATGTGTGTTGTTGAATATGTAAAAGTGTGTTAATTGCCAGATTTCAATTTAATGTTCAATTCTATATTTGTTATGCATGGGTGCGTCTACAACCGATAGGTATATTGTTTTGTCACTCCTGATTGGTGCTCAGAGGAGTGACAACAAATTTAATACTTATGTCGGTTTGTACCTACTTGTACTTTTGTTTAGGCAGAAACCCGTAGTTGCCGCTCCTAACTTTTGGTGTATATTCATGTTAAAACGAAAACCCCAACACACTTGTTTTTATGTAGGTACCGATGTTATTTTTGTGTTTGATGTAAAGTGTCGCTGTTCTGCACATGTAATGTGTACTTGGTAAATTGCAACATTTGTTATTAATATTATCGAAGGCTTTCAACAATTCAATTTTTCATGTTACCTGTGTTAATATTGATCATTTGTCTGGTGTGGTACGTAATTTAATTGATATACCTACTTATGTAATTAATTGTATAAACGAGAAGTTTTCTTTCCAGTTCTTTCTTTTCGTTATTCGTCGATTGAACTTTCATTTTCGGATTGGTTTTACGAAACAACTACATTTTAGGAAAGTTAAATACTTAAATGCATTTTTAATGTTTACTGTGTGTTGTGATACTTCCTCCCTCCTATAGTTCACTGCCAGTATATTCTTGTTTCTTGCACACTAGGGGGACCTACTAGACGATTGCGATCACTTGCCAGGTATAAGTCGGGTTTGTCCTGGGTTTGCCGAGTAATTTAAATTGTAGAATACCACAGGTTTGTTTTGGAGAGAAAGTTGAGTTTCACGGCCATTTTTAAATAGGTATTCCCTCTCTGGTTTGAATTTTGTAACTGTAATGTGAAGTTAGCGAAGGACCTGGGGGTAAGAGCACTATATATGTTTCGTGCTTCCGTGAATCCAAAAATTAAGTCCTCCCAAGAAACTACCCCATGGTGCTGTGTCGCGATCTTAAGCCCGTCTTACATGGTCAAATTTCTACATGTATTACATGTATCTCTGTTGTTTTACATAGTGATATTTCTACATGTAGGTACCTACTTTTACATCAAATTTTACAGGTCATTTGCGTGTATTTTTTGGGTATTATAGGCACTTTTCAACTAAAAAGTTTTACTCCACTTTTGTAAAACTGTTATGTTCATAAATTTCCGTCTAAATTCATAGTATTTTTATGTTTATATAATAATAAGCATCTTTTTTACTGTTACTATTATATTTCAAATTACAAATAAAGCCTGTGGATCTTCAAATTCCAGCTCCTTATTAGCTAACGCCAGACTTCCTCGTTTTTTTTTCTTATCTACCCATTTTTAAATCCAGCATTTCCGGTTTCTTACTTTTTTCCTTTATCAACACCATTCTACAGCGAAAAATGTATCTAGTGCGCGAAATGCCACTTTGGTGATCGAGAACTGATTTATTTAACGAGGCGCAGCCGAGTTAAAAAAATAGTCGAAATCACCAAAAGTATTTCGCGCACGAGTTGCAAACAAAATTTTTTCTACAAACGCAAACGAAACGTGAAGAATTTGACAATTATTTTAACGTTAAAATACAAAACTCTCATCTAGTTTGCGTCCAGTGCGTACTTCGCGCCTGGCGCCGTCATTTCGGGCACGCTGTCATGGTAACGTAGGTAAGTGAAAAAAAGGGTCACTTCGCGTGTTGTTATCGATGCGCAAACCTTGTCATTTTTTGACGTTTGTAGAAAAATGTATTATATCCTTTCGTATATAAAAGAACTAATTGTATCAAATAAAAACTTTATAAATATCGTACTTCACGTTATTACCACTACACTCTATTGACAACAACATAACTGCCTATAAAAACTCCATTTTCTACATTTAATTTTCATGAAATCTGTACCGTGTAAAACAGGTTTTACACGTAGAAATTCATCGACTTGGCAACGTCGGAAGCTACGGCTTAGCTTCCGACGTTGCCAAGTCGATGTAGAAATTTGACTATGTAAAGCCCGCTTTAGATTAGGAAAAGTCGTGATATTTCACTTTGAACTACTTGGAATCATTGAACTATATTTACTATAGTTCAATGCTTGGAATTCGTTAACGTATCGGTTACAAGTGCACTAACTGTAGTTGCAACTTAGAAAAAAAAACCAAAAACCTTCTCGTTCTTAAGTTACAATCAAAATTTGAATGTTTTCAAGGTTTTTTCTAAAAATTTAAGAATTTAATTTACGGTAGCTCACATACACGCATCGGTAGTTACAATGTATCTGACGTTTGCGATCAATAAAAATGACATTATTCCTATTTAATTTTTTCATTTTAAAAATTATATGAGTCATTTTGATAATTATTTTTAATGCCGAGAAAATATCGCCAAACTTATCGTAAAATGGAAGATACGAATGATATAATCGACGATGTAACCGTCGTGGACGTATACGATATTGCATCAGATATTGGTAAGGAATGTGAGAAAATTATTGACCTTTACGGAGCGGATGCCGTTACTTCCTTAATGCCAAAGGTGATAAGCGCTTTAGAATTATTAGAGAATTTAGCCGTTAATAATGAACGAGAGAATACCGAACTTTTAGAATTAAAATCGAAAATATCGCAATTGGAGAACGATAAAATCGAAAAGGCGGAATACAGACAGAAGTTTGAAAAGGTAAGCCGATGTACGGGTGTTTCGATATTAATAACTCTAAGTTTGAAGGAGTTGGAGGCGATCGAGGAGCAATGGAGGTCAGAATCGAAAGAGTTACTTGCACTCGTATCACGCTTACAAGAAGAAAATCGAAAACTAGTCAAAGTGCAAGGGACGTCGCAACTTCCCGAACGGATTTCGCCTACAGAAATTGTGAACAATAGTGACATGTTACAAAAGTTACAACTGTCGCTCGAGAAACAACGCGACGAAATTCGCGCAAAGGAGAAATTACTGCAAGAGAAGTGCTATGATATGGAAAAGGTAAGAGACTTCAGTTGATGCGAGGACGTAATCGTAAGTTGTAGATGAAGACGCAAGTCGATAGGCTTACAAATAGCAGTCGGGAATTACGTCGTAAGCACAAAACCTTACAAAATCAAGTCCGAACTCTATGCGACGAGCGTGCGGATTTTTTAGTACAGTTGCAGGATCAACAACGCGATATCACAGCACTTAGGCAAAGGTTGGGATTAGCCCAGAAAGAAAACGAGGATCTTGCTAAGGTTTGCACATAAACTTAGTTCAATATTTGACCAGTGGCGGCTCGTAACTAGAAATAGGTGACACAGAATTTATACAATCATCTCTCACAATAATGAACATTTAATATTAACGATCAGGGTAATATATTTAAGGATGTTATATAATCCGTAAATCGCTAGTGAAGCAACACTTCACTTGACAAGCCGCCACTGCATTTGACTTAATAATAGCACAGATGTACATTACATCTGTGATAATAGTTGCAATACCGAAAGATTAGAACGCACACGTACCTTCCCACTGCTGACCGAACTCCTTTGGGCTCAGCTCGCAACAAACCCTTCATTTCATCTTTGTTGTTCAGATATTTAATAATCGTGTTCTCTCTTACATGAGTTCTTTTCATGTAGATATACCGGGTGGTCCAAAAGCCTGAAGCAATATTTGCAAAATAATTATTTTTGGAAAAATCTCTAGCACAGGTCAATTTTTTTATTTTGTGTTGGGCACATTTTAGCATAACATTTATTTACCAAAAACACAAGTTGGCAGGCCACGTGCCATTTTCTAACAAAAATTTAAATGGAAAAGTTGGCACATGTGGTACATCTTTGGAAAGCTCTTAACAATGGGAATTCAAATCGCAAATTTTAAAACAATCGATTAAGGTATAATAAAATGGCGACCTTTTCAATAGGTTACTTTTTTCTTTCTGGAACACAAATTTTTCAAAAAAAAAACATTTCAAAAAAGCACATTTTATTTCTGTAACAAGGTAATCAGACGTAATTTGAATTCCCATTGTTAAGAGCTTTCCAATGATGTGCCACATGACTCGCTTTGCCATTTACATTTTTTTTACAAAATGACTGCCATCTGTTTTTAGTAAAAAAAATTTAATGCTAAAATGTGCCCAACAAAAAATAAAATCGACCTGTGCGAGAGATTTTCCAAAAATAATTATTTTGGAAATTTTGTTCTAGACTGTTGGACCACCCAGTATATAGCCACTCCTTCTGTTCAACTCCTTGTTTGTAATTTCATACTGACTTATTGCTGCTATTTCAACCCAATTTATA
Organism: Pyrocoelia pectoralis; assembly: GCA_036250285.1. Lineage (NCBI taxonomy): Eukaryota > Metazoa > Arthropoda > Insecta > Coleoptera > Lampyridae > Pyrocoelia > Pyrocoelia pectoralis. The sequence goes on from CM070083.1 coordinate 6,288,162, forward strand.
AGGCTTTTTCTAGCTTTAAGCACAACCTTTTCCAAGCTCTGGTGTCGTGCATGGCACCTACTGGAAATTTCCATTACTTTATTAAGGTATAATTTCACTCAGACCGATCCTCAAGGGACTGCGCAACTCGAAATTTAAATTAAGCAACTATAATATAAATGGAACTATGGGAACGCCCTTTATTTTAAGAGAAAAAAAATGTACCTACTATCTGTTTACCCAACAGAAATAGTTAAGCTCCTCCCACTAAATTTTTGCTAGTGTAAGTAGCGATCAGTTCTACACCCATAAAATTATAAAAATAATAAATGAGAGATTAACAGCAAACTGAGGCAAGTAACGACGCAGGTACTGTAAACACTCGTTCAAACACCAAAACGCATACTGATGTCAATACAGTTACGCCAACTACAACAATTAAAAGTAAATTGTTTGATTGTTGCGCGTCCAAAATTCGACCAATAAACAAGTGACATTTAAATGTGGCGGTAATTTTTGGGGAGGAGCTTAACTATACCCTGTTCAAGTCACCAGCCGTTGCACGTCATAGCTTAAAACTTACTAAATCAATGACGTGCAATCAGCGTTGTCAAATGTACGTGTTGTCAGGCTGACATTTTTAGGTTAGGAACAAATAGATACTGTATACCTTAGATTAGGAAAGAGAGTGGATAGTGCACGCCCTATGTACGCATACACTCGCAAGTGTGACTGAAATCAAGCGATCTCGCCATTACTTTGGAGTCAAACAAAGCGTTTCTGTCATTGTGACGTTTGGTGTTTTTATTGCAAACGCGCTTAAATAAAGAAGTGACAGTGATCGGTATTATAATGGTTGTATGTGCATCGTTATCGTGCAACAGTCGTACGGAGAGAAAAGAGCCAGGGATTTCATTCCACAGGTAAAAAGAACTGAAATTAATTCATGTTTTTATAACTAGATTATTACCAAAATCAAAAGTTTAAATGAAACGTTTCGAACGCCTTTTGCCAGTGGCGTAGGTCAAAAATTCTCAAATCCTTTAAGTAATAAACGCTGTAAATTGATTTTCATAATCTAAGAATTGATCAGTACTTCCACATTGACGACCGCTTACGTTTATTTTTCCTAATAAATCGAAAGTTTTTCCTTAATATACCATATACAACACTTTGCCATTACGTGATGTGATGTGGAAGTACTAGTAATTGCAATTATTTGTAGTGCTTTATTATGATAAACTATTATCTTCATAGCAGTGTAGGTACTTATGCTTAGTTATATGTTGTAAGACTTGTTTTTGTTGTTGTAGATTTTATATGCTATACTGCATTTGGTAAGATCTTTGCTGTATTTTAGATTTCCAAGGGATGAAACAATACGTCAACAGTGGATTAAAAATATGAAACTGCCATATGATTGGTCCCCAGCTGAGTATCATAGATTGTGCAGTAAACACTTTGAAGAAAAATTTTTTTATCGCACTAATCATAAAGTAAAATTATTGAATGAAGCCGTTCCTACTTTTGAACAAGTGCCACAGTATTTACAGACGATAACTGTAAGTTCACAATGAGTGTAATGATACAATAAATGTTTTATCTTAAAGTACTATTTATTAGGAAAGAAGATCGCGCAAACGCAGTCACGTCGCCAGTCAACCAGCTGTACATTCTGGGTTTCCATGTTCTTTACGACCTGACCATGTAATTCCGTCGACTTCGAAACAACATTTTCTAGCTCATACAACTGCACAACAGGATCCGGCAGTTCCATCCACATCTCAGCAGGAAAAATCAGAACCAGACACACCTCGTAAAAAAAACTGCGCCGGCAATTGTTTATGGAAAAGTTGAAAAGCAAAAACAAAACCCAGAGGATAAAAGTGTTGGGTCAGTCGTTGAGGAGATCAAAAAAACGCATGTGGTCGTTAAAGCAGTGCGTCAAGAGTCTTGAAGAAAAAAATTTGGTATCAATGGAAAACTGTAAATTACTTTCAAATATGACTAGGGTAAACAAGGAACTATTAGCCCGGAAAATAGGAAAAAAAGTGAAATATCCGCCTGAATTGAGAAAGTTCGTCATGACTCTAAATTTTTTTTCTCCAAAAGCATATGAATACGTACGCACTATCTTTGATACGTGTCTACCCCACAAGAGTACCATAGGAAGATGGTATAAAACTGTTAAGGCTGGGGTTTCCTCCTCAGTATTCCTTTCGACATACATAGTTTGTTTAAAACTTAATAGTTTTAAATGAAACTTGGAAATCGTGTAGTTGAAAGTCTGTTCAACAACATGGGCTATTTTATTTTTCATGCAAATGTAAAGATATAATTGAAAAAATTATGAAATTTGACATATAATTTTCTAAAACGTTTTAAAATAGCTTAAATCGTATAACATAGTGTGCAGTAGCATCATATGTAATATGAATGGATTTTGTGGAACCATTTTGAAACTGTGTATGTCGTAAGTTTTTCCCATAAGCGCAATGTAAAATTGAATAAAGTGCCATTATTTAGTCACGAAACGCACTCGCAGGAGTGTACAGTATTGCCCACAGATTGCAGCACCTGTGAAATGCAAAAGTGGATGAACACGGATGCTTTTCATGAAATTCGTACGTTTTTCTTGTAGTTCCTTTTTTAAAATACAAAGACAACAATATTATTCTGTGCAATACAGTAACTGATAGCGAACCACTTCTTTTAGGTATTAGATTACCGATGCGGTCATGCTTTTTTTGTGGTGCAAACATTCTTTGCCTTTAGATATTATTTCATTTTTATGTAAATAAATATAACTCAATGATTCTTAAATACCTATTTTAATATAGGTAAGTCACGATTTTAATGAGAGTAGTTAAAATACAAAGGTATAAGTTAATAAATCGTAATGTTTTACATATTATAATATTATATTATGTTACAGTTTAGTACCTAAAGTGTTAATTAGACTGTTTTCGTTATTCGTCGAAGATGAATCACTTAAATATAATCTATAATAATCTAATTATACCTATACGATAATTACGTTTTAACGAGAAATAAAGCGCTAAAATAAGCCAAACCTACCAAATTTTTGTTATAAGACCGATTGAGATGAGGTTTTTTGCATTCGCTTCCTAAATTCAATAGGAAACTTTGTACCTACTTTTGATCATGCTTTTTTTCCAAATTACATTTGTGCAGTGGAAAATGCATCCTGAAAAATGCATTTCATAGAAAAAATTCATAACTTCGTTATAAACTTCTAGAATCGACTCATATTCGTGTTCGCAGAGGTTTTCGAGGTCGCTGATCCCGAATATGACCTCCAAATTTACTCACCGCCCACCTGGAGCTCAGGATGGCAGAGAGACGTCATCTCCGAAGCTTTTTCTGAAATTCACTCTCAAATGGTTTTAGATATCTCATCCGGGGTTTTTTTAGGTTACAGATTCCAAATCTGGTATCGACAATCGTCCCCCGCGTTGCCGCGTACTATGGTGCCCCGCGTCCGGGCATCAATGTCACTCTTTGGAGTTTCACTCAAGTTTCAGTCCTATAGAGTATAGGGAACAGAAAATTGTTTCCGGAGTTTTTTGGGTCGCTTAGATTGAATCTGGCACCGGATACTTTCTAGCGGATACCTGGTACACCACACCGGGGCATCAACGTCATCCTCTGGAGTTTCGCTTGCATTTTCGCTCTTACAACAAAAATTTGGTAGGTTCAGTGTGGTTCAGTGCTTTATTTCCTCGCCTATTTCTGATCATTTATAAAATAAATTAGCAACATTATTCAGCACATAATATTCATTATCTTACTTTACAAAAATTCATATGTACTAATAATTTTTCAAATGTGAACCTTGTAATTTATTTATTTCCTTTGCGATATACAATTTGTTACCCCGAACTAAAAAGCGCTCCACGGCACCTGACCTTTGCAAAGTTGTAAAAATGTTTATAGCGGCATAGGAGTGTAACATATGCAATATTTTGGTACATTTTTGTAGGTCTCTCAAAAATTGTGAGAATCGAAAATTGATTAATCGATTTCTGAAAAAATCGATCGGGATTAGTCTAAAATCGCGATTAAATCGATTTCCGTGTCTATGAAAATCGTTCGCTAATCGTGTTCGAACGAATCGATTAATCGATTTGTTTGAAATTTTTGCCAGCACTTGCATACATCAATTTAGGAATTTTAACAAAGTTAATTTAAGTACAGAATTTTTTGACGCAGTAAGGTTCCAAAGATGGAATAGAATATGTATTATTATAAAACCACAGTTTTACATCAAAATTTGATATGGCGTCTAGCCGGAATTTTGGATTTTGCGTTTACCCATTTTTCAGGTTTATTTTGCATTTCTCGCTGAAAATGGTAGTAACCAAATTTGTAGATAATTAAATTCTCTAACTTTTGTCTTAACAATTTTGTTGTAAAATGATTATTTATTGCTAATAATGAGCAAAGTGTGAAAAATTAGGACATTGACCGAGTTTTTTCAATTTTTGGACCATTTTTATTAAAAATAGGTGACACATTCAAATGACAAAGTTGTAGAATGTAGAGGACTAAATTCGCTACAACTGTCGTAGAAACAAGTTTTTCGTACGACGCATGAATCACGCCCGGAAATATGCTGAACACACAGGCATGACAGAAGCGACCCAACTCATTTCCGCACCACCGCACAGTAGAGGTAGAGTTTTCGGTGCATTTTTTTATTTGGTTTCCCCAGTTTCTTCGAAGCAATTCTTCTGTAATTGCACAGTCAAATCGTCAATACTTTCTGTGTCATATTCCTTGTCGATTTCATTGGGAAATAAATTGAAATTGAAATTGATTTCGCTGGTCACAAGAGTGCACGAATAAAATAAAATAAAATGGAGCAATGTCCTAATTTTTTAGACTTTTTGCTCATTATTAGCAATAAATAATCATTATACAACAAAATTGTTAAGACAAAAAAGATAGAGAATTTAATTCTCTTCAAATTTGGATACTACCATTTTCAGCGAGAAATGCAAAATACGCCTGCCAAATGAATAAACGCAAAATCCAAAATTCCGGCTTGCGCTTGACGCCATACCAAATTTTGGTGTAAAACTGTGGTTTTACATATGATGGAATGTTGTCGAGGATGATTGGGATAATAAAAGTATCAGATATCGTCGCGTTTGGCAGAAATAATAAATTTATCCCTTGCTTTATGAATTTGTGAAAATCAACAGTATACACGTCTCTATTTTTAGATCATTTCCTTCATGTTTCAAACTTTCAAATAAATCAGTGTGTAAAATTTATTTCCTAATATCATAATTATGTAATATCAACTTCGTTTATTCATTTGATATTTCGCTTTCAAAGTGTTAAGTCGTAAGTGTGCGTTGGCGTAAATGTAAGATACATAGAAGACCTTGACCTGCTCATTATGATTACAGAAGATTCATACCAGGAAAGCATTAACCGATACCAGTAATTTTGCATTCTCTGCATAATATCTTTCACTCAACGATATTACGCATCCTGATTTACAGAATTGCAAAGGGTGACACCTACAGCATATTTATTAAAATTGATATATTTTTCTGTAATTTTAATATCTGATTTATGTGTTGCCTAACACATAGAACCGATGCGAGCGCTCATTGTGGTCATGAATCGTTACAGCTGTTGGAGACCCCAGCCTTAATGCCGACCCAGGGTTTAGCACTGAAAGTTTAGAAACATTAAAACAACATGTGGCAGCGACGTCAAAGCAAATAGTTGTTCCTTAGTTATAGATGAAATTGCGATAAGGAAACATTTAGAGTGGGACGGGAAAAAATTTCACGGATACGTGGGCTTTGGAGTAGATTTGGATGATGATTCCGCGTCGCTTGCAAAAGAAGCATTTGTTGTCATGGTGGTGTGTATCAATGGTACGTGGAAAATACCAGTAGGATATTTTTTTAGTGATGAGTTGAACGGTCAACAAAAAACGTTCATTGTTACACAAGCAATAGGGCTCGTTCTGGAAACAGGCGCTTTAGTGAAATCATTGACATGTGATGGTGCAGCTTCCAACTTATCAATGGCAACACTACTAGGTTGTAACCTTCAACAACCAAATACAAATACCACGTTTGTGAGTAATTCAAAACTTGTTCGGTTCTTTTTAGACCCGTGTCATGTTATTAAACTGATACGTAATACTCTTGGCGACAAAAAAATCTTCGTTGATGATGAAGGGCAACTAATAAAATGGGACTACATCAGTTCATTGCATCATTTACAAGAATCTGAGGGAATGCATTTGGCAAATAAACTGCGCCGAGCCCACGTGCATTTCTTTAAACAAAAAATGAAAGTTCGACTGGCAGTACAGCTACTTAGCGAATCGGTTGCCGACTCTTTGGAGTATTGTGAGCAAACTTTGAATCTTCCACAATTTCAGGGTTGTCAGGGTACCGTGAAATTTATTAGAATAATCAACACATGTTTTGACATTCTTAATAGTAGATCTATAGTTGCCCCGTCTTTTAAAAAAGCTTTGTGTGCAAAGAACATTGAACAAACTACTATATTTATTCATTACGCGACGAATTATCTTTCACACCTAAAACTGTTGGATGATCAACCGCTTATAACTTCCACACGAAAAACGGGTTTTATCGGGATGATTGCGTCTTTATCAAGTGCTTTAGATTTATACAACGACATTGTTGGATCAGGGACATTAATGTATCTCCCGCTATATAAAATTAGCCAAGATCATGTGGAGCTATTTTTTCGTCTATAAGGTCGCGTGGAGGATGGAATAATAACCCTACTTGTCGGCAGTTCACAGCGGCCTATAAACGCTTATTAGTGAGAGCCGAGATACGAGAAGGGGGTTTAGGTAATTGTTTACCTTTAGAACAAATCTCTATTTTACACGCCTCTAGCAGACCAGGTGCAGCAAACACCTTACTTGCTACACCAGAAGCTGTCATCAACGGAAGTATACCCTTAACTGTGGTAGCTACTGAAGATGAAAATTTAGAACAAATATTTGAAGAACACAGTTACATCGTCAATCAACATATTATGTCCAAATGTTCCGAGCAAGTTATTATTTATATAGCAGGTTTTGTTTCTAGAAATTTACAAAAGACCATTAAATGTGAAAGTTGCGTTGGTGCTCTGTCTGGAAACAAAGACAATTTTTTGTTTTCATTAATCTCGCAAAAAAACCATGGTGGTTTGATTTACCCGTCTCAAGACGTTATACAGATTTGCCGAAAAACGGAGATCTCTCTACGTGCTCAATTACACGACATACACAACCCACGTCTGATTCTAATGTTGTGCACAAAAGTTGTGCGCTTTTTTTTAGATCGGCAGGTTTTTAGATGTTTAAATAGTCATATTTTAGAAAATACTGTGAACCATTTGTATTATTTGATACAGGCAATTTGTAGAATGTATTTAAACATTCGGCTACATTTTATTGGTAAATCTATGTCACAGAAAGATTCAATTCGTAATCATCTGACTAAGATGATATTATTTAAAGGTCAATAAACGTTGTTCTCATTTTGTGTTTAAATTATCCAAAAAAATGTGATTCGAAAAGAACGCAAGTAGGTAGGTGTCTTTCTGAAGTTCCTTGCATTTTTTGAGGATGTAACACCGTATATAGTTCTGTCGATAGTGCGCCGCCTATGGTATCCAGAGTTTTAATTTTCTCTATGGTGGTATCCTTGCTTTGGAGTCATTTGGTCACAGTTAGAACGTGTGTGTGCGCTATCCACTCTCTTTCCTAATCTAAGCTGTATACCTATGTAATAATAAAATACAACAACTAATGTAGACATAAACAAAATAAGAGTACTGATAAGTACTGTTTTTAGTAAGGCAATTTTAAAAAAAATAGCTTAAGTGCGTACCGGTGAATTTAACAAAGTAAACAAAACTTGACGTGACAACATCGAGATATTTTATGAGTTTATATTCGTACTACGTTTTATGTTGTAAGTACGAACTGCAAAGTGTGCGACAAGGATAAAATATGGTCGCTAACCCTACACGATTAATAACTTTTAATACCAACTGTACTTACGATGACATTTTGGCTTTAATGCAAATTTTATTAAAGTTGTTTAGTAAATTATAATTATAGTATTGGTACACGAATAATGACGTGCAACGGCTGGTCACTTGAACAGGGTATATTTTTGGTAGACAGATATTAAGTGTCTGAAGTTCAATTTTAATGAGAAAATCGCAAACAGAATTCGGCTATCTTTAATCGTTTCGATACTAAGGAGCGTTTCTGTCCATCGCGGTAGACAATTTTAATACAGTGTGTTTGTTTTTTTTATACGACCCTAAACTAAATATTTTGGTAACAGTTTAGAATCCAGGGTCATCCGAATTTCAGGGAAAAACTTTAGGAGCGATAGAGAAGGTGGGCTCCTTATATTTTTTTTGTTAAGAACTTAATTGTAAAGTTACAGTCTACTGTTCAATAGGTGACGTTACAGGCATGAATTTGTAATTAAAAAATAAATGTGAAAGAAATAGTAAAGCATGACGGATAACCTATAAAAGAGAAATAAAAGTTAACACAAGTTGCACAATTCAAAATTGTTTTGAAAAAATGATAATACAAATGTAAATATTGATCCCTTTATAGCCCCTATGGGGCTATAGATCCCTTTTTATCAAAGCGCCACCTATGGACAAATCCGCCAAGTTTTGACATTTTGCTATTATTTATTTATTGAATTTTTAAACAATTTAGTGACTTACAGTCATTATGTTATAGCTTTTCTTAATTGTCTGGTAATACTCTCTGATAGGGGAAAAATTGAAATGGCTTGGTGCATGGCCCCGTATTCTAAATAATTACCAATTTCTTCGTACGTACCAAAAGTAGTAAAAAGAAATCCATTATTTGTGCATGAAATTTAAGGCTTTCATTACAATAGTTGGAATGATTCTATATAGGTCAAATATGCGCTGTTTTGTTCGATAACTTGTTACCATCTTGAAGGTAATTTCATTATTCCTCTCTCATAGAAGCCCTCCTCCCTATTGGCACAAATTGACAGTCTATTTTCACAACCCTCTCTTGAGGCGAATTTTTCACCAACAAAGTCGTTCGCCATGGACAGGAACAGGTGGTAATCACTTTGTGCCAGGTCCAGACGATAAGGTGGATGCATAAGAACCTCCCAACACAGCTCCCAGAGCTTCTGGCGAGCCACAATCGAAGTGTGGCGTGGCGTTGTCCTAATGGAACACAATTTCTTTCTTATTAGTTAAAGCTGGCCGCTTATGGGCGTTTGCTTCTATCAAACGATCCAATTTGTGACATTACAGTTCCTAATTAAGAGTTTTACCGTAGGGGAGCAGCCCATAGATGATTCCCTGCCAATCTCACCAAACACACAGCAAAACCTTAATTACATTTTCTCTGGAAGTGTCATCCTCACAGTTAGCACAACACTTTCTTGATTTTTTTACAATAACAACTTGTAAAAGTGACTCAACTCTCCCTCTTTCCCCACCACGCCATCTTCCCTTTCAATTCCTTTTTTCTACCGTCTCCATCCATCCTATTCCTTCCCCTGTCTCCCTACAATCTTTCCGGCCTCTTTCCTTAGCTCCTCACGTTCTCCTAGCATATGCATAAGTTCTCCCTTCCCATTCCAAACAACCTACATCTTCTTTTTCTTCTTCTTCCCTTTTCTCACTCTCTTCCTTCCTTGCCACCATTCTCTTCCTTTTGTTACTTAATCCTCCTCTTAGATACTGCGGTACCCCATCACCATACTTCTCATTATATCTTCCTTCTCCTTCTTTCTGCAATATCCTCTCTTGTATTCGCCCCACATCCTCTTCTCTTGCTTAGCCTCTCCTACACCATCTTGATTACAATGTATTTACTTCTATTTGTAGTCAGATGTATCATATCCCAGTAACAAGGCAGTGTACGATTTGGATGATCCCAATCGGCCACGCTTCACAACAGCAGAGCTCAAAGACATTTTACATGAGCGAAATGAACTAAAGGCGAGAGTTAGCGATTTAGAAGATGAGCTGGAGACCTACCGTCCCAAGAATGCAGCTGAATCGTAAGCCCCTTACCATTATGTCTTTCGTTTTTTTTTATTTTATTTTTAGAAAATTTAAGTTGTTAAAGAAAGTAGACATTCCCTCGGAACCGTTAACGTAATAACATAAGGTGTTTATTTAACAGATATCCGCTCATCTATTTCAAATTTTAGGCCAGTCGACGAGGACGCGCCAGTTCAAGGTCCGTTACCTTACGAACCCGAAGACGCTCCTTGGAAACGATCGTCCGAATCGGGAATAAGAAAGTTGTAAGTATCGTAAGAAGTCGATTCGAATTGTTTTCTAAACGCTTTTGTCAATAGTTTTCGGAAGTTATTTTCCGAGAGTAGCAGCAGCGGGAGTAGTTTTCCTAGACGTAGTCTTTCCACACTCACAAAGATGGCTCTGTCCGCTACTGATGAACCGATACCTGTTTAGAGATGAAACTTTGCGTACATTGCTTTACAATATAGATTTGTCAGGTAATCTACAACGTTTGTGATCTTCCCAGTTTTTTATTTCTTATAGAAAAATCACTCTTTATAACATTTTTTTCTGTGATAAGTCGTAGGATCTGAACCGAGTTTCTTTTTCACACAATACTCGACTCTCTCTGTTTGTTTATACGGTACTTTCACCACCATTTAATGATGAATTTTGTTTATGCACAATATTGTGTATTGTACAGGCTTGTGCCAAAGTATAAGATATTTGTATTATGTACATGTCATTGTAAGATAGATTAGATGTACAGGTTGTAAATGTAATTATGTTACAAGATAGGATATTACCAAAAAATTTGTTGCTTAATTACCTTTACATCTAAGTGTAAATCGTATACATTAAATTTTAAATATCAATGTAGTTCTTTATGATACCAAAAATTCTTTAGGTAACCATTTTTGTAGCTGCTACTGCATACTTTAGTTTTCGTACAAATTAGCATGATAAATTCTGATTTAATCACTAATATCATCTGCGATCATAACAGGTTCGAAATGCAAAACTTGTGACAACTACGTTAAGGTGGAACACGCCTGTTTTAACTCGTTAAAATGATATGGTCATTGGTTATTTAAAAAAATTACTGCTACCAAAAAATAAGTACGTTAAAGGTTAAATAGTATATTAAAAAACAAGTTTCATAAGGTACGTTTTATGGCACGAATCAAAGTTTAGAAAACGAGTGGCGCAGCCACGAGTTTTCTTAATGATGAGTGCCATAAAAGCCTTATGAATGAGTTTTTTATACTATTTTTTAGAATTTGCGCCTTTTGCAAGCAATTTTAAATAAATATTTGACATTATCAAAATCTAGGGAATTTTTTAGAGATTGGAACTACATACTACTTTTCAAATTGTCAATTTAAAATTTATTTAAAGGTTAACTACAGTATTTGCTATGAATAGAGCAATCCAACGCGCTGTCAAATCCTTTTAAAAATGGCGTCTGTAGGACACACAAGGCATTTGTTTACATAGAAACGTGTATGTTGTATCGAGTTTTCACAAATAATTCTAAAAAATAATCATGGTTTTGTTTTCCTGTGTGGTGATTGCGGAAGCAGAGGACAACCTGATCAAGTGCAATTTTTCAGAGTACCTGCAGAGTTACATTTTAAGCATAAAATTCAGTATAATGAACTTCTCCATTAAAAAGACAACAGTGGCGTAATGCAGTTAAACGTGAAGATGTAGACGATAAAAAAGTGAAATATACTTTCTCAGCAAAAAATCAAATTTTATTAACATTAAGTTACGTTTAAATTTAGATTTTAAAGCCGTACAGATGGTACAATTTGTCGTACGACTTGGATCGATAACTCAAGTCTGAATGATAAGTAATCATAATCGTACTGTGTGTAGCCTTGTCGTGTGTCGTATCGTAAGTCGAAATCGTATGGGATGGTAGTATGAACCTGCCATAAAACTTGGCGTAGGTACTACTCGATTTGGGACTTCCAGATCGTATCGTGTGTATGCAGTTTTGCGATGTCTGACAAACTTTAGTACGACTTCAAGGAAAAACAGTCGATTCTTTTGTGTGTAACGTTTATACCAATTGGTTTATACTTACTTTTATTAATTGATTCTAAACATAAAGATTTTTGGGAAGGATTTATAAACTTATAAAATTTATGGACTGTGCGAATAAAATTAAACCTAACTCCAGTTACGAAGAGTTGCTGAAAAAGTATGTACAAGGAAATATGCCCCAACGCCACACTAGATATTTTGAAAAATAAGATCACTAATATTATTTTATAGTTTGCCACATTTGTCGTTTGACTTATCGTTTACGTTTGTAGGGAATTATACCTACGACAAGTTAAAACGATACTTATCGTACTACACGTTGTACGACAAATCACACCGTCTGTAGGGCTTTTTAGCATTTACGTTTAGAATTAGCGCTAGTACAGCTGCTACATACTTTAAGAATGTTTTATGCATGTGATGTTTTTAAGATTGAAGAAGTTTGTGTTTCGGCCTACAAGAGATGTTTTAAAATGAACTCTACCACAGTTTTTTAAGGAGGCCAATCATGAAAACAACAGTAATTGTCGATTGCTTTGAAATAAAATAAATAAATATTAGATATCTTCACTATATTTATCATACCACTTGTCTATTTGCACAATAATACCAAAAATGTATACACAACGCTTGTAAAATATCGCAATGTGTGTCCTACAACAATTTTTTGAGGTTATGGTGTTGGATTGCTCTATTAATTCGGTAAATACCAACTTAGTAAAATTAAATTGTAGCGGTTTTATTAAAACACCCAAATGTCTATTAAAGCACGCAAATGACGTCATTTGAGTGCTTTAATAGGATCTATTAAAGCACTCAAATGACGCGAATTCTAAAAAGTACGTTAAACTGATAAAACTGACAATCACGCCCCTTTTTCAAAATTTTTTTTACTATTAGTTGCTCCCCAACGATCAGCGTTAGCGCGACGAACTAGATTTATCACATTATCTTCTATTAGTTAACAACCAAAAACTGAAAACGTGTCAGTTCTTGAAACTTCTGACGGATAAATAGTATTTAAGTAAGGTCAATTCTAACTCAGTTCAAGGTCACGAGGGCCCTTGGCGGTGACTTTGAAAACTAAATAGAGGTCATGCATAATGTAAGGCCGATCCTCAACCAGTTCATGGTCACTGCGCCGGGTGGCGACTTTAGGAACTCAGTTAGAGATCAAATGGCTTGTACAGGAACAGACTCGTTTATGTTTGAACAGATAAACGGGTCTGTTTACAGGAACAGATATCCTATAGAAATCATTTGACTTGTATTTACTTCTCAAAGTCACCGCCAAGGAGAGTCGTCACTTTGAAGTAGATTAGGATCTGGTTTACATTACGAATGACGCCATTTAGTTTGCAAAATCACCACCAGGAAGCGTCATCACCTTGAAGTGGATCAGAGTCAGTAGATTAATAGAGTACCGCAACCTCCGCCATTTTTAGTCCTTTCCGCGCTTCACTCACTACACGCTCAGTAAAGTAGATGATGTTTTGACTAAATTTTTCGGAATATAATAAAAAAAATACACTTAACGGCACAAAAACACGGCATTTTATTAAAAATTACGCATTTCGTAAGTATATTTTATGTATATGAACTAAAAATGGCCGCCAGGGCGGCATTTGTCGCGTCAAAGGCTTGCGGTACTCTATTAATCTACTGACTCTGGAAGTGGATTAGAATAGGCCACCTTATCTAACTGCTCTAATATTATGGATGCCACGAATAGTGATTTTAGCGATATTCGAGTAGCTTTTCGGTCGGCATCATTAAAGTGCGTGCGGTAACTACGCTGAAGGGGGGGGGGGGGGGGGGGTCATTCGCGATTAGGTCGTGTCACAACACGCATTATTTGTTAATTGTTACTTATAATGTGTATAATATTGTATATCTTAAAAAACATCAGTGTTTGTTTGCGAAAAGCTTTACGAAATGGCACCATTTAATAAAAGATAATTAATAAAGATTAAGTTGATTTTTTTTGATAAAATAAATTTTTTATGAGTAACATGCATTTTTTTCATAATTTTGGTATTGGGTATTCGACCAAATGGTTTGCAATATTCTAGTAAAAAAAGCAGCCGAATATTCATGGCATCTCTACTAAATATATAAAGCTTTGAGCAATTTATCAAGCATGACTATAGCTTTGTGCTTTGAATCCAATGACTCCGTTGTTTTTTGAATCGACCATGCCAAGGTTTTTTTAATGGAAACCGTAGTGTGGCTGTGATGCAAATAAGACGATATTTTCTTATGGTTTCCAAAAATACTCTGTGACATATTATTCTTTTGACCTCTTCATGATTCTATACAGGGTATCCCACTGCTCCGTAATCGGTCGATAACTCAATGTGGGTTGAAGATACAGAAAAAAGTTTCAAATAAAGGTTGCTTTGATTTGAATTGCGCATCTTTTAAAAATATTCTTATATCTACAGTATGTTGCATTTTCACGTGGCAGGAAAATGTCACTTTTTTTTAAATGGCATACCCTCTATTTTTTTCTCGACCAAGCATATTTATATCACGCCTGAAAATTTTTTTGATATTGGATGTGCGGTTGCCACATTATTAATTATTTTGGCAAAATTTGGTACAATTCAAGGTCGGACTATAATATTCATAACTGTTATTCGTCAAAAAAGGAAAAATTTAGTTAACGAATAATATTACCCTAATGTCGTGTTACTCTAAAAAAAAAACTAAGTGATTAATTTTATACCGAGTGTTTAAAATGAGAATTCAAACTTTCTGAACTTTAAATAGAATTTATACGAATATTTTAAATGGAACACCCTGTATTTTTATTTACCATCAAATTCTCGACAAAAAACTCTATTCAACGGTGTATTATTTTTTGTACTTTTGTTAATATTTACGATTTTTAAAATTTCACGTAAAAAAAATTTGTTAAAAGTAATTTTTGTTCAATTATTATTACAAAATACCGTTTAAATAGTTGTTATCAACGCAAAAAAACAAAACTCAAGTCCTGTGACTATCTTAATTTATAAATAATTAAAACAAAATTTTTAGTAAACGGTATTTCTCGAATTTTTAATAAACTGTGTTTCTCGAAAATTAAAATAGAAAATAAATACAATATCTCTCATTAAGGTAAATGTTCAAAATGTCTTCCACTTTGATCAATTCACTTTTGAAGCCTAACCCTAAATAATCTCACAGTGTTTAAAATCATAGGAGTAATCGGTTGAAACGCCTCTCGAATTCAAATTTTCATGTCATCTCGTGTTGTGGCATCTGTTGATATATTTGAGATTTAACAGTTCCCCAAAGATAGTAATCCATAAAGGTAAGGTCCGGTGACCTTGGCGGCCAAGGAACAGGGCCTCCTCTACTTTATTAGGGTACAACAAATCCAATTCTCGCGCGCACCTCTGACTGTTGTTTTGCTTTAATTATTTAGAACTTAAGATAGTCACAGGACTTGAGTTTTGTTCTTTTGCGTTGATACCAACTATTTAAACAGTATTTTGTAATAATAATTAAATAAAAATTACTTTTAACAAATTTTGTTTATGTGAAATTTTAAAAATCGTAAATATTAACAAAAGTACAAAAAATAATACCAGGAAGTAACACACCGTTGAATAGGGTTTTTTGTCGAGAATTTGATGGTAAATAAA
This sequence comes from Pyrocoelia pectoralis, assembly GCA_036250285.1. Lineage (NCBI taxonomy): Eukaryota > Metazoa > Arthropoda > Insecta > Coleoptera > Lampyridae > Pyrocoelia > Pyrocoelia pectoralis. Next base: position 6,303,911 of record CM070083.1, read on the forward strand.
AATACAGGGTGTTCCATTTAAACGATTCGTATAAATTCTATTTAAAGTTCACAAAGTTTGAATTCTAATTTTAAACACTCGGTATAAAATTAATCACTTAGTTTTTTTTTGTAGTGTAACACGACATTAGGGTAATATTATTCGTCAAATAAATTTTTCCTTTTTTGAAGAATAACTTAGTTATGAGTATTATACTGCCGTGTTAATTCAAAAGGGCGTATCTGCAAATTCGACAGAAATTGAGTTAGACGCATTTTTAGAATCCTCTTTAAAGTACTATGTATGTGTTAAGAAGAGATTGCGTATCTCAATGTTATATAGGCGAAAACTCGCTTTTAAAGAAAGGCATATCTACAAATTAGCCGCCTTTGTTAGATTAAAAAGGCGTATATGCTTTTGTTAGTTGAAACGGTTGTATCTGTACACTGTGTACTCACAGTACTTGCTGCCAGTATTATATTCAATAGTATAAAATTAAAATTCCTCTAAGCATAAATGATTTGATGGCATAACTGAAAATATTAAAAGTCAATTTTCTCAGTTTCTATGTTATTGTAGATACGCCCCTTTGAATTAACACGGCAGTATAGTACGACCTTGAATTGTACCAAATTTTTACAAAATAATTAATAACTTGGCAACCGCACATCCAATATCAAAAAAATTTTCAGGCGTGATATAAATATGCTTGGTCGATACATTAAGAGTAAAAAATACAGGGTGTGCCATTTAAAAAAAGTTACATTTTCTAGCCACGTGAAAATGCAACATACTGTAGATATAAGAATATTTTTAAAAAATGCGCAATTCAAAACAAAGCAACTTTTATTTGAAACTTTTTTCTGTATCTTCAACCCATATTGAGTTATCGACCGATTACGGAGCAGTGGGACACCCTGTATACTTCCATTGTTTGGTTTTTCCACCTTTTCAAGTGTTTTCTGAATTTGGTTCAATGTTCTACCAACCTTTTGTACTTCTCATAGTTTTCTCGTTTTCTGTCAGTTAAGTACTGTTTATAGTTGTTTCTTTTCTTTTGCGCACTTTTTTATTTATATGAATTTCTTTGTAACACCTCCTTTGTGTTTGTGTACATCTATGTGCTTAAATTTAGTATTCCGTATGAGTTGATTTTCAATACATAAATTTATAATTTTTCCATTCAAGCTTCCACGAATAAACCAAAAATGAATATTGTTACAAATAAAAAAACACGAATTAACCAAAAATGAATATTGTTACAAATTTATAATTGTACTCCCATTATCATTTTTTTGTATTCTCTCCTTCTCTTCGCCTTTTAATGCATTATCAGTTGATGCATATGCTACAGGAACCTCCTGTTATCTCCTTCACACCCTTTTCTTTCTTCTTTTTTTTGGTAACACTAAGTATACTAATTTTAAATTTTTCATTTCTAAAATTACTTCTGTCTTTTCCATTAAACTCGTTGTCGTCGTCGTTTCAATTGATTTTCGTATTTCCTATTGTTCTTTGTTTGATTTTCGTCATCTTCTTCTTATCTTTTCTTTGCCATGGTCTTTTTGCTTACATCATTTATATCTAGCATTTTCAGTTTTTTGCTTCTATAATATTTTTACCGTTCTTCATCCCTTCTTCTGAGGTCATTATTTAAGTAAATTGGTTTGTTGTTTTCTTAGGTTTTTTTGTTTTTCCATTAATATAACGGAATAATAATAATTATGCTATGCTATGCTTCTCACAAGTACATGCGTAGGAGACACATACTCAGAAATGTATAACTTCCTTACACAGATGGTATTCCTACATCTACTACAATTGAGGTAACAGGTAAATCGAATATTAAGAGTTGATAAGTTCATTTTTAATATTTATTTAAAATTAAACAAAAAAGGTGACTGAAAAATGTTGATACGTATATGTATCATCGACATTAGTCGACAACTACTTATTGTATTATAAATAAAGGTCATAGCCAACTAGAAAAATATGATATTAATCTACTGACATTAACCACTTGCATTTTTTTTAAGAACATGTTTTAGAACGAAACGTAAGTTTAGTAAATAATCTAGAATGTCTAAGAAAACAAGGCATTTACGTATTGGAAATGCTTAAAAACAGCAAATGACAGTTTAATTATTGGTTGGTAGACCAACTGAAGATGTCAAAATGGAACTGTACAAGTGAAATCGATAGAAAACAGTTGAATTGGTGGGGATGAAGAAAACCAGTGTGGAAAGGTTGGTATGGAAGACTAAAGTCAAAGAGAGAGAAGGAAATCTAAAAGGACATGGGGCGAACAGATTATTGCATTACTATCAGATAAAAACTTGGTTTCGAAGAGAGCAAAGAAGACAGAAAGGAGTGGGCCAAACCCAGTCTTAAATAAATAGCTGAACAACTTCTCAGTAAAAAGAGTAAGATTAAGAAGAATGTGGACAGAACTAGGAACAGTGTGGGTCATTGATCCAGTGTTAAGGCTATGTGGTGGGCGTAACCATATTGCAATTGGCTCATGAAAATCTGTCCACCAAACATATTCCTTAACACTGGGATTAATGTAATACTGGATTAATTAGGTTTGTGAAACTGGCTCTCACTGTTTGAAAACTGTTTCATTATTACTAACTATAAATAACCTTATGCTGTGTAAACCTGGAAGCACTCATTTCGGCGAGTACTACAACACTACAAGAAAAAACCACAACATTTTATAAGAAATGGCAACATACAAATACTTTACTTATTAACTTTGAACAATGTAGTTCAACTACATATAAAAAATACTGTCGTTCACTTACGTAATACCAAAAATACTGAAAACTCATTACACAAAGGTCAACACAGCTTCACCAATCCTTGTTAGATGGAATCCCATCGGGATAATCACCGGTTAAACAAGCAGTGCAATGACCTACTTTATTATTTTCCAATTTAGCATTGCGCTGCACGGCTTTTACCAAACCATCGACACTTAAATATTCCAAACTGTCCGCCCCTAAAATATCCTCATGACAACACTTGCACCATTTACATCCGTAGTACACTCACCAACATGGGACGCTAAATCCGTCGAATCTAAAGAATTGGCGATTAACTCTTCTTTCGTCGGAATATTTATTCCCATATAACATGGATGTTGTAGCGGTGGACTGGCGACACGAATGTGAACTTCAATCGCGCCCGCTTTACGCAGTAACTTTATAATCGGACCAATTGTGTTACCACGGACAATGGAGTCGTCGATTAAAATAACACGTTTACCTGCCACGTTTACACCAATCGGACCTGCAAGAGTGTATAATCAATGCGAGTATTTTTAAATAAACATAAGATAATAACTGAATTTTAATGAAACGTTCAACTGCCGCAAACGATTTGTAGGCTGTATGAAACTTCGTCCCACGTAGGTATTCTTGGTCAGTAATTCTCCGAAAGGTATGTTGGACTGTTTGGCAAAACCGTGCGCGGCCGCATTTCCAGATTCAGGCACAGATCCGACGATATCGGCCAATACGGGCTGCTCAATCGCCAACTGGCGACCACACTGTGCCCTAACGCTATACACCTCCTGACCCTCAAAAATACTGTTCGGTCTCGCAAAGTAAACGTACTCGAATATACAAAACGCGGGTGCTTTACCCTCGGGTCGGTCGATAATATCGATTGTTTTTATACCACCCTTGGTCATTTCGATAATTTCGCCTGGATACACTTCGCGTACATAACGAATGTGAGTTAAAAAGGCGCACGACTCAGAAGCGACTGCCCAACCTTCGGCCTGGGTATCACTAAAGCCGTTAACACCTGAAAATGAACCGTGTATAAAGCACACATTAAGCTTTTCATTACTTACGATCGCTAACTGGTAGAATTTTTCCAAGACATAAAGGTCGATTACCGTACGGATCACGCACCGCATATATACGATCTTTGAGCATAATAACGATCGAGTAACTTAAAGGAGAAAGTTGCATTAAATGTTTAATACGTCCCGGCCAATTCGGACCATTTATCTCGCCTTCGGGAGGATTTAAGCACAAAGCTTGTGTTATTAGTTCACTGTCGGAATGTGTCGATAGGCCGACTCCTCTTCCGAGTACCTACAAATGAAATTTTCAATCAACTGTGAGATTTTTAGGCGACGAGGAATGGGATTATATCATCAAGAGAACATTGCCAAGTGGAAATATAAGAATATCACCTGTTCTTTCTCTGTTACATATTTGCCCTACCAGCCGTTCTATGGAACAGCCCATTATAGCAGCTAAAACGATGAAGAAGACAATGTGCGGGGCACCACATACGGCACGGAATTTGGTGCCTAAACTATAACACTTTTTAAAAATATTTTTATATGCATACATGTAGGTCAATAAGAGCTACATTTTAAAAATATTTATAAATATACAGGGTGGTTCAAAAAAATGTGGCGTATCTTAGTTATATTTTTTTAAATGGAACGCCCTATATATCATCACATTTTCGTATTTTACGTTAAAAAATAATGTCTCTTAACAATTCCCTATACTTATCTTTTATGGTTTTCGAGATATCTCGGTTTAGGTCACAAAAAAAGAATAACGGCAAAATGGGTAGGCGTAAAAGAAATTTGCTTTGGATCAGTTGATTTGAAGCCTTTTGGCAACTATTTGCAATATTTATTATTATGTAGAAATCTACAGAGTGTTCCAAAACGTGCGAAATATCACCGACTCCTGCTAACTTAAATAACATGCTTATTTTAAATAGAACACCCTGTGTTTTTTACCCTATCCAATGCAGTAAAATATTCTTTTTCAAACGATATTAGGGTTCCCTATAGCCAGATATAGTATTATATATAGGGTGTTCCATTTAAAAAAATATAACTTTCATACGCAACATTTTTTTGAATCACCCTGTACATTTATAAATATTTTTAAAATGTAGCTCTTATTGACCTACATGTATGCATATAAAAAGATGTTTAAAAATTGTTATAGTTTAGGCACCAACTTCCGTGCCGTATGTGGTGCCCCATCCTGTATAAGACGGGTTTCAACCCAAAAAATCAGAACACGGAAAAGAAAGATAAGGGAAAAAATGAAATAACAAAAACCAGTGATTAAAAGAAGAAAAATACCAAAGAGAATATTAGGAAACAGTGGAAAAACCCGAAAAACTAAAAGAAGAAGAAAACATTGAAAACATATGAAACAATTTTTTAAGAGTGCTGCACGAAGCACCACAAAACGTATGCGACAAATAAAATAAATAGTACAGGAAAACAAGCTGGTGGACACAAGAAATACAACAATAATTGGTAAAGGAAAGGGAAACAACCATTATGAGGAATACAAACAAATCAGAACGAGAGTAAAAGAAGAAGTAACGATAGCAAAGAAAAACATACGGGACGAATTTATTGAAACAATTTGGAAAAACTTGTAAAGAAAATAACAAACTATTCTATAAGATCATAAAAAATCAAAGAAAAGAAAAAGAACACAAACTAAAACAAATAAAGGACAAGAAAGGAAACATCATAAGAGAAGAATGACAAATAATGAAAAGATGGCAAGAATACTTTTAAGGGTTGTTAGAAGTAGAAGAAAAAGACCAAAAAAGAAAAAAGAAGGAAGGAGGGCAGTGGACAACATTTATTTTGTGAAGCAACTACTGAACAGGGAATTGGTGAGGAAGAGAGGGAAGGTGTTGGTCCTGATCTTGCACATCAAGGCCACCTTTCACAATGTAATTACAGGGAAAAGCTGTGGGTGATGATGCGAAAGAAAGGCATGGTGTAGTGGTAAAACTATATAGACATAGAGTGACAAGGTGTAGAGTCAGGGTGGAGGATAAGATTGGGGAGGCGTTTGAGGCAAGGGCTCAGTCCTTGCTTGTTCTATTTTTATATAGGACTGGTCGAAAAACTGAGGAGAAGGAAGACGGGGGAAGGGGAGTTGATTGGCGCGAGCCTACGCCTATGATGTGGCGAGGAGGGGGTGGCAGGTAAATGTGAATAAGAATAAATTAATGGTGTTTCATAGAGGTAGAGGAAGAAATACGAAGGAGTGGAAGTGGGAAAACGAGAGTGTACGGGAGGTTAGATATCTGGGATACCGATTAGAGAGAAAGGTGAAAAGTGGTAGGGCAGGTATGGGTGCTAGGAGAGAGGACATTTAGTAGTGACATGGGTGGGTATTTAACAAACTAATGGAAAGTGTTATGACATACTGTGCTGAAATCTGGGGTTGGAAAGGAAGAGAGGTGTTGGAGAAGGTACAAATAAGGTACCGCAAGTGGGTTTCGGGGTGAATAGGGAAACACGAGGATATATTGTGCAGGAAGAGGTGAAGTGGGAAAAACTTAGAACTCAAGTAGCCAGGAGGGCTATGAGATATGAGGAAGAATTGGAAAGAGGGAGAGGAGGGTCGATCTTTCAAAGCTGCTGGAGGAAGGCAAAAAGTGGGAAAATTAAGTATGGGCAGGAGGAAATACTATGAAAGAGGCGAATATGCTAGTGGAGAGGTGCAGAGCAGAAGGGAGATCCCGTGAGAGGAAATAATAGAAAGGGATAGGGGGCACTCGGAAACAGGAAAGAAGGGAAAAAATTAGGGAGCGAATAAATATAGCGACATCATGGTAGAGGGAACACGAAGATATTTATGTGGTAAGTTGAGTATAACCAAGAAAAGACCGAGAGGGAGGTATAGGTGCGGGAGTGGAGAGGCGGTTAATAAATATTGCAGAGGGGATGTGGGAAGAAAGTGCAGATTGTGGAGTGAAGAGTGGGAGAACATTGGGCATATGCTGGGAGAGTGTGAGGAACTTAGGGAGGATCGGAGGACCTCGAAAGTGATACTGGGGGATAGTGGGGAGGATTTAGGATGGATGGAAGAGGTGGAGGAGAGAAGAAGAGCGTGTACCGCAGTGTAAACTTTGTTTTTATAGTAGGAATCATTTGTACAAGTAAACAAAACAATAGAAAAACGCTCTCACAACAATACAGGGTGTTTCTACTCAAAGTGAACAACGCAATAGAGGTTATAGAACTCGTCAAAAATACAACGTTTTTTTAAAATAATTTTTCATTTTGGCTTTGGTTTCGAATTATGGACCTTTTTTTGTTTTTTTACACATCTCTATATCTCCATGATTTGTAGTCGGATTTCAAAAAACCCGGAATTCTTTGGAAATGGAACTGAACGGTGAAAACTTTTGCTGAACTGCAGTTAAACTGATGGCAAAGCTTTTCTTATCCACTTGATCTTTGACAAATATTATATTATTAGTTAGTAAGTTAATCAGAGTTTAGAGAAAATCTCACTTTTCTTGGCCAGGTGGGGGCGGGAGGGGGCTGATTTAGCACCCAAAACACCCTCCTTTGCGCTAATGGCCATGTAATGAAGTTGCTATTAGTAAAAAAAATTGTTTGTACAAGTTTCAAAACAAAGTTGACCAATTCAATACTAAAAATTGGAATAAGTTTTTTAGAGAGAAAAGCCAGCTTTTGAAGACGAGCACCAGAGGGCCATACACAATAAACATTCACAATTTCCACTAAAACCTTATACCACAGGTCACAGATTTCACAAGGACCATTGCGAAAGGGTTTTTTTATAATCTAAATAGTTCATTGCTAGATGGAACCACTTACCTGTCGCAATTTTTGGTTTCCGAATCATCCATAAGCATTAGCTAACTATAAGTAAAATATAAACAAGGGTAATTAGCTTGAGGGCGAAAATGTATAGGGTTGCCAGACAACGGGTTGTTAGATACTGAATGTAATGTGTTAACCTGTACAAACAAAACAAACACATCTTACCATTTTACGTAAACCATCCTTATTGACGAGCTCACCATTATGTGCAACCGCTAATGAACCGTGAATCGAGTGCACGAAAAACGGTTGACAATTCACTTGATCTGAAGCGGCACTAGTAGAGTACCGCGTGTGACCGATTCCCATAAAACCTTGTAACTTTTTCATATTTTCGCTATTGAAAACATTACGTACCAATCCCATACCTTTCTGTGTGTGAAATGTGGTACCGTTTGTTGTTACAATTCCCGAAGACTCTTGGCCCCTAAAAATACACGTCACAGGTGCCCAAAAAGGGTAGTTTAACTCACCGATGTTGTAAAGCTTCCAATCCTATTAAAATTATTTGGGAAATATCAACATTATCAGGCCAAAATTCGGTACCGATGGCGCCAAAAACTCCACATTCGTGCGTTAGGCCTGTCGCGTTTTTACTCATTTTTGTGGATTTATTAACGTATCAAGTTGTTCGAAGTATTAAAAATTAAATTAATTCACAGAAATTATTCAAAATACCTATTTCACGTGTTCCTCGAAGTGGCAGTTTTTTTGCACGAACGAGCGCCATCTATGTTTTCAAAAGGTGGAAGTGGAGGGAAACTTGAAATTTTTAATGTTTGTGATAGTTTCGAACAATGAAAGATTAGTTGTTATCACAAAGTAACTAATCATTCATACTTGTGCCAGTCAAGGCTTTTTGTGGTGATGATCTTTGATTATATAAACTACTGGATGTATAAAACGTGACGCTAAAAAAAGAGATAGACTGTGTTTTGCGACTTCATAAGCTTGCGTGTATGTTTTTAGTAGAAACTCTGTACCCATCTCTCTCTCATTAATACCAATACCAATACTATTTCCATTTCACAATTTGGCTTCAATCGGATCAATGTAAAGTACTAGGCCTTGCTACATCCAGTAGTTATATATAATCAAAGGTGATGATCATGGTTGATTGTTACAAAACATTTCAATGTAACATGTAATACATACAGGGTGGAATAAAAGTCTTTTGAACGAATCTACCATACAGGGTGTATCTATTCAGAAAAACACGATCAAGGAGGACCTTATCAAACGACTTGGGGACGCTAAATAGAACCAAATGCGTGAACTGGTTGCGATAGAAACCTTCTGTCGCATGTTCTAGCAGCCCTGACTAGAGTGTTGCGTTCGGTAATGGAACTGTTCATCCCGTTTCTGCTTGGTGCTGTACACTCTTCAAGATCACTTGGCGATGGTGTTGACTGGTTTCTGCGGGGGACGTGAGCGATTGACTGGAATTCTATAACATAATAACATAGGCACGTTTCCACCGAGATGGAAAGTGCCGAAGTCTTAGCACGACATTATGTGTGAGAATATCTTACCGTGTATTTAAAGAGCTCTATGAGCACCCAGTTTCCGATGCCGTCCGTTCGGGAGCCTTCTTGGAGTTTGTGTGTTTACTAACGTCACCAGCTTCATCGAAGGTTCGCCTTCGTCCGCTCGTTGTAGAAATGTACTGACTCTGCGATTGTTCCAATCCATGGGCGTAGTTGACACTAAACTGGCGTTGGAGACATTCCGCGAAGACATCTGCCTTTGCAGCGTTCGTATACACGGGCATCTGCAATCTCGGCAACTCGCTGGGTTCTGAACGAATGAGATTGTTGTTCAAAGTTCAATTCCGCAGCATGGCACATATTTCAGGATAGCGATGTCCTGTAGTTATAGTGATCGTGGGTATAGTACCGGAGTATGATACCTACAAAGGATCCTTGCATTCACATTCGTCGGACTTACTTTCACTGCGGATGGTTGCCTTTTTGCTTAGAAGAGGCATGTTGATGACGTTATGCTCACAAGAACCGTTTTCCAGACGGCGTCGAAGTAGTGTAATGTTCTTACCCCCAGGTCCTACGCTAACTTCACATTACAGTTAAAACATTCAATCCAGAGTGGGGAAATATTTAAAAAGGCAGATAAACTTTCCCTCCAAAACTAACCTACCTCAAATTTAAACAACCCGGCAAACCCCATCCATACCTGGCACGTGATCGTAATCGTCTAGTAGGTACCCTATTGTGCAAAAGACAAGAATACACTGGTATTGAACTATAATCGGGAGGAAGTATCAAAACACACAATAAACATCAAAAAGGCATTTATTTAATTTTCCTCAAGTGTAGTTGTTTCGTAGAGCGCGCAGTTCAATAGACGAATAACGCAAAGAAAGAACTGGCGAAGAAAACTTTCCGTTTACACAATTAATTATAATCTCCATCAAATTAACACACGTTTACATTTACATGATCAAAATCATACATAGTTCAAAACAAAACAAATTGTGTTAGTTAATGCGACCCCTCGCATAGGTACACTTTTTACGCCTCTGATTGCGAGGTATTCGTGGGCTAAAGTTGGATTGTGACAGGCGATACGGACATAATTTAATTAGTTTATTAGATTCACTGTATCGAGAGCCGTCTACGCGGACGAAGATGTTAGAACAAAAGCATCCCAGGTTAGTCACACTTTGCAAGGGCGCTGCCGGGGGGGCTCCCCTGGGAGAAAGAAAAAGGTAAGTTATTAAAAATACTACTTGCCCCCTCTGGGAAAATTTTCTTACGGCGCCCTTGACACTTTGTTCATTGTTGGAAATGCCATATTCAATTACATATTAAAAGGTGATGCCACTGGAGTCAACGACAGACACATGTGAACCTTAATAAAAGAGCAGACCCCCCCCCCCCCATAGTTCATTACCAAATAAATCCAAACAAGAAATTATATCACTTATTAATCCGCAGTTACATCTCACGCACGTGACAAACAGTTACATGAATAACTCCAATGCAAATTTAACCCTTCTACCACGAGGTCACAGCATGATGTAACTTGTCAGAATTTTTTTATGGGGGCGTCATGTTTTTTTTTGTGAGTTGGCGATATTGTCACCACTTTATTTTTTTAAAGCATTTTATAGAGCAGCTATAAATTATCTGTTCAATGCTTTTGTAGGAATTTGTCCAAAGTTTTAATATAAACTAAATACACAATATACAGATTGTTTTGTACGAATAAAGATATAACTATATATACAAAATTTACTATTGCGACGAGTGTGACGATTTCGAACTATACGACCTCGATCGTCTCTTTCGCTTCTTCACCTTTTTGTGCTCTTTACTTTTCTGTCGATTTCTCGATTCGTGCCTACTTCTCGACCGTTTCCTAAACAACGATCATGGCAACCAATTTTAAAACGATAACAATAATAATTACCTCTTATGCGACTTTTTCCTTTTGACCGATTTCTTCTGTTTCCTAATCTCACCCTCCTCCGATTCGGAATCTTCAATTTTCAATACCTCGACTTCGCAATTTTTCGATTTTTTCGCCTTACGTTTATTTGAGCCGGATTTATGATTGGACGAATCGACACTAGACGACTTGACCGATTTCAATTTTAAAAATGCGGCGGCCTTGCGTTTACGCTCAAGTTGTAATGCTAATTTTTCGCGTGCCGCCGACACTATTTTGTCCTTTTTCCTATCTTCCGCTGGAAATAATGGCGATTTTGGAACAAAACTTACAGTTAAATTACCGTTAACATACCCCGCTTTGCATCTCTTCTCTCTTCCAAATCGTCTGTTAAGTCGATCATTTCTAATATTAACTCTTCGGACTCGTCATTTTTCACTTCGTCGCCCGAAGGTTCGATTGTTTTAGGAGGTGGCGTTAGACTTCTACTATGACTCGTCTGTCCACATATTGAAGTAGGCGAATTATGTGCTGATGTCTCTACAACTGCTTTGCTATCGGTTTCTTCGTCACTTTCTTCGATAGGTAAGGCACTTTTAATATCTTTTGGCATCTCGTCTTTTGGCTTTTTAATTGAAAAACTAACGGGGGCTGTCAAAAAATAACAACTTTATAAAGGTAAAATACAGAGACTACTTACTAAGAACGGTGAAGGGGTCTTTGGACAAAAGGGAGAGGAGGTAGAAAGAAGGAGGGGTGAAGGTGGGGAAATGAAGTGATAGAAAGTGTGGGGGAAGTTAGGTATTTGGGTCACCTGATGAGGTACGACAATAAGAAAGGCATGTGAAGGGAGCTGGAAAAAAGGGAATAAAATATTAGGACAGATATGGGGGATGGAGAGAGAATTTTTGGTAAAGATGCGAGGAGGTGGCTATTGGAGAAGCTTGTAAAGAGTGTTATAATGTATGGGGCGGAAATATGGGACAGAAGGAGTGGGGGGAGTGGCGAGAATACAGGAGATACTGGAAATGCGCATAGGGAAACTCTGGAGTGTATTGTGCTAGAGAAAGTGAAAGGAGAGAAGCTAAGAGTACAGACAGAGATGTTGCAATGCTGTTGGAGAGAAGTGAAGTGACTGAGGAGATGGAAAAATTTGGGACAGATGTTAGAGGAATGGGAAGAGTTGAGAGAGAAGCGAAGGAGTTGGAAGGAAATTGTAGGGGAGGTGGGATGGGTTTAGAGTGAATGGAGGAGGTGGAAGATAGGAGGAGTGGAGAAGAAGGGTTTGGTCAAAATTGTATTTATTATGACAAATAAAAGATAAATAGATAGATACTTACTAATATTTTTTTTTTCCTTAGATTTTGCGACGCTGTTCTCTGCCAGTTCGATCTCCTTCTCACTTTTACCTTGAACTTCAAAATACTCCTTCATCTTTAAACGATAATACGAATGATACTCGTGAGTCTCGTTCAGAAATTCAAATCTCGGATCACCTTTAGACTTAACAATACTCTCAAAATCCTTGCCGTTTTTTGTAACGTAACTCGCCATTTTGTTTATAATTTGTTCCATTTCGGTTGGCGGAATTTTGACATTTGTCTCGTCCTCGACCGCATTCTCGGTTTCCGAATCCGAGCCATACTGCGCTAGTGATAGTAAGGGTTTGTCAATTACTTCCGGAACAGGTGCCGAAGTGGGCGGTTCAGGTTCAGGTTTTGGTGACGTCGTTACAATTTCGGCAGGTTCTACTTTGTTATATATTATTGGTGCCTTCGAAATGTCACTACTTGGAGTAAGAATCGGGTTTGGAGGTTCAGATAAATTCGTCTCTTTGTTTTGGGATAAGTTTGATACGATTTGTGCGTAAGGGTTTGTGGATTGTTGTTGTTGTTGTTGCTGTTGCAGATAATGTGAATAAACTGCTTGATTTTGCATGTTTAAGGCTCCCGTTGAGTAACTTTGATTCTGGCAAAATGCTTCAATTTCTAATGGAACTGTAACAAAAAGATACGGTTTAAACGAATGATTGATAGTATTTAAAAATAATTAATAAGAGTATGGAAGACGGTTCTGTACTTTTGAGTGATTTTCAGTGGAAGAAAATAAATCTAAAGAAATAACAAAAACTAATGGAAATTAAACAAACTAAAAGAGAAAAGCGCAGAAAAACTAAAAATTAAACTCAAACGAGGGCAAAAGATAGAGACATGTACAGGGAAAATACGTACACATAGATGAGAACCAGATGATTGGAGCACATTTTATCTATGCTAGAAGGAAGAAATGTCAATAGTAACTTACGGGTGCGAAGTATGGAAGATGGGTCAAAATATAGGAAAGAAAGATCCTGGGAAAAATCTACGGTGGGCCAGTAGAAAATGGGGTGTGGAAAGGAAGAACAGCAGCAAAATGACCATGATCATAATGAAAACCACGCCGCTAGGGAGTCGTGCGAGGGGAAGACCAAGAAATAGATGGAAGGAAGAAGTCATACAAGATGTGAAAGAGCTGGGTGGAACGGATTTGAGAAGAAAAGTTGAAAAGCGGCCTTTCATAAACTGAATAGAAAAAAATTGTAAGAATATCCGAGGAGAAAGAAGACAGATGAAAGATTGGTAGAAAGGATGGAAGAAATATATGACGAAACGAGGAGCAGGTGAAAGTGAAGAGGAAGTGGAGTAAGGAATTCGTAACAAGGAAAAGTCTGAAGTAGGGATGTCCACTGAGCCTCTGCCTATTTGCAATTTATTCGGGAGATCTGGAAGAAAACACTAAAAGGGCAGGAGACCGGGGGGAGTGATGGTAGTCTATGCAGATAACATAGTACTGGTGGCGAAGGAAAAAAAAATGAAGGAGGTGATGAGAACGTTAGAACGGTGCCTAAAAAGAAAGGAATTAGAAATAAACATAAACAAAACGAAGATACTAGTACTTAGAAAAGGAGGGGGTAGAAGTTAAATAGAAGAGTGGAAATGGGGAGAGGAAGAAATACAGCAGGTGAAGGAATTTACATACCTGGGGGTATACGTTGAGACAGGATGGGGATCACATAAAGAAAAGAGTGAGAAAAGGGAATAAATTAATATTAGGACAAATGTGGAGTGTGAGGGAAAGGTTGATCGGAATGAACTTAGGGTGAAGGAAGCTGTTGTTTGACAAACTAATAAAAAGTGCAGTGCTTTATGGGGTAGTGTGGGAGTGTCAGGAGCAAAAAGAGATGAAAGGGCTACAGGAAAAATACTGGAAGTGGGTTTTGGGACTGGATAGTCAGGGTACATAGTAAGTAGAAAAAATAAGAGTAGAGGCGGGAAGAAGGAGAGTAAAATACGAGAAAGATATTAGAGGAAGAGTGGGTTGCAAAATACTACAGGAATGTTGGAAAGAGGTAAAAGAAGGGAAGGTGAAATATGGATATGAGAGCAGGGAAGATTCTATAAGAGAAACGGGTGCACGAAGGAAGAAGTAGAGAAGTTAAGAGAAGAGTGAGTGAGGGTAAGAGAGGATATAATAAATGAGAAGGCATACCGAAATACTTGAAAGGGAAAGAAGAAAAAAGAGGTTTAGATGCGGAAACCGAGGAACAAGTACTGGACAAAAGAGGAAGAAAGAAACTCCAGTTATGTGGGGAAGGGTTAGAAAACATGTCACATATGATAAAGGAGTATAGAAAGTTGAGGGGGGAGGAAAGGAGGGTTGAGGAAATATTAGACGAGAAGGGAAGAAGAGAGGAAGGAATGGAAGGAATATGAAAAAGAAGGAAACCGTTCATAGGGGATGGGAAATAAGTAAAAATGGGGAGGAAAGTGAGAAATGTACCAGGTGACACTTTCTTCAGCTATCTCTAATCGTTTGGCCCCTAGGGGGCGTTTCTCAAATTTACTCGATTTCTTTAATTTCTTATTATTAAAAATAATTGATTTTGGCACTTTTTAGGTAGAATCGATCGCGCTAGACAGATTTTATACAGGGTGCTTGGTTTTTTGTGTACGACCATAAACTGCAATTTTTCATATGGTCCGCCCTATTTTGGGGTTTTTGAAAAGTGAATAGATCACACCAAAACACGATATACACCGTTGCTTTTTACAACAAGAAAGGTACAATATCTTTCTATTTTGTTTGACATTACATTACAATTTTTTATTACAGTAATTGTCATGGCGACCACAGTATAGCAGTTTGATCAATTTTTAAGCGTCTTTTTTACACAAAAAGAGTGTAAAATTTTGATGCATCACTATTATAGCGAAGAGAAAATGCTGGAAATTATTTTTAACTTCCTATCATTGCTGCCAGAAGGCGTTTCACTGATTTCAACTTGAAATTCTCATTTTAACGTGTTATTGTCAAAAATCGTGTAACTTCAAACCGGGTTGCTTGAATTTGTCATTTATCTCCCCCTACCAATAGAGGGCGTAACTTTTTGAAGGAACAAAACGGTCGACTTTCTAAAAATGATATCAAATTCAATTCAATTCAACTGTCACTATAGACTGCACACAAGTAACTGGTGATAGAACAGTCGTTTGTTTTGAAGTTCTGCTAAGAACTTCACAGTCATTTTCGCAAGAAACTGAATGCCCTTAGTTGACTGCACAAAAAACAGTAGATATATTAAAAACTAAAAGAGATAGGTATAGGGAACCATGGTACCGTTCGCAAGAAATTGAATGACCTTAGTTGACTGCACAAAAACAGTAGATACATTAAAAATTAAAGGAGATAGGTATAGGGAACCACGGTACAGTTCGAAAGAGAATAAAATTGTGCATCAGACTACGGGAAAACATACAGGGTGTTCCATTTGAAAAAACCAACTTATGATTTGAAATTAACTAAACTCTGCATTAAATTTCCACCACCCTGTATGCAATTAAGCCACTTTGAAAGAATGGATGGGAAGGTTGGGGATCTTGCTCTATCTCGTGTGAATACGGTTCCTTTATCTTTCTTGCTGTAGAATTCACACGCATTTAAGCTAGATTATGTTTATTAAAATTTTTATTAAAAAAATGGAAACAATTAATTTTAGGAATAGGAAAACTTGATGAAAGTCCACCAAAAATTTTACGCAGAATTAAAAATCGGAATAATATATAGGGTATTACATTTAAAATAACAATGTTAGTGTCATTTGCGGAAAAAATGGAAGTGTTACATAGACGCCATTATTTTATTTGAGGACCATGCCCGAAAACCCTATTGCCCAAATTTTCAAAATTCAGATCAAAGTAGTCTCTAAAATATTCTAATAGACAGTCACCGGGAGACACCCTGTTACGTTATTTTGAACGTAAAATTTTTCTTGGTGATTCTTTTCCTTACGAAATAAAAGAGCTAAACCATCATTCCACAAAGCTCGCGATTATTATTATTAATTATAATTAACGTACGAAATAAAAATAAAAAATTGTTTTACAATACCAACTTTTAGAGTCCGACGAGACCTCGGCGTTCTGCCCTTGAAACTGTTGAGCCATCTGCTTGTAGTACTCGTAATATTGCGCGATGTAATAATATTGTTGATAATATTGTTGTTGCTCGTAGGTCATCTGGCCTTGCGTTAGATCGGGTGGCGGTTGTGCGGGTGGCGGCGGCGTCGAAGATTCCGTCTGCGTACCTTGAATACGATTGACCAATTGGGAATATTTGCAGTCTGCAGATGGCTTGTACGGTACTGTGGGCAAAGGTGGCGGCGGTGCCTGTTCAAACAATAAGTTTTTGTTATTCACTAACTTTACTTAAGAAACCAGCGGATTGGTTTAGAAGTTTTTCGCGAGAGCAAAACCATGAGGTTATACAGAAGAGAAATTGGTGAACCGTATACACCACGAAATCCTTAAAATGACTATACGATACCGTTTCAAGGTGCGAAAAAACTTTTCAAATAAAATTTGTTTAATTATTAAAGGGGCATAGCCTAAAAATATTTTCGTTTATACAGGGTGTCTCAAAAAATCAGTAACTGAACCTAACTTTATTTTATCAAACTGAACACCCTATATTTTATTCCATTTTTAGAATCTGCCAAAAAACCAGCATGCTTTTGTACAGGGTGGTTTGGCTTGCAATGTCCAGACGATATTTCCTAAACTAATAACATTAGGAAAAAACATTTAAATTGAAGGTTGTTGAGTATTACGTATTTAAATAAATTCATGTCAAGATTTGAAATTTATACATATACCTATACCTAACAGTAATAGTTTCTGAACTATGCGCAGGTACAATTTTGGTAAGTCATGTCTTACTTATGTTTAGAGGTCCCATATGTCCTTTTTTAAAGAGGACAGTCCTTTTATCAGCGTCCTTATTTAAAACCTATCCTTTTTTTCGCTACTTAGCCTGAAAAAATCTCGACACATTTACGGTCGTGCAGGGGGCCCTTTGACCATTTGTGAAGGATTTTGTTTTAAATTAATGTTGTATCGTTATTATGCGCTTTGCAGTTATATGATGGACGTTTCTACTACTCTACTAGACTTTTTTTTCTTCTTTCAAGGCCGAATTTCAACGAGGATAAGAAAAAATAAGAAAATTTGTGTATGATTTCAGTACAAGTTTGTCAATTTAGACTTTTTGCGAAAAATGACCTTTTTTCTGGCAGAAAGTATGTGGGAGCCCTACTTATGTTTGATGTCAGAAACAAAATTTTTGCTGTGTGACTAGTTTATACTTTTACGAATTGCTAACATTCATATTTTTGATACAGAGTGTTCAGGAAAGCGAAAACAACATCACAAATGTCAGATTAAAAAATCTCCATTTTTTTAAATTGAATGCGTAGTGTTTTTTTTAATGTTATATTACTCCCAAAGTAAAGCACTCTATTTTTACTTAAGCGTATCATATACTGGGTGTCCCATTAGAATTTCTCGAAATGAGTACATGACAAAAAAAGTTCCCAAATAAAAGTTTGATAGTTTGGAGGGGACGCCCGATTCTGTAACATGTTTCGCCCCCCCCCCCCCCCCGACGAGTGGATGTGGGGATTTAAAATCCCTACTTTTTATTGCAGAAAAACTATTAAGGTTTTATTTGCGAACTTTTGTTTTATTTGCAACAGGTGGCGCTGTAATCGTTTAAATAGGTATTTTATTATTTATTTTGTCTTTGGGTGACATTTTATCTTTCTGTTACAAATAAAGGAAATGTTCCCAAATAAAACCTTGCTAGTTTTTTCTGAATCTGCAATAAAAATAGGGATTTTCAAGTCACCTCTCTCTATCCACCCCTCGTCGGGGGGAGTGAAATTTATTACAGAATTGGACGTCCCCCCCCGAACTGTCAAACTTTTATTGGGCAACTTTTTTTGTCAGATGTATCTACTTATTTCGAGAAATTCCCCTGGTAAGATTAAAATGGGACATACAGTATATGATACGCTTAAGTAAAAATAAAGTGCTTTACCATTGAGTAATATAATGAATAGAGAAACTTTTTCATAGGATTATGTGTCCCATTTAAAATTAACTCGAGAGGTGCTGTCACCTATTGGTTTATATTATTATCTGCTACAGGATTCAATAATTCTTACAGTTTTCATTTATAAGAAACAGCTGTAAAGGTTTAAACGCCCACTATAGACGAAAAAGGACAGAAAATGAGTTTGCAACGTGTTACAGTGACTCTATTACAAACAGTGACGACAAGCAGCGATTAGCTCCACCCATCCGCCATTATGAGGCAAAATGTACCACGACCAATAAAAATCGATACCACGCTTGTCGTCACTGTTTGTAATAGAGTCACTGTAGAACGTGTCTTCCAAGGTCTCCATCTAGTAGCATACTTAAGTATTAGTAGTGGTAATCAGTCTGCTATTTTGTCATTGAAATTATTAGTTACTAAGTGTGCCGTAAGAGATTTCCGTTACTCCCTCTATTATTACACTCAGTTTAGGCGTTCCCCATTTTACATGTGGAAAAGTTTCTCTATTCATTATATTACTCAATGGCTTTACTTACTACTATTACGGTTACATATAGATAATAATGATATGAAAAGCATTTCGATTTTATAGCAGACTCTAAAAATGGAATAAAATATAGGTTTTTGGTTTGAAAAAATACAGTTAGGTTCAGTACTGCTTTTGAAGACACCCTGTATAAACGAAAATATTTTTACGCCGTTTAATAAATAATTAAACAACTTTTATTTGAAAAGTTTTTTCGTACCTTCAAATAGTATCGAAATATCGACCATTATAGCACTATTGGAACACCCTGTATAACAAAATTAACCTCATGGTTATGAAACATGAAATGGATTACTCGCCATCCATAGAGGACCTGTAAACAGAGAGAAAATTATTAGTAAACGCATGACTACATGGAAATAAACAACATTGATATATAGCAAATATTTATTACCGTACGAATACAAACACCCAGTATAAACACTCACTAAAATACACTGATAAGATTTATACATAATCGCTAAAACTAAACTATCGTTACAGTAGATGTATGTAATAGTATCAAATATGTAACCTACCGACTGTACAGAGGTCGCTAATAAACTTGGATGTAAGTAATGATCGCCACTTTCGTCTTCGTCCATTACATCTTCACATTTCGGATTAACTAAACCAAGTGTTAATAAACACCGGTAAAATCTCGGTAACTTACCGTCCGGTACGTCCGCCGATTGTGACTTATACTGACCGCTTTTAAAAGCGGACAGCAAGTACGTGTAATACTTATGAAGTCGATCGTCCTTGTTTAAAAATCGAAACTGTGGATTATCACCCTGTTTGGTTTTAATCAGAATTTCCATCTGAGGTCCTTGCTTGCTTATAAATAACGCGGTCTTCTCGATTCGCGTATTTACTTTCACGGTCTCCGGCTGAACGGAAAAGTTAAAAGTCAACTAATAACAAATCGTATTGTAAAAAGTTACCAATTCAACTTCGGGAGGTACATTTAATTCGGGAGGAGGTACAAACGGTTTATCTTCCTGTTCGACAACTGTGCTTACTTCCTGAGAATTTTCCGGATCGGTCGGTACATCGTAATTATACTGAACTTCGTTGTGTGTCTGATGTTGACGTTTCATTTCTTCCTCTATAAACACAACGTCGTTTTAAAAATTGATAAAATAAACGGAAGACCCACCTTTATACATCTCCAATTCTTCTTCGTTGTATTTCAGTGAATAGTAGCGTTCGTCGTCGCACATTAATTCCATTCGTTTCTCGGATTCGTTCAACTCTGACAATCGTGTAACGCTACTCGCTTCGTATTGCTGTAACTCGGATAACGCGCCTCTACAGTCGTACCTGTAAAAGGTTTGTCGTAAAAGAATTGCTTGAAAAAAGGTAAATCTAACCTGTCAATCTTTAAAGAATCTTCGCCCATCCATGGTATTAAGTGTTTACCTTGATCGATGTATAATGCCTTAACATCATCCCTGAATAGTTTACAAGCGTATCCAAATACAAGCAAATCTTCATGCTTCTCCTTGGAGGACTTCCTCAAAATTCCAAATTCCGTACCTAAATTCCACTTTGCCATATTTTTGCAGGAACGTGAACGTCTGACTTGTGTGTCAATAAATTATGACATTTTTAATGGCGGTGAAAACAATGACCTACTAATAGGCTTTTGAACTACTTATCGCAATAAAATCAATACGGTATTCAAAATATACAAGCGTAGGCAGTGGCGTACCTAGCATGAGTGACCCCCGGGGCGAATATCGCTGGTGTCTGTTATAGAGCAATTGTCTGGTGATCTGGAACCAGACACAGCCTATCCACAACCGTAGCACTGCTTTAATCATGTGTAAAGACTAGCGTGCCTTGCAGGCACGGGCGCAATGCGAACAACCCCGACAGCCATCTAGGCAAAATTTCGACGGTCTTTCAGGCAGAACTAATAGGAATAACGATCAGTGCAAAAACAATTTTTATGCACAGCATAAGAAATAAAATTATAAGAATTTCCAGTGACAGCCGAGCTCTAGGATGGTTTCCGAATATCACCAAGTACTACAGAAAGTGACAAACAGCAATATCCATCAGCTCGTATGGGTTAATGTTAATGGGCATGCTGGAACAACAGACAATGAAAAAGCCAATAAGTTAGCCCAACTGGTCTCAAAACAACCCTTTTATGGTCCAGAGCCGGCTCTTTCATATAGTATTAACTGTAACGTAATAACTCAAGACACCCAAGTCCGAAGTTAGGTGGGACTTGATGTTGAAATGTCGTCATGGGAAGAACGACCTCAGGGACCCATCTCACAGTAGCGCGTTTCTGCACAGGACCATCAAAGAACAACCTGTGACTACATATACCTTCTGGGCACTGTCAATTAAACAAGCACATGCACCGTGTGGACATGGTCGAATCACCATCCATCCTGCTATAAGGTACACCGGGGTAAGTGGAAATATGGGGTAAGTGGAACCGAGGGCTAAAAAAATTGCATGAAATAGTATTATGAGCGTCATCTCTGAAAGAAATACGTAAACAACACCAACGCAGGTAGTGAATGTGATTGCAGGTCACATTTCTGTCGCTATACATATTGCCGCACATATTTAACGTAAATGGTTGTTCCCACTCGCAATCAAGTACCGCATGGTAGTCGCAATTTGCAGGTTGTACTGAGAAATTAAAAAATAATAATATCGTTCCTGATGCTAAGTACTTAAACTAAATATATTAATACTGTTTTTAAGTAGAAAACATCAATTTTTTAAATTTGATAACGGTAAATCGATAGGTTCCACTTACCCCATCTTTGAGAGGGTTTGGGGGAAGTGGGAAAGTCTAATGTTTTATGTGGCCAAAGTCTTAAAATGTCCCTCAAGTGCTAGATATTGCGGTAGCTTCCAAAAGTCAAATTGAATTCATTTTACCTGAACCAACCGGATTAAATACACAGACTAAAAGGCAGAAAGCTTTAGTTTCATTTTCTATTTCTTTAGATATGTATAATGTTCGCTAACTATTTTGAAAAATAAAATTTTATTACTTTTTAAATATCTCCTTTTATTTCCACTTACCCCTTGGGAAATTATAAGTAGTAATATGAGAAATTCAGACACGGGTTCCACTTGCCCCGCTTGGCGGGGCAAGTGGAACCCAATGACGTTTACTAACGTTTCCGTCCCCTAAATTTTTTTTATTCATATTGAAACTTATCTACTTATACTAACTTATGCAGGAAGGTCACACCCACTGTCTGCTCTGATTATAAACAGCAATCTTTCAAAATAATGTTTCTAGGGGATAATAAAGTTGAACTAGCTATTTTTGCGGTTCCACTTACCCCGGTGTACCTTACAGACGACGAGACGGCGCACCACATACTTTGTAAGTGTCCCGTATTTATCGAATTAAGACGATCCATGTTGGGGGAATCCTGGTCAAACATGGCTACGATTATAGCACCCTTAGGTTTATCTCACGTGTGGGATGGTTTGAGTGACGTTGTGGGGTCGGACTGGGAGGTAGCACAAAGGGCCCAAACAGAGGTGGCCTATATGTGCACGTGGACTTCTGTCTACCCTCCCATCGTAATCCAGAATCCATACACCTACATATACAAGAATTGCAAAAACTTTTAATTCAAAAATATTCAAGTATTGTAATCCCCTCTTTCTAGCTTTGACAGCTGCAATCTCGAAAATCGAATCTTTAAAATTATTTTGTTAGTATGGTTACCCCCAAACGGCCGCCACTGAGCGTGGGTAGTTAATTGAAACATTGACTCTTTTATTCAATGAACTGAAACGCACTGAAACGTCAACGAAATGGCAAAACGCACAAACTCAAAATCACACAGCACCCCACCATTAAGAAAATTATGAATGATTCGCAGCGCCACCAACATTAATTTCAATCGCAAAAACACTGACGGCGAAATGAAACAACGCTGTATGGGTACACAGGTGTACCGAACGAGTGGAAGGAATCCAAATTGATTAAAACAGCACGTCGCCGGAAAGAGAACGGAGACTATCGACAAACCAGAAGTAGTTCATTCCCATTACTGATCATGGAGCAACAATTCCAAGATTTATCAGGATGTAGAATTTTCAGTAAACTAGATTTATTGTTCGGCTATTTACCAATGATGTTGTTAACGAACGTAACAAGACGTAAGTGCGCCTTCATCACGCCAAGTGGTTGTTATCAGATCCAGCCCAAAAGAATGTTATTCAGGTTACATAACGAACCGTTCGAGTTTGGTCGACTGATGCAAGTGGTCATGGTATCTTTGAAAGTGGAAGTCATAGCGTTTAATATAAAAGCAAAATTTTACGCAACCCCCTTCGAAAAGAAAAAAATTCTGTCAAAATCATTCGCTTGATATCGGACGTTTTTGCGTAGCCTATAATCCATCAGCATTAATAGTTCGATATTCCTTCAGAACTATAAAAACAGAAACTTGTATGTTTACTAATACATTAAACGTAATTTACTATTCTCATATACAAAATTACTTTTCCAATATTTATATTTCTACCTAACTTTGACAACAAGATTATATGTTAGGAACCTATACGTTCACCTATCTAATAATAAATTATACGTTTGGCTCAGGAAAAATATTGTAAATATGTACGTTCCAATTACAATGGGCAGTTACGGTAAAAGCTTTTGTCGTTTTATTGATTGTTCGTATAGGTATTACATACGTTGTAGTATTCTTTGGTCTGCCTGATGTGTTAGAACGTTTGTACGTTTATTCAAGTGAGTAGGTACATTGCCCATAATTTTTCATTTTCGGTGCAAACTGGT